>CM039120.1:48899546-49540009 GCA_022036555.1 Microstegium vimineum
ATTTTAGACATCCCCGATCCCGAGGACATTGAAAAACTCGAACAAGCCATAAACAATTTCATTCTTTGGCCTCGGCGGGACGTCTAGTTGAGGGAGCCGCCACCGTCCTCGCAAGAGACAGCAGTTGAGGAGTCATCAAGATCGACTGATCCTCTTCCGAACCCACCACCATCACCAATCCATTCTCAATGGAGCCCACCTCGGTCTCCTCCGCCACATCCATCACCTCTGCCACCTCCGTCACCTCCACCACAATCATCACCTCCACCACCTCTGTCACCTACACCACAGTCATCACCTCCACCACAGTCATCTGCACCACAAACATCACCTCCACCGCCTCCACAACAAAAATCCACACCTTCCCTACAACCAAAAGATCATAAACAAACACCAGAGCCACCAGTTCCGCCAAAGAAGAAGTTTCCTATCCCCAAGTTGATTTCCCCCTTCGAGCCAAAGAAGAAAACAGCTGGCATGGCCAGATTTTTGAAAGGATTAGGGAAAAACGCACTAGTGAAGTCCTCGAGTTGTCTGAGCTCACGAAGTCAGCGCAGCCGGTGCCTAAGGTAATTCCTTGCAAAATCAAGGTGCCAACTTGGGAAGATACAAGTCTGTGCCTAAAAACTATGTGGTGGGAAAGCCTCTACTGAGTTGGGAGAAACTCTAAAAGGTCCCAACCAATGTAAAAAGGTTGGATGACTAGTACATGAGAGCCTCTGCTGCTGACATTCACAGCATCAACGTGTCTATACCACATAAGGCATTTCAAAGTGATCATAATGTGTGCATGATTAACTTTGAAGACATTTGGTTGATGATGAACCTCGAGAGACTAGATGTACAGATCATAATGGCGTTTGCATTGTAAGTGTTACATAGTTACACATGCATTGTAGTTGCATAAATGTTCAATATGTGACATGCATTGTAGTTGCAAATGTTCAATATCTGACATGCATGCCTTGTAGAATGCTATTTGATGAGCAGGAGCAGAGTTATGGTCAGGATATCGATTATTGTGCAGAGGAGAGGATTGCCTGTCTGAACCCAATGGATATATGCGAAGAGAGGCACACCTTTAGAATCGGAGAAAATAGTGACGATTTAAGGGGCTTAGTAGGAGAAGCACGGGCTGCCAAAAAGAAAAGTTTGAAGTTTCAATTTGAAGCCAAGCCTTCTACATTTCAAAGTGTATGAATAAGTATCAAGACAGGAAATCGATAGTGGCACCGTACAACTTTGGGTAAGTATATGAGTTTGGGTAGTGGCACCGTATAACTTTGGATGATCATACTACATAATTTAAATGCACAATTTTGATTCCTGCAGGGACCACTGGATCTACGTCGTCATTTATCCTAGACAAGGAAGGGTGCTAGTACTAGACTCCGCAAATTATCACCCATCAAGCTATGGAAATTTCCTTGAGATGCTAGAGATGTAAGTCGAGATATATATGGACGTATACTTTTGCATTGTAAGTGTTTTTAAGAATAATTAACATGGTGATTGTATTCGAGTTCGCATAGGGCATGGCGGTTTTATAAAATCAACGGTGGAAAGCTTGTTTCGAAGGAAAAAGAAAAGGATGCATTGGAAGTTACATATGACTGGCCGGTAAGTATGACAACTTACTCTTATGAATACATATCATACATGTACTCCGTGGATATACTACGCGTGCAAGCATCTATAAATAACCACTTTTCTGTTTTATAGTGCCACAAGCAACCAGCATGATTTGTCCTCTATGGATACTACGTGTGCGAGCACATGAGGAACAGACACCTAAAACTTGAAGAAACCTTCCAAGAAGAAAGCCAAGGCGACGACCATCAATGAAAAGACATTGTAGACCATAGTTGAGGACGTGTGCCTTTTCCTCATCAAACAGGTCATCTCAAGTGTAGAGAAATATCATGATTATGAGAGTGAATTAGCCAAGCCCGAGTACGAAGCGCTAACAGAGGTTTATAGCCTAAAACTTACTCAGAGCGGTTTTTAGAGGACATGTCCAAACTCTTAATGTATATACACATGTAACTTTATGTGTGTGAGTGTGAGACTCATGTATATAATGTGCCATACACTTGTAACTTTATTGCTAGCATGAAACTTTAAAGTAATACATGTATGTATGAGATATTTAAATTACATGTTGCTATATTTAAACACCATCCAATAGGGTTTAGTAGTTTCAATAAAAATATATATGTATATATTAAATAATATACAAAATATATATTAAAAATATAAAATCTGAAAAGCATTTTCATAGGCGGTTCTCTTAGTGAACCGCATGTGTAAATGTGTCATTTACACAGGCGGTTCACTTAGAAAACCGCCTGTGAAAATGGATTTCTACAGGCGGTTCTCAAGCAACCACCTGTAGAAATCTCCCATTTGTACTGGACCCCAGTGCAGGCGGGGATCGGAAACGCCTGTGAAAATTGGTTCCCAACCGCCTGTATAGTCAAGTTTTGTACTAGTGATCATCAATCACTATATTTCATAATGCACTCAGGATAGCTACAAGAGACGATCAAAGGTTATGTAGATCTAGGTATGATAATCTTAATATGATATGTGTTCTCTGAGATCAAGCTGGATTATCAAGTATGAATTCTTTGGGTGATTTTTCTATGTTCACTTCGGGTGCGTGTGGTTTGAGGACTGATGAGGTGGTCCATCTCCTCACTCCTCACTTTTTTACTTGGTTTGTGGAATGGAACGAGTTGATCCACCATCACCATATTCCTCACAAGCTAATAATTAATATATGCATCGCCTATATGAAGCATGGGGTGACTCTACAAACAAAAACACACCATGTAACTTTATGTGTGTGAGTGTGAGACTCATATATATAATGTGCCATACACTTGTAACTTTATTGCTAGCATGAAACTTTAAAGTAATACATGTATGTATGAGATATTTAAATTACATGTTGCTATATTTAAACACCATCCAATAGGGTTTAGTAGTTTCAATAAAAATATATATGTATATATTAAATAATATACAAAATATATATTAGAAATATAAAATCTGAAAAGCATTTTCACAGGTGGTTCTCTTAGTGAACCGCATGTGTAAATGTGCCATTTCCACAGGCGGTTCACTTAGAAAACCGCCTGTGAAAATGGATTTCTACAGGCGGTTCTCAAGCAACCGCCTGTAGAAATCTCCCATTTGTACTGGCCCCCAGCACAGGCGGGGATCGGAAACGCCTGTGAAAATTGGTTCCCAACCGCCTGTATAGTCAAGTTTTGTACTAGTGATCATCAATCACTATATTTCATAATGCACTCAGGATAGCTACAAGAGACGATCAAAGGTTATGTAGATCTAGGTATGATAATCTTAATATGATATGTGTTCTCTGAGATCAAGCTGGATTATCATGTATGAATTCTTTGGGTGATTTTTCTATGTTCACTTCGGGTGCGTGTGGTTTGAGGACTGATGAGATGGTCCATCTCCTCACTCCTCACTTTTTTACTTGGTTTGTGGAATGGAACGAGTTGATCGACCATCACCATATTCCTCACAAGCTAATAATTAATATATGCATCGCCTATATGAAGCATGGGGTGACTCTACAAAAAAAACACACCATTCATCACCTTGGGTTGTGAGAGTTGAGGGTGGGTTGCAGCGTCTTGAATGCTCGCCTGGTGGACAAGACTGCGAGCGCACCAACAGGCCGGTGGTCATGGCAGGCCTGCCCTCTTTCTCGATGATGAGGTAGGCGAAGAGGGCGAGCAAGGATACAGTGGCGGTAGTGGGGGCTAATAGAGAACAAGGCATAGGGCTGTGGCGGCCGAGCGATGAGCAGGATGAGGCGGCGGTGGCGGCACCGATGCAAATTAAAAACTAACGCTGCAGGAAATAGATCCTACTAGGCCGAGATCACAATCATGATCACAATTGTCTCATTTGGATTTCAGGTCTGGCACTGGGCCCTGCATGAATGGGCCAAGCCCACTCGGACCCGGATTTATTTAGACTTAATTATGAAAATGATTAATAAATATAGATAAGTTGCTTTTAGATGTGTGCGTGCAATTTCGTTCCTTAGGTTTTGTTTGGGTCTACTAACAAAAAGGTTGATGCATTGGTGGCTTCTTCATAATGTCCTTCCTTTTCTATTTGCTATTAGTAGAGCACATGCATTTGGATAGGTTGGAGCCAAAACTGTTTTTTCCAACCTATTAGGTGCTATTAGCTGGCTTGGGACATCTACTTTGCAACCTATCTGTTGGCCCAGCATTATTGTGTGGTTATGGGTAAGGGTGAGATAGGAACCGATTCGAAGGAACCCTGAACCAGAGGTAAGCCTTCGCGCTGCCGAAGGCTTCACCATGGCTCTGCCTAGACACTGCAAGCCATCATAGTAAGAATTCAACTGCCTCCCCCCCCCCACTTATTACGGTGGTCGTTCACCTCTTTTCATATGTTACTGTAGTGCAAGTGATTTTATATTGGTACCCTGCCGGCTCCCGAGCATATTCTCTGGATATCCGTTGATGACCCCGTGTGGACCGCCTAGAGGACACTCTTGGGTTCTTGTAAAACTCCAAGTAGTGGGCCGACCTTCTCGCTGCCTAATGGGGGCCCAACTCCTTGCTGGGCCACCAATCTCGATGTGCTAAGCGGAGGGCCACGACGCTGTCTTCGCCCCGAGGTCTCCGCTTGAATGGAGAATGCCTCTTGGAGCCTTCGCCCGAAGTCTCGGCCAGAATGGAGGATGACTCTTGGAGCCTTTGCCCAGAGTCTCGTACCTCTGGCATGTTCGTGGCGGCGCGTCCTGAAGCCTTGTGCCGGAGCGTTCGCCTGAACGGAGGACAACTCCTGCAGCCTTCACACGGAGTCTCCTACCTCTGGCTTGTTCGTGGTGGTGCATCCTGAAGCCTTCTACCGGAGCCTACGCCTAAATGGAGGACAACGCCTGGAGCTTTCGCCCAGAGTCTCGTACGCGTCGGATCCCTGTAGAAGCAAGAGTTCTCGGGAGGATCAATTAGTCTAGGAACCATGGATCCTGTCCTTCACAAATCTGCCCCAACACTATCCCTTTCGCTACCAAATAATTCATGCTCTTGCAGTATGCTCTCAAGCTTTACCCAAAAGCCATCCATGTTCATGCATGTTGCCTCCTAATGTTCTTCGTTATGTACGTTGGGTATCTTAATATTATCATATAGGGGTATCAGCAACCAACCATCATAGAAATAAAACATCACTCTCCGAAAATAACTAGTTGCTAATTTGACTAGTCATTGAAAGTAACCCCAGCAATGTGTCGGATTTCATGGACATATATAGTAATCCCTACATGGTTATACACCACAGGATGCAGCAGTGCTAGCTACCAAGGTAGTAATCATGTGAAACATTAAAATCGACTGACTATGCTATACTTATTAACTGCCTCTCCTTTCTTCCTCTCACCTTATCTTGAAAGAATAATCACAAGGGCAAGGTGCAAAAGGAGAACTCTTTTGTGATCAACTTATTATTGGGCTGCTGATGGCACTACTACACAAAATCTTTTACGAGGTGTTTTCAAATTGCTCTTCAAGGCAGTTGGATCGGTTACCTGTCTCAGTTATTCGTGATCAGGTAGCCGGCCCAGTAACCACCTCAGTTAATCATTAATGGAACATGACTGCCTTGATTAATATATATTAACCAAGGACATCACCCTAAAGCAACTGTCTCATTAAATCAGGCCTAGCCCGCTAGCCCACACCAACCCACTACCATCTTCAATATATAAACGAAATCAGAAACCCTAGAATTCCTCCCTCCCTCACCCCTCTCCCAGCCCCAGCTGCACCCTACCCTCCCTTAGAGCTCGACGCCCCTCCCCATGCATCCTGCTCAACGCCCCCTCCCTCCCCTCCTCTCCCGGTGGCCCTCTCGCTCTTCCTCTCAGGCGCGTCCTCGCGGGTCTGGGTGCGTGGATGATGCGACCCTCCTCACGTGGTGTGGTGGCTTCTCCAGGCAGATATGGGGGGTCGTGGTGGCTAGACGGTGGTGGCTTCTCCAAGCGTAGGCAGGGCTCCACTCTTGCGCGAGTTACGGTAGCCTTCCGCGGCAATGGATCCCGTCGCAGCGGCCTTCCTCGGCAGCGGCCCGCTCCCTTTTCCCCATGGCATGGTGGCGGCAGATTGGGTCCTGGGGGCAGCGGATCCAGGCACAGACGACCGTATCTAGCTAGCTGCGGCCGGATCCGGCAAGTGGTTAGCCTCCTCTAGCGAGCGGGCACGACAGCGGTGCAGATAAGGTGAGCAGAATGGCAGCGCATTGGTGGGCTTGGGGCTTGTGGATGGTCTCACTAGGCTTATCCACGGGTTTTCTTTTTTTTTGTTTTTTCTATTTGATTTACCGAGGTGGACATTGAACTACCTCGGAAAAGGTCTTGTTTACCTTGTCCTTTTGATCACGGTAGTTGCGATGCCCGTCTCAATAAATCGAATCTTCTTGCCTTAGTAAAGTTTTTTGTAGTATTGCGGGTCCGCATTCATGTCAGCCAAAGGTTTTAGGAAAGCCACAAGGATGTTACCCTGTTCATATATGTATGGCACGTACGTACATGTATGAGATCCTTCTGTGGCGGAGGAAGGATTTCCATCAGATTTAAAAAATAAACACTATTAAGTAATTAATTATACAGAATGTTAACTTGTGAATATTTAATTGAATGGGTTATACACCACCGGATGCAGCAGTGCTCATGTGAAACTTGAAAATCGACTGCTATATACTATACCTATTAACTGCCTCTCCTTTGTTCCTTTAACCTTATCTTGAAAGTATCACAAGTGCCAGGCACAAAAAGTCAACTCTTTTGCAATCATCTTATTGGGCTGCTGACGGGTCCGCATTCGTGCTAGCCAAAGGTTAGTTTCAGACCGGATAGCTACAAGGATGTGACCATGTTCATATATGAATAGATGCTTCAGCGGCGGAAAAAAGGATTCCATCAGATTTTTAAAAAAATACATTATTACTTTAATAATTAATTATACCTAATATTACTTTTAAAAGACTGACACGGCCGGGCATATCCCATATGGAGACCAGGGGATGAATGAGAGCTAATAAATATTATTCTATTGAATTCTGTCTGTACTCCAATTATACAACCTAACGTGTCATTCATTCTTGTATTAATTAATTGTCACAATCTCACAAATCAATTTCTGATTATGTGCTGATCCTAGGAACAATTAGTAATTTGCTTAAAGTAAAGTGAAAGCAAAACTAGAAGCACTCAGCAAGAAAGAGTCAAAGCCACTAAAACAAAACAACAAACAGCTCACTGCAGAGAGTCAAAGCCACTAAAACAAAACAACAAACAGCTCACTGCTGCTGCAGTGAGCTGTCCAAAGGAACATCTGACTCATTGGACCACTTCAGCTACTGAATTTCAAGGTAGTGTCGCACACTCAAGTTCAGCAAATAAATAACCAATGCACAATGACAGGTGACACTCTGCTCAGATCAGATCTAGCACACAGCAACAATTAACTACCTACTACCAGCCAACACCAACACAAGTATGTAATGAATATTCAATTGAATAGGTGTGTATTTACTTTCCTGCTGTTTTACACATATGAGCAAAGTATGTCAAGACTGTAATATTTTCAGTTGTAGCAAGCCTGTGAAGACCGATGGCTTGTACGCAATGTAGGACGAAGAGCTTACAGAGAAGGCTGCAAATACAACTCACTAGCTGATTCTCGTGGCAGTAGGATCAAATAAAGAGGCCTCAAACAAAGACCGATATAGCCACCCAGGCGGCGCACATGGCGAGCAGCGGCGGTGATGAGATTTTGCGGGCAGAGCCAGAACTGTAGTGCCGCACAAAGGAAGGTTAGCAGGCCGGGTTCATTGTGAAGTCTTTTAAAGGCCCGTCTAATAAGTTAGGGTCATTAGGTTTCCATGCATACCCTACAAATATGTAGAGCCCCCTTTTCTAAGGCACATTCCGAGCAGGCTATACACTTAGGAATAGAGGCGACACTATACCCAACCAGGAAGACACCCCACTTGCATGCGTCTTTCGCTAACTGAACAATAACTAGAGCCATGTAGTTCTCATGGTTGTACTATAAGTCCTGAACTTTGATCACAGATAAGTCCTTGCGAATTTCATATTGCTAAAAAGCAAATTTTAACCTTGTTGCATAAGATCATTAGTCAACATTCATATCATGTTTGTTTAAGTTGAGTGCTAGCAAATACTACCTATATGCAAGTTAAACCCATATATAGGTGACAAGGTACAAAGATATCAACAACTAAATCAATCCTTAGCGGTATCAAAATTCGACACATACATGCATATAAATTATACATGATTATGTAGGTGACAAGGATAGTCCCATGATATACTGACCTTTCTCTTGCTTACAACTACTAGTCAACTTCTCATAGAACCTCCAGTCTTCCATTCTCAAGCGCTATGGACGACATCTCTTCTTCTACTCGCATATCAACATACAAGAAAACAAATAGAACAACTAAGAATAGTACACCAAATGAGAGAAAATAAGGTACTAAGAGCTCGTTACAGTCGAGAGAAAGCAAAAAAAAGGAACATCTAGAGGGAGTTTTATATTAGAAAATAAACAAAAAGAAAATACCTACATACTTGATTTATTTTAATTAAGCAGTAGTAGCATGTGAAAGTTGTCAAAACTGTCATATTTTCAACTGTAGCATGCTTGTGGAGATCGACATATGGTTGTTTGTCCATGCATGCATAGAGGAGGAAGAGCTTACAGAACCCTACAAATACTACTACTCACTAGCACTACTACAGAACACACCTTTTGGCGATTTCCAAAATCGGCTTTAGCCCCGGTGGAAATTGCGCCCGGGGCTAAAGGGGACTTTTAGTCCCTCCTGACAATGTCTGACCAACGAGCCGTTGGGAGGGGACTTTTAGTCCCAGTTGGTGTTACCTTTAGCCCCGGTTGGTAACACAAATCGGGGCTAAATGTTTAACCCCGGTTTGTGGCACCAACCGGGGCTATTTCTAGGCCTTTAGTCCCGGTTGGTTCTATGGACCGGGACTAAAGCCCCACCCCCCTATTTGAACTCTCCTCCTCCCCTGCCCGAGCCCGAGAGCTCATTTCTTCCTCCCTGTTCTTGTTTGTTCTTGGTGTGTTCTTCATCTCCTCTTCGGCCATTGCTTCATTTGATCACTTCTACGCCTCCATCGACTCGTTGAAAGGTTACTATCTTCTACCTCTCACTTCTACGCCTCCATAGAGCTAGTCTATATGTGATTTTTCTTTATGATTATTACTCTTTTTTGCCATTTTAAGCTTCATTCACTTGACATTGTTTGAATAGTTTGAACAAGGCAACTAAAACTAGTATTCTAAGTATACACCTTTCATTTCTAGGGTATTATATGTTCCACATTTCAAGATTAGTTTAGCTTAGTTTGAGAAATATAGATTCTTAGGATTTTATTAAATGATGAATTTATGGTGGATTGTTCTTGATTTATATATATATGCCACTTGAGCTCAAAATAATTATATATTTAGATGAATAAGGTATCTACATAGAATACTTTAGTTGTCTACATGGCACATTTGATGATTTTAGAGAAATGTAAATTTTAGTTGTTTTATTTTCTTTGTTTAGAATATAAGGAATTTATAATATCTAGTTTGGAAAATGAGTATAGAGAGTAGATGACAATTGCTTCGGGACACTCGACCTCTGATCGGGTTCCAAAGCGACTAAGGCCAGACCTCCCTCTTATTATCTGTGGCAAGTGTATGCAAAAGACTGTGAAAGAGTACCGAGTGGGGAAGCCGGGTCCCAACGACGGTCGGATCTTCTATAAGTGTCCAGATCGCAATGTGACTTATATATTTTGTCACATTTGATGGTTATGGTTAATTTGTACCTATATTTCCTGACGATTTTGATTAAAGTGTTGATTTTTTATTTCTATTTTCAGTGGAAACTTAGCTTTCTCTTTTTCACTTTCACGCTCTCTGAAGATGATGCACAAAGAGATTGTGAAAGTGAAAAAGAGAAAGCTAAGTTTGACCGCATGCTAGAGGATCACAAGAAACTACTATACCTAAGCGCCGAAGATTGGCAAAATAAGTTGGGTACAACGCTGGAGTTGCTACAATGGAAGACAAAAAATGGCATATCCGACAAGGAATTTGGGCAATTACTCAAGATTAATAAAAAGATGCTTCCGAAGCCTAACGAATTGCCTGCCACTACGTACGAAGCAAAACAGGTTGTGTGTCCTCTGGGATTAGAAATCATGAAGATACATGCATGTCCTAATGACTGCATCACGTACCGTGGCAAGGACTACGAGAATTTGGATGAATGCCCCGTATGTAAAGCGTCGCGGTATAAGGTCAGGCGAGATGACCCTGGCGATGTTGAGGGCGAAGAGCGTCCTAGGAAGAAAATTCCTGCCAAAGTTATGTGGTATGCTCCTATAATACCACGCCTGAAACGTCTGTTCAGAAACAAGGACCATGCAAAGTTGTTGCGATGGCACAAAGAAGACCGTAAGGTAGACAACATGTTGAGAAACCTTGCTGATGGGTCCCAGTGGAGAGCAATTGACAGAGAATTCCCGGAGTTTGCAGAAGACGCAAGAAACTTAAGGTTCGGTTTGAGCACGGATGGTATGAATCCTTTTGGGGAGCATAGCAGTAGTTCATTATGCATGAAGTAGAAGTTCATTATGCAAGAAACTTAGCTTGTTACTCTATGTATCTACAACCTTCCACCATGGTTATGCATGAAGCAGAAGTTCATTATGATGTCGGTGTTGATCCAAGGCCCGAAGCAACCTGGCAACGACATCGATGTCTTCCTGAGGCCCTTAGTTGAGGAACTCTTGCTTTTATGGAGCAAACCAGGTGTACATGTGTGGGATGAGTACAAATAGGAACACTTCGACCTGCGAGCATTGTTGTAAGTAACAATCAATGATTGGTTTTCCCTAAGTAATCTTTCAAGACAGACAAACAAGGGATATAATGCATGCACAGACTGTTTTGATGACCTTGACTGTGTATATCTGAAAAAATATCGAAAGGTCGTGTACCTTGGCCATTGTCGTTTTCTTCCTAAGAATCACCAAGCTAGAAAAAAAGGAAAGCATTGTAAAGAAGAAGTGAAACGAACCAAGCCTAACAACCAAACTGGAGAGGAGGTACTTGATATGGTCAAGGTTGTGCAAGTAGTCTTTGGAAAGGGAGAAGGGGCCGTACCAGTTCCAAAAGATGTTAGTGGATGCGCACCCATGTGGAAGAATAAGTCCATATTTTGGGAGCTACCCTATTGGCATGTCCTAGAGGTCCGCCACGCGATCGACGTGATGCACTTGACAAATAATGTTTGTGTAAACCTGCTAGGATTCATGGGTGTGTATGGAAAAGCCAAAGATACACTTGAATCACAACAGGACTTGCAAGACATGAAAGAACGAGACAACCTGCATCCAGAGAAGACAGAAGATGGACGCCATTATTTAAAGCCTGCTAGCTACACTCTTAGCAAAGAAGAGAAGGAAATCATGTTTGAATGTCTAAGCAGCATCAAGGTCCCATCTGGATTTTCCTCCAATATAAAGAATATAATAAATGTGTCAGAGAAGAAATTCCTAAACTTAAAGTCTTATGACTGCCACGTGCTTATGACGCAATTGCTTCCGGTTGCGTTAAGAGGAATTCTACCTCCACATTTATGTCTAGCCATTGTTAAGCTATGTGCATTCCTCAATGCAATTTCTCAGAAGGCAATCGATCCAATGGACCTAGCTGGTCTATAGAATGATGTGGTTCAGTGTCTTGTCAGCTTTGAGTTGGTTTTCCCTCCATCCTTCTTTAATATCATGGAACACCTCCTAGTTCACCTGGTCAAAGAGATTAGTATTCTCGGTCTTGTGTTCCTACACAACATGTTCCCCTTTGAAAGGTTCATGGGAGTCCTAAAAAAATATGTTCACCAATGTGCTCACCCAGAAGGAAGCATCGCTAAGGGCTACGGACAGAGGAGGTCATTGAGTTCTGTGTTGACTATATTTCCGACCTTGGCCCGATTGGTGTTCCTGAATCAAGACACGAGGGGAGACTTAGTGGGAAAGGAACACTAGGGAAGAAAACATATATCGGTACGGGGGATGATTATTTCAACAAAGCACACTACACAGTTCTTCAAAACTCCTCTGTGGTGGAGCCGTATGTTGAGGTACACAAGAAGTTCCTACAATCCTAGTTTTCAGGGAAGAATGAAGCTTGGATTATGCGTGAACACATGAAAACTTTCGGCGATTGGTTGCGAATAAAATTTAATGGTGATGACAGTACTGATGACCATTCTTTACTTCATATTCCTATACGACGTCGATGAAGTTCGATCTTCCGCTGCTGAACTACGACACGCGGTTCTCGCTATGGCAAGTCAAGATGCGGGGGATTCTGGCGCAGACTCATGACTATGATGAGGCGCTGGATAGTTTCGGAAAGAGGAAGGCCGAGTGGACTCCAAAAGAGACCCGCAAGGATCAGAAGGCGCTCGCCCTAATTCAGTTGCATCTTCATAATGATATTTTGCAGGAGTGTCTGAAAACTGCTGTAGAACTATGGCTGAAACTGGAATCGATCTGTATGTCCAAGGATCTAACCAGTAAGATGCAGATGAAGATGAAGCTGTTCACCCTGAAGATGAAGGAGAAGGATTCAGTGATGAGCCACATCGCTGAATTCAAGAAGATCGTCGCCGACCTAGTGTCGATGGAGGTGAAGTATGATGATGAGGACTTAGGTCTTTTACTGCTATGTTCTTTGCCAAATTCGTATGAAAATTTTCGTGACACCATACTTTTGAGCCGTGATGAACTAACCCTAAAGGAAGTTTATGAGGCTCTCCAGTCTAGGGAGAAGATGAGAGGCATGGTGCAGAATGACGGGACGTCGTCCTCCAAGGGCGATGCTTTGCATATGAGAGGCAGAACTGAAAATAGATCCTCCAATGATGGCAATGATGGAAGAAAGAACTACGAAAGGAGAGGTCGTTCAAAGTCCAAGCCACATGGTAATAAAAAGTTTTGTGTTTATTGCAAGCTGACAAATCATAATGTTGAGGATTGCAGAAAAGTACAGAATAAGGAGAAGAGGAAAAACAAGTTGGCTGGTAAGGTCTCTGTTGCTGCTGCTGCGTCTGATGATGATTCTGGAGATTGTCTGGTAGTATTTGCTTGTTGTGTTGCTGGTCATGATGAATGGATTCTCGATTCCGCATGTTCATTTCATATTTGCACTAACAAAAATTGGTTTAGCTCGTATAAGCCTATGCAGAAAGGGGATGTTGTGCAGATGGGAGATGATAACCCATGTGACATTGTGGGGATTGGGTCAGTTCAGATCAAGACTGATGATGGCATGACACGCACGCTGAAAAACGTCAGGTATATCCCAGGGATGTCTAGAAATCTTATCTCATTGAGCACGCTTGATGCAGAAGGTTACAAATATTCCATTTCAGATGGCGTTCTGAAGGTATCAAAAGGTTCTCTTGTTTGCTTGAAAGGTGATCTTAATTCTGCAAAGTTATATGTCCTTAGAGGGTGTACTTTACCTGGTTCTGATTCCACTGTTGATGTTGTTACTAATGATAAACCTAGTAAAACTAACCTTTGGCATATGCGTTTGGGACATATGAGTCACCATGGTATGGCAGAATTGATGAAGAGAAACCTGCTGGATGGCTGCACTTCAAGTAAAATAAAGTTTTGTGAGCATTGTATTTTCGGGAAGCATAAAAGGGTATAGTTCAACACTTCTGTTCACACCACCAAAGGTACTCTTGATTATGTTTATGTTTATTTATGGGGCCCTTCCCGTAAGTCCTCACTTGGTGGTGCTCATTACATGCTTACAATTATTGATGATTACTCTAGAAGGGTTTGGCCTTATTTTCTGAAACAAAAAGATGATACTTTTGCTGCTTTTAAGGATTGGAAAGTAATGATAGAAAGGCAAACTGAAAGGAAGGTAAAATTGCTTCGTACTGATAATGGTGGAGAATTTTGTTCGCGTGAATTTAATGATTATTGCAGATCGGAAGGCATCGTTAGGCATCACACCATACCTCATACTCCACAACAGAATGGTGTGGCCGAACGCATGAACAGAACCATCATATACAAGGCCCGTTGCATGTTGTCTAATGCCAGGATGAGCAAGCATTTTTGGGCTGAAGCTGCTAATACTGCCTATTACTTGATAAACAGGTCGCCTTCTATTCCACTAAATAAAAGAACTCCCATTGAGGTATGGTCTGGTACGCCTGCTGATTATTCACAGTTGAAAATTTTTGGATGCACTGCCTATGCTCATGTTGATATTGAAAAATTAGAGCCTAGAGCTGTTAAGTGTCTTTTTCTTGGTTATAGTTCGGGAGTCAAAGGCTATAAATTGTGGAATCCTGAAACAGGAAAGACTTTTATGAGCAGGAGTGTTGTTTTCAATGAATCTGTGATGTTTACTGACAGTTTACCCTCAGATCATGTTCCAGAAAAAGAGTTGTCGCGTATGCGCATGTAAGTGGAGCATGTTGATGATGATACAGGTGTGCAGGTGGAGCCTGTTGATGAGCATGGTGGCCATGATAATGATGTTGCTGAGGATGATGCTCATGATGATGTTCAGCAAACTCCTCCCATTTTGCAGTTAGAGGTGGATTTACCTATTGCTCAACGCAAGTCAAAAAGGACAATTGCACCTCCTAAGCATCTTATTGAAGAGTGTAATTTGTCTTACTATGCTTTGAATTGTGCTGAACAGGTGGAGAATGTTCATGAGCCAGCAACCTATAAAGAAGCTATTCGTTGTGGTGATACTGAGAATTGGATTTCTGCTATGCATAAGGAGATGCAGTCTCTTGAGAAGAACAGTACATGGGAGATTGTACCTTGCCTAAGAATAAGAAGACCATCACCTGCAAATGGATCTTCAAGAGAAAGGAGGGTTTATCTCCAAGCGAGCCTCCAAAGTATAAGGCAAGGTTAGTGGCTAAAGGCTACAGTCAAATTCCGGGTGTTGACTACAATGATGTGTTTCTCCAGTGGTAAAACACAGTTCAATTCGTACTTTCCTTAGTATTGTTGCTTCATATGATCTCGAGCTTGAGCAGTTAGATGTGAAGACTGCGTTTTTGCATGGAGAGCTTGAGGACATATACATGGACCAACCAGAAGGGTTCATAGTGCCTGGCAAGGAAAAATATGTGTGCAAGTTGAAGAGATCCTTGTATGGGTTGAAACAGTCCCCTCGTCAGTGGAACAAGAGGTTTGATTCATTTATGTTAGCACACAGTTTTAAAAGATCTAAGTATGATAGTTGTGTTTACATCAAGCATGTTAATGGATCACCTATATATTTGTTGTTATATGTTGATGATATGTTGATTGCTGCCAAGAGTAAGATTGAAATCACTAAGTTAAAGAAGCTATTGAGTAGTGGTTTTGATATGAAAGATCTTGGTAGTGCTAAGAAAATTCTTGGTATGGAAATTAGTAAAGACAGAAAATCTGGTTTGCTATTTCTTAGTCAACAAAATTATATCAAGAAAGTTCTTCAGCGTTTCAACAGGCAAAATGCTAAGGCTGTTAGTACCCCTATTGCACCTCACTTTAAGTTGTCAGCTGCTCAGTGTCCTAGTACAGATGCAGAGATTGAATACATGTCAAGGGTTCCTTATTCTAGTGCTGTTGGGTCTTTGATGTATGCTATGGTTTGCTCTCATCCAGATTTGTCATATGCTATGAATCTTGTTAGTAGATATATGTCTAATCCTGGCAAAGAACATTGGAGGGCAGTTCAATGGATTTTCAGGTACCTCAGAGGCACAGCAGATTCTTGTTTAAAGTTTGGAAGAACTGATAAGGGTCTTATTGGCTATGTGGATTCTGATTATGCTGCGGATCTAGACATGCGAAGATCACTTACAGGTTATGTGTTTACTGTTGGCAGTTGTGTTGTGAGTTGGAGGGCTACTTTACAGTCAGTTGTTGCTTTGTCTACTACTGAAGCAGAATATATGGTTATTTGTGAAGCGTGCAAAGAATTAATTTGGCTGAAAGGTTTGTACGCTGAGCTTTGTGGAGTTGAATCTTGCATAAGTTTGCACTGTGATAGTCAGAGTGCAATTTACCTCACTAAAGATCAAATGTTCCATGAGAGAACTAAGCACATAGATATCAAGTATCATTTTGTGTGTGATGTGATTGAAGAAGGTAAGCTGAAGGTATGCAAGATTAGTACTCATGATAATCCTGCTGATATGATGACAAAGCATATTTCTGTTGCTAAGTTTGAGCTATGCTCAAGCTTAGTTGGTTTAATTGGATAGTCCAAGAGACTATTGTTGGCACTAGTGGTTTTCTATCTTTGTTATGTTCAGGATGAAGGGTTGATTTATGATACAAGATGAATTTGTCTCAAGGTGGAGTTTGTTGGAGTTGTTCCAAATTCACTCCAGGATATAGGTCGGGCTTCTGACGGAGCGGAGCGGAGGCCCGTCACCAGAGGCTTGGGCCGGAGCGGAGCGGAGGCTGAAGCCGGCCCATCAGGTCACGCCCACGGTACGGTATATATACCCTTGCTAGGGTTTCGTGGAAACTTGATTCTCTTGTAAGCCGCCATAGGCGTGTAACCCAAACTCTTGAGATAGTGAGATTGTTGCAGGCTGGTGCCCGTGGTTTTTCCCCTTCACATCGAAGGGGTTTTCCACGTTAAATCGTGTGTCTCCTCTGTGGCTTGATTCTTTACTTCATATTCCTATACGTCATCCATAACAAGTGGTATTTGTTGGCTAGACAACCATCATGGCACATCCTCACGTACAAAGCCTACGAGATAAATGGAAATATATTTTGCACTGTAGACCAAGATAAAAGGAGCACCAACCAAAACAGTGGTGTCCGCATAGATGCCATTGACCCAAATGAAAAAAGGCAAACATATTATGGCCGCATAGTTGAGATTTGGAAACTATACTATGCACCTAATTTTAAAGTCCCTTTGTTTAAGTGCCAATGGGTGAAGATGACCGGAGCCGGGGTAACAATGGACAAGGATTATGGGATGACAACAGTGGACCTCAACACTATTGGGTACAAAGACGAACCATTCGTCCTTGCTGCTGATGTGAATCAGGTGTTCTATGTAAAAGACATGTCTACAAAACCAAAGAAAGGAAAAAAACGATGACAAATCAATCATCAATGAGCCCAAGCGTCACATTGTTCTTTCAGGGAAAAGAAATATTTTGGGAATTGAGGACAACTCAGACATGTCAGAACTTTACGAAAGGGATGACCGAATTGCGCCATTCAGTGTGACCAAAGACCCAAACATAATTCTAAATGCCGAGGACACTCCATGGTTACGACATGATCATGACCAAGGGACATATGTCAAGAAGATCACTAATGTGCTCGCTTGATGTAGCTAGCTTAGCAGTGTGATGTCGATCAAGTGACATGTGTATTGGGCATTTTGGTCAAATAAATAAAGATCTACATTTGTATTTGGTCAAATTAATGTTTACTAATACTTCTTTTGTAGTCATTTAGTGACTAATAAAGATCTACATTTGTCAGTGAAAAAGTTTAGTTCTAAAATGAATGATCTTGATGAGTTATAAACCTTTATATTCAAAAGATTTTCATATAGGGTCATTTAGTGTCTCATTAACAATTTTCTATTTAAGGGTACACTTAAAAGTCGCATAATTGGACAATGAATGGTGAAACACAAATAGTTTAAAATTAAAATAATGCATAAACTAATTTCCTGTTAGTAACCAAGCATTTTATTTTTTTTAATTGAACAATATACTTTTGCATTAACCAAATTCTAATGGTTAGTTACATTTATATTTGATATTATATAAAAGGTAAAAGATTTTATGTTATACATTTTTCTAGTGTATAATAAAGCAAAAGGAAATGCAATGGTTATTTTTAAAAAACTTTGTGCCATGTATTTAATTTATTATGAAATTTACAAGAGCTAGAGCAATTTATATAGATATTAAACTATATACAATACCAAAACATATAAAACAGACCACTAAAATTTCGTTTGGCGCCCAAAGAAGCCTTTAGCCCCGGTTGGTATTATCAACCGGGGCTAAAGGACCTTTAGCCGCGGTTGGTAATATCAACCGAGGCTAAAGGTGTTACCCTTTAGCCGCATTTGGTATTATCAACCGGGGCTAAAGGTGCCTTCCAATATAAAGGCTCGGCTCCCTCTTCCTCCCTCATCGTCTTCAATCTCGATCTGGATTACGTTGCGGACGCCGCCTCCTCTGCCCGCGCCATCGCGCCACCACCTCTGCACGGCACGCCATTGTCGTCTCCACCGCCCCCGCACGGCACTCCGCTCGCCAACCGCACGCCGGCCGCCTCTTCGCCTCAGTCCACCGCCTCCTCTCCTCGGCCCGACGCCCGCGCGCGCGCGCCCGACCTCACGCCAGTCGCGCTCCGGCGGGGAAGAAAAGCTCTGCCGCCGCCCGCGTGCTCTCTCTCCGGTCGCCGCCGCGCCTGTGCGTGCTCTCCGGCCTCCACGACAGTGCCTTCGTCCCCGCTCGATCTCTGGCCACGCCGCTCGCTCCATCTCCGGCCGCCGCCCGTACTTTGTCGTCGCTCGATCTCGGCCGCCGCAGCTTCGTCCCCGCTCGATCTCCGCCGCGGCATTTTTTGGTGCATCGCCGGCCGCCGGGGGAAGTAGAGAAGAGCAAAGAAGAAAAAAGAAGAAGAAAGAAGAGAAAGAAGACAGAAGAAAGAAGAGGAAAAAAGGAGGGGAAGGAGAGGAGAAAAGGTGTTTAAAAAAAGAAATATAGAAATTGACTCAACTATATTTATGTTGCTTTTTTCACAAATTAAACTAACATTTGTCTAAATGATTTTGTAGGCTAAAGGTGTGTAAAGGAGAAAGAAGAAGGAGAAATAAGGAAGAAGTAATATATTCTAGTTTTATTAAATTGATTTAGGAAATTGATTGATGTTAGAAATATATTCTAGTTTTATGAAATTGATTTATTTCTATATATATAGATATACATGTAAACCCTAAGTGTCTACCCTAAACCCTTTTGGTTACTCTAAACCCTTTTATTAGCAAATTATTACCATAAGTGTCGATTTGATATATATGCGTCTACCCTAAGTGTTACACACTTGTTTAGGGTTTACACACACACATATATACCCTAAGTATATGTTTAGTTATATATTTTAGTTTTAGCAAATTGATGTAGGTTTTAGTTATATATTTTAGTCTTAGCAAATTGATTTAGTTTTAGTTATATATTTTAGTCTTAGCAAATTGATTTAGTTTTAGTTATTTATTTTAGTCTTAGCAAATTGATTTAGTTTTAGTTATATATTTTAGTCTTAGCAAATATATTTTAGTCTTAGCAAAAATTGATTTAGCAAATTATTACACCTTTCCATTATTGCTATATTATATATTAAGTATACCCTTTCCATTTAGCAAAGTGTGTACCCTTTTATTAGCAAATTATTACCTCTATAAGTGTCGACCCTACCCTAAACCCTTTTATTAGTCACACAAAGACTAAGTGTCTACCCCCAAGTGTGCCTAAACCCCTAAGTGTCTACCCTAAACTCTTTTATTAGTCACACAAAGACACTGTGTCTACCCCAAGTGTGCCTAACTCGTCTACCCGGCCTAAACCCTTTTATTAGTCACACAAAGACTAAGTGTCTACCCCAAGTGTGGCTAAACCCCTAAGTGTCTACCCCTAAGTGGTTACTCTAAGTGTTACACACTTAGCTTTTATAGTTGCAGAAATGGACGACCCGAATGACATGGAGGAATTCTTGTTTTCAATGATCAACGATGGCACTGATCAAGTAGACGACGACACGAATCAAGTAGATGACGGAAGTCGGTACTTTGCGCCAGATGTTGAACAAGAAAATATCGCGTAAGAAAATATCACGCAAGACAATGTTGTTGAGGTATATATATGTCTACAATATCTCTTGTGTATACATGACAATCAAAATAATTACAGTTGTATAATTATATTTATAAGTTTTGTGTGTCTACATACATAGCCGTCTGCATCAACGACAACTACGGGGAAGAGTAAAAATGTACGAGGCCCGAAGAATCCATTGGAGGGTCGGTACATTATAGTAAGAAGGCCTCACCATGGCTCCGCCTAGACACTGCAAGCCATCATAGTAAGAATTCAACTGTCTCCCCCCCCCCCCCACTTATTACGGCGGTCGTTCACCTCTTTTCATATGTTACTGTAGCGCAAGTGATTTTATATTGGTACCCTGCCGGCTCCCGAGCATATTCCCTGGATATCCGCTGATGACCCCGTGTGGACCGCCTAGAGGGCACTCTTGGGTTCTTGTAAAACGCCAAGTAGTGGGCCGACCTTCTCGCTGCCTAATGGGGGCTCAACTCCTTGCTGGGCCACCAATCTTGATGTGCTAAGCGGAGGCCCACGACGTTGTCTTCGCCCCGAGGTCTCCGCTTGAATGGAGAATGCCTCCTGGAGCCTTCGCCCGAAGTCTCGGCCAGAATGGAGGATGACTCTTGGAGCCTTTGCCTAGAGTCTCGTACCTCTGGCGTGTTCGTGGCGGCGCGTCCTGAAGCCTTGTGCCGGAGCGTTTGCCTGAACGGAGGACAACTCCTGCAGCCTTCACACGGAGTCTCCTATCTCTGGCTTGTTCGTGGTGGTGCATCCTGAAGCCTTCTACCGGAGCCTACGCCTAAATGGAGGACAACGCCTGGAGCTTTCGCCCGGAGTCTCGTACGCATCGGATCCCTGTAGAAGCAAGAGTTCTCGGGGAGGGTCAATTAGTCTAGGAACCATGGATCCTGTCCTTCACAAATCTGCCCCAACACTATCCCTTTCGCTACCAAATAATTCATGCTCTTGCAGTATGCTCTCAAGCTTTACCCAAAAGCCATCCATGTTCATGCATGTTGCCTCCTGATGTTCTTGGTTATGTACGTCGGGTATCTTAATATTATCATATAGGGGTATCAGCAACCAACCATCATAGAAAATAAAACATCACTCTCCAAAAATAACTAGTTGCTAATTGGACTAGTCATTGAAAGTAACCCCAGCAATGTGTCAGATTTCATGGACATATATAGTAATCCCTACATGGTTATACACCATAGGATGCAGCAGTGCTAGCTACCAAGGTAGTAATCATGTGAAACATTAAAATCGACTGGCTATGCTATTCTTATTAACTGCCTCTTCTTTCTTCCTCTCACCTTATCTTGAAAGAATAATCACAAGGGCAAGGTGCAAAAGGAGAACTCTTTTGTGATCAACTTATTATTGGGCTGCTGATGGCACTACTACACAAAATCTTTTACGAGGTGTTTTCAAATTTCTCTTCAAGGCAGTTGGATCGGTTACCCATCTCAGTTATTCGTGATCGGGTAGCCGGTCCAGTAACCACCTCAGTTAATCATTAATGGAACATGACTGCCTTGATTAATATATATTAACCAAGGAGATCACCCTAAAGCAACCATCTCATTAAATCAAGCCTAGCCCGCTAGCCCACACCAACCCACTACCATCTTCAATATATAAACGAAATCAGAAACCCTAGAATTCCTCCCTCCCTCACCCCTCTCCCAGCCCCAGCTGCACCCTACCCTCCCTTAGAGCCCGACGCCCCTCCCCATGCATCCTGCTCAACGCCCCCTCCCTCCCCTCCTCTCCTGGTGGCCCTCTCGCTCTTCCTCTCAGGCGCGTCCTCGCGGGTCTGGGTGCGTGGATGATGCGACCCTCCTCGCGTGGTGTGGTGGCTTCTCCAGACGGATATGGGGGTCGTGGTGGCTAGACGGTGGAGGGTCGGTACATTATCACGGAATTCGATGAGGAAACAGGGGCAGTACTTGGACCACATGCACATAGATTTGCCAGCAACTGTGGTTACCTTGTAAGGGATAGGCTTCCGATCAGTGCTCGTGAATGGCGGCAAAGGAAAGGACATCCTGATATGAGTTTTGTCTATGATCGTGACAAGGAACTAATTTGGCAAGAAGTCCTTCAACATTTCTCGCCCAATACAGATGAAGCTCTGAAGGGGAGAGTTAGGGACTGTGCTATGAAGAAGATGGCAACATATTTCCAGGCCTGGAAGAAGACATTGCATAATGATTTTATCAAGAAGAATCTAACTCCAGATTTCAACAAAAAGGCCTACGTCAAGTTGAGACCGTTTTGGGATGACTTTGTAGCTTTCAAGACATCCGAAAAGGGCGAATCACGAGCTCAACAGAACCAACAGAATGCACGAGAAAAGCAACACCATCATCACATGGGATCAGGTGGCTACAAGACTGCCATTCCTAAGTGCAAAAAAGAAGAAGAGGACCTTCAAGCTAGGGGAATCCAACCAGAATCAGATAACTGGGCTGAGCGCAGTAAGTGGTGGTTTTTTGGTCACGGGGGAGGCATTGACCCTCAGACCGGGAGATTAACGTATACCGAAGGACTCACAGAAGCAGCAAGGAAACTGGTTTACGCTCAATCTTTGAGGGAACAAGGAGTATGGTCACTAGATAGAGATAAGGATGAGCTAACATATGCCCTGGGGACTGCAGAACACGGTGGGCGAACGAGAGGTCATGGCGCGGTGCCGTGGAAGCATGCCTTCCCTCAAGACAAAGATACATATAGAAGCCGCCACAAAAAGAATAAAGAGGAGGAAGCTATGAAACTTAGCATGTCGCAAATGCTTAGTGAAGCACGCGAAGCAGCTATTCAAGCAAAAGAGCGAGAAGAGAAACTTGAAGCGAGAATGGCCGAGGAAATCAAAAGGCAAGTGGAGTCTAGGAGATGGCCGAGAAACTTGAAGCCAAATGCAAAGTACTGGATCAGTACCGCAAGTCAACATCATCAGCCCATCAGCTCACTTGAAAAGCAGTTGTGGTTCCACGGAAGTGCCTCAACCTGGTGATGACGCAAAGCTACGCTTCCCTGTGGATGACATCACAGAACCGAATACACCATGTGAGCTGCACATTCTAGAGGGGGCTACAACAATCATGGTGGCTACCGGTATTGTATTTCCTATTGACCCTACGAAGACCCGAAAGGTCTAGGAATGGCTAGAGGGGGTGAATAGCCTAATTAAATTTTCTACAACAACACTTAGCAAACTTGTTAGAATAAAACACGGGGATAAGCAAGTTTGCTCTAGCACTACGAGGGTCGGCAAGCCTCCTATATCAAGTCTAGTTACTAGCAATATATATCCTATGTCATACACAAGGGCTAGACAACTAGAGCTACTAAGCTAAGCTACACAACCTAAGCTAGAACCTCTACTTTTCAAGAATGAAAGAAAGTAATACAAAGCTAGAGATAGAAGGGTTATACCACCACGAAGAGATGAACCAATAGATAACCAATCACAATATGAATCCTCGGTAGAGACAAGTTGACACAATGATTTTTTACCGAGGTTCACTTGTTTGCCAACAAGCTAGTCCTCGTTGTAGCGATACACCCACTTGGAGGTTCACGCGCTAATTGGCAATCAAAGCCAAACCCGTTTAAGGGTGCCGCACAACCAACACAAGATGGGGATCTCCAAGCTATGCGGAATCCACTAGAGATACCTTTCGCAAATCTCCCGTGGGGTAGGTTCAAGAACCCCTCACAATCCACCGATCGGAGCCGGAGACAATCACCTTCCTCTGCTCAACGATCCTCGTCGCACTAAGCCGTCTAGGAGATGGCAATCTCCAAGAATAACAAGAGCTCCACGATGACGACGATCACCAAGTGCCACTAGTATGCAATCAAAGAGCAATGCACTTGGATTCACTCTATCTCTCTAGAATATGTCAAATATGTTTAGAGGATGAGTGGTGGAAGCTTCTCAAGCAAGCACAAATGTGTGAGTGAGTAGAATGTGCAAGAGATGGCCCAAAGGGCCGACCATATCACCTTATATAGCCAACACTCACAACTAGCCGTTTTGCCCCCAAAACTGGCTCTCTGCGCGACCTCCGGACGCACTTTACACATGGGTTCCGGACCATCAACAGCGTCCGGACCCTTCACCAACCGAGAGCAAACCCTCTGTTTGCAAGCTCCAGACGTGACCTCCGGACGCGCGCAACGCGCCATCCGGACTATGCCGCATGCGTCCGGTGCCCCTGCCGTTTGAAAACGGTCGCTTCACGCCTTCGCCGCTGCTTGCCACGTGGCTCCGGACGCACCTGTTCACAGGGTCCGGAGTCACTGCTCCTTGCGTCCGGAAATATTTTCCCGGGCGCCCGAGCGCACCCGAGAGCTCGCTTGAGCCCCTCAGCACCTCCGGACCCAAGTCCGGTCCTTGGTCCGGACCATCATACTGCGTCCGGACCCTCTTCCACAGAGAGTTACAGAGAGCGCCAGACACCGGACGCGCGTCTGGATGCCTATGTCCGGACCACAAACTGCGTCCGGACTGCTCCTCTAGCCATCCAGCAAGGGTTTGCCTCCGGACCCATCTCCGATGGTCCGGTCGGCCAGAACTCTTGCGTCCGGACCCTGCGTCTGGACTGCATCCAGCTGCCCAAACACTTCTCCAACTTCTTCCAAGCTTCCAAGAGCCAACACTAAGTGATTCCTCCACTTGTGCATGTGTGTTAGCTTTTAGTTCACAATTATCTTGGATTAAGTTGGTTGTTTCACTAGTTCAATTGATTTTAATGCAATGCATATGAACCTAGTGGCACATGATAACCGTAATCATACTTAAGAGCTCCCTCCTTGATAGTACGACTATCTATCCTAAATGTGATCACATCCTCTATGATGTCTTGATCACCAAACCAAAATGGTTCCTAGCAATCACCTTTGCCTTCACACCATTTTCCTTTCCACCACCATGCTAGAGCTTGTGCCATCCACACTTGATCCACCTTGCTCCATCACATGGTATGTACCAACCTATCTCATGATTCACACTTAGAGATCAAGGTTAATACTTAGGTGGGTTTCATCAATTACTCAAAACCAAAACACATGGGGACTCTCAATCTCCCCCTTTTTGGTAATTGATGACAACCCTTCCATAAAAGATATGAAATATAATCATTTTGAACTTGAGTTGCTTGTCCAAACATTTTAATCAAAGATTCAAGATTTGGACAAGTTGCTCAATTTCAGTTTTGGTAGTTATTTGCTCCCCCTACATATGTGCTTCATGAGTTTGGTTCAAGTTTTGCACATATGTATAGATAGGCATTGTGGGAGAGGGAATGGCTACCAAATGATGCTAAGGTGTAAGAGTAGACCTTTGAAGCGTGTTACCATCGGAGTGCGGAATTTAGAATCACCCTTAGCACCATGATTAGCTAGACACCATTTGCAACAACAACTAGATAACCTTATGAGATCAACATTAAGAGCAAGGTTTCTAGAGAATACTTTGAAACTACAATGGTCAAAGCTAATCAACCTATGCATGCTAGTTGATCAATCAACATTCAATTTGTATCACTAGCAAGAATCACACAAGCATGTATTTTGAATTTGAAGTGCTTGTGCAACAATACATATGAGGATGCAAACATTCAAATGCAACAATAGTGTTCATGAGCTTGCTCCCCTATTTGTATGTTCTCTTTGGAAAATAGATTTTTTATTTTTCTCCCATGTTATATCTTTTCAACTTCTCCCCCTTGATCTTTTCTCCCCCATGATATTTCTTTTATAACTTCTCCCCCTTTGTCATCCAATTGACGCAAAAAGGTGGGACCAATTAGATATTCAAGTTTTAGCTCCCCCTTAGTGTGAGATAGGGTGAAAGATTGTTTTTAACTTTGGCTTGATCTAAGCTACTTGCCCAAGATATTTAATTCGGTTTAAACCATAGACAAGCTTCTTCACACATGTTAAGATGGTTATCTTGCCTATGTTGAATTAAACACTTTGAGTTCATAGACATAGAGCAAACACTAGGATTGCAAGCACATCAACATGTCATATGCCACCACTAGATCATATCAACTTATAGAAGCAATAGTGGTACCATATAAGCATCAAAGACATTTTAGTTTTCATGAATGAGCCTAGAAACATGAGTGATGACTATATGCTCTATACAAGTCCTAACAAGGTATGCATGAATGCTCTCAAATCAACTTTTACCTTGCATTGTTGGAGTAGAGACATGTCATATTAGTGGGGGTGCATCAACTCATGTTGGAGAAATCAAGTATATTCAACTCATTCCTTAGCTTGCAAAATCTTTTCTCATCTAGTGGCTTGGTAAAGATATCGGTCAATTGATCTTCGGTGCCAACACTAGTGATAGAAATGTCCCCTTTCAATTGATGATCTCTAATGAAATGATGGCGGACATCAATATACTTTGTTCTTGAGTGTTGAACCGGATTGTTGGTGAGCTTGATTGCTCTTTCATTGTCACATAGCAAAGGCACTTGCTTGAATTTTACTCCAAAGTCATTCAAAGTAGCTCTCATCCATAGGATTTGTGCACAACAACTCCCCGCACTAATATACTCGGCTTCGGCGGTTGAGAGTGCCACACTATTTTGCTTCTTTGATGACCATGATACTAGTGATCTTCCAAGCAATTGACAAGTGCCTGATGTGCTTTTCCTTTCTATCTTGCAACCCACATAATCCGAGTCGGAGTATCCAAGTAACTCAAAGTTTGATCCTTTAGGATACCACAACCCTACATTAGGTGTATGCTTCAAATATCTCAATATCCTCTTTGTGGCTTTCAAATGACTCTCTCTTGGAGAAGCTTGAAACATTGCACACATGCATACACTAAACATGACATCCGGTCTTGATGCGGTCACATATAGCAAGCTACCAATCATTGATCTATATAGCTTTTGATCTACCATGTTGCCACTAGCATCACCATCCAAATTTCCATTTGTTCCCATGGGTGTACTAATAGATTTTGCTTCATCTAGATTGAACTTCTTGAGCATGTCCTTGATGTACTTGCCTTGACTAACAAAAGTCACATTCTTCATTTGCTTAGACATCAAGAGACCAAGGAAGTAACTAAGCTCTCCAAGCATAGACATCTCAAATTCATTTACCATCATATTGCCAAACTCTTCACAAAACTTTTGATTGGTTGACCCAAATATAATGTCATCCACGTAGATTTGCAACACAAACAAGTCCTTCTCAATTTTCTTGGTGAATAGGGTAGTATCAACCTTGTCCATAATAAATCCCTTAGAGAGGAGGAAATCTCTCAACCTCTCATACCATGCTCTTAGAGCTTGCTTAAAGCCATATAATGCTTTCCTTAGCTTGTACACATGGTTGGGTTTCTTGTCATCTTCAAAATCGGGTGGTTTCTCAACAAATACTGATTCATTGATGTACCCATTGAGAAATGCACTCTTCACATCCATTTGATAGAGCTTGGTGTTGTGAGCACAAGCATAAGCCAATAGAATCCTTATTGCTTCTAGCCTTACCACCGGTGCATATGTTTCTCCAAAGTCAAGACCCTCTACTTGAGTGTAATCTTGTGCAACTAGTCTTGCCTTGTTTCTCACCACTATTCCATCTTGATCTTGCTTGTTGCGAAAGACCCATCTAGTGCCAATGACATTGTGGTTCTTTGGTCTCTCAACTAGCTCCCAAACTTGATTTCTAGTGAAGTTGTTGAGTTCTTCATGCATAGCATTCACCCAATCAACATCTTGCAAAGCCTCTTCAATCTTGGTTGGCTCAATGAATGATACAAAAGAATAGTGTTCACAAAATGAAGCCAATCTTGATCTTGTTTGTACACCACTAGTGATATCACCAATAATATGATCTATAGGATGATCTCTTGCAATAGATGTAGGTTGGAGTATTGGAAGTTGATTGGTTGTACTTGGTTGATCATTAGGTAGAGTAGATGAACTAGCTTCTTGATCTTGAGTGGGAGAGGATGAACTAGCTTGATTTTAATTGAGTTTCACATTGGATGGAGGATTCACTTGATCTTCAATATCTTGCTCATCATCCACTTGCTTCGGCCTAATGTCCCCAATATCCATATTCTTCATTGCATTGGCCAATGGTTCACCTCTCACATCATCATGGTTGACATTCTCATCTTGAGATCCATTTGTTTCATAAAACTCTACATCATGTACTTCCTCAACTATGCCATGAGTAAGATTCCATACTCTATAAGCTTTGCTTGTAGTTGAGTAGCCAAGTAGGAAACCTTCATCAGATTTCTTCTCAAATTTGCTCAATCTTGCACCTTTATTCAAGATATAGCACTTGCATCCAAATACTCTAAAGTATGCAATATTTGTCTTTCTTCCATTCAATAGCTCATAAGATGTCTTCTCAAGCATCTTGTGGCAATAGAGTCGGTTGCTATAATAGCAAGCTATGTTGATAGCTTCGGCCCAAAAAGAATCACTCACATTGTATTCACTAAGCATAGATCTTTCTATATCAATGAGTGTCCTATTCTTCCTATCAACAAGCCCATTTGATTGAGGTGTATACTTGGCCGAGAATTGATGTTTGATTCCATATTCATCACATAGCTCATCAACTCTTGTATTCTTGAATTCACTACCATTGTCACTTCTTACTCTCTTGATAATTGTTTCAAATTCATTTTGGCATCTCTTGACAAAGACTTTGAATGTATCAAATGTTTCACTCTTGTCACTCAAGAAGAATATCCATGTATATCTAGTGAAATCATCAACTATCACAAAGCCATATTTGTTTCCACCAATGCTAGTGTAGGCGGTTGGTCCAAACAAGTCCATGTGCAAGAGCTCAAATGGTTTGCAAGTACTCATCATGCTCTTACTAGGGTGAGTATTTCCAACTTGTTTGCCGGCTTGACAAGAGCTACATAGCTTATCTTTTTCAAAGACCACATCTTTCAAGCCTCTAACTAGATCATGCTTGACTAATTTGTTCAATTGCCTCATTCCAACATGACCAAGCCTTCTATGCCATAACCAACCCATGCTAGATTTGGATAGCAAGCAAGTTGACAATTGAGTTTCTTTGGCATTGAAATCAACTAAGTATAGATTTTCATATCTAAATCCTTTGAATATCAAGTTAGAGCCATCTACACTTATGATCTCTACATCATCAACTCCAAAGATGCATTTAAATCCAAGATCACAAAGTTGAGCTACGGATAGCAAGTTGAAGTTCAAGCTCTCTACTAGCAACACATTGGATATGCTCATGTCATTTGATATAGCAATCTTACCAAGCCCTTTGACTTTCCCTTTGCCATTGTCACCGAATGTGATAGATTCAATCCCATTGCAATCATTTGGCTTAATAGAGTTGAACATTCTTGAATCTCCGGTCATATCTTGAGTGCACCCACTATCAAGCACCCAATGCCTCCCTCCGACTTTATAATTGACCTACAAAAGATTCAATTCTTCTTAGGTACCCATTGTTGTTTGGGTCCTCCAAAGTTAGTGACTAAGGACTTAGGTACCCAAATAGCTTTCTTCTTTGGGCTCTCATTGGGAGTACCCATGTACTCAGCAATCACACCTTTCTTACCCTTGGTAAGCACATAACTAGAATCAAAGCGAATAGATGCATGTGTAAATTTTATCTTTCTTTGGTTTAGTTTGCAATAATGCTCATCATGCCCTACTTGCTTGCAACTAGTGCAAAACTGACCATTGCTCTTCACAAAGCGAGGCTTTGGAGTTGCAAAGGCCGCCTTGCCTTCCTTGGGGGTATAGCCAAGTCCCTCTTTGCAAAGAGAGAACCTTTGACTACCCAAGCACTTAAGCAAGCGGGCATCTCCACCATAGGCATTGCCTAATGCTAGAGTGAGCTTACCAACCTCCTTCTTAAGGGTCTCATTCTCAACCATTAGTGTAGTGTCACAAGTGACAACATCACTAGTAGAAGAGGTAGAGTTAGAAGTGCTACTAGAAGGGTTAGTTGGGGTGATGATGATGGGTTGATAGAATGATTCATCAATTATATCACAAGTTACACCCATGTTACTTGTTTGAACATGCTCTTTCTCATTTTGCTCAATAAGAAGTGAATGAGCCTTTTCAAGCTTAGAGTGAGCTTTGCTAAGCTTCTCATGGGCATCCGTTTGCCTCTCATGAGTAAGATTGAGCTCATCAAAGGATTGCTTGAGAGAATGATTCTCTTGATTGAGAGAATGATTCTCCTTTCGCAATGCTTTGCACTCCTTTCTTGTGAGAAAAAAGTGAGTCTTAGCATCTTCCAACATTGCAATTAGTTCATCTTTAGTGGGTTCATCATCATCATCATCATCATCATCACTAGAATCACACTCATCATCGGATTGTACCTTAGTTGGCCTAGCCATGAAGCATGTCGATGGAGTGTCAAAGAGAGAGATCTTGTTCTTCATAGCAATGCTAGCAAGTGCCTTCTTCTTGCTTGATCTCTTCTCATCATCACTTGAGTCATCATCTTCACTAGAATCACTATCCCAAGTGACAACATATGATCCTCCCTTCTTGCTCTTCTTGAGAAACATCTTGTTCTCTTTATTTTCTTTCTTCTTACCCTTCATCTCATCTTTATCATCACTATGATGTGGGCAATCCAAAATGAAGTGATCCTTGCTATTGCACTTGAAACACCTCTTGTCATTGTTCTTGCTCTTGAAGGAGTTCTTCTTCCTTCTAGCTCTATAGCCCTTCTTCTTCATGAACTTGCCAAACTTCTTGACAAAGAGGGTCATTTGTTCTTCATCCTCACTATCATCATTGCTTGAGCATTCATCATTGCTTGACTCATCACACTTTGATTTGCCCTTTGATGATGATGTGGCTTTGAATGCCACACTCTTCTTCTTCTCATCTTTCTTGTCATCCTTCTTTTCCTTGTTCTCTCTAATCTTGTTCTTGTCTTCTCTAAAGGCGTCATCAGTCATCACCTCACCAAGAATTTGGTTTGGTGTGGTTGTGTCCAATCCACTTCTCACCAATAGAGTGACTAGCATCTCAAATCTTGAGGGAAGACTTCTTAGGAACTTGAATGAGAAGTCCTTGTTCTCCACCTTCTCTCCAAGTGACTTAAGGTCATTGACAAGCACCTCAAGCCTATTGAACATCTCGGGCACGTTCTCATCTTCCTTCATTTTGAAGCTAGAAAACTTCTCCTTCAAAATATAGGCCTTTGCTCCCTTCATGGATTGAGTCCCTTCATATGACTCTTCTAGCTTCTTCCAAGCCTCATGAGCACTCTCCAAGTTTTTGATTTGTTCAAAGACTTTCTTGGAGATTGCCTCATGTATTGCACTCAAGGCAATATCATTGTTTTGGAGCTTCTCTTCTTCGGCCGGGGTGGGTGCCTCTTTGTCATATGTGGACTTTGAGGTTTGTGAGCAACGTACATGACGACGTGCTCGAAACTTTTTCAAATTTTTACCACAACATACGCACATGAGATCATGAAACGTGCTCAAGTTTCGTGATTTTCGGAATTTGTTTGCATTTTATATAATTGTAAAACTACAAACACCGAAGTTGGCGACGTTGCCCCGTGAGCACGTTGATCGAACTTTCGAGACATGCCATGGATTTAGCCATCATTTACACTAACAAACAAGGATAACATTTTTAGAACGAAAGAAATCTATTATTTCATGCACCTACAGTTCAAACAAAGATTCAGTGGGAAAATTGAAAAAAAAAACAAAATAAACTAAGAAAAAATACCAAAAAATAATAAAAAGCTTCCAAATTTGAACATGTTGTTTACAATAGTTCAATAAACACACACACAAAATTGGGAGCCAAAAAACAAAAAAAATTAATCAAATTGCCGAGTACTTAAGGTGGCACTAGGCAACTTAATTAAGTTGCTGAGTGCCGAGGGTTGACACTCGGCAACTTAATTCAAGTTGTCGAGTGCCTAGGGTGGCACTCGGCAACTTAATTAAGTTGCCGAGTGTTTTTTTTTTGCCGAGTACTAGGCACTCGACATTTAATTAGTTGTCGAGTGTTTTGTTTTTGCCAAGTGTGCCCGATATCTGGCACTCGGCAACTATTTTAGCACTCGGCAACTCCTAGTTTTCCTGTAGTGATAATTTTTGCCACATGTACATATTTATCCTTCAGTGATGAAAGTAGGCAAACTATTTGTACTGGTATTATACCATAATGCCGTGTGAAATCAGTTAACACATATACAACGTTAGCTGCTAAGGGTATAGTCTCAACCCAAAAATATGAGATAGTTTTTATACTTGCCAAGTCATATAAACAATACACATATATAGAAACCATATACTTTCAATAGATGTTTTTTCAAAAAAAAAAATTGCCCAATCACATGTTTTTTTCTCCTATTGTCTAACTATTACATCTCTCCGTATCTTAGCTCCCGTGTAGGTATCGTTTCTTGTCTAAGAAACTATTCTCTCTCTTCCCTTAATTTCAATGCAACATCGTCATTTTGTTTAATTCGCCCTGTAATTAATTCCTAGTTTCTGGGTTTGATTGACCCTAAAGATGTAGAATATAGGTTGGACAGCTGTCCTACGTATACTTTTTCGGTGTATTTGTAATTGGACATGTTTTTCTATTTACAGGTATACTTTATAAAAAAAAAAGATGTACGATATAGTAATGTTAAATCATCAGTTGTTAAAATAAATTGGCAAGAAAGCAAATATTAACTATAAGACTATTCAACATCTCTTTTTTAGTGTAAATATGCTATTTTTCGGCATGTGTTGCATATGACATTTGGTATTCCCGCATGGCATATTGTGGCAAATATTTTTGGGAATGGTATAAGTAGTGTGAAAAAGATAAGTTTGTCATTACTAGCAAGGGGGTTGTCTTCTGTTGGTTCTTTTGGCTTGCTAGAAATGATAACGTTTTTGACAACTACAGTCCTAATTCAAAAAAAATCCTACTCAGGCTAATTAAGAAGCTTCTGATTATTTTTGTTGTGGGTGCTTTAAACATGATTGTGAGGACTTTATAATGTTGGTCTGATAATTCCTCACTTATGAACGAGCATAAAGCCAGATATTTTTATTACACTATCAAAAGGAATCAGTTGATAATTGTATTTGTATGTATTGTTTATTTAATTGTCAGTCGGCCAATATATGCAAGGGACTAGCAGCCATTCCATAAATGTGACCATGGGCTGCACGAAACCGTAAAGTTCGTTCATGCAGAAATTTTGGCCCACCACAAGCCCAAACATCTCTCGTCCAAAACTCACCCGCGTCGGCCTGCCCATGTGATTCCTCAGCTGCGTGTTCCGTGCTCGTGCTGCGACTAGGGCCAAATTCGATATGTTACAGCCCTTGCAGACCTGGTGTATTTGAGAGCCCACCAAACCAAACAGTTTCTACTACAAAATTAATAACAAATATATAAAAATAATTATCAATATTTATATCTCCAAACAAGTTTATTAGCAAAAAAGTATACTTCATGGTCCATCTAAAGATATTTATTGCACATCCATTTTATATAAGTTTAATCGAATTTTAAAAAAGTCAACTTCTTTTAAAAAAATAGAACATGCATTTATTAAATATATTTTTATATATAAATTTAATTAAATTTAAAAATAGCTTCTGGAAGAATGAAACCGTAGGTTTATTTCAGGGCAGCAGCGACAGCGGCGCATGGAAGCGGCCTACGGGCTGGTGAAACCCAACGGTGCACGTACGTGCGGGCCAAATAATCGCACGCAAGGACGACGACGACGACGCTAGCAGACAGTATTCTCCATCATCCGCTACATCCTGCCTTGGCTCGTCGCTCCGTGGCAGCGACTAGGGTTTGACGGGAGCAGCCGAGGGAGTCCATCTCCCTCACGTCAGAGGGAGTCCACCCTCCCTACGTTTTGTTCCTTGTTACCTCGTGACCTTTTGGGTAGTGTGTTGGAGGTTTTACAGATTCCCTGCAATCTTCTAGGGTTCGGGGTTTTTGGCTCCCATAGAGACGGGGGGTGATCAGGGGGATCTTTGCTGATCCTTCCCACCTGAAGTTGTCTGTGGAGTCGATATCACGATCTCGGCTACGAAGATGGATACAGGCGATGGGTCACGATCGCATCGTGACTTTTTGGAGGCTGGCGGTGCAATGGATGAAGAAGAGATTGAAGACCAAGGTATGCTCTCGGAGGAGGAAGATGATGATTCTGCGCCGATCGCCCTGGACTTCGACGCGGTGGATGGATCGGCCTCACTCCAGTTCGTGATCATTGCTCGATTCTTCACGATACGTGGATACAGTTTTTTGGGTCTGTTTGAAGCCATGCGGCGAGCATGGAGGCTGAGTTATGCTCCTGAAGTCAAGAGGCTCAAGGACAATCGGTTTCTTATTGAGTTGCGATCAGAGGTCGAGAAGAGATATGTGCTACTGGGAGGGCCATGGATTTACCGTGGTGATCCTCTTTTGGTTACAGATTATGATGGTAAGTTTAGGCCATCAGAAGTGGTGCTCAACTCTATTCCAATGTGGGTGCGGATAGTGGATATGCCTCTCAATCTTATGAATGAAAGGACTGGTCAGGTTCTTGGTAGTAAATTAGGCAAAGTTGTGATGGTGGGGAAAGATTCCAAAGGTCGTTTTTGGGATGATTATTTACGTATTAGAATTTTGATGCCGGTGAATAAGCCATTGACGAGATGGCTCAAAGTCTCAGATGAGAAATCGGGGGATATTCTTCGCCTCCATGTCAAGTATGAAAGGATCCCAAAGTTTTGTAGATATTGTGGCCACATGGGTCATATTGAGAAGGACTGCTTGTTGCCAAAAGAGGAGCAAAAAGTGCGTTTCGGGGTGCATCTTCGTGCTTCACCGGAGAAGAAGTTTGGAGGGCCTCCTTTGGAGAGACCAGTTGGGCTAGCCAAGCGTCCTCTGAATTTTGATGATAAAGGTGATGACAATAGAAAGGGGGGCACCAAAAGCATGGACAAAAATGAACCAAAAATCTGGAGCAGCAGAGTAGGAGTAAACATCTACATCCTGGTGCTCCTACGAGTGGAGGTAATAAGGAGATGGGTGCTACCGATGATATTGCACAGAAGGTGCTTGCCCTTGGGGTCCAGGATTCCAGGCCTGCGATCCCTTCCTTGATGTTCCATGGTGAGGGATTACATAGAACCGTGCAGGGGGCTCGTGGTGAGGAAGTGGGTGACAATGGCTTGGCGCCGCAGCCGCCAATTCTTTCTGTGTTACACAAGGAGGTGGCAGAAGTGGCACGTGGCGTCGCTCGTGAATGGGAGGAATATTGTGCTGATTCTAATAAGATAAGAGTTCATAGGAAGTTTAAACTCAAACTCGGTAGGCAGACTGACGCTGGGCAGTTCGTCTCGATGGGTGCAACAAATCAGAATGGTGTGGGTCTGGGCTCGGCCTCTGAGGAAGCACGAGGTTTGCAGGTTGAGTTCCCGGATATGTCCGATGGGGAGGCAGCTAGGATGGCAGCAGTCTGTCATGGTGATCATCTTGAACCAGATCTTCGTAATATTGTCCAAGAAAATGCAATTTTGGTGAGGAATAGTTTGGGTATTCTTGGGAAGTGTCATGATCTGGAGATTAATGTGGTGAACCAATATTCTAGTGCTAATTCTAATGCACTGGATGCGGGTGCAAGAGAAGTAAGAAGGATGGGGAGGTTCAGTCTGTTAACAACCTGACAGGTACTTATGGCAAGGCCCGTCAGGAGCAATGAATCTCTTCAGCTGGAACTGCCGGGGGTTGGGGCTCCCCCGGACAGTTCAAGAGCTTGTGGCTCTGGTTAGAGCAAAAAGTCCCATGATTGTTTTCTTGTCAGAAACTCGTATGAAGGGTGACCGTGTTGCAAATTTACGTTGGCGGTTGGGGTTGAAGTACTGCATTACAGTGGATAGTGTGGGTTCTGGAGGTGTGTTGGCACTGTTTTGGCATGAATCACTTGATGTTTCTCTGATTGAAAGGCGCCAGAGGTACATAGACGTCCATGTCAGAGAGAATCCTTCAGTAGCAAGGGTGTGCATTACTTTTGTTTATGGAGAGCCGCGTACTGACCAGAGGCATGTTATGTGGGAGTTGATGCGACGCCTACATGGTCGATCGCCTGAGACTTGGCTGGTCATTGGTGATTTCAATGAAGCCATGTGGGGCTATGAGCATTTTCCTGCATGCCCAAGGCCGGAATGGCAGATGGTTGCATTTCGTGATGCTCTGGCCGATTGTGGACTCATGGATTTGGGCTTCTTTGGCCTCCCGTACACGTATGATAACAGGAGAGAAGGTAATGATAATGTGAAAGTCAAGTTGGACAGAGCTGTAGCGTGCTCAGATTGGCGAGACCGGTATGGCGCTGTTGTACTCCACCATTTGGTGTCCTCGCGTTCAAATCACTGCCCTCTCTTCTTGGAAATTAGGAAAGAAAGTTGGGAACGACATAAACAAAGGATCTTTCGGTATGAGATCATGTGGGAGTGGCTTGAGTCTCTTGCCACTGAGATCAAGACAGCATGGTGCACGGCTGCAAATAGAGAGAGATTGGGCGGTGTTGTAGCAACTCTAAAGCATGTGCAAGATGCTTTGTGGTCGTGGAGTAAAAAGAATTTCGGCATGGTCACTACAGAGTTGGAAGAGCTAAGGTCCAAACTAGAGCAGGTTAAGTCTAATCCGGATAGCAGCAAGGCTGAAGTTCGTCAAATTTCAGATCGCATGGATGAACTGTTGTACAGGGAGGAGATGATGTGGCTGCAGCGATCTATAATTGCATGGCTGAAAGAGGGTGATCGAAATACTAGTTATTTCCACAGACAAGCGGTATGGCATGCTCGGAAAAATAGAATTAAAAGGTTGAGAGACTCTAATGGTGTTTGGTGTGAAAATCCAAAACAAATGCAGCGGATGGCCTCTGAATTCTTTGGTAATCTGTATACAGAGGATCCAAGTGTGGAACCTGATGAACTGATCCAACTAATTGGGCCAAAAATTACTGACTCTATGAATGAGAACTTATGTAGGGATTTCACGACAGAGGAGATATCAGATGCCTTGTTCCAAATGGGGCCGTTGAAGTCTCTAGGGCCTGATGGCTTTCCGGCACGCTTTTTCCAGAGGCACTGGGAGATAGTGTAGGCGGATGTTGTTGTTGCTGTCTTGGGTTTCTTTCACGATGGTTACATGCCCCCTGGAGTTAATGATACCGCCATTGTGCTTATACCGAAAGGGGGTGATCCTGTGGAACTCAAGGATTTCCGCCCAATCAGTTTGTGCAATGTGATCTACAAGGTGATATCAAAATGCTTGGTGAACTGGCTGCGGACAATTCTGGATAGCATTATATCAGTAGAACAAAGTGCTTTTGTCCCAGGAAGGTTAATAACAGATAATGCACTAATTGCCTTTGAGTGCATCCATGCTATACAGAGAGATCGGGGCAGGAATTTTTATGTGTATAAGTTGGATTTATCGAAGGCGTATGATCGTGTTGATTGGGGATTTCTAAAATGTTTGTTGGAGAAGCTGGGCTTTCAGAGTCAATGGGTGCAGTGGATCATGACTTGTGTTTCGACTGTACGCTATTCAGTTCGCTTCAATGGGGTGTCGTCGCACTCCTTCTCCCCGTCGCGTGGTCTACGACAAGGTGATCCGCTTTCTCCATACTTATTCTTGCTTGTAGCTGATGGATCTCTGCTCTTTTGAAACACAATGAAAGTCTTGGGCTATTGGAAGGGGTCAAAGTCTGTCGGAGAGCTCCAAGTGTGTCACACTTGCTTTTTGCGGATGATAGTTTACTCTTCTTTAGAGCCAATGTCGACCAGGCCCAGAGCATCAAATCTGCTATATCGGCTTTTGAAAGATGTACAGGGCAACTTCTTAGTCCAAGCAAGTGCTCCATGCTGGTCAATGAAGGTTTGGATCAGACCATATCTGCCCAAGTGCGTGCAGTCCTGGGTGTCGAGAGAGTGGATTTTGAAGCCAAGTACTTAGGCCTTCCAACACCAAGAGGTCATGCCCGGCTCGGGTTGTTTCAGCCACTTGAGGAACGATTTCACAAAAGAATGACAGCATGGAAGGAAAAGTATTTATCGGCAGCTGGCAAGGAGGTGTTAATTAAGTCTGTTGCTCAGGCTCTGCCCATTTACGTTATGAGTGTTTTTAAACTCCCATTGTCTTTATGTGATGAACTTATGAAGCAGGTGCGTGCTTTTTGGTGGGGAGCTGAAAATGGTCGAAGGAAAATGCAGTGGATTCCATGGGAGAAGCTGGTAATGCCGAAGGGTTTTGGAGGTATGGGCTTCAAGGACCTCAGACTGATGAATCAGGCGATGCTCGCCCGACAGGCTTGGAGACTCATTGTTTTTCCTGACAGTCTTTGTGCAAAGGTTTTGCGGGCCAAGTACTTCCCTGATGGAAAATTGCTAGATAGAGTGCCAGCTGGTGATGCCTCTCAGACTTGGCGCTCTATTGAGTATGGACTAGAATTGCTCAAAAAGGGTGTTATTAGTAGAATTGGTGATGGAAGAGGGACATAGATATGGCGGGACAATTGGCTTCCGAGGGGATATGGTCTGAAACCAGTTGGGCCAATGCGTACGTGCCGACTGAGATGGGTCCACCATCTCATTGATGAGTATGGATCCTGGGATGAAACAGCTATACATAGGTATTTTTACCCTTGTGATGCCCAGTTGATTTTAAATATTAAACTTCCTGAGAACAGTTCTGGAGACTTTGTGGCTTGGCACTATGAAAAAACATGCACCTTCTCTGTGCGTAGCGCTTACAGGCTGGCCCTGCATGACCGCTATGGTGTCGGGGGGTTAGGATGCAGTGAGAATACAGAGCAGGGTCGAGCTGGGTGGAAGAAACTATGGCAGGTTAAGGTCCCATCGAAGGTCAGTGTCTTTGCTATGAAAATTGCTAATAATGGCTTGCCAACCCGGGTCAATAAGAAATACCGTCATCTGGATCAGCAAGATATATGTGAACTGTGTGGGCAACAACCTGAGGATGCTTATCATGCCTTGCTAGTCTGTCCCCATGCTTTGGCTCTCCGTCAAACAATGAGAGATCATTGGGCTCTGCCATCTGAAGATAACCTGATTTGGACAGGGCCAGAATGGTTGATGTTGCTGATACATAATAACTCCATGGAGGTACTCGCTAACCTTTTTATGCTCCTCTGGCATATATGGAATTGCATAAACAAGATGTTACAGGAGGGGATTACACCTTTCATTCACGGCTCTGTTACATTCTTGAAAAGATATATGCACTCACTGTTGGTGGTCAGACAAAATGGGAACTCTGAAGATCCTAAGGGGAAGCGTAGTCTGCTGAGCCTTGGTGGTAATGATCATAAGCATTCAAAGGCAATCAGAGCTAAGCGCTGGAATCCACCACCAATGGGCACCTTCAAAGTAAACGTAGACGCAGCTTTCACCCAGTTGACGGGTGATGCAGCGGTGGGTGTGGTAATTAGAGATTGTGAGGGCACTCTGAAACTAACAGCCTAGCGCACTATATCACATTGCAGGGATACGGAAGAAGCAGAAGCCAGAGCATGCCTGGAGGGTGTTCACATGGCACAGAGGTGGCTGGACGTCCCGATGATCCTTGAATCCGACTGCCAATCAGTGGTGTCCAAGCTCCAAGCTCCCGAGTGCGATCGCTCGCTATTGTGGCATACTATTGGGGACACGCGTGTTGCTGGTGATCTTTTGAAACACTTGAAGGTGATTAAGATTAGTAGGGACCAGAATAATTTGGCGCATGAATTGGCGCATTTTGCTGTTAGAACTAGAAAGTGTGAGTCTTTTTTTGCTTGTTTTCCAGAGTGGGTTGTCTCACTTTCTTGTAAGGATATTGTTTAATCTTTAATAAAGTTTTGTTTCACAAAAAAAAGTATTCTCCATCATCCTTCTAATTATCTTAAACATATTAATTATAGATATAATGCATACTAGTCTACATCTAATTATCTTAAACCTATTAATACATACTATGTAGTCTACATCTAATTATCTTAAACCTATTAATTATATTTTTCAAGGAACCAATTATTATATTTTTATCATTTTGTGTGTGTTGGTGGCAAAATCGGTTACTAGGAACACTTGTAGTTAAAAGTCAAAGCGAAGAACTTCAACCCACGGACTTCTTCAGGTACCGGTCGTGACTTAGCTGATCTCATGCGTACGAGTCAATTTGACCATGTAATTGACAAGGAGAGAAAATAGTTAGAGCAACTCCAACGGTTTTGCAAATGGGCTTTGTATTCTTGTTTTAGCAAAAAAAAAGTCTAAAAAACTCCTATCCAACGGTTTGGCAAATAGGCTTTGCATTTTTGTTAACTTGGCCATTTTCTGGGAAGAATTGGAATATATGCCAGCCGTGAATCGCGCTTGGCATTCCCCCTGCGCGTGTTTTTCTGCTCGACGCCGCAATTTTGGTCCACAGTTTTGGTAATTGTCAAGTCAATTTTGTCAAACCATTGGAGATTGACTCTTTTTACCTTTGTCGTATTCATTTGAGACTTGGTAAACTCTCAATTTTGTCAATCAAAATATGCAAAACCGTTGGAGTTGCTCTTAGTAACACCAGGCGAAACAATTACGAAATGGTAATTAATTATCTTTATTGTGAGTGCTTTAAACATGACTGTGAGAACTTCATAATCTTGGTCTGATAATTCCTCACTTATGAATGAGCATAAATCCAGATATTTTTATTACATTATCAAAAGGAATCAGTTGATAATTGTATTTGTATTTATTGTTTATTTAATTGTCAGTCGGCCAATATATGCAAGGGACTAGCAGCCATTCCGTAAATGTGACCATGGGCTGCACGAAACTGCAAAGTTCGTTCGTGCAAAAGTTTTGGCCCACCACTAGCCCAAAAATCTCTCGTCCAAAGCTCACCCGCGTCGACCTACCCCCGTGCTCATGCTGCGACTAGGGCCGTATTCAATGTGATTGCAGCCTTTGCAAACCTGGTGTATTTGAGAGCCCACCAAAACCAAATACTTTCTACTATAAAATTAATTACAAATATTTAAAAAAAATATCAAAATTTATATCTTCAAATAAGTTTATATTACCAAAGTATACTTCTCATTTATTATACATCAATCTTTATATAAGTTTCATCGAATTTTAAAAATGTCAACTTCTTTAAAAAAATAGAACATTGATTTATTTAATATATTTTATATAAATTTAATTAAATTTTTAAAAAATAACTTCTTGAAGAATGAAACCGTGGGTTTATTTCAGGGCGGCAGCGAGATCAGCAGCGCATGGCAGCGGCCCGCGGGGTGGTGCAGCCCAGCGGTGCACTTGCGGGCCAAATAATCGCACGGAGGGACGACGACGGCGACGCTAGCAGGAAGCACTCTCCATCATCCTCCTGAACTCCGGGAAGCTGATCCTGCCGTCGCCGTCGTCGTCGAAGGCGGCGATCATCCTCCGGCAGTCCTCGTAGCGCGCGCCCTCCTGGAACCCGAGCCTCCGCATGACGGCCCACAGCTCCGCCGCGCATATGAACCCGTCCTCGCCGCGGTCGAACACGTGGAACGCCTCCTCCAGCTCCCGCACGCTCGCGCTCCCGCCGCCGCCGCCAACCAGCTCGGCGACGACCTTCGCGGCGGCGCCGCACGCTCGGCACAACGAGCCGCCGCCGCTGCACGTCCACCTGGGTAGGCCCAGCCGCGCCGTGACGGCCGCGGCGTCGCCACAGGTCACCACCACCACCGCCGGTGGCTCTTCGTCGTCGTCGTCGAGGACGGAGCAGCCGACGACGGTGTCGTCACGTGCCAGGAACTCCATGGCCGCGCTAGCGAACGCGACGATCTTGCCGGCGACCGAGACGGCGTCTGCGATCATCGGGCGCAGGACGAGCGTCGTTACCAGAGACGACGACGACGCGAGAAATTCACGGTTCACCATCTTTGCCAACATGTTGTTATTAAGGCCCGGCCCGTTGGAATTAATTTCGCGAGAATCATACACTACAGTACTATATATATGATGATGATTTGTGCGTGCGTTTCGAATGGTGCCCAAAATTAAAATTTGCAAACAAATGTGCTCGAAATTAAACTTGGAGCCGTACCAGGGCGAAATATTAATGACGCCCTGTCTGAAAGCACACTTGAAAGAGTGGAGTGGTTCACATGAACGTTTCCTGGCTTCTGAAACCCCAACCATTTATAGCAGCTGATCGACCACATAAGACGAACACGCTCATATAATAATAATAATAAAAGGGTCTTCTGATATGAACTGTAAAGATGCCTCCATCGTTCGGAGAAATTCAGGATGGATATCTTTGTAAGGGTCGTCTGATATCAACTGCAAAGATGTTTCGAAGCTTCCTAGAAATTTCTGGTGTATATAAAAAGAAGACTGGGATGGCATCGTCTAGAGTTAGTAAATGTATTTTTCGAGGAGGGAGAAAGAAGGGGAAAAAATGAGCATATCGTTTCTGCTGCCTGAAATGAAATATGAATGTTATTACTCTGAAAAGGGCTCGAAAGAACCAGACGAATCCAAGATTGTTTGCCCAAGAGGACTCATGTTATTTTTATTTGTTTTGGTTCGTCTACTGTGGATTTCCTATGCTCTCCTCTCCTGTTGCTGAGCCGCCAACAATGAGCATTGGCCCCAAAAAATGAAGTTTTGGTCTAGATATAAATACGAATTATGTAGATGATAGGTCATCGATCGATTGACATCTTCACGATGAACAATCCAGTGACTTTCCAAATATGTATAAGCTCCAAGGAGTTCTCTGCTACAAATCCTGTGTCAGCCATTGTCTGCTTCTTCAACTCTCTACCAGTACTGCAACGTAAAAGAAGGGTACTATACTACCCTCTGCAGCATAAAATTGGGCTGCTCATCTTAACAGAAGCTGAACTAAGCTACAAATTAAAGAGCGTAACATTCAATCTCCCCTTCTGAGAGGTATCCACCAATATCAATTATACCAATTGCATAGAGAAAGGACATAACCGGTCCAGAAATATAAGGAATTCTCAATTGTCCTAAGTCAACACCATACTAAATTTTATCAAAGTTTGTAGAGAACAGTGCTAACATCTACAAAGTCAAAGAGGTAAACATGAAAATGCTTCCATAATGTATCTTATGATGTTCATCTAATACTGTAAATACTATTGCTTTTTTTTCTCTATATAAACTTCATCAAACTTTCGATGGTTTGGATCAGAACACCTAAAGATCCTTGATATTTTAATATGGAGGGAATAGTTTATAAACATAGTTTATCCTAACCAAAGTTAATATTTGTTTGAATTTGGGTAACTTTCTTGCGAAAGCACATGCATCCAAGCATGAGTTGATTCGTCCTCAAAAGATTGGAGATGAGGCGGTAATAATTCAAATACAGGAAAAATTGTCACCCTCCTTTTAAGAAAGTACAGCTAACTAATCTACTATCTCCATTCCCAAAAAATAACATCTATAAAACCAAATAAGTATATTATGAAAATATATTTCATAATTTATCTAGTTATAATAATTTTTCACCATAAATATTAGTGCTTTCTACTCCATCTGTGCCATAAATATTAGTTTTTTTTACTTAGGACAGTTCTAAAAGTTGATTTAATTTGGGACGTAGCGGGTAAAATTATGGAATATCAGTGTCCTAACATTTGCATGCAGTGCAACTACACAAGGCGCCTATACATGCACTGAAATTTTAGTGGTTTATCACAGTAGAAGGGGTGGTAACAACTCGCACATATTTCTACAAAGTGCACAACATGCATTCTCTGATAATGACTTAAAACTAGTTCAAGAAAACTTAATGCGACGAGTAGATGACAAATGATTTGTGTTTAGGCGAGTAGATGACAAATGATTTGTGCAAAACACATCCTATTTCACATTCTAACATGAAGAGGGGTGGACTTATTCGATGGTGCATGGAACACCTAGGAGACCCCTGCTCCTTCATACAAGCCACCATGACGAGCTGCTTCTGCTGGTAAAGAATAATTCAGTTACTCTCATAAACTTGTAACAGAATTTTGGGAGCTGAATTTAAAAGTCAATCAGAAGAGATCTATAGGTGTAACTGAAAGAAAAAGAGATGCATCTCTTGTGATGGTCATTAATGCAATTATATAAAAGCACATAAGATCAATAAGCTAAGTAATTAAAATGGTGTGAGAAGGGCATAAATTTAACAAGGGTTCTGGAGATCTTACATGAGGACAAAAAACATTATTACATCACATCTGGTGTTTGAAGGATGCTCGAAAATTGGTACAGAATTAAATAACGCATCTCATAAAGTATTTTTTAAAACCACTACAAACATATAAAGGCTAAAAGAACTACTAATTGTATTAGAGTCTGTTGTTTGTGGTAGCTGTTGCACAGTGCTGAATCTAGTTAGTTACAGAATGCCTCTTCTAGTGGGATTTTGGTTGTTGCAACTCCAAAAAAGATGCTACGAACTAAAACTAAAACCAGATTAGAAACAAATAAGCACACAACTCCCAAAACTTGCGAAGTACTTCACTCAGGGTCCACACTTCCCTAACTAGTGTTGATCAGTCTGCTTGGCATCAACATGTCATCCAGGTCAATGGAAATTTCTAAAACCACTGTTGCACTTTATATTTTGGATTTCCCAACCCACAGAGTTTGGCAAAATTGGCAACTTTTATCAGAATATGAACGGAGATGGGCCAAAGCACATTTTCTAATGTAAAAGCACAGGGAATATAAAGAAACAGGCTTTAGATTCCATATCTTGCAAGTTCAGAATTCTTAAAATTAGTATAAAGAAACCATCTAGTATCAAATCTCAATTCAACCAAAGGCACTAAAATACAGTTTTCCCAATTGGAATGTTTAATGTGCCAATATATCATAAGCATCACATGCACCATCAATGCAGAAGCATAATATTAGCCAAGGAACTCTACTAGAACAAGAACTCTTAAGTCAATGGTTGCAGGAGACAATACTTTTGGAAAAAAAGCAAGTCAAGAAAGCAATTGGAAATCACTAACCTTTTAAACGCAATATTATGATCCAATAATTTCCTTATTGGGCTGGTTATTAGCCAAAGGAACCTCTACACTTGGGGGACCAACATAAGCAATTTTTAGACTTCCGAAAACCAGAATGGGTTCCCATTTGAATATTAGGATGGTTCTGACCATAATCATAGGTAAGCTCTGTCATTGGAGGAATATGCTTAGTTGCAAAAAATGCAATATGTGGATATCCCTCATCACCATGATCATACAAAACTGGTTGCCAAAACACATTAGGTGAGCAGCTGTGGTTCATAAAGCGAGCTATGTTGCCGGTTCGTTTTGCACTGATGACTATTGGCAGTTGCTTAGTTGTCTCATTTGAGTCAGAAAGACTAGGTTCACCCAGCAATTCTGGTGCATAGTTCCATCTTAAATTCTGCTCTGAAGGAGAAGTCTCAAATATGTAGTCATCTTCACCATTCACGCTATTTCTGTCAATGATTTCCCCAGCATACTCACAGATAAATGTTCCTGCTCGAATTGGATCCCAACTACGGAGGCCCCAACCACGTTCTCCTGTCTTAAAAACTTCAAAACGGATCTGCGTACCTTTCTGTACAACTCGGTTCCGGCAATTTTGTGAACATGTGCAGGAATCACCACACTCATATAAAATAGGCATGCGACTAACAAGTATGCCTGAAGCACTGTAAGGAAGGTCACCAGCATTTCGATGCGTACAAGAGCAGTTGTTATCACCAGGGAGGCACACACTTATGCATTTGCAACCTTGCATTTTTCTCATTGAGCTCAGAGAATTCCCATATGTCAATTTAGTTGTATAGGTGAAGCGGCTAGGCCCTTCTCATCGTCAACCTCATTGACAAGGCAGACAGGGTTACTTTCCACACCATATGATATATCAAGCAATATAACATGGTCTCTAGATGATGGATTTTCCCTCCATTTTTCAGTCTTCTTCCACACTGCAATGCCATCAGGTTGGCCAGGTTCCCTAAGCAACTTGTGTTTAAACACATTGAAACCAGATTTGCCTTTCTCTACCCAGGCTTCTTTGATCTTGTAAAGGCCATCATATATGTAAATCTTGCCAGTTGGACAAGTCAAATCTTTAACGCTTCGAATGACTCTGATTGGATTACCTCTATGCAAACTCCTCTCCAGTGCAAGATTACCCCTCTCAAGTTTTTGGTCATCCTTACCAGACATGCCCTGTCCAGTGTAAACTAGAACATCTGGATCATCTTCAGTGTTATCATATACACCAGCACCAGCTAACACAACACTAATAGCTACGGGGTCCTCATTACCAAACTTGGCAGACATGTAATCTATCCCTGCCATGCTCTGACTATTCAGCCCCACTAAGCACATCTCAATTCTAAAGTAGAACATATCACCAACCTCAACACCTGGAACCTCTCCTATCCTCTTGTTCTTATTGACACGAAGTTCAGCATTGATCATGATGCTCCCAGCCTTCAAGTTAGGCTGCTGCTTTGCAACTTGTTTCACGTCATCCATCTGCATAAGTCTGCGTCGCAGGGCGTCAAACATCATAAGTACATTATCTGCAGTTTGCCTCGGATCATCTGAAAATAAAGATGGAAGCTGTAACAGATTGGTGTCAATTTTCCTAGGTCGTCCACGTTTGATTGTGTCAACAGCATCACCATCTACTGAAAAACTTGAATGACTTGATGGAGTTGCTGAACCATCAAGCACGCGCTTTGGACGTCCCCTCTTCCTCTTACCACTTTCAGCAGGTGAGGCAGCAGAAGGTGGCTGGGGAGAGGACTCACTATCTTTTGAGTCAATTAGAGTGGAAATGTCTGAACTGTCCTGCAGACGTTTTGGCCGTCCCCTTTTCCTTGTACCAGATTCATCTACACTAGGCCCTGGAAGTGTCTGAATAACAGGCATGCTATCTCCTTGAGAGACCGGAGGAGCCATTACAGGAACATCTTGTACACGTTTGGGCCGTCCCCTCTTCCTCTTGCCAGATTCTTGTGGGGCGTCTGAAGAAGGCGTCAGGGAAACAATAGTGCTACCTTCCTGAGGAGCTGAAGGAACTGGAGTAACCATAGGAGCTGAAGGAACCGAAGCAACAGTAGTATCAGGCACACGCTTTGGCCTGCCCCTCTTCCTCTTCCCAGATTCCTGTGTGTCAGCTGAAGGAGTTTGCAAAGGTGTGAACAAACTGTTGACTGCAGTACCATTAGCATGAGCAGTCCCGTTCATATTAGCTGTATGCAGCTGTCTCTGGCTGGGTTCTGCTTCTGCAACAGGTGTGGGCACTGCACACATTGGTGGAACAGCAGGCGTCCCCAATTCAGTGCCTCCAGCATATGGTCCAAATGGGGTCACACAAACAACTGAAGGTGAGTTTTGAGGAGTGAATGTGTGAAGCCCTAGTGGTGCAGGGAACATGGGAGTCAATGTACGCAAGGGCTTGGCCTCAACGACTGCTGTATCATTCAGAGGAACTGAAGCCATTTGCTGAGCCATTTTAAGAAACCAATTGAACTTACGACAATCAAGTTTTATGCCACTGTTTCCTTCTTGCTTTCCTCTAACACTACTTCACAGCTCATACTTTGTGGAAATCTGAAAAGATGGGAAGAGATACATCAGTGTTGTGGTTTAAAATAGAACAAGGAGTAAAAAAACATATGATTTCTTATTGATTAATCATCATTTTTGGCATTTTTTTTCTATTAGTATCCAAGAAGAAATATCAGATTAGGAAATACTAAACCAATTGTTGTAAAGATTTCTAGCTTAATAAATAGGAACAGGAGATAGCAATGCTAGTAGCATAAGCAAGTTAAAATAGAAATTTCAATTGGAAGTGCCAACTTAAAATAGCATCACAAGAAAGATTTAAAAGCATCTACGGTAATCAGATATGCAAATGTCGCAAGATATGCTTGCCAAATAAGTCAGTTTCAAGAAACCAAAGAGTTGCATGGATCTTGGATTACCAGAAACAAGTAAGGGCATATCAGATTAAAAATGTTGCTGCAGGCACCTTGTAACAAAGCAATTACTCCTTCCAGTATAATAAATGAGATGGTACTTTTGTACATGTGTTTTTCAAAGTATTTTTACCCAATCATTTGATCTATTTGCAAGTACTGAGATTGTATAACAGAAACTGGCACAAAGTATAATATCATCATCAAAAGCTAATTTCATATTCATTAATTTCATATTCATTAATTCGTTAATAAATAAATGCATATCTCTTTCCTGATTTATAAAAACAAAAATAGCATCTATAAGTTTAGATAACATTATTACAATTCTAGAATAAGTTTATGCTAGGTCTTACATATACATTTACGTTCAAAATTTTGGTTAAGCACAGGCCAGAAACAATTTGCCATTCTCTCTTAGCACAGCATGTTGGAATAAGAATAACAAATTGTGGTAGGCAGTAACAGAAAAGAAAAGCTGGAGCAGGGTTCCAAAAAGCGGCACTAAGCCGCGCACGCTTCAGCGCACTAAAGCCCTAAGCGGACAGGCAACGCTTCGCTTTGGGGCATAAGCGCTCCCAAAGCGGCGCGGCCACCATGGTGGAGCAGCGGGTGCTGGGGCGAATGGCGAGAGGAGAGATGCGGGAGGGGAGCCGCTGACGACGACGCCGAGCCTGGGACTGCCCCGCCGCCGTCGCCTGCGTGCCGAGCGCGGGTGGGTGGGGGTGAGGAGGGGACGGAAGATGGAGCGCCGGCGCTGCGAGGAAGGTCGGCCCCCGTTGGATTCACAGCAACCAGCTCCACCGACGGATCTCCGCAAAACGCGTTGAGAGAGAGAGAGCTGCGAGAGATGGAGGAGCTGCAAAAAAGTAGATCTAACCAGCTCCTTCTCCCTTCTCACGCGGGATGGACGCCGCTGCCCCTGAATCCACGCGCCGCTGCGGCTCCTCCTCCCCCCTCCTCACGCGCGTAGCTGGCGACGGAGAAGAAGCCCAGGCAGGCGGCTGGAAGGACGGAGGGAGGCGGGGCGGCGATGAGAAGCGAGACGGCGCGGGAGGGAGGTCGGGAGAGGCGGCGGAGCGTAGGAGACCACAGTCGAGGAGCAAGGACGGCGACGCAGAACAGGCGAGCTCGTTGCTGGACCTTGGCACAGCTGCACAGCTGATGGCAGAGCCCGACACACCTACGCAGGCCCATATTGGGCTATACTAGTAGCACCAAGGAAGGTTCCCCTAAAAAAGGAATGGAAAAGGTTTAATTTACCTACCGTGGTTGTCTGGTTTTCCGGCTTAATCTACCAAAAAAATTCAGTTTTTTACCACCCTTAACTTTAAAATTCGTTTTTTCTGGCATATTATGTGATTTTTTTATAGTGGTTTTTCTCATGTGGGATGACTATGTTGAAAATTTAGGAAAGTAAATCGAACTAGAGTTATTTTTTCTAGAAAAACATCCAAAAACTCATAAAAAACATTTATGTGCAGTCTCAAACGATAGGACAGAGCAATAAATGTTATTATATTATCAATTTGAAATAGAGAGAGTATAAGACATTTTAAGAATCTTGGAGGATCAAAACATCTAAAAATTGATCAAAATTATAGATCAAATATGCATCATAAATGTTATTATATTATCATTGTAAGTTTAGTTAAATTTAAGATATTTTCATTATCCAAGATTCTTAGATGTATTTAGAAACAGAATATGTTATGCGTTATTTGAATAAAAAAATGAGCTTTCTCCACCGTTCTTAACCATTTTTTCGAAAGCGAACGGCTGCACCATATGTCTTCTGCGGTTTAGCCGTTGACAAGCCATGTCATTATGTCAACACGGCTTAACGTGGAACTTGGCCTCAATATTATAGACTATAATTTGACTTGTATAACTTGCAAAATGTGGATTTTTTTTTTCTATATTCCTCTGGGGGCAGAACAATTTCATGTGAAAACCCTGCAACGTTTCTAGCAAAACTCATGCATCCAACAGGAATTACAACTCTTTCTAGAACCGAATGAAATTTACATTTCTTTCCTTTACTGATCCAGAGATGTGCTCCTTGTCAAGATAACACTATGAACAATGACCAAAATGCTCGAAGAGAAGCAACTGCCAGCCTACAGCTAGAAAATAACAAAGTGACTAAAGAACTACCTGCTTCATTTTCCTTGCTAGCTAAAAGAAACAGGAAGACAGGTCTGAAAAATGGACCATGATGGGCAGTAAATATATCGCATGCCATAAACCAATATGCAACACCAACATTGAACAGCTCTTTGCAGAACCATCCGGCTCAAGCTCGCTGAGTACGAACGGTGGTGCTCCAAAATGGCTGCAAGACTGCTGTGGATGCTCGATAACACAGGTAGTCACCGCTACAGTATTTGCTAAGCTCCTTTCGTTGGAACCCTCCCCCTCCTGCCCCACTGGTTCGAGAAGTGAACTGCTGTGGTGCGCAAACCTCTATGCTTCAAAGAGAATGATGGCTACAGGTTTTGGTTCCCAAAGTAGGGTCCACCTTCAACATGAACCCGCTGTTTTATCCTAGGAGTTCAACGGTCTTCTTAGTCCACTTTCCACCTGTTAAAGAAAACGTCAGAACCATGTCCCAAAACACATGTTCAACTCAATGAAACTGCATCCCTACACAAATACAACGCATCTGGTCTGATGTAGTTTACGGTGTAATTGTGCAATGCGCCAATGCCATTGGTTTGGGACTTCAGGCATTAAATTCAAACGAAAAATTATGGCATTAAGTTCAAACAGAAATTCTGAGAACACTGGTGAAGGTAATCTATGGAGTCCTGTATCAATAGCACCCTGAATTTGATCAAAAAAAAATAGCACCCTGAAAATTTTCAAATGTGAACTTGCAAGTATTGCCCCACAGAAATGTTTGCAAATAACAATTAAAAAATGTCCATAATGTTCATTCCAACTAATATGTGAAGCTCCAACTCCATAAAAATGAATATTAACCAGTAATTTGATCAGTATGGTGTATTCGGCAGTAAGCCAAAAATGCCTATTGTGCTTAGTGCTAACAAAAAATTGCTTTTGCCAAGCAGGCCCAAATACTTCATCATGTTATTATTTATGGGATTGAATTTCAGCCATTTCCTTTTCACCAACAAGCCTGTGAGTTCCCTTAAGCGCTAGGTTACTAGTCAGAAGACAGGCCAGTCACTAGGCAGGGCTAGGCAGCACCTGGAGCAACACATCATCAATTTTCCAGTATGCAGTTATGCACTAATTTGTTTTACCATCACTTTCAGTTTGACCATGTTTGCTAGAAGGAAAGCCTACAAAATTTTGATCTTACAACCAAGATAGCTCCACAAGTGACAACAGAACCACCCCAAAGCATTTTATCATCAATGTTCACAATTTGATCTAATAAGTTCAAATTAGTCCTCTTATGTCACCTAACTGATGGATTTGAGCCTAAAGGAATGAAAAAGGTACTGAAGACAGACGGAGCAAATAAACAAAACGTGGCAAAACAAAAGGAGCAAATTCTCAGGTGCACGGTGAACAACTGGTTCACCCTTAGTGGTAAAACGCTATGTTTTTCTCTGCCATAATGGGCAACAAAGAATAGGGGCATTCTCATCAGAACCTTCAGCGAATGGACAGGTAGCAAATAGAAGATGGCTTGAAACATGGAGAACACATGATTCACATTGGATTAAGGAACAGTAGCTGACTGTATAGTGTTCCTATTTTTTTTCCCAAACAGACTTAAGAATGCTAAGATGGCAGAAACAAGTAATATCAAAATTGGGTTAGCAAAAACTAATAAGACACCTATATCTACACTTGTAATATATCAAGTTAGAAATTCGTTTCTCCATCTGATTATTATGCAGTACAAGACATTTAGTACTGGACATCCACAAACTGATGAAACCAGTTCAAGAGAGCATCACAGAACTAGGGATCTATAGCATTAATAGCATATTAGTATAATAGGTTTGCTACTAAGTTTTCATCCTACCATACTGATTTTTTGAGAATACAAGATTAATTGTGTTGACAAATAATGTAGAACCTGCATGCATTCAAACACCAAACTCTAGCTTAAATTGACATAATGGTCTTAACAATTTTCTGGAGGCCTTAGAATGCCACGATTCCAATATATAGAAATCCTCTAATAATGAACTGATTGTTTTGCAATTTTAATTATCAGGTATCACTTACATCATTAGCCAGAAGAGATCTACAAGCAAAAGATTTAAGTCGTGGAGACTGGCCCGCAGATGTTGAACCACTGTCATTACTACCACTTTGTTTATCACCCTGCAAAGAAGACTTTTTTTGTAAATCTACATACTACAGCCTTGTACTTATTGCAATGTTGACAAGAGTTGCAGCATTTATAAATTGATTGATAAATGACTTAAAGAGTGTTGCATCCTAGATGAGCTATTTGCTTCATTTGTACCCAAAGACTACAAAAATATCCTCATGAAAAGTGCACACAGTATATTTACAATTGGAGTCAGAACTTGACATCTTCAACCTGGGCAAATGCATTTTACAGAAAAACACTCAAAATTGGTATTGTTCTTGTACTAAGCTATATTAGAATGCACCTTCCATTATTATTCTATACAAAAGTTTACAAATGGACCATCAAATTTAAGTCTATACAAAAGTTTACAAATTGACCGTCAAATTTAAGTCTATACAAAAGTTTACACATTGACCGTCAAATTTAAAGAAAAGTTTGACTTATTGACTTAGGAGAAGTCTATACGGACTCATATTTACAGTCAGAGAAAGTAACTAAGATAATACATTGCTTTTTTTTTCTTGTTTCTGTACCAGGGAAAAAATCCTGACCAATTTTTCAGTGGCCATATCCATATGGAAGCCCCTTCTATCCCAAGGGAAAACAATTTGGGTGGAGTAGCTAATAAAGTTTTCCCTGTTACCACATATCAACTGTACTTACAAAATCAGTGAACTATACACAGTTAATTCTTGCGAATCTGAGTACTACATAAACTTCAAATTCCATATGACGGCTGAAAAGGTCCACATTTTAGAAGCAGTCCAAAAGTATAGTTCAAACATGTATTTATCTGATCCTACTTTTATGCAAACATCTTCACATAGAAAAGAGCTACTTACATGAAAATAGTGCAATTAAGTAGGTCAGAATTACCAGAAGAAATTGAATAGATACTTTATACTCTGAAACTATCACGTTGGTACTTATTCAGACAAATAAACACATCAAAAGATGTACAGCAAAGATTTTGCTATGTGATATAGTGACACTTCTCTAATGAGCCCATAGCCCATTCAGATTCTTAATTTATTTGTCACTGAGATTAAAGGTAGGTGGTCTAGAGAAGACAAATTTATTGAGGTAGAAAGATACACAAATTTGACAGAGGTATTTGGTCATCCTATATTCCTATTCTTTCCCCTAATAAGTTAAACATTGAATGGAAAAAAAGTGTGACAGAAACTAGAAGGTAATACCTGATGATTGCATGCATTGTTTCGAACATCCTCAAACAGTGACGAGTAGTAAGAAGGATCATAGATTGAACCTCCCAATATATCATCTGCCATGGAACTCCGTCTAACTGAATCAGATCTAGGGCTTAAGAAACTATTTCTTGCTTCATGGTTGGTTTCAAAATATGTTGGCGTGGTGGAAGAAGCCCCTAATCTATACATCTGAATCCATAAGAATGAAGACAAAAACCTGACTGAAAACCCAATGATTTGCATCCACAATGCTAGTCTGAGTGAGAAAACAAAAAGTTGGCCATACTTCTCATCAGGAGTAATAGTCCTGTATGATTAGAAGACAAAGTTAGGAAACAGATTATGACACTAGAAAAATGTTATCGTGCCTAAAAAGAATTACATTACACAAGCAAATTTCTCTACACTTGTCCAATAGAACACATATGCACTTCCCAGTCAGTCAGTCAGTCAGAATAAGTAATGCTTTTGGTGTTGATACATGATGCAAACTCATATCTAGCCATTAATCTCTACTGTAACAACTTTATTAAACTTTGCACAATTAGAATGTCATGAAAATAAACTTTGAGACAAATCTATACATATCGTTTTTTAAGTATAATCTAAATGTTCCTAAATATATGAAAGCAATGGTTTAGAATATATGATCACACGCGCACTAAAGCTTCACTTGATGGAGTACCAAAGTACTTGTGCTCCAAAGTTCTAAGTTTCAATAATCATAGTAATGACTCTAGTGACATAATAGAAGTCAGAAACCATATAAGTAGTCATTGCATGACAAGTCATTGACAAATCAATTATTATACAGTGCTGAAACTAATTAGTTATGTCATGGTGAAAGACGAATAAAGAAACCCACTCAAAAAAAACAGTCAATTAAGCATACAATTATAGAGAATATCACATTCATTTCTAGGTGCCAGATTCAGATTGCACCAAATGAAAAAAATTGGGGTAACTAAACTGAAAAATGGTGACTGTCGAAGACATACCAGATAGCATGTGAGAAGAGTATAAACCAAGCAACGTCAAGGACGACAGCAAAGAAGAGAAGGACAGCATATGTCCGGCCAAGTCTCTGGCTACTGCTCTCAATTGCAACAACAGCAAATAGACCAATCACCAGGTTGATCACAAGAACCCCATTGAACAATGCCCCAAGTGATCCGATCAGCGCACAGCCAATCTAAAATGAAAATTGATGAAGTAATTATGATCATGAATACCACAACTTCATTAAATCCAACTTCTGCTGAATGAGGGCCCATCTCAACATTATAAGAATTAAAGTCACATGATGATCAAGACAACCAAACAAAAAGCAAGTACTCAAGCAAGCTAACTATGTAAAACGCTAACCATAACCTAGGATCATCACATTGTAAACCGACCGGTTTCCCTTCACTGTTTCGCCAACTTGACAGCTAATTCAACATGATCATGTCTAAGGGATTCACTTAGTTGCATCTAACAAAAGCTGACTTGTATGATTGTTTGTTTCCAACAATGTAAGAAACACAAAGACAACAACAGAAACTAACCAAATCCAGAGAACAAAAAAACCACAGTATTAAGCTGCAAGGCGCAGCTATCTCTAAACGTAACTGTTTCATGACAGCTTCATCCAGAAGCCTACTAGTAGTTCAAAACCCATGCATCAAGCGACCTCACGCCCAAAAGAGAAAACAACTGGAACCCTAACTGAATTGCATTCAACCAAACTACAATTCCCCATCGCGCTCAACGACTACAACAGCTAACAAAACTGAGGCAGCTAAAGTAACGCCCACTACGGTAGTCGGTAGGAAACACTAGAGCACGCTCCAACCCGATACCGTCACCAAGGTTCGCATCACAGGCACTAACAGTAACAGCAGGAGCAGCGGCGAGTGCTCTAGCCGATCTCGCGAAGCCGCCGAGTGGGCCAGGCCGATCCGGCCTTCGGAGGCGGCAGGGGAGGGGAATGCGCACCTGGAGGTAGATGAGTGCGAGGGCGAGGGACTGGAGCGCGTCGTAGTCGCGGAGGAAGGAGCGCAGCCGCGGCCCGACTCCGAGCAGCGACGGCGGGCAGCAGGGCATCCCGACCCCCCGGCGAGCCCGGGCGGGCGGGGGCGGGGGCGGGCGCGCCGGAGCCTGGCGGCCTCTGGACGGCGCGATCGAGGCCGGGAGGCGAGAAGGAATCCGAGATGGGGATTCGCCGTAGATTCGAGTGGTGGAGGGAGGCGGTGGTGGAGAATCTGCCCTCCGGCCTCCGCCGCGGATGGTTTTGTTTTCTCTGTTATTACTAATCGAGGGAGTATTGAATGTGAACGGTGAAAGGGGCCGTGACGTGATGGGCGCTAATCGGGGTTTTGTCTGATTTGTTTCGGATTTTTTTTTCTTCTTTCTTCTTTTTCTGATTTGGGTTATCCTTTTTTTGTGCGAAAATTTCTTTTCTCATTTGACAAGTTATTTTTTCCGGTGACATGTGAGTTCAAGCTATAGCTCTAACCGTGTTTATTAGTTGGATATCCACAACTAGTTATATGGTATATATGGTTACATCTTAGGTGTTAGGCTTTGTTGGATATGTATCTCCATCAAATCATATTAGAATGTATTTAAACTAATATACACTCTAGGTCTTGTTTGGATGTGCAAGTATCTACCTCAAACCACATGGTTTGGAGTGGATATTAGTTCAAATAGACTCCAACACATGTGGTTTGAGAGAGATACATGCGCATCCAAACAAGATCTAATTCACTTTAATCCATGTGTTTTGAGGTCAATATATGTGCATCTAAATAAGACCTTAGTTTTTTTCCAGGTGGTTCTGTTTTATATTTGGTAAGTATCGTTCAGATGCAATCATGGACCTCAATCTAAACGTGTTAGAGTCGATTGGAGTAGAACTTATTTTAATTTTCACATTAGTCCATTCTAATACACATAATTTTGAGGTGTATATGAGTGCCTCCAAACAAGCATTTAAGTGTGACAAGGTCATTCTAGTTTCTCTTGTATGAGGGATTAGGTAGATAGATGTAATGAGTGAGGATGTAGCTCACATGCCTCACCACACCGTGACTTTCCTTCTTGCTCGTGTGTGTACAACGGACGAGGAGGAGTCAGTGCTTTGCAGTATGCTTTACGTGCGTGGCTCCTTCACCTTAATCTCGCTAGGGACAGGCTACGCCTCTGGGAGGCCGGCCTTGGAGAAGAGCAGCACGTGAAATAGGTGTTGATGGTCAGCAGGGAGGATGAGTTTGTTCCTTATTTTCAAAGGTTAGAGCCGTCTTGATTCTGAGAATATATCCGTGACTTATTCTTTCTAAGGATGGTCTTGATTATGAGAAATATATATGTGGCCTATTCTTCCTAAGGATGGACCAATCCTCATCCGCCCCTAATCCAAACACCACCATTAATCTAGGGAGGATCAATTTTGTCTTTGTCGTTCTAGAGATCAAACGCATGATAAGAAATATTCAACATTGAGCCAAAGGTAAATGAAGACCGTTTGGGTGAATCATTTTATTTATAATTGGTAATAAAATTGGTCAGGATGAATAGAAATTTAAGTATCTTTATTTTAGTAAACTATAGGTCAAATATATAAGTACAGTTAAAGCTATGCCAAATAGAAAATTATTCTCAATTTGAAGATATCAAATCTTTTTCTTTTCCACACGATTGTCTCGACCATTTGAGTTGGCCATTTGAGTGCTTATACTATTTATTACTATTAGATGATACATCATTATGTCTAGGTTCATGAGGTTGTTAGCGTGTGCGTGTTTATCATTGAGATATTGTTGTAATGTTAGTTAGGAATATCTCAGAGGTTGTTGTATAGGATCTCAACTGTGTAAGCTACGATGGGGTGTTTCCCATCTTATATAAACATGCACCCGAGCACCTGAACCGGTGTCTCGTTAACCCTAAACAATCTCCACTTTTACATGGTATCACGAGCCTAATCCCATCGGAATATCATGGCGTTCTCCACCTCCTCCTCCTCCGCGCCCAACTTCTCCTCCCTCGGCGTCTTTCTGCTGCCGGTGAGCGAGAAGTTTACCAAGTCCAACTACGTGCTTTGGAAAGCACAAGTCGGATCTGCAATCCGTGGCGCTCAGCTCTCCGACGTCATCGACTCGGCGATTGCATCACCCAACAAGTTCCTTCTGCCCAAGAACGCCGACGACGAGAAGGAGCCTCCGGTCAAGAACCTAGAATATGATATTTGGGTAGCAAAGGATCAAACTGTCCTTAGGTACATCCTGTCCAATCTTGGATGGGAGATCCTCAGTCAAGTCTCCACCAAAGTCACGGCTGCCTCGGCATGGGCGGCCATCGAAGAGATGTTCGCATCTCAGAGCCGTGCATGGCTCATCACCACAAGGATGGCCCTTGCTACTGCGTCCAAGGGTACGTCTTCTGTCAGCGAATACTTCACCAAGATGAAAGGTCTTGGAGATGAGATGACCTCAGCTGGAAGGAAGCTTGAGGATGACGAGTTAATCTCGTACATTCTGACTGGATTGGATCTGACTGAATTTGATCCAATAGTCATGTCTCTCACTACTCGGGTGGAGCCCATCTCCTTAGGAGAGCTCTATACCCAGCTCGTTGCCTATGAGCAACGCCACGAGATCAAGGGCAACAACGGAGGGCAGCAGTCCTCGGCGAACGTTGCTGCCCGAGGCGGACGCAACAACAACAACACCCGTGGGGGTGGTCGCTCCGGACGGGGTGGTTTCAATCGTGGTGGCGGAAGCGGACGTACGTCATCACCAAAGCCGAGAGGTAACAACTTTCAGGTCGGACTGATCTGTCAGGTATGTGGCAAGGAGGGACATCCGGCCTGGAGGTGCTACAAGCGCTACGATGAGTCCTACAACGGTACACCGCCACAGAAGAAGTCTGCCTCGGCTGCAAACACCTCCTACAGTGTAGATTCGAACTGGTACATGGACACGGGAGCAACAGATCACATTACTGGTGACCTAGAGAAGCTCTCGGTTCATGACAAGTATCATGGTGGCGATCATGTGCATGCAGCGAATGGAACAGGTATGGAGATATCTCATGTTGGTCATAGTGCTTTGCATTCCCCTCAATCTCAATTTCATCTCCACAATATCTTACATGTTCCATCTACTAGCAAAAGTTTGATTTCAGTTAACAAGTTTGTACGCGACAACAATATATATCTTGAATTTCACCCTAATCACTTTGCTGTTAAGGAGCAGACGACGAGGAAAACGCTCCTCACATGTCCATGTGAAGGAGGGTTGTACCCAGTGAGGTCGTCTGTGAGTAGATCGTCGAATAAGAAGGAGATCCATGGTGCTTTCAAGCCATCCATGTCTGTATGGCACCATAGGCTAGGTCATCCTGCTATGTCTATCGTCTCGCAAGTTCTTAGTCGTCATAAGCTTTGTTTTTCTAAAGACTCAAACAATAAACATGTGTGTGATGCATGTCAGCAAGGGAAGATTCATCAGCTGCCTTACCCTAAGTCAACTAGTGTGTCGGCAAACATCTTTGATCTAGTGTTCTCCGATGTCTGGGGTCTAACACCCACTTTGGTCGGTCGTTTTTCATACTATGTAAGTTTCATTGATGATTATTCGAAATTTACATGGATCTATCTTATTCGCCAAAAGTCTGAAGTCTTCCAGTGCTTTAGCAACTTTCAAACTCTAGTTGAACGCCAATTTAATCGTAAGATTCGGGCCGTACAAACAGACTGGGGTGGAGAGTATAGGTCCTTCAACACTTTATTTAGTCGCATTGGCATATCACACCATATATCTTGCCCACATGCACATGAGAAGAATGGCTCTGCTGAAAGGTGTCACACCCAATTTTAAGAATAAAAATTGAATGCGCCAAAGGATAGCCATCTTTAACCATGACAAAGATAGAGATAGATTAGAACAACATTTTCACAATAGAATAAGCCAAGTGTAGCATAAACAGTTTGAGAAAATATATATACAAGGATGTAAGCATGAAAAGAGAAGGTAAGGACAAGGTAAGAAGACCATTCTAACTAGGCTTGCGTCCTACAGTCAACACTTGCTCTGATACCAATTTGTCACACCCAATTTTAAAAATAAAAATTGAATGTGAATAACTCATGTGTGCCTAGGGATCAATCAACACATAAGCCGACAAATCTTTAAATAGTACCATCACTGAGTGCTTATTACATAACGAATAATAATTCTTAAACAAAACAGCGGAAATAAAGATAACTCTCGCGACGAGGCTCCACTTCACAGGGAACGCCGACTGGTTGACCACTAGCCTAGTACTCCTCACGGTAGTCTTCAAAGCCATCCGAAGGGGTTGAGAAAGCAAGAGTGAGCACTTAAAGTATTCAGCAAGAGTAACATAGGGTTATGAAGCTCAAAGGCTGACACTGTCTGAACTGCGGTTGCTTTTAAACTTAGTCAAGTTTTACCAACACTTAGCTTTAATTATGCATAACCCAATTAATAACCACATGATAAGATTAGTAACCAACATTAACAATAAACAACATGATCATCTACACTGTGAGTTTTCCAGGCCGCTCGTGACCGTGAGCACGGCTATCATGATAGTTTTATACTATGCAGAGGTTACGCACTTTACCCACAAGCCGTGTTGCCCATATGCCCGGGTTAATTACTTCCAAAACACTGCCAAGGTGAGTGGGCAGGGAACACTATGAAGTCTTTCAAAAGCCCTTTCTAGCATGTAGCAGACCCTACGGACCCAATGCAAAGGGGAATATGGGACACCCCGATGGCACCACCCGCAGCAGTCCCCACACAAGCTATACCCCATAACCAGCTCGGCAAAGGTGCCTTTCACGAACCACAAGCATGCTAGTCCAAACTTCATACTTAACTAAAGCCAGAGCCATTATAGCACTCGTGGTTGCATTTGAATCCCAGCTTTTGCCCTACAGTGAGATCCTATTCCATGTTGCTATAAAAGCCAGTTTTATCCATTGTTGCATATATCATTAGTCAAGATTCGATTCGATATTCATCATGTAAAGCATGGCAAAGCTACCCATATGCATAGAAACCCATGGTAACAAGGTAAAAGGATAACAAAGCTATGGTAAAGACCTAAATAGGAATCAAATTAGACACATGCAATATGACTAGATGAATTAGTGTGAAATAGGTAATAAGGATGATCCCATGTTAAACTTGCCTTGATCACAAAGCTCTTGGTGGTCCTGATCTGCTGCAAAGAACTCTGGAACACCGAAAATCTCACCGGCTGTACTCGATCAACATCACCACGCAATCATCCGAACAATCATACACGTAGCAATAAAGATATAATTAGAACATTACACCATAAACAATAAAGAGATTTTGAAAAGATTAGAAAATAGATCTATATTATACTACGATCACAAAGACGCGAAAACCACGCTAATCGGATCTAAAACGAATAAACTATAGATTAAACAAGATTTTGAAAAGAGCAAGATTAACGCATTAAAAGAATTAATTTACTTTTAAAAGTTATTAACATAGATGAAATCTATACTACTAGATAGAGCATAAAATTACGGATCTAACGCAACTTGAACGGATCAATTTGGATTTAAAACGAGCAAATCATAAGCATTTAAAGTTCAGTGGCAAAACTGTAAGTAAGGATTTTCTTTTAAAATCGAATTAAAACAGATCTAAAAAGGGAATACGTTTTCCAGAGAGAAAAGTGTAAAGCCGAAAGGCGCCATAGGACTGCGGGTTGAGACCCAGAAACTCGGAGGTCTCTTTAGCAAAATTACCCGTGAAAGGGTAAGTTTGATCTGAGGCCGTTGGTTCTGATCTGACCGGCCCAGATTAGAAGAGAGGGAGAGAGGGAGGGAGTGGGCGGCGCTCCTGCCAGAGCAGAGGCCCAAGACGGCGGCGCCATGGCCGGCCGAGCCCGAGGCTCGTCGGCGTAAGCCGATCTGGCGCTATGGTGCTCGGTTTTCAAATCCGGGAGCACCGGGAGAGAGAGGAGCTCGAGGCAAACTCACCTAGGGCAACGGTAGGGCTCGAAGACCGCAGAGGACGGCCGGTGACGGAGGACAGCGGCGGCGGCTTCCTGCGACGCGACGGCGAGGTCAACCGGAGAGCAAAAGAACGGAAATAGAGAGGGGAAGGTGTTCCGCACGTACGCGAAGCCAGTGCGACGCTCGGCGAAGAGCTTGGAGCGGCCCAAGGCGCGGAACGGCGCTCGGCGGCGGGAGCAGAGCGGCGGCAATGGCGGCGCTGCTACTGCTACGTGCGAGGCGATGCAGTGGGAGAAAAACGTCGCGGGGGCCGGCTACTTATAGCGGGCCGAGGGGAGAGTCCCACGCAGACACGCGCGGAACCCGCGGGGGAGGTGGTTGCGGACGCGGCGAGGCGCGGCGTGCGGCGGAGTCCGCTGCGGACACGACCAGAGGAAGGGGGAGGTGCTGACGGGCGGGCCCGGCATGTCAGCGAGAGGGAGGAGAGGGGAACGGCGCGGTGTGGGCCTGTGGCCGAGCTAGGCCGAGCGGGGGAATCCGGCCCAAGGGAGAAAGAAAGGGAGAGGGGAGGCAGGCCGGTTGGGCCGAAAGCAGAGAGAGGAAGAGAGAGAGAGAGAGAGAGCTTTTCCATTTTCTTTTCTTTTCTTTTTGATTTTCAAATTGATTTCTAAAAGGTTTTGAAATCCTTTTCAAGTTTTGCAAATTCAACCAACACAAGACAAATGCAGAGGCATGCAATGCTCAAACAAGTTAAACCCTAACATGTGATATTAGTTTTAGTTTTATTTATTTAATTCTATGATCACAAAGTTATTTTAAATAAATCAAATTTAAGCAAATTCAAATCTAATTTCTATTTCAAATTTTAGGGTGTTACAAAAGGAAACACCGTCACATAGTTGAGATGGGGCTCACCCTTCTTTCCCATGCCTCCATGCCCCTCAAATTTTGGGACGAGGCATTTTTGACCGATGTGTTTCTCATAAATCGCTTACCCACTAAAGTTCTCAAAGGTGAGACGCCTTTCTTTCGTCTCTATCAAAAGGAGCCCGACTACTCCTTTCTACGGACGTTTGGCTGCGCATGCTGGCCCAACCTACGGCCGTATAATAGTCACAAGCTGCAATTCCGCTCAAAACAGTGTGTTTTCCTAGGGTAAGGCTTTAAGTGCCTAAAACCATCTGAAGGGTGTGTCTTTATATCGCGAGATGTTGTTTTCTATGAGATGATATATCCTTTCTCCTCCCTTCATCCAAATGCATGTGCTCGTCTCCACTCGGAACTGGCCCTGCTTCCTGACATCCTGAAAAATCCAACTTTCGATTTTGGGGATGCATTGTTACATGACCAACGTTTGCCATCTCCTAACCTGACTAATGATCAGTCGAGTTCTCGTGCAGTGACAGGTATGTTTAGATATAGATATATATAATAAAAGTTAGAAATTCAAAATGAAGAGAGTATAACGTATACATAAAAAGTAGAGTCAATGTATCATCGGGACCCGTCTGTTAGTCCAAGTCTAAAATGAGCCGATAGAGCACTCACCTATCGGTCCAATAGGTAATACATGGGTCCACCCAATCATCACATATAAGCAATATTTTTTAAATTTGTCAACATTCTTCATTTTTTTTCTCAATGGGCTGTTTGGATGAGCTAGGGCTAATTACTACTCCTTTCATTTCAAATTATAATTCGTTTGACTTTTTTTACACCATTCGTCTTATTCAAAAAATATGTGTAAACATAGTCAAATTTAAGTCATTTTTAGACCATTTATTAAATAAGTGAGCCATAAAAAAAGAAGTGATATTTTGCACAAAAAAATTGAATAAGATGAGTAGTCAAACTTGGGGTTGAAAAAGTCAAACAAACTATAATTTGGAACAAAGAGAGTAGTTAGCTAAAAATAGCTTAAATTAACTAAGGTTGAATAGTTGGTTGGCTAAAAGACTTGGCTAAAAAATTAGCCCACCTATTAGCCCTCTTGTTTGGATACATTAGAGCTAATTTGAGCTAAATTTAGCTAGATAGTATTAGTTCATGGTATCCAAACATGCCCTAAGTATAGTTGGTCATAACTTGTATATATAAGTGCAATTATAGATTTATTTAGGATTTATACTTGTTAAATCTAAATAAGTCTATAACTAAGTTATACATGACCATGAATTTTGTACTATAGTTCAAGCATATAATATTTAGATTATCATAAAATTTGACCATGATTGGATCATAGAAATTGCTATAGTATAATATTTAGACCACCATAAAAATTTCACCATGATTGGATCATAGAAACTACAATTATGGATTATTCCAATTACTTACAAAAAAATATCTAAATTTACAACAAAACTTTATTCTAAAGCATATCATATTATATGTTCACTTTCACTGTATAGATCTACACATGCGGAGTCCAACAAAATTAGATTTTTAATTTTATGTTTTTTTTGTGATTTACAATGATTTCCAAATATTCAACCGAAGTAAATAAAAAATAAAAAGATAAAATCACCTTTAAAATAACTTATAAATAGGTTAGGGAGTTAAAACACATGATTTCATAAAGTTGAGAGAGGTGGTTTGCCTAGTTTTTGAGTTTAGGGAGGAAAATAGACTTTTGCAAAAGTTGAGGGAGGAAAAAATGAACCTTTTTCCGAAAGAAAAGGAATGGGAGGAATATGCAAGGCCCACAGATAATAAAGAATTATATTTGATATTCTATCCATCCTAAATTATAAGATATTTTAAAAATCTTAGAGAGTCCAAGTATGTCAAATTTGATTAAATTTCTATGATAATATAATAATATTTATGATATCAACTAGTATCATTATATTGTTCATCGATTATATTTTCATATTATACGTCATAATTTTTTTTATAATTTTCTGTATAATTTTGATTAAACTTAAAATGTTTTTACTCTCTAAAATTCTTTAATGACTTCTAATTTGAAACAAAGAATAAGAAGAGACTAGTTTTATTGTATAGCTTGTTTGATGTTCTAATCTGTCACTGACTTGGTTTGGCTATCAACCAAACTTGTTAAACTTGCTCTTATATCTAACTAAAGAGTTTCTCCCCAAATTATGATTTCTTTTTAACAGAATTTGTGAAATCTAGACATAATCATTACATAAAATGCATTATCTCAATAAAAAAAATCAGAAGTCGCGATGTACTCCCTCCATTCCAAATTGTAAGTCATTTCAAGAATCTTGGAGAGTCAAAACATTTTAAGTTTGACCAAACATTATAGAGAGAATCATAAATATTTATGACATCAAATAGATATAAAATGAAAATATAATTAATAAAGAATCTAATGATACTTAGTTGATATCAAATTTGTTATTATCACATTCGTCGCAAAAAAATATATTATTATTATATTATATAAATTTGGTCAAACTTTATAAACTTTGACTCTTCAAAATTGTTGGAATAATTTACATGATAAAGAGAGTACTATATTTTAGGAGGTGGAGACTACCTTTGGTTTTGGGACAAGGAGACGGAGCCGAACGGCACGTCACGATCTTTTAGTAAAGGAGGAAAACCTGGGACATAATCCATTCAGTTGGTTAATTAATAACGTGAGTACAACTCTGTGTCGTAGACTAGATTCAACTTGAGTAAGTTTATACAAAATAATATTAGCTTATGCCTCTAAATAAATTTATTATGATATTAAGTATATTCTAGGACTAGTCAAATAATACTTATTTTATTTTATGAGTGTTTGTATGTTTTATACAACTTAGTGAAAATTTAAACTACTTGACTCTTCGAAATGTGATAATTACATTTTACTCGTTTGCCGTCGTCTCAAAAAGTCAAACAATGTAAATTTTAAATATTTTTTAAAATACTAATGCTCAAAAATAAAATATTTTTTTTTAGATTCTTTATAAAATATATGTTTTCATAATTTATTTATTTAGAGATATAAATGCTAATATTTATTTAATATAAACTTGGTACTTTCGATAATTTTTTTTTCCCGGACCGAAGGTGGATAGCAGGCAACTGAACCAGGGAGACATTTGTTTTTCATTTTGAAAAGGAGGAAGTACTAGAATTGAGGTTGCTGCTAATCAAGGAACACACCTACCGGCCGCTTTGGGTAACGTGCTTCCCCTGAATCGGGAACTCAACCTTCCAAAACCCCCCTGCGGCAGAAAACCCCCAAACCCCATGGTCGCCGGCCGCTCGCCGGCGGTCTCTGGCCGGCGCCGGAGCCGCAATAAAGGCCCGCCGACGCCCTCCTCGCGCCCCCAAGCCCAGGAGCTCGCCCCGCTGCCTCCCGGCACTGAAATCGAGGCCCGCATCGACGACGAGGGTTTCTACGGCTCCTGGTTCGAGGCCACCGTCGTCGATTTCGAGCCCGCCACCGGCCCCCGCTACCCGGCGCTGTACACCGTCGCCTACTCTCACCTCCACTCCGAAGACGGCCCTGAACCCGTCGCCGCCACCCACGTCCGCTCGCGGCCGCCGCCGCCGCCGCCTCCAGGATCGTCGGCGGCGGCGGCGCCGGGATTCCTCCTCCACGACATCGTCGAGGCCTTCGATGGCGGCGGCTGGTGGTCCGGCATCGTCTTCGCCCCCGTCCCCGACCTCGCAGACCCCGCCTCCACCGTCACCGTCGCGTTCCCCATCACCCGCGAGGTCATGCCGTTCGCCCCTCACCTCGTCCGCCGCCGCCGCGACTACGTCGGCGGTGAGTGGGTCCCGTCGCTGTCCGTGGTCGCCGCCCAGCCGAAGCGCGGCGCTAGGATTTACAAGGCCGGGGAGAAGGTCGAGGTGCTGAGGGACGGCAAGTCCTGGTTCCCTGCGACGGTGGACAAGGCCGTCGACAGGCTCAGCTACATCGTGGAGTACCCGGATGAACAGGAGGACGGAGGGAAGGCAACACAGTACCTGCATTTTGCGTACATCAGGCCAGCGGAGTATCATCGTCTGCGGGAGAGCAAAGTCCAGCTTGGGCCTGGCACTGCCGTGGAGGTGCACTGTGATGGGGCATGGTCGCAGGGAGTGGTGCGCAGGGTTGTCACTGTCAGGGAGGGTTGTGAGTATGAGGTCAGTGTCAATGGCGACCTGGTGGAGCAGCTGATGACTAAGGCAGCAGAGCAGCTGAGGCCCTTGTGCATATGGAATGGCAAGCATTGGACGATACCAACTGATGATAAGGTAATACAGTGAATCCATTTAGTAGCCGTGCCTCGCTTTGCAATTCACTTTTTTTTTTATTGCTAGTCATTCTACCGGTAGTATGCATAGAAACTTGGATGGCTATGCTACAATGCATTGGTTCCTCACAAAATTTCAACCTTTCATCCTGTTCTGAACTGAATTCGCCTGATCCATTCTTGGCATTTCTTTAATTTTGCAGGGACAGCATAGCTCAAGACAGCAGTATGCATCTCGGAAACAACCAATATCACCAGCTGATGCCGCATCCAGTGACGATGAAGGCTTACAGCGTGCTTCAGTCTCTGAGACCGATGCTACTCTATCTGGATCGTTCAAGTCTCTGGCAAGCAATCATTGTCTGAATTCATGTTCTCTGCTAGTATCTGAAAAGAATGGTCTTTCTGTGTTTCCACACAGGACATTGAATACCTGTTCAGTGTCAAAGAATGGGCTTCTTTCTAGTCCCTCAGTACATGCAGCACCTCCAGATGAATTGATGTCAAATGCTATTGGCGAAACAGAATTTAGTCAAGATGTTGAGATGGTGCTTTCCGATGGTCAGCATAAGACACTTGTCTGTGGAAGAAATGCTGATGAGACCTGTGATATGCTGTTGACTCCAGAAGTAAGGACACAGAACATCGCTTCATCTCTCATAAACCAGGAGACACAGGAAAGACCATTCTTTGTCAGGACACTCAGTGTGAAGAAAGGCATTACCAAGAACAGAAGGGGGGAAACACGCTCTGTAGTTAACAGAATTCCAGATGTGTGCACAAACACTGCTGATACCCAAGTGATGAAAAGCAACCGTCTTACTGATACAACTCTCCAGTCTCATGATCGACTAGTTCCACGGGATGGGAATCAAGTGGATGAGGGATCAATCCTAGAAAGTTTGCAGAATTCTGGGAGCTCAGTGTTTGCCTCTGACAACATCTTAATGAGTAGCTTTTCCTCTGGGAGCTCAATGCCTTCAGACTTGGCTTTCTCTCCAATCTCTGGTCACCAGGTTCCATTTGTCAAGAGATCACCTGCATGGCGTCTAATGGATGGGATGGATGTGTTTAAGGAGGTACCACAGCAACCACATTTCCATCCACTTAGGCAATTTTTGCCTGCATTGCGTGAAGGAATGGCTTTAGGTCTGATGGTGACTTTTGCCAGCTCAGTGGAAGATATAAGACAATCAAGCATAGCAGATTGCACTGCCTCTCTTCAAGAGAAGATTGCTACACTTCGTCATCTGGAGGAACATGGATTCAGTGTTCAGTTTTTGCGGTGTAGATTGGTTAAGTTGCTCCAAATCAAGTCTGATCATAGCAATTACCTTGCAGAAAAAGAACATCTGAAAGCACAGTTGCTGGAGAAGACATCTTCTTTGTCCCAAATTGATGAGCGACTTGAGAAAAAGGAACATATTATAGCTGAGCTTGAGGAGGAGCTTCGGCGCACTCGCTTGGAAGCGCAGAAGATTATGGAGGAGAAAGAACATGAAGACGAAGAGCTCTCAAGGCTGAAAGCAGCTGACCGCAGCGTTGAGGAAGCATGTGGTGTTGCTGAACTGCAGTTTGAGAGTGTCTTGGCTGAGCTACGTCAGATGAGCCTAATTTAATGTGTGACCATTGATATGGTTTTCACGTGTTTATCCTGATATGGTTTCCTGTCAACTCAGGTGTGATCTAGGGCTCTAGGACTTGAGGTTATCTAGCTGGTGTCATTGTGGTTCTGGATGAACTTTGTCCTTGGGTCATTTTCTACCTATTTATGTGTCTGCAAGATGCACATGATAACTGACTTTTGGAGCTTGGAACTGCAGCTTGACGAATTTAGTCTATTCTAGAATGCTTGAATCGTAGTTATCATTGGCTCATCTCATGTGCTAATTTTGCGCGTATCATGTTTCCAGGCATAGACGTCTAGAATTTCTTGGGTGGTTGATTTCTCTGCAAATATTTGGTGCTTCTGATTGTGATCAGTATCCCTAATTTTAATTTCAAAGGATGGTGTTGACTAGCATGACTAAAGAATCGGGATATTATAGGGACACTGGCACAAAAAAAAAGTAGAATAGAACATGTACCAGAACTTCTATAATATTCGTTGTGCTCATTGCAGGAACTTCATAAGGTGCAATGCCAGTGCTCCATGGTAAAAACCTGCATTTCCCCCCGTTAGCTGTGTGGCTGCTGGAAAGAATACTTGTAACTGTGTTGTCTGCTTGAGCGATTTTTTGTCTTCATCCACAAGCATATTTCTACGAATCCTGATATTTAGCATTCTCTAAATGTCATCAGCAGGATTGATTGATTATGGATTTTGTCCTAGCAATGTTGAGGTGCCTGAATCATCAAAAAGCTGAGCTGCTTATGGCCACAAGTGTGTGCGATGATCATTGTTGGGGGATCACCTCAAACGACGCAGTCCCCAAAATTGATTAACAAGTTTTCAGCTAACATGTTATCAAAGTTGCAATTGTTCCTATTCTTCAGGAGGGATTTGAACATAATTCGTGCTGAAGCTAAGCCAAAGTCGAGTTACGAAGTCGGAGTACTGCGCATATGACTGAAACACATTCAGGACAACTCCATACCACTGGTCTTCAAAAAGCTACAAGTCCCCTATGTCTTGAAAGCAGAACTCATAGCCTTTACCCAGCTGCTGTTGAACAATAATGGTTCATTATTCTAATATTCATCTTATCACACATGGCTCTTTTCATTAAAATCCATAAATGAATCCATGGCCGACTCTTTTTAATGAAACAAAAGCCAACCAAAAGGGTACATCATCTTTCAAGTCTGAATATGATAAAATGATTCCAATTTGCATCCTTAATCCACTCTAACCTAGATTTTTTGGTTAGATTAGAGGAGGGACAAGTCCCGGAGTCAGTTATCGACGGCCTCCCCATGATTGCAGGAGGGAACAAGCTAGTTATGATGTATAACTGAACATTATCAGAAGTCACAGCATTATAAGTAATCTTTAGTTATTTCCCAACACACTAGTGCATAAAACAGGCTATTCCCAGGCATGAATTGGGAAACACAAGCAAGAGCACCAGCCAACAATCATATAAGTTACTGCCAGTGCCAATAATGCTGCTCCATGTATATATATAGTTCTCCAAAATGAAAGAGGCAATATGACACTGAAGAAGAGATGGCCAACTGACTCAAGGTTGCCACAGAAGAATGAAACATTCCTGATCCCCCATGTCAATTCCTTTTTTCTCCCAAATGTACACAGTGAAGTCACTGTGAAATTGTGTTGAGACGACAGGACACGAGGTATTATTATTATAACAAAAACCTTAAACAAAAGTTCAGACTAAAAACCATGCAGCGCATCCCATGCTAGCTGTCAACCAAACCGTCAACAAGCTTACAACTTCAAACCAAACCATAATAGAGCAAATGACGTAAATAATCCTAAATAAATGTTCAGACCTCCCCGCACACATACATCAAGCAGCAGCATCGCTAATAATACGTACTTCTAGTACCAAACATCGCCGAACGATTCGATTTCGGCGAACATGCGGTCTAGTTCCTCGTCGTTGCACCACCATTGATGACCTTCCACGTCAACCTCCGGATGGACTTGAACTTGATCGTCCTCGGCTGCGGCCACGTCATCGCCTGGAACGCCACCGCCGTGTTGTTCTTGTTCCGGCGGCTGCATCATCGTCATCTCCGGCATTCCTGCAACCTGACGGACATGCCCCGTAGTGGGTGCGGCGGTGACAGCGGCACCCTGCTTGTACGTGATGCTGCCGTCGCCGCCTGCAGGGAAGTTGTTGACAGGTTGATCACGGCCATCACCAGCCGGAGCATCAGTAGCAGACACGAAGCCGACGCCGACGCTGTCGCTGCGCTGCTCTTTCTCCACCGGCTCGGCTGCCGCGATCACCTCGCGGCGACTCCCGTAAGCTGGCGCGGACACAGAAGCGCCTGCAGGTAGGTTGGCAACCTGCAGCTCGCAGCCATCAGAGGCTGCCGTGCTGCCGCCGCCGACGACACCACATTGCTGCTGCTGCAGCGGCGGCAGCGGGAGCATGATGAACACGGGCCTCATGCACTTGTCGCGCTCGTTGTTGAGTGCGCTATGCCACAGGTCAGTCTCGGAGACGGACAGATTGCCGGAGTGCCACACGGCGGAGGCGATGCGGGCGAAGTCCGGCGCGAGGTGCTTCACGATGGACACCAGCACCGCCACCTTCTGCGCCTTCTTCAGGCTGTAGCTCGGCGCGAACGGCACCGGCGGTCCCGCCGGCGCGCGCATCTGCGCTGGCACTGCCACCGTGTCCAGGTGGGCGAGCAGCTCCGGGCCCCACCAGTACTCCGACCCCGTCGGCCACCACGGCGGCGGAGGCCCGCTCTTGCTCTGGTGCTGACGTAGCGGCGGGTTGCATGATGGCATCAGCGCCGACAGCATCCGCCCTAGGGCGCCGTTGTCGATCTTGTCCAGCGCCGCTGCCAGAGGGATCCCCACCGCCTGCGCCGGCAGCATGCCACTGGCGTGGCACGCCGGGTGGTAGCCGACGAATTGGAGCGGCAACGGCACCAGCTGACCTGCTGCTCCTCCTCCTGCGTGCGCCAACACCAGAGGCGGCCTGACGCCAGTGGCGGCCTTGCTTGCGCCTGCGCCCACGGGTGCGGGCGCGGCGGCGGGCCCATTGGCGCTGGCCGTTGCTGGCAGTGACGATAGCGTAAACGCCGCTGCTCTGCTCGCCGCACCTAGCGTGGCTGCAGTGCTCCAGAGTGGTGCGGCACCGTTCACGCCGGGCATGGGGAATGGGAACGCCGTCGTCGTCGCCATATTGCTGGCTCCGCGGTGGAGCGGCGGCACGACGGCGGGGACACTGCCACGTGGGTGCGGCGCCGGCGTGTAGTTGATGAGCTGGAAAGGACGCGGCCTCTTGGCTTCCTCCGCCCTTGGAGCACAGTAGTACTGCTTGCGCTTCTCCTCCTGCTTCACCGTTTTCGTGCTGGATGACGACGCCCCAAGCTTGATGGATTTGCCGGCCATTGCTTCCTTCCTGAATAAATAATCAGTACCCTGTCAGGTCAGCAACATACTTCCATTCCATTGGGAAAATAGATAGATACTCCGTACTAGTGACATGAACATCTCTAAAAGTATATAGTAATATAGTGCAGAATTTGGTGTCTGAATTTCTGCTGAAAACGAGCATGGTAAGACAAAAGGTGAAGGGCAACAAAAATGTAAGCTTCTTTTTTTTTCAGGAAAAAGGAGAAAAGGAGCAAATAAGGTGATATTCAGAAATAGATGATTGCTCATTATCAGTGAGAACATGAAGGATCATATGCACACTATGAGTTCTCATTGTTTAGAACATACATGAACAATGTTAAAAAAAATATCATGATATTCATCAGAATATATAAAATGTCACTTGGTTTGACAAAAAAAATAGCATTCATTTTGGTCCAACAAGTCTCCAAAATGTTGCTAGATTTTCCTCAATTTTAAAGCATCCAATAACTACAAGATTGTCATAAGAAAATACTTATCATAATTCAAAAGAACGAACAAAAGGGTATAAGACGAGCATGGCTGACAGAAGACCCACTTGCCAGTGACCCAGATCTAGAATTGCAGGTGACAGGTGTGGACTACATGCCACTTGCAAATGTGAAAAAAATACTGTGTAATGACCCACAAGGCCATGAATCAGTGATACAAAAGGAACAAAAATTCTTAATTCTAACAACATCAGTGACATATTACCCAGTACACATTATTAGCTATCTTCGAACTAAAGCAGGAGCATAAATCCATCCTAGTTTATATCATACAACAATAATATACCTGAGAAAAGCCACTATGGAAGTCCATATCAAATGGTATAAATTAAACAAAGTGAGTTATTGAATACATCATCATAAAAGAAACTGCCATAATCTATGATTCATCATTGATAAAACTAGAAAAAGTTTAGATGTATTGACTACTAACATATAAGCTCATTTGTCCAATGTGAACATCTAATAAGATCATGCCAATCTATGGGAGGGATTGAGATATAAGGGGCTAACCTTTTATTTTAGATGGAAATATAACTAGAGAGATGAGAGACTAAAGCCAAAAACTGTAACATTAGAGAGATGCACTTATAATGCGAAAGAGAATTAATGGATTGGTCCGAGGGCTCTAATGTTAACCTAAATTTTGAAGATAAGGAGTCAAGGGAACAAAGGGAGGGGCAAAAGGTAGCACAACACACATGGGATGGACATAAAAATAATTGTGGGACATGGCCTCAATATCTCACTAGTGGTTGTCCGAGATTGTGATGATATATTCAAACACCCAGGAAGATTACCAAGGTGGCCTTCTTCCCCTAACCCTTCTTGTTGAGTCACTTGTCCATTGAGTTAGGTGCTTTATAGAGCCAAAACATCCACACTCATCCATTAGTATATCACTTTACTCTAGCATGGACATCTAAATAAGTTAATTTGATGCTTTGAGCAAATACAAGTTCCATAACCTACGCGGAAATAGCTTATAAACTACTTTTCTAAGAAATAATCTTATCACAAAACTAGTATACCTATATTGAAATAGAAGCTTCTTCTGAAGTCCTAAATATGAAACTAAAACAATATATGTGCTGAAGATGTATACAAAACTCTTGCAAGATTGACCAAAATCAAACAACAACATGATGAACTCAACGAGGAAAAGAAATCTAATTACACATACCAAAAGCATACATCACAGATAAAATTTGTTCGCTCACATGTCTACGCAACTCATATCTAATCATACGCATTTCAGATTTAATAAGGCAAGCAACACAAGCTTATATGAAAATCCGTTGCATCTGTAAAAGAAGCATACCTTTCAAACAGATAGAGCAAGATATCCTCTCCACGTCGTAGACCTTGTAGAAACTAAGCTTTGGCAGAGAATGAGATGCCTCAATATGGCTATATATAGGAAATATGGTGTAGTATACATCGGAAATAGAAACCCCGCAAATGCCAATCTAGCCTTCCTTTGGTGGAAGGTATTTAATAAAGATTTTCTATGATTTGATCCGATCTCTCAATATGGTATATCTTAGCTAAATTTGCCAATGGTGACCAGAGATAGCTGGCAAATCAAATGATTGCCGATATATTACGTCAAGTGCTATAACGGTAATATTTTCCACATGGTTATTCAAGGATCAAGGGAAGTGTCGCGGGTTCAGATCCACGATAGACATTGGGTTTGTTCATCGGAGGTCGATGTGTGGGTATGTTCATCAGAGGTTGATGTGTGGGTCTCTGATGGCTCGGACACTAAAAACACAAGGGATACAATCGAATTATCCTAGCTCTAGCTTTTGAGCCCTCAGTTCACTAGTATGATGTTCTTCGTGTTAGGAATGCCCAATTTGGGGATTACAACAGTGAAATTGAGAGAAACATTGGTTAGGGATTTTGCATGGTGCTATTCTAGAGTTCTTGTCTATCGAGTCCAACTGAGCGGTCAAGCACCCCAACCCCTTCAAAGGAGCCCATGCCTCCCCTTATATCCTAAGGAGGGCATGGTGTTGGTTTCAGTTCTAACGTAAGGCTTCTCCACGGGTTCTCACAGTTTCTCCATCTTGGTGTCGTCTAGTGAAAGGATCAAGATGCCCAAGAGGGGGGGGGGTGAATTGGGCTCTTTTTAATTTCTAGACAAGAATTAAACCTATCAAGAGCCAATTAACCCCCTAGTGCCTACCGATTGTATGTCCTAGTAAGAAAGCGGTAGCAAGCCAAAAGAAAGCGAAACCTTCCTACACAATTCTAGTATGAATTGAAAGACAAGTGCGGAAAGTAATGCGGTATAAAAGAGCTAGGGAAAGAGATGCTTGACATGGCGATGTTTTGCCGAAGTATCGAGGAGTCGACACTCCCTCCTAGTCCTCGTTGGAGCACCTCGCAAGGTATAGCTCCCCCTCAATACCGCGCAAGGGATGAGTGCTCTCTACGGGCTGATTCTTCGCCACTTTGGCTCGGTGAATTGCCCACAACCGATCACAAGTCGATGAAGAAGGGCCGCCGACAAACTCCCCGGCGATCACCTTCCTCCAAGCACCACCGGACCGTCTAGGTGATGTCGATCACCAAGAGTAACAAGCCTTGATCTTCACTTGACTCACTCAAGCTTCACAACTAAGGATGCACACTTGAACTCTTGGATGAACTAGAGGAGAGGATGGATGGATTCGCGAATCAATCTCTCACTCTAGGGCTCTTGCTCTCTTCCCAACCTTCTCAACAAACTCAGCAACTGAAATGAGCAAAGGCAACGTGGGAGAGAAGGGTGAGGAGCTATAAATAGCCCCCCCAGAAAACTTCCTCGGGCTGGCACTTTAAGTTGGCGACGGACGCTCCGTCGCCCTGCCCAACGGCTAGTTCAGAAATAGGGTTTGGGTGACGGACGCTCCTGCGCAGTCCGACGGACGTTGTGAACCAGCGTCCGACGCCCCTTGCTGAATTCCTCTGAAAACATGCCCACTGGAAGGCCGACGGACAGCGTCTGACGCCCTCTGAAACTCAGGGGCTTCCTCTGGGCGGCTAACGGACGATGCGTCATCCTGACATCAGCGTCCGACGCCATCGTCCGACGCCTCCAGACTCAGCGTCCGACGTCCAGAAAACTTCTTTTTCAACTCCGTTTTTCGTCGCAATGAATTCGGAAGAAGTTCTTGGCTATCTTACGGTCACCATAGGCTTGCTTAGAGCTAAGGAAGTCAAGTGTGCACCACACCTAAGTCATGAAGTTTTCCTAAGTCAAGCTACTAGTCTCAACCCCTCTTGATAATACGGTCAAAGATAAAATAGAAGCCCTATCTATTTCTAAGTGCCCTTCATCACCTTATGGCACTTAGCCTATCATTCTAGGGTCTTCATCATGTCTCTTTGAAATCCGAAATGATATCCATCTTGAGGGCTAAGTGATGACCATTCATGCCCATTCATGTAGATCACTATGGCTAAGCTACGCATAGCCTCTGCAAAACACACGTTAGCCATAATAATCGCCAATTTTCGTTAATCACCGAAACCACTAGGGCCATGATTCTTCATCTAGTACTTATTTCTAGTCAAGGAGGGGCCCGACAATATCGCAACCACCCTCTAATGTTGCTGCCATAGTCTAAGGCTTGACTGCTAGGGTCTTCCTAGCATTGTGCGGCCTCCCCTAGGCGAGCCTTCTCTAGTCTTCCTTGACATGCAAGATGCCTCTCTGTCCAGAGGGGTTAAAAAATGTTGACACATATGGGTGCATGCAGAAAAATCCACAAGGACATGAATATCATAGTAGATTTTTACCTAGAGTATTCCAAGTGTCGTATCCACAGGGAAATGCGTGAGATTAACTATAGTCTAATTGAACTAGTGAAAGGATCAAGATGTCCAAGAAGGGGGGAGGTGAATTGGGCTTATTTAACTTTCTAAAGCAAAAATTAAATTCTAGCAAATGCCAATCACACCCTAGTGCCTACAAAGTGTTTCCTAACTAGAAAGCAAGTAGCAATTCAAGGAAAGCGGTAAAGCCCTATGCAATTCTACTCAAGCAACACAAAAGTAATGCATAAAGTAATGCTTCAAAATAATTGCAATAGGTAAGAAGAGAAGGGGAAGAAGTATGTTGACACGAAGACGTGTTGCTGAGGTATCGAGGAGTCGACACTCCCCCATAGTCCTCGTTGGAGCACCCGCGCAAGGGTATCGCTCCCCCTTGATCCGCGTAAGGACCAAGTGCTCTCTACGGGTCGATTCTTCGCCGCTCTGGCTCAGTGAATCGCCCACAACCGATAATAAGAGTTGGACGAGGGTCATCCACATGATTCGGATGATCACCATCTCTTCGATCGCCACCAAGCCGTCTAGGTGTTGTCGATCACCAAGAGTAACAAGCATAAGACCTTCACTTGACCCAATCAAGGCTAAGAAGGTGGATGGATGCACACTTGTCACTCTCAAACTCACTAATGAGGATCTAGGTGTATGAAACACTCAACTCAACTCTTCACTAGGCTCTTGGACTCTCTCACACTCTCAAGGTGTTTCTTTAGCTCATCAAATGGCCAAGAGAGCTATAATGTATGATTTGGGCAACTATATGTAGCCCCCAACCGACCAACTAGCCGTTACACTCAAATTCCACTGTCTGCGAACCTCCGGACCGGACTGGTCACGGGGGCTCCAAACTAATTCGCATGGTCTAGATCCTCACAAACATAACAATATCCTTACTATTCTTAGGACCTCTAGACCCTGAACATTGGTCTTGAGCTAGGCACCAGACCGGGTCTGGATCCTTTTTTGCCTCTCTCTACCTCTTTGTTTCACTCCGGACTTAGCTCCGGACGTAGTCCGGAGGCTGACCCTTGGTACAGAGGCTTCTATATGGCTGTCGATGGGATATCCTATAGGGTACCTAGAGGCCAGCTTACCTGAGCTTTGGGCCTCCTTTCCTCGGCCCACAAAGGAAGATGGACAAAAGAAACCGAATTCTACTCGGTAAAGACGACAAGACCGAAGCGTTGCTTAGAACTCTAAGTTTGTAACCGAGTAGGATTAGAATAACCTCGGCTAGTTCCTGGACTATAAAGGGATGGTGAGGGCATCACCCAATAACGGATCCCTACATACTACACAACACCCGATACATAGAACGACACACAACATCTTGTATTACGATCAAGAGCAATAACAGACGACTCAACTGGACGTAAGGTTATTACTCGACCTTGTTGAGGGCCTAAACCAGTATAAACCGTGTGTCCCTGCGTGTCCAACCACCAAGGTTTCACTATTCGCCGAGGCACGAACTACTGTCTCGGGTAACCCCGTGGCAGGCTATCGGTGGTAAAACATCGACAATAGTACCAGACTCTGCGCTAATGGTCCGAAGCCTCTTCTCTCAGTCATTGAGCATACCCTAGCGTCCGGACCCTCACCTATGGTCCTGACTTGGAACCTTATTAGATCAATTCAGACCACCACAATTGGTCTAGACCCTTGGTCCAAACTCAGTCTAGAGCCTTTTCACTCGATTTGTACCTCTCTCTACATCTTTGAACCATCTCCATTGGTCCGGACCAAATGTCATAGAGTTCGGACGCTCTCTAACTCTCTCTGAGTAAATCCTGGGCAACAGAACCAATGGCAATTGGCTCGAACCCTTCAGAGCAACTGGTTTTGACGCTCTTTGAGGCTCCCAATCACTCAGATTTCAAAACTTTTTGAATGGAAGTTGCTCTATATCACTCAAGGGTTGTTTATAGGCTATTTAGGACTAGGTTTGACAAGTGTGCACCACACCTACATCGTTATCCTCTCCAAGGTCAAGCTACTGAACTCATACCCCCCCTTAATAGTATGGATAAAGGAAAATAAAGGTCCTAGAACTATTCTAAGTGTATCTCCAACTACAATTGACACTTAGACCTAATCTATGCTTCAACCTTGTCGCCAATCCTTTGAAAATTGAAATGAATTCATCTTGGGGCATGAATACCATTAATCGCCCAATCAATTGCCATTATTATGACCTAACTCTCAATTTGCCTCTGCAAAACACACGTTAGTTATAATAATCTTGCATTGTCATTAATCATCGAAACTCTAGGAGCATGGATGCTTTTAGAGACCCTAAGCTAGATGAATCGCTCCAACTGAGCCATCACTGGACAATTGAGAAATCTAGTGGCCTCTCAAAGCCCCTGCGCGTTATGCAATGCTACTATGCAATGGTCAAATGACTTTTTCTCCAGTGCTGCTACGGTGAACCCCACTCGATGAATGTAGTGGGTCTGAAGACCTTCTGCAGAACCAACTCCGGAGCACCTGAATCTAGATTGCTTTCCATCTAACAATTTCTTCTTCTCATGTTGAGCATTGACTTTTATGTGGTAACCATCACGCCTTGCTTAACTCCAAGCTAAGTGTAGACCTATCTCAATCATCTCATTAAAAATATTAGTCCACTAGTAGTTCTTCAATGACTAAAACCAAACTAGGGATTTCATATACTACACTTGATACATCGTTTACTAGTCGAACATAAAAAAACGACGATAGTTGGCATACTAGCACCACTAGAGAGAACATGCTTTCCATTCAAAATTTAGTCTCAGCCGTTCTTTGGCCCGTGATTATAGATTTTATTAGTCCCGATTGGATACACCAACCGGGACTAAAGTCCCCTATATAACGCCACTAGAACAACAACTTTTGCAGAGGAAGGGCTTTAGTCCTGGTTTGTGGATTGAACGGAGACTGTACCTGGGCATGCAGCCCAAGCCCGTGAGCCCGGCACGAGGCCCGTTGTTTTAGCCCGACACGAGCCCGGTGCTGTGCAGGCCCGGGCCGGCCCGGCCCGGTGTGCGGGCCGTGCTTGGGCCGCACCCCAGGCCCGTGGGCCAACAAGGCACGGCCCGTTCGGCCTGCTAAAAGTTGTAGGTCCGATAATATATGGAATTTTAATTTATAATAGTTCTAAATTCAAAGATACATCTGTCTCACATTGTAGTTCAACATTAAAGTAGGCTAAATTCTCAAAAAAATATCAAAATGAGCCAAATTTGCACAAAGAAAAATAGACAAAATAAGCTATGGGCTGGCACGGCCCGCAGGGCACGACGGGCTCATGGGTCGGCCTGACAGCCCACGGGGCCGTGCCTGGGCTGAAGGCCAGGCCCACAGGCCTATGAGGCACGGCCCGGGCCGTTGCCCACCTATAACCGAGACTATAAGTAATAAGGGACCATTGCACCTAGATTCATCTTTTTGAATCATAAGAGTTTCTTCACCAACATTGTCTATGACATCGCTCGACATGTTGTAGCATCGAGAGTGGCCCGTCCCGTGGTGACACTTGACAACATGTTGTGAACCGCTATGGCCCATTGTGGCCACCACAACACATTGCGGTACTATAAGGATTTTTTTTAAAAAAATAGACAGTTAAAGAGAGTAATTGTTTGACTTAAGATAGAGATAATGTGAGGGCACTCACAATGCGAACTCTACCATAGAGTATAAGTCTATTTATTACTCTCTTATTTATGATGTTTTACATATGTGACAGTATATTTATTGAAGATAGAGAGAGAAAAAACAAGACTCTAAGTCTTATTTAAACTCCAAGTCTATGATATCTTTGAGGTAATAAATATGTGAATGTCCTGACATGTACTCCCTCCATCCCAAATTGTAAGTCATTCCAAGAATCTTGGAGAGTCAAAGTTTCTCAAGTTTGACCAAACTTATATAACAATATAATGATATTTATGATGTCAAATAAGTATCATTAGATTCGTTATCAATTATATTTTCATAGTATACATATTTGATGTTATAAATCTTTATAGTTTTGTCTATAATTTTTGGTCAAACTTGAGATGTTTTGACTCTCCAAGATTCTTGGAATGACTTGCAATTTGGGATGGAGGGAGTATAAAAGAATGGAGGGAGAGTGTGTAGTAGTAACAATAATGCATGGCACGCAAAACACAAGTTGCACATATGCCACCAAATTCTGTTCCATGAATCCAAGAAAAATAATAAAGCTCCAACTCACCACGGGCATCGTCCAAATTTCAGTTCCACAAGACTCCATATATCAAGCACAAACAAAGCACATACGTAAACATCACTTAATTGCCAGCTTGTTTCCCAATCTTTCTCTGTCGATATATAGCACTTCCGTGACCGTGAGCAAGCTCCAGTCACCAACGCAAACCAGCACCAAGAAATCGACAGGAATGGCTCCGTCCAGCAGCAGAAGCCGCCGCTGCCTCCTCCTCGCAGCCGCCGTCCTTCTCTCCGTGCTCGCAGCCGCCAGCGCGAGCGCGGCGACCTACTGCGTGCCGGGGTGGGCCATCCCGCACGACCCGCTGCCGAGCTGCCGCTGGTACGTGACCAGCCGGACCTGCGGCGGCTACGGGCCGCGCCTCCCGCTGCCGGAGCTGAGGAGGAGGTGCTGCCGGGAGCTGGCGGACATCGCGGCGTACTGCCGGTGCGAGGCGCTGAGAATCCTCATGGACGGCGTCATCCCGCCGGGGCCCGGCGCGCAGATGGAGGGACGCCTCGAGGACCTGCCCGGCTGCCCGCGGGAGCTGCAGAGGCGCTTCGCCGCCACACTCATCACGGAGGCCGAGTGCAACCTGTCCACCATCACCGGCGTCGCCGAATGCCCCTGGATTCTCGGCGGCGAGCGGACGACGATGCCATCCAAGTAACTGTGAAGAGCATCGTCGTCCTACATGCATGTGCTGCATATAGGATATAGGATGATGAGCTTGTATGTAGCTAGCTCATGGCCGAATAATAATAATAAGCATAGCGAGCAGAAGGAGATGCATGCATATATATATGCATCTATCATTCTATCGTGATTTGTGAATGCATGTCTCGGATCTACCATCCAGAACAACAAATAAAGGGGATCCATCCGGCTTTGTCATTCTTGTGATAATGATTCATGTTACTTAGAATTGAAGTAGCTAGGCTCACTCTGATCCTAGATTCCTAGCAAAGATCTAATCTCCCAACGTGCATGAAAAAATGTGAGCGATTTAAGTGGAGGTTCTCTTACATACAACTGAGAAGTGGAACATACATATAACAAATGAAAGGTGAAGTGAAAAGCTTCTAGCTAATTGATGATATGTGCAATGATTTGTGTGCTTTTTGCTGAATGGAGTCTTGTGAAACAGAAATTTGGATGATACAGGCTATCAATTAAAGGTTTGTTGGAACAGAATTTGTGGCGTACACCGCAACCAACCATTGTTTTTCTTGGCAGCATGAGGAGACTTTGCAGTCATTTGTGCTGATCATATATTTTGTGTCAGCAGCACGTGACTACTGGTGTGCAATTGTTTTCTTCTACGTTTCATTTGTCTTAGGTTTTGCTTCTAGCTAGCTCCTCTGATCAGCGTGACATGAGAATGTTATCTCCTGGACCTTCACTTTTATGATCTTCAATGTATAAACAAATGGCATGTACTCCATTGATAGTACATAATAACATTTTTTTGCATCATAGTCTTGAAAGTAAAACGAAATCTAATAATTATCAATAGTAATTTTGAGGAGAAGAATCCATTTAGGCTGTGTTTGGATGTAGATATTGAAGATGTTGACATTGAATTGGATACAATACCAAATCAGCATGGTATTGGAAATAACTTACAATGCCAAAGCTATTGTTTGGATGTACAAAGAATTCACCCATCTCCCCAGATCCACCGCACCGGAGCCAGGACCGGCTGAGGCGTCGGGCTTAGGGCCCATGCGAGCTCGAGCCTGGCCATGGGTGCGCTCCAGGACCGCGCCTCATGGGGAAGAGGATGGGATCCCGCTGGCCATGGGGGAGAGGAGAGGAGCTCGCGCCGCTGGCCAGCCATGGGGGAGAGGAGAGGAGCTCGCGCCACTGACCAGCCATGGGGGAGGAGAGGGCCCGCGCCGCTGGCCGGCCATGGGGGAGGAGAGGAGCCCGCGCCCCCGTCCATGGGGGAAGACGAGCCCGCGCCGCCACCGATGGGGAGGAAGAGGAGTGGAGCCCGCGTCGCCGCCCATGGGGAAGAGGAGAGGAACTCACGTCGCCGGCCGGCCATGGGGGAGAGGAAGAGGAACCGCACCGGCGATGGGGAAGAGTCCGTTCGCCCGCAGCCGCTCGCCCACGGAAGTTCGATTCCACTCGAATACAGAGGGGACGGGCTCCGTATTGGGATAGGGTTATTCCAATTACATGTCAATACCAAGTAATTGGGTCTTCAATGCCAAATCTCAATTCCGCGTACATCCAAACAACAACATTGAGAAAATCTAATTCCAATTCCAATGTCTGGGCTTTAATATCTACATCCAAACGCAGCCTTAGGCCCTGTTTTGTTGGGTTGTAGCTTTTGCGAAAGCAACTGTGAGCTGTGGCTTTCCGAAAAGTAACTTTACAAAAGTAGTTGTTAGAAAGCCAAAAGTCCCTTTGGTTTAATAGTTTTAGCTTCTAAAACACCTCTCTCACTGACAAACGGACCCCGCTCATCAGCTTCATCCCTGTTCTCCTTCCTGTTCCTGTCATCCTGTGCGTGTGGGGGAGGTGAGCAAACTCGCCGGTCGGGAAGGGGTCCGCGCAGGGGCCTCGACGCGGAGGGCTCGCCGCCGCGCGCACAGGAGGGCCGCGGGCGGGGATGGGGCACGCCGGCCGCGTGCGGGAAAGGGCTCGCCGGCCGCGCTGCCGCCCAGAGCACGAGCGGGGACGTCGGGGAGGGGGCTCGCCGCGCGCGCCGCCCGCAGAGCTGGGCCGCCCGGTGTTGCATAGAGCAGGGGAAGCGCTGGGGAGGTGGCGCAGGTAAGGCCGCGAGCGGGGAGGGGGCTCGCTGGCCGCGCCGCCGCGCAGAGCCCCGCCTCGACGGGGAGGGGGCTCGACGCCCGCACCACCGCGCAGAGCAGGTCTGCTCGGGGCTGGGGCTCGCCATCCGCGCGCCGCGCAGAGCAGGGCCGCGCTCGGGGATGGTCTCGCCGGCCGAGGGGGGCAGAGGCTCGACGGGGACGACGGGGAGGGGGCTCACCGGCGGGAGGGGCGTGCGGGGAGGAGGACCGGTCGCGGTGTCTGTCTCGCTTCCAGAAAAAAAAAACATAAAACGAACCGGTATCTTCTTAACGAGTGACAAGTGGGTAATTTTGTGACCAAAAGCAGTTGAAAGCAAAGGGAAAAGTGCCTTCAGTTTTGTACTAAAAAAAACAGCTTTTAGTGTAAAGCAGTTGTGGTTTTTTACCCCTTTGATTGGTTTTTGAAGCAGGTTGAGAAGACCAACCAAAGGGGGCCTTAGGCATATTCTTTGTTCAGTTGGGCCACCAGCTTGTTTGTTTCGTCAACGGTAATGCAAGCAGACCAAAATTATATTCAGCCCAATAATCAATGGGCCGGCCCTTGCTCCCTACAGTTTCTCTGCTCGCAATTCCGCCATTATATGCAGTTGCGTCCTCGTTCTTAGTGTCAATATGTTATTTGCCCTTTGTTTTGGCAAAGGTTCTACATACCATGTGTTTGCCTTTTTTCACATAGTATATATATTTGTTTCGGAAGTTGTGACGAACAACATCATTCTCTAGCAAATTATGAATACGTTATTTTGAGTTCATTATTGTTATAAGCGGTGACCGAACAAATTATGAATACATGCACATCTACCATCAGCACATCACTCGCCGTGGAGGAGCGCGTTGCAGAAGGGCCTGCCGCCGTGGACGGTGGGCAGGTTGCACTCGTCGGCGGTGACGACGTTGGGGGCGAAGCGTGCCTGCGCGGCCCTGCACCGGCGCTGGGCGGCGAGGTCGGCGCCGACGACGAGCGGCGTCTCCATCATCACCCGCAGCGCCCGGCACCGGCACTCCGCCGGGATGTCCTGCAGCTGGCGGCAGCAGTTCTGCTTGAGCACGGCGCGGTTGGGGAGGATGGCCACCACCACGTCGCAGCTCCGGCTCGCCACGTACCACACGCACTCCGATAGCGGCCTGTACGGGATGGCCTTCCCCACCGCGCAGTAGCTCGGGGCGCCGCCGCTGCCGGTGGCGGCCGTGGCCGTGGCACCGAGGACGACGGCGAGCAGGACGGCGAGACGGCTGGTGCAGCACGCCATTCTTGTTCTTGGCGTCACTACTACTCTCTTTGCTGGTGGCTAGATATGCAGAGCAGAGTGGTCAGTGGTGTGTGTATATATAGTGAGAGATGAGAATGCACCGCCTGTACTGGACTGGAGTCTGAATGGAATATAGTAAAGCCGGAATTTGATGGGTACAAGTAATTAAAGACTTGCCGGGAGTTGCAACAGAATTTGGGGGTACGTTGCCAACTGACGAGTGTTTTGCTCGGAACAGTGTGACTACGTACTGTGGGTCTATATAAATATTAGAGTGAAATGCACCGTAGGTCCTTAAATTTTTTCCTACTTTTCAACCAGGTCTAGATACTTTTTTTCGCTCATCTAAGTCCATAAACTTTTTCCCACTTCTCACCTACGTACAGGTATTTTTTTCAACTCATCTTGGTCCATGAATTTTTTCCCACTTCTCACCTAGGTCCAAATCAGGTCGCTGGTGCCATATGCACTTTTTTTAAAAAAAATCATAAACAGGTTGAAACTTTGAAAAACTATATTAAATTATAGAAAATTGTAAAAATAAAAATACAGTTTTGTTATACTTTATATGAATATATCTATATAATAAATATATAATATGACATGCTTAGTTTAAAGTTTTTATTGTACATGTAGATCTATATGTTTTGTGTTTAATTTATAACTATAGCTCCTGTACTCTAATTATGATATGCTTCTCATTGTATACATGAGTTATGATAAAGAATTCATCAGCATTGGACCAGGTATGACTCAACTTCAATACACTAACTATTTATTAACTATTAAATATTAAATAAGCATATTGCTCAAAAAAACTATTAAATAAGCATAAACAATAACTTAGTCATATGTGCTCTTCTGAAACTAAATTTTTTACCATAGCTCAAGCGTACAATAAATAATATATCATAAAAGTTTCACCATAATTGGAGCACAACAGCTACAATTATGAATTAAACACAGAAACACATAGACTTACGATATAGCAAAAAGTTTTAAAAAATGCCATATTATATATCTGATTCGGACCTAAGTGAGAAGTGAGAAAAAGTTTATGGACCCAGAGTAGCGGAAAAAAAGTACCTAGACCTAGGTGAGACGTGGGGAAAAGTTTATGGACCTAGATAAGCGAAAAAAAGTATCTGGAATTAGGTGAGAAGTGGTGAAAAGTTTAAGGACCTACGGTGCATTTCACTCTAAATATTAAATATAAATTTGGCCAAAATTAAAATACATAGATTGACTAGCACCGATATATTGTTATACTTTTTTTTTCAAAGGAGGGTTGCTTTAATTTGCAGCCGTTCATCTGGATTGTAGCTCTAAATAAATATGCGTGGCTGATGTGCCGTGTTTCTCTGTAGTAGTAGTTGTTGTTGTACTAACTTGTAAGTGGAGTATTTAATTAGCCAGCTGGTGTTTATCTGGCGTTTAGCGTGCTTATATTAATTAGACAGCTGCCCACCGCGAAATTTGCCTTGCATGCTTGCTTGCAGCCAACAAAATGCAGGTGTATATATAGTTGGCCGTCCGTTTGTGTGTATAGCTTCTATAGGTGCCACTCGTTTATTTATGTAAGTCTAGTCTCATCCTTTCCTTTGCGTTTGTCTAGGATTTTATACGAAAATGACAGATATTTAGAAATAGAGGGTACTCTCTCCGTGGAGGTGTCCAGCTTTGCTGCACGAGAAATTGTTGTACATGCTCCCTTTTTAACATTTCTCTGGCCATATCAAGTCTGCCTTTCAGCCAGATATGGAAGGCCAAAATGGCAAGAAAATGTTTCGGCAGCAAACGAGAGTAATTTCCCCCATTGATGCGTGACAAACATGTCATGAATAGCTTCCGACATTCATATGTTTCTAGCGGTGCATTGAATTGTGATTTCATCATACCCTGTCGCATGGAATCTTTTGCACTTTCCGAAGCTTATTTGATATTGTTTCAATGCAAATTTTCAATCACCGAGACTGACCGAGAGTTCAACCAGAGCTTACAGTCAAATCAAAATGACACTTCGCCACGATACTCGTGGATGCAGTAGAGTGCAAAAATAAACAGAACTGCTGAAAAGTGGTGGCTAGGGTATTATAGGCTTTGCTCTTTCATCAGAGCTACAGGCATGCAAAGACTGTTGACCACTGTATAATTTCGACTGTTTAATCTAAAAGCTGCATTTCCATGTAACATGATATCGGATCCCCTTAGCTAATTTACTAATTCCATATTTACTATGAATGTAAAGTGTGGCTTGATATTGGAACTCCAATCCTTGTGCAAAATGAACAGGTCCAAAGAACATCCAACAGTATAGTAGGGTAGAATAAACGTTGAACAGTAACATCATTACATATTCCAAACAAAAAAAATAGTGTGCCGGTAGAAGACACCTAACAGGTTGCAAAGGCGATTCTGTCCTAAGTTTCCATGATACATCCCGGAGCTCCTAGTCAGTTCGCAGTTGATATCCAAGGCAGGACTCAAGCCTACATGTGCATAGAAAGGAGGAACCGTATCAGGTCTATGTAAAGTGAGAAACAATATTTCAAACAGGCTAAAATAGATGAAAAATTTCCAGATCAAACCAAAATATTTGTAACTCTTAAGACAATCATGCCATATGTATACCTTGCTTGCAATGTTGCTGGACAGCCAGTCCAGGCCTTCGTACAGACCCTCACCAGTTGTGGCACAAGTGCTCTGGATGTACCTATCAGCAAACAGGATAAGTCGATAAGCACTATTTCTTAACTTATATGCAAGCTATACTGCCTGTGCGTTAATATGAAGGTCACAAAAGTAGCTTCCTAGTAACGGAAGTAGCTTTGCACGAGAGATAATCTTTTGATTAGTTGTTTACCAGTGTCGCTGGCGGAGGGAGTGTAAGCCAAGCTTGTCAGTAATCTCAGCAGCATTCATGGCATTGGGAAGATCTTGCTTGTTGGCAAAAACAAGCAGCACAGCATCACGTAGCTCATCCTGCCATCAAAACCAAATAAATTTCATTTCACTAGCACAAGAATATTGAACTTTCAAGGGGATACTTTTTGTTCTGACGAGGGCCAAACCAAACATTGTTGCATCACTTTTTATTATTTAAGAAGAGGACAAATCGTTTCTCGTTTATTTTATATTCCATTTCTCAAAGTTGCTGAAGAATGATATTCACTCAGCTTAGTCAATTACGATGTACCACATGAATGTCACCAAACATGCTAAATTGAGAACTTGCCACACAAAAGCTTATTAAAGAAAGCAAAAGCATAATGAAGTGATCTAGTAGCATGTTGTTTTACCTCATTCAGCATCCTGTGGAGCTCATCTCTGGCTTCAACAACACGGTCACGGTCATTGCTGTCCACAACAAAGATAAGACCCTGGGTGTTCTGGAAGTAATGCCTCCAAAGAGGTCTGATCTGTTTTCATTAAACAAGTACAAGTCAGTCAAAATGTGAAAGAACATGTAAACTACTACTGCATTAAGATAGGGATGGTAAGCCTAAGACCAAGCACTTTTCTTATGTCTAAAACTTCATACAATACTGTAACATTATGTTTGTAACAATCAGATCAGTCTAGGAAAGCAAATACAAAATTAAAAATAATGATGTCTCTGGATTCTAGAAGAACAAGAGAGTAGAGAACATTATGTAGTATATAAATGGATAATACAAAATGATGCTGGGGATCATACCTTGTCCTGACCCCCGACATCCCAGACAGTGAAGCTAATGTTCTTGTACTCAACAGTTTCAACATTGAAACCTGCATTTCAAAAGAAGTCATTTCTCTTCTAAGACAAAAACATTGAAGAATCACAGTTATGTCATCATAGCATAATCATAAGAAATTACAGTTATGTCATCATAGCACAATCATAAGAAATTAGGAATACAGACCGCAGTATGCATTATTGTAACGAAAATTTAATAATTAAAACCTAGTGGAGCCCTCTTCAACAACCGCACAATATCCTTATGATGAAAACTTGCAATAGAGGCAATAGTGCTATTATTAAGTTGATGTTCCATCATGCTTTCCAAATTCTTAACTTTGCTTTCTTCACCCTGATAATTTCTGAATTAGAGCATTCCAATAGTCAAAGAAAGGTTTTTTTCAGTGGCCCCTATAACACAATAGAATTTTCAAGTTGGTAACAATACATCAAGCAAGAAGACAAGCATTTTATTGCTATTCACTTGACAGGATTTTCAATAAGCTATATCCTTTTAGAGTTTCCGTAACACAAAAAAGAATCGATGGCAATAAACTGTGTTCTCTAGCCTGATACTAAATGCATTTTGTTCCATCAAATTAAAAATATGCATATGCAGGCAATTAAGTTGCAATACAAACGGCTCACAGAATGGCTGCTGTAATCTTATTCGACAATACAATTAGAGTATCTATCGTTTAACCCCAACCAATCAGGTATGGATGGATCGCGCGTCCTACAGATCCATCCATCATTTAACAGAGCATTCTTCACAACCGAATGGAACATGATCCCGCAAACGTAGGAATCGAACATGATCCAGCAAACGTAGGAATCAGGAACCGAACATGATCCAACAACGAACGAACGTACGTACGTTGGACAGGGACATGCAAAGAGTGGGGGTGCTCACCGATGGTGGGGATGGTGGTGACGATCTCGCCGAGCTTGAGCTTGTAGAGGATGGTGGTTTTACCGGCGGCGTCGAGGCCGACCATGAGGATCCGCATCTCCTTCTTGGCGAAGAGCCGGCTGAACAGCTTGGTGAACGTGAGCCCCATCTTGCCTCCGCGGCCCCCGCTTCCTTCACCACCTGCACGTTCATTCATTCATTCATTCATTCCCCTGCTCAGATCTCCGCCGCTACAAACCCTAGCCACACAACAACGGATCGCGAGGCACCGCCGGCGCCGCGTCCAGGCGACGGCGCCGCGGCGGATCTGAACCGACCCGGCCCGATCCAGCCCCGACCGCGCGGGTCGGTTGGTCGGTCCGGCAGATCACGCGGAGGCGAGCGGAGATCTGCCCCGCGCGCGGGCGCCGGAGTGGAGATCCCGGGGGCAGAGAGATCTGAGCGCGCGTGAGGGGACCTCAGATCTGGATCCGACGAGGACGTGGAGAGGGAAGGGGTGGATCGCGGGCGGGGGCTCACCTGCGCTGTGTGACGAATGCGAAATCCGGAGAAGGAATTGGGGATCGGGGGGCGGGGCGGAGACCTGAAGAGAGGCGGAGGGGACGGGGAGATATTAACGCCGCGCTTCGTGCCGGCTGGCGGGGGTGGTGGGTCGTCGTGGAGAGGAGAGGAACAAGAGGGGTTGCTGCCGGATCTCGAACGAATGGCTGGGATTGGTCCCAGTGGCGTTCCACGCTGAATCACCGACGACTGGTCCGGGTCCGGTCCCAGTTTGGTTCGTTTCGGCTGCTGCTTGTGGTGGTGGGGCCGCGGGGTCACCGATTAGTTTTTTCTTGTCCATGCAAATTTGATGTGGCACAATCTCAACATGGTTGTAGAGTTGTAGCTTTTTGCAGAGAACAGTGGTGTGGGTTTTGACCGAGTAGTGACAAGAGTGTGAATTCGGTGTCAAATACTTTCCCTTCTAGAATACATAAAGCTTCCTTGGGCATGTTCGTTTAACAGGATTATGCACTACTGACTGATTTTTTGTGAGAGAAAAATACTATTTTAACTGGATTTAAGCCGGCTGAAAAATCAAGCGAACAAGCTGGCAATAGCCAAGTTCATTTTTTCCCCAAGGATCAAACTTAATTCTTTGAGCCGAGGTTGTCCATTGAAGGGGCGTGGTTAGTTAGTAGTAATGCAATCTTTATGGACGTGGAGGAAGGTATTTTACATCAAGCTTTGGTGGTTCATCTATCCGTATACGACGAGTTTTGTACCTTATTAGCACGTCTGCTTAACAGTTCCATTTGCCTTTCCTGCTAGGGTTTATCCGAAAAACGGTAGGATGCCCAATCCCCATTCATATTTCCTTTTCAAAACCAAGGCCAAGAACTTTCTATAAGTCTCCCCTCCCTGGAAGCAGTAAGTAAAAAAGGAATCTTATATACCTGGTATTGACCATAATTTACAAAAACATTATGTAGTATTAGTAACGGATCATACGTCAGCTAGTTGGATTTTTTAGGGTTAGATCACCCTTTTGTATCCTTAGAAAAATCTCATCGGGCTCGGTTATGTTGATATTAAATCCACTTCTGCAGATGTGTACAACTGGTTTGTTATGAGAGAAAAAACATTATGACTAATTTATATGCATTAAAGCTGATTTTATAGCACAAGCCAACATAAGCGCGACAAGATGATGTACTTGTCGGGTACAAAGGTAAGGGGTACCCTAAACCCTTCGATAATTTAATGCTTAACATAGCAACCATTTTTAAGACAAGAACCAACCAACCGCTCAAGTCAGTAAAGAAGGGCCCATCACACGAAGGCCCCCTGCACCGGCGATAGCGACCAGTCGTGGGTCGGCCTGCTTCTGGAAAAAGGACGGACCAGGGGTCGAACGAACGACCCCTCCGCCTCCACCTCGACACCGAATGACGGACCAGGGGTCGAACGAACGACCCCTCCGCCTCCACCTCGACGCTGAATGACGGACCAGGGGTCGAACGAACGACCCCTCCGCCTCCACCTCGACGCTGAATGACGGACCAGGGGTCGAACGAACGACCCCTCCGCCTCTACCTCGACCTCTCCGACTCCGCCTCTACTCTAACTAACGGAAAGGGGTCGAACGAACGACCCCCCGGACGGGAAGCTCGATCAGCCCAACTGCTCCCTGTATGGGTTAAAGGGAATCCGCCTAACGCCATGGGCCATCAACTCACCGCCATGTCCCGGACCTCCGTCAACTGTGCTGCCGCTGTAACCACGTCGCGAGTACGGACTCCAGAAGCACCCCTCGAGACGTGAACAGGACGGCCCTCGACGACGTCTTCAGGGATACGACGAGGCCACGCGGGGCTCGACCCCTACCTCCAACAACTCTGGTATGGGGCCCGTCCCATCCGCCATGTCCCGCTTCAACTGTGGGACTCGCGCCCGTTTGCGGAAGGTCGACCCTCCTGTGCCACGACGTGCAGCAACGACTAGTCTACTATCACCATGCCCCGGAGCACCGGAAGGACGGGAAGACCACGCCGTCACAGTGATCGATGTCCCTTCGCCAACACTATGCCGCGGACACGCCTCCCATGCTACAATAGTTTAGGACTCTGTACCCTCAGGCCTCCCCTTGGTCTATAAAAGGGGACGCCGAGATAGAAGAGAGGAAACTCTTTTCCGCGACAACTCTTGCATAAGCCCGCATTCGCCCGGACACTTCACACTCAGACTTCAGCTCTGATCCTCACACTCCACACACCCTGTTGCTTGATCGACTCCTTGAGCAACCAACCAACCGCCTAGGATAGCCGTGCTAGCCTTAGGCCTCAGCTCACTCTGAGCACACCTGTGTAAACCTGCTTGTACCCCCCTATACGAGCACTTCGGTGCAAGATAATACAATCTATCCTCCCCCGCTCGACGTAGGGCCTTCTTTGCCCGAACCAAGATAAATCTTGTGTCCTTCTTGCATCACATCTGGGAGAGGAGCACGCAATATACAAATTTACTAGCCGGTGGTCTTGACCCCCGGGTCATAACACCGACAGTTGGCGCGCCAGGTAGGGGAGCTTTGCGTATCGATCAACTCCGAACTACTCTCTCAGATGGATTCCGCGATCCCACCACTTCCATTCGCCACCATCGTCTGGTTCGGCAGTCTAGAGTTCATGTCCACGGGCCAGGGCCACTACATAGTCCTTCTCTCTGCTCGTGGCATGGACGGCAGCAGCTCCGAGACGCCGGGGCTAAGGAGGATCAGGCGACGGTCCCTCCGCTTGCGCCTTTGGCCTGCGATCAGGAGGAGGCGCGAGCGACTCCGACGCACTCGTCACCGTGCGGATTCCGAGACGCCGGATGCCGTTTCCCCGGCCTCAGCTGGCAACACAGTCCTTCCCCTCAGGAGCCTGTTTGACCCATGCTTGCGGGTCGGGGGCGGGCACCTCTCTGAGCGTGGCTTTGGCTCTGTCATATCGTCATCCCAGGGGGTCCCCGTGGCCTCTCCGACACACTCGACCCCGCCACCACCGCATAACCTGTTCCCACACGGGCTCTACAACAGCGCCGGGTTTTGTTCTGCCCTCGCAGGATTGCAGATACAGACACATTGCGAGTCTCCAGATACCCCGCCGCGTGCAACGATCAACCCCGTCACTGCCCCTCCACCGGACGAGCGCCCGGAGCCAAGACGAGCCCCGACCTGGGGCATGTTGCGGCGACGCCTGGCGGAGGAGCGCAGGGGATCTTTCCCCCACTTCTACCACGACGACCCCGACTCGGACTCCCCCGATGAGGATTACGATCCCACCCGGGAATGCTTCCACCTCGACGGTCAGGCTGACCCCCAGGACGACGTCGACGACACGGCGGCCACAAATGAAGGAGGAGGGGGCAACGCTACGCCAGCACGAGACGCTGACCCCCCGAGTCCTGACAAAGCCGATCCACCTCCGGACGTCCAGATCACGCAAATCCGAGAGCTGCTCAGCAAGCTCGAAGAGGAGCGCCTACGACTTCAGCAACTCGAGCACGCCCTCGAGCGAGATCGCGGGCACCCACAGGGTGGAGTAGCTCGCAAGCGGGCCCGGGAAGTCCATCGACAAATCGTCGACAAAGGGGCAAATGAACCCCGCGTCTACAACCGCGCCAGCCAAAATGTCGTTGCGGCCGCAATGCTGCTTCGCGACATGCCGACGCCATCGACACCGCAAGCACGACGCATCAGGAACGAAATCCAGGGGCTTCTCCAAACTGCAGTCGTGCAGCAAGCGGAGAGCTCGGCCTCGAGGCGCCGAGGAGCTGCCTCCGAGCGTCAGGAAGTACCCCCTCGACAAAATCGAGAGGTATCCGTCCACCAGGACAAAGCGCCCCAAGGCCAAGTGGAGCGACGACAAGTTCGAGAACGCATCGTCGATGACCGACCACCGCGGGTGAACAATCGACGCCGGTACGACAGAGGTGGGCGCTACGACAACGACGAAGATCGATGTCGATCTCTGGAGCCACCGGGACCCCGAGTCTTCGGTAGAACCATCCGACGAACCGCCCTGCCTATCCGCTTCCCTCCACCCACCATCCTGGTCAAGTACAACGGCGAAACCAAGCCAGAGCTCTGGCTTGCTGATTTCAGGCTGGCATGTCAGCTAGGGGGAGCCGACAATGACCACCTCATCATTCGGCAACTCCCACTCTTTCTCTCCGACACCGCTCGTAGATGGCTCGAGGAGCTACCCCTGGACTTGATCCAAGACTGGCCCGACCTGGTCAGGATCTTCGAGGGAAACTTCAAAGGCACCTACGAGCGGCCAGGCAACTCCTGGGATCTCCGCAGCTGCAAGCAGAAGCCAGGGGAGACCCTCCGCGCCTTCACCCGTCGGTTCTCAAGGCAGCGTACCGCGCTAACCCACATCTCCGACCACGACGTCATCACGGCGTTCATCGCCGGAACGACCTGCAAGGAGTTGGTGCGGGAGCTGGGACGGAACACCCCCAAGACCGCCAACGAGCTCATGGACATCATCGCCAACTACGTGGCCGGCAAAGAAGCCGTCGGCGCGTTCTTCCAGATACCTCAAGACAAGTGGAAGGGCAAGGCGGATGAGCACGGGGGCTCGAGCAACGGGCCCAAGAGGAACAATGGGCCCAAGAACAACAACAAGAAGAAGAAGAATAAAAAGAAGAATCAGCCGAGTCGACGCAACGTCGAGCCCGACGATCTTGTCGTTGCGGTGGACAAGAAGAAGCCTCAAGGGCCCCCTTTCGACGGGGGCGTCTTCGACAAGATGCTGAAGGAGCCCTGCCCCTATCATATGGGACCGGCCAACCACCGTCTCGAGGACTGTCGCATGCTCAAAAAGCACTTCAACCCTCCCGGTTTCAAGAAAGACGACAAGAAGGGGGATCCGCACGACGGGGACGACGGAAAGAACGAGGGCTTCCCCGAAATTCACGACTGCTACATGATCTACGGGGGACCCTCGACTCGACTCAGCACGCGCCAATGCAAGAGGGAACGTCGAGAGGTCTTCTCCGTTCGAGCCCAGGCTCCTCGATATCTCGACTGGTCACACACGCCAATCACCTTCGACCAGGATGACCACCCCAAGCACGTCCCCAACGCAGGGGTCTACCCGCTCGTCGTCGACCCGATCGTACTCAATACCCGCCTCACAAAGGTACTCATGGATGGGGGAAGCTGCCTCAACATCATCTACGCCGCGACCCTCGACCTCCTGGGGATCCCGAGGACCGAGCTCTTGCCCAGCGCGGGAGGGTTCCACGGGGTCGTCCCAGGAAAGAAGGCACTCCCGATCGGCCGCGTCAAACTACCCATTTGTTTCGGCGTCCCCTCAAACTTCCGAAAGGAAGAGCTGACCTTCGAGGTGGTTGCGTTTCGTGGCATCTACCACGCCATCATCGGTCGACCAGGATACGCCAAGTTCATGGCAATCCCGAACTACGCCTACCTCAAACTAAAGATGCCGGGGCCCATGGGGGTCATCACCGTCAGCACCTCCTACGAGCACGCATACGACTACGACGTCGAGTGCGTGAAAAACGCCGAAGCCGTCGAAGAGTCGGCCGTCCTCGCGGCCCTCGACGACTTGTCCAGGGAGATCCCCGACCCCAAGCGACACGCCGGCAACTTCAAGCCGGCGGAAGACACCAAGACCATCCCGCTCGACCCCGGCCACGCGGATGGGAAGATGCTGACGATCAGCGCCACCCTCGAGCCTAAATAGGAAGCCGTGCTCGTCGACTTTCTCCATGCGAATGCCGACATGTTTGCATGGAGCCCCTCGGATATGTCGGGCATTCCGAGGGAGGTCGCCGAGCACTCCTTGGACATCCGAGCCGGGTCCAAACCGGTGAAGCAACGGCTGCGCCGTTTCGACGAGGAGAAGCGCAGGGTCATCGGAGAGGAGGTCGATAAGCTTTTGAAGGCCGGATTCATCAAAGAGGTACATCATCCCGAGTGGTTAGCAAATCCCGTACTTGTCAAGAAAAAGAATGGGAAGGATAGGATGTGTGTAGACTACACTAGTTTAAATAAAGCATGTCCCAAGGTTCCTTTTCCATTACCACGTATCGATCAAATAGTAGATTCCACCGCGGGATGTGAAACTCTCTGCTTCCTTGACGCGTATTCTGGCTACCACCAAATAAAGATGAAGGAATCCGACCAGCTCGCGACTTCCTTCATCACCCCCTTTGGCATGTTTTGCTACCTCATTATGCCCTTCGGCCTACGAAACGCTGGGGCCACGTATCAGCGATGCATGCTCCACGTCTTTGGGAAACACATAGGGCCAACCGTCGAGGCCTACGTCGATGACATCGTGGTCAAGTCCAGAATAGTCGGAAACCTGGTCGGAGATCTCGAGATTGCGTTTGGGTGCCTCCGGGCAAATCGCATAAAACTAAATCCTGAGAAGTGTGTCTTCGGAGTTCCTCGAGGCATGCTCCTAGGGTACATAGTTTCCCAACGCGGGATCGAGGCCAATCCCGAGAAGGTAACCGCAATCACAAGGATGGGCCCGATCAACGACCTCAAAAGCGTACAAAGGGTTACGGGGTGCCTCGCCGCCCTCAGCCGGTTCATCTCGAGGCTCGGAGAGAAGGCACTGCCCCTTTACCGCCTCCTGAAGAAAACAGAACATTTCGCGTGGACCGCCGAGGCCGAGGAGTCACTCTCGAAGCTCAAAGCCTTGCTCACCTCGTCACCTGTCTTGGTACCCCCGAGTCCGGCTGAGCCCCTCTTGCTCTATATCGCAGCAACTACCCAGGTAGTCAGCGTCGCCGTAGTAGTCGAGAGGGCGGAAGAAGGACACGCCCTGCCGGTTCAGAGGCCTGTCTACTTCGTGAGCGAGGTACTTTCCGAGACCAAGACGAGATACCCCCACATCCAGAAGCTGCTGTACGCGATCGTCCTCACTCGGCGCAAGCTCCAGCACTATTTCTTGGGCCACCCAGTCACTGTGGTCTCATCTTTCCCCCTCGCGGAGATAGTCCGGAACCGGGAAGCATTTGGAAGAATCACCAAGTGGTCGGTCGAACTCATGGGGGAAACTCTCTCCTACGCCCCTCGAAAGGCCATCAAGTCCGAGGTATTGGCAGATTTTATTGTAGAATGGACCGACACCCAACTACCCCCGGCGCAGGTTCAGACCGAGCTCTGGACCATGTACTTCGACGGATCGTTGATGAAGACGGGGGCAGGCGCCGGATTGCTGTTCATATCACCCTCAGGGGACCACATGCGCTACGTCATCCGTCTCCACTTCCCCGCCTCCAACAACGTAGCCGAGTACGAGGCCCTCGTCAATGGCCTACGCATCGCCATCGAGCTCGGGGTTCGACGCCTCGACGTACGGGGGGACTCGCAGTTGGTGATCGACCAAGTGATGAAAGATTCGAGCTGCCACGACCCCAAGATGGAAGCCTACTGCAAGGAGGTCCAAAAGCTCGAAGATAAATTCTACGGTCTCGAGCTCAACCACACCGCCCGCCGATACAACGAAGCTGCCGACGAGCTGGCCAAAATCGCGTCCACTCGAGGAACAGTCCCTCCCGATGTCTTTTCGAGGGACCTTCACGAGCCATCCGTCGACCTAGGCTCGGGGGCTCCCGCCCTCGAGCAAGGGGTCGATCCACCTCCCTCGACTGATCCCCCCTCGAACGGGGAAGAAGTCATGGAGATCGACGGGACAGCCGCGGCGCCAACCCCCCCGACGGATTGGCGCGCACCGTACCTCGAGTATCTGACACGGGGCGAGCTTCCAGAGGACCGCACGGAGGCCCGCCGTATAGCTCGACGTGCCAAAACCTACGTCTTGTATGGGGACGGCCGTGATCTGTATCGACGTAGCCCTTCCAGGATCCTTCAACGCTGCCTCACCCTCAAGGAGGGGAGGGCACTGCTAAAGGATCTACACTCGGGGGCTTGCGGCCACCACGCGGCGCCGAGAACGCTGGTAGGAAGCGCCTTCCGACAAGGCTTCTACTGGCCGACAGCCGTCACCGACGCCACCAGACTCGTCCGATCTTGCAAGGGATGCCAATTCTACGCCAGGCAGACCCACCTACCCGCCCAAGCTCTTCAGATGATACCCATAACCTGGCCGTTCGCAGTATGGGGGCTCAACATGGTTGGCCCCTGAAGAGAACCAAAGGTGGCCACACCCACCTCCTCGTGGCTGTAGACAAATTCTCGAAGTGGATCGAGGCTCGACCCATCGCCAATATCCAGTCTCGACAAGCCGTGCTATTTTTCACCGACATCATCCACCGCTTCGGGTCCCCAACGTCATCATCACCGACAACGGCACCCAGTTCACCGGCCAAAAGTTCCTGGACTTCTGTGACCACCACCACATCAGGGTGAATTGGTCTGCAGTTGCCCATCCTCGAACTAACGGCCAGGTCGAGCGCGCCAACGGTATGGTTTTGCAGGGCCTCAAGCCAAGGATCTTCGATCGGCTGAACATACATGGCAAGAGATGGGTCGATGAGCTGCCCGCTGTCCTATGGAGTCTTCGAACGACACCAAGTCGGGCCACGAGGTTCTCCCCGTTCTTCTTGGTTTATGGGTCTGAGGCCGTCCTCCCCATCGACCTCGAATACGGGTCCCCTCGACTAAAAGCCTACAACGAGCAAGCCAACACAGCAGCCCGAGAGGACTCCCTCGACCAGCTCGAGGAAGCCCGAGACGTGGCCCTCTTCAAGTCGGCAAAGTACCAGCAGATGTTGCGGCGCTACCATGACAAAAACGTACGCAAAAGGGACCTCGACGTCGGCAACCTCGTTCTGCGCCGCCGACAAAGCAACAAGGGACATCACAAGCTGACGCCACCTTGGGAGGGACCCTTCGTCGTGGCAGAGGTACTGAAGCCCGACACTTACAAACTGAAGAACAAAAAGGGCGAGATCCTCACCAACGCGTGGAACATCGAACAGCTACGTCGTTTCTATCCCTAAGGCCTCGACGCCTTGTACATTTCCCGCATTATGTACACTTATCGTATCATGGATGAATAAAATCTTCTCGACATACATTCTACATTCATTCATAACTCTAAGGTAGCCTCTACTCTGCCCCGGCAAAGTCAAGCCTCCCTCGGGGGCTGACAGGGGGGGACCCCCCTCCTAAGTCCTCTAAAAACCCGAACGTTTTTTTCGAAACTTGGCATTCCCTCTTGATCTTCGCCTCGAGTACGCTTCACGGCTAAGTAAAAAAATGCCTCGAACTCCCTAAGGGTCGAGGGCAGTCGAGACGAGGACTCTCCTACGCCTCAGGGCTACGGTATCCCCACTCGCTTCCCCCCTTCCAGGGATACGAGCGTGCGTCGAACGCTTAGTCCATAAGCGACGACTCAGGCAAAGAAAAGCAGAGATAGCTCGAGAAATAAAAATAACAAGACGCATCTCGAGCAAAATGCATTAGATATAAGAGGCCCTCGGGGGCTCGGCATTGTATCATTACAAAAGCCTAACTATTACATGGACCTTCTTGTCCAGATTTGGCTCGCAGGCCTAGGGCTACTCGGCACCATCTCCGTCCGCTGAAGGGAGCACTTCGGGCTCGAAGAGCTTCGCCAGCTCGCCTCCGGGCACCTCCGCCAGCTCAATCAGCTCATGGCACCTCGCCTCGTTCTCTTCGTCAGTCAGCCTCGGGTCGGTGACAAACCCACTGGCGACGACGCTGAGGTCGTAGACGTAGCTCGAGCGGACGACCGCGAGCGCCCGCTTCACGCCCACGTGCAGGGCAGCACGGACTTGCTCCGTCACCTCCTGCGTCATGGAGTAGAAGCGGCGCAGTAGGGAGTCTCCTCGAGCGTCGCCCTCGACCGTGGGCTCCGGCTCGACCCCGAGGTCGTCGCAGAAGGAGGAGATGGCGCCCTCGAGCCTCTCATTAAGGCCCGCCTCCGCCCCGAGGAGGCCCTGAAGACTGGTTAGGTCCTCGTGGGCTCGGGCCTTTTCTGCTGCGAGCTCTGCCAAAATGAGCGCATAACTCGGTCAAAACCAAAAAAGCAAGAAAAAGGTCGAGACCGGGAAAACTTAGCAACACTTTCAAAAAGCTTACCTTGGGCATGCACCTCCAGGGCGGGGTAGCCCTGCTCGGTCCCCTCGAGTCGGCGGCGAACGTCGACAAGCTCCGAGGCCTGGTCGCCGACTTTGTCCTGGGGGCCCTCGATGACCTTGCCAGCGTCATCGAGGGCTCTCTTCTGGTTGGCCGCCATGATCCCCAGAGAGGCCATCCGGGTCCGAGCCTTCTCCTCCGCAACGACTAGCGTGTCGCGTTCGCAGGAGATGGCGTCGACGTCCCCCCGGAGCCCCCAGATGCTCTCAGCTGCCTGGGCCAGCTCCTCCTTCAGTCGGGCGGCCTCCTCCTCCGCCTTGCGCTAGGCCTCCTGGGAAGCATCCCGCAGCTGCCCGACGTCGATGACCGCCTTGAGGGCCGTCTCGACCCTCGACTGCATCGTCTCCTGGGCGGCCCGGGCTGCTTCGTGCACGGCCACCACCCCGGCCCTTGCGTGGGCGACCTCGGCCTTAGCCTCCTCTCGCGCGGTTGCCGCCTTGGCTCTTGCCTGGGCGGCCTCGACCTCTGCCTTCTCTAGCGAAGCACGGAGGGCAGGAAGCTGCTCCTGCGTCCGGAGGATGAACTGGGACTTGTCGTACGACCTCGCCCTCAGCGTCTGACAGGGATGAAAAGGAAGGTCATCAGAAAAGAATAGTCAGGTAATCCAAGAAAAATCAAAGGAAGAACGAAACCCACCTCCATTCCCCGGTGCAGGTCCACGACAGCAACCTCCGCGGCCAGGCGCACCGCGTGCTCGAACCAGGCCCGGAACTCCTCCAGGTGCTCCCACTCCCCGAGTTCGGCCTGGTCGTCGAGCTTGAGGAAGGTGTGCCCGGGGTCTCGAGGGTCGGCCAGTTCGAGGTTCTCCTATCCCCAGAACCCGCTGCGGCGGTCGATCCTCTCCTGGACCTCCCGCATGACGCCCCGGCGCATTTCAGCGCCACCCCCGTGGCGTGCCACCCTCTCCGTCCAAGCAAAGAAGGGAGAAGCCCCCTCGAGCTGGGCTCTCCCAGCATCGGGGCCACCCTGCGAGGACGTCGCCGGCCCCTCCGAGCCATCGCCCCTGGGCAGGGGAAGTCCCGACCGGGAGAACAACCCTGCGCGGTGAAAAAGACAAAACGATTAGTACCTAATCCCGCAGGCTCATTACGGGTCGACTAAGTCGGAGGACGAGTTACCTCGAGACGACGACTGCCCAACGTCGAAGCGAGGCTGAGCCAACTCCGGTTCCGATCGAGGGGCTGCCCCAGCGGCCATCTCCCCTGGACCAACCAGCTCGGCCACCATCTCGGCCACCTCCTCTGCGGTGGGCTCCTCCACCGGCGACCTCACCTCCGGTGCGGCAGCAGCAGCACCCCCATGCTCACGCTGCTGGCGCGCCTCCAACGATGCGAGGCTCTCGGACCATCGCCTCGGCGTCAGTCGAGCCGGGGTCTCCTCCTCGTCCGCGGAGGCCACGTCCACCACCTCCACTTCCGTGGCGGCTTGGGGCTCGACCCCCTCGGTCACGACCGCCATCGACGCGGACCCCGCGCCTTCCGAGGCCTTGGGTGCGCCTCCCTCCGACAGGTGGGCGGGCACGGCTTCACCCACCACTTCGGCGGACCTCGCCGGCACGGAGGGCGGATCTGTCTCCTCCCTCGCTTGGTCCAGCTCTGTGGTGGCCTGTGCCACCCCTCGCCCCATCGCCTCCCGGGCCCTTGCAGCCCACGCCGCCTCTGGGGTGAGTGTCGGAGGGGACGGAGCAGCGGGGCTGGCCTTGACGGTCGCCTCGACTGCGGCCTCCATCCTCAGCCTCTTGGCCGGGGCGAGGGACGAGTCCTCTACCAGGCGCTTCGACCTGAAAAAGATGCCCGTACACGACGGTAAGCACGACTCATGAGCAAAAAAAAATACCCCGATCGGCAGAAAAGCAACTTACCCCTTCGGGGTCATGGGGTTCCGGCTAATGGACTTCGAACTACTCGGGGGCTTGAACGGAACGCGCCGGGAGCCACTCCTCCCACGGTCTGCGGTGGGGGTCGAGGCCGCCCCCGGCGCTGTCTCCTGGGCAGGGGCCGACAACGCTCCCGTCGTCCCCCTGCTAGCTTCCTCCTGCGCCGACAGGTCCGGCACCCATGCGCTCGACCGGGTAGGCGCTGGAGGCGTGCCCGAACGGCCCCCCAACGGGGACCGTGACGATCGCCCGCGCGTCTGCCGCGGCACTTCTCCTTGAGGAGCCACGGGGCGTTCCCCCCGCGGCTCGACCTCGCCAGTAGGGGCCGACCTCGACGTCGACCCCTCTCCTCCTCCAGTCCCAACGGCCGCCCTCTACTGTTTAGGCGCCGCTTGCTCATCCCCGAGCCCTCCTTGCGGCTCGGCCTCCCCCTCGCTGCTCTCCTCCTCTTCCTCATCCTCCTCCGAGGGCGACTCCTCCTCGGAAAGGCCGGCCCGCCTCTACCGGGCCCGGCGCTGCTCCCGCTCCTGCTTCTCTCGGGCCCTCTTGCCCTTGTCCTTCTTGGCCTTGTCCTTGGCCTTCTTGTCCTGCTCGGCGTGGAGGCGCATCGCCTGGGAGTCGCCCTGCTCCTCCTTCACCGACGGAGGCGACTTTTGGAAGACAACGTCCCCCTGAGGAACACAAGGCAGTTAGGACGCAAGCAAAGAAGGTGAACAAGGCAAATACGAGAACACTAATAGAGAAAGGGAGTCATACCAGCTGGACCTATCCCTGGTCCGGCCTCATGGGGACGCTAGCGACGCTCGTAACCTCGAACACACCCGCGAAGGAGGCACGTACGCGGTGGGCCACCCTCTCGGGGGGTAACTCGTCCCCCATGAGGCGACACCCTGTGAGGTCGACCCCCGGGCACATCTCGTCGAGGCGTAGAGGTCGAGCCATCAGCGGCATGACTCGCCGTAGATGGAAAGCTAACGCGACGATCGCCGCCGTAAGTCCCGCCTTCTTCAGACGGTCGATCGCGTCGAGTAGGTGGGTGAGGCGCGACTGCTTCTTCCTCTCGACGCCGTACCTCCAGTGGTCGGGCTTCGAGTCGATCGTCCTCCCGGTGTAGGCGGGGAGCAAGTCGTCGTCGTTCCTCATATAGAACCACCCGGAATGCCATCCGGAGTGGCTCGACGAGAGCTTCGCCGGGATCCAGCTGTCTGCCCGCTTGAGGGCGATGCTGCAGCACCCGGTCTGACCGTCTTGCGGGTGCCGCGGCCGATCGACGCGTGGAATAGGCTCGCCTCGAACAGGTGGAGCCACAACTCCCAGTGTGGCTCGATCCCTAGGTACCCTTCGCACACGGCGGCGAAGACCGCCGTGTGACAGATACCGTTGGGGGTGAGGTGTTGAAGCTCCACGCCGTAGTGGTGGAGGATCCCGCGCAGAAGACGGTTGGGAGGGGCGCCTAGCCCCGCCCGGTGGAAGACCTCGAAGCTCACCACGTAGCCCTCCGGCGGATTGGGCTCGGCGTGGTCCTGCGGCGGTACCACCCACTCCGGCCAGTCGACAGAGGTGATAGGCCGGAGGAGGCCGCTCTCCACCAGGTCACCAAGGCGCGCAGCGGTCACCGAAGACGGGAGCCAGGCATTAGGGCCGAGTAGGCTGTACTTGGCCATGGGGGCAGGGAGGCAACGCGCTCGGACGTGGGGGCGGAGGTATGTTCCCAATCTCTCCTCTCCTTTCTCTCGCGTTTGCAGAAGTCCGGCTCAAAGGGTGTCTAAGGCAACGGCGGGGAGAAGGAGGCGGGAAAGGCGATGGCAAGAAGGAGGCAGGGGAGGCAAATGCGAGAAAGCAGCGGCCGACTCCTCACCTCCGGTATTTATAGCCGGGAGGCCAACGGGCGGATCCTACGAACAGGCAAGTGAATCTCTGCATTTAATGCGCCTGCCTACCGCCTCCTCGTATTCCTCCAGGGTAAGGCGTCCTGTCCCATCATCGGGCCCCGCACCGCACTTCGCCTTGCGTTTGCCACTGTTACGGCCAAATGGACATCTCCTAAAAAGGCGCACAGCGGGAAGCGTTATCTTCGGAGGTAAGCAACCAACGACGGCTAGTCTGTCAAAATCTCGAGGAAACGAAGGCTGACCCTCGAAAGGGGGTTCGACAGCCACCCTCAAGTACCTGAGGACAGAAATGACCTTGGGTTATGAACCCCAGTCCACCCCCAAAATCTCGAGGGGACAAAGGCCAACCCACGAACGGGGCTCGACAGCTGCCCTCGAGTACCTGAGGTCTGAGGGGACCTCGGGTTATCAACTCCAGTCCACTCCCAAGTCTCGAGGGGGCAAAGGCTGGCCCTTACACCGGGTTCGACAGCCTCCCTCGAGGACTCGAGCCCAATGGGCGTATCCAACAAAGGCACAGGTATGTCCCCATGTTCAATACAACTGCCCACTTCCCCCCCCTCCGCATTTCACAGGGTAGGACTTCACCTTCGGAGGCTAGCGGCGGATGACGAACCATCCGTCAAATCTTGAGGGAGCAAAGGCTGGCCCTTACATAGGGTTCGACAGCCGCCCTCGAGTACCTGAGGTCAGGAAGGACCCATGGTTACGGACTCCGGTCCACCCCTAAAATCTCGAGGGGGTGGAGGCTGCCCCCACGAACGGGGTTCGACAGCCGCCCTCGAGTATGCGAGTCAGGGATGACCCGGGGGGGGGCCAGGCGCGTGCCCCTAGCTCGAGAACGAACTCTCAAGGTCCCCTGGGACATATCTGAGGCATAACCACGGAATACCCAAGGATCCCTATGCCAGGAGGCATCGAGCCACCAGCTTCCATCGAACGAAGCTGGCACCTAGGTAAGCCATAGGGTCTTGCTTAATGAGAACGCCTCCGGGCTCCTAATCGACCCCTATCGAATGGGGCACGAGTTCTCACTTGGATTTTTACCCGTACCGGGCACCATTTCTATGGATACCTGCCCGACACCAGCTCACAGAGGACTTCGAGGCTCGTCCTAATGGGGATAGAATGATGCTCTTCGCCCCACAATCTGAACGCAAGGATCCGTGGGAAGGACGCTATGAGGTAGTGAAGGCCCATCCACGCAGGGATCGAGGGCCCGACTACGCACGGCACCCCTCGACGAAAGAGGGTTGAAAACACTCGTGACCTGGCAGACAAAGTTGACCTCCCGGTAGGGGCACTGTGACTCCAGTAACGCTCGAGGGAGCGAAGGCTGGCCCTCGGAAGGGTTCGACAGTCACCCTCGAGCACCTCACTTTTCAGGGAAAGGAACGCTCATAGCCTGGCAAACGGAATCGACCCCTCGGTAGGGTGCCACATCTCCAGGTAACCTTAAATCCCCTCGATAACACACACATCATAGCCCCCAGAGGAGTTCTTAATCACTCCTCTGGGGCCTCGGGGGCTACCCCCGCGGGGTGCGCTCACGCGCACCCCACGGAGAATCAAAACTCTTACTGACCCTGCAGGTCAAGGGCAAAAGCTCCGGGTAATCCTTACTCCCCCCGAGAAAACACACATCATAGCCCCCAGAGGAGTTCTTAATCACTCCTCTGGGGCCTCGGGGGCTACCCCCGCAGGGTGCGCTCGCGTGCACCCCACGGAGAATCGAATCTCTTACTAACTCTGCAGGTCAATCCTAAAAGCCCCTATGCGGATTCTCCTTATCCGCACACAGGCTCGGGGGCTACTGTCGGGTACAAAGATAAGGGGTACCCTAAACCCTTCGATAATTTAACGCTTAACATAGCAACCATTTTTAAGACATGAACCAACCAACCGCTCAAGTCAGTAAAGAAGGGCCCATCACACGAAGACCCCCTGCACCGGCGATAGCGACCAGTCGTGGGCCAGCCTGCTTTTGGAAAAAGGACGGACCAGGGGTCGAACGAACGACCCCTCCACCTCCACCTCGACACCGAATGACGGACCAGGGGTCGAACGAATGACCCCTCCGCCTCCACCTCGACGCTGAATGACGGACCAGGGGTCGAACGAACGACCCCTCCGCCTCCACCTCGACGCCAAATGACGGACCAGGGGTCGAACGAACGACCCCTCCGCCTCTACCTCGACCTCTCCGACTCCGCCTCTACTCTAACTGACGGAAAGGGGTCGAACGAACGACCCCCCGAACGGGAAGCTCGATCAGCCCAACTGCTCCCGGTATGGGTTAAAGGGAATCCGCCTAATGCCATGGGCACCCATGACCGCAGTCAAATCCATCAACTCACCGCCATGTCCCGGACCTCCGTCAACTGTGATGCCGCTGTAACCACGTCGCGAGTACGGACTCCAGAAGCACCCCTCGAGACGTGAACAGGACGGCCCTCGACGACGTCTTCAGGGATACGACGAGGCCACGCGGGGCTCGACCCCTACCTCCAACAACTCCGGTATGGGGCCCGTCCCATCCGCCCCGTCCCGCTTCAACTGTGGGACTCGCGCCCGTCTGCGGAAGGTCGACCCTCCTGTGCCGCGACGTACAGCAACGACTAGTCTACTGTCACCATGCCTCGGAGCACCGGAAGGACGGGAAGGCCACGCCGCCACAGTGATCGACGTCCCTTCGCCAACCCTATGCCGCGGACACGTCTCCCATGCTACAATAGTTTAGGACTCTGTACCCTCAGGCCTCCCCTTGGTCTATAAAAGGGGGACGCCGAGATAGAAGAGAGGAAACTCTTTTCCGCTACAACTCTCACATAAGCCCGCATTCGCCCGGACACTTCACACTCAGACTTCAGCTCTGATCCTCACACTTCACACACCCCGTTGCTTGATCGACCCCTCGAGCAACCAACCAACCGCCTAGGATAGCCGTGCTAGCCTTAGGCCTTAGCTCACTCTGAGCACACCTGTGTAAACCTGCTTGTACCCCCCTATACGAGCACTTCGGTGCAAGATAATACAATATGTCCTCCCCCGCTCGACGTAGGGCCTTCTTTGCCCAAACCAAGATAAATCTTGTGTCCTTCTTGCATCATATCTGGGAGAGGGAGCACGCAATATACAAATTTACTAGCCGGTGGTCTTGACCCCCGGGTCATAACACCAACAGTATTGTACGTGTATAAGGGAATAGCTTTCACTATAATGGACTTATATCACTATTGATGGGTGTAGTAGCCATGGTTCACGGCCATACTGCCGAAACGGGTAGCTAAGATTGTCCAAAAATTATTATGGTGAGTTTAACCAGGGTGATAATGAAAAACAAGACGACGTCGGTAGATTGCTTATTGTCAAAATCATACATTTTAAGGGTATGATTGATTACTCGCATTACAATGCTGAGTCGAAAAAAGTTGGTACCGAGTCATGTTCTTGCTTCGAAAGCTGAGAAAGTAAACAAGTATTTTTTGGTTGGTGATAGTACTTTCTATGTACCAGCTGATACTTTCTCATATACCAATGTACCAAAAACATAAGTTAATGGATCTGACACGAGCGATGCTCAACATTGTAGGTTTGGACATTTTCTGGGCATCGGTCTAGATGGCATGGACATTATTGTTTTGCTGATAGAAAAGCGGGTTGATTCGGATGTTCTGTGATAGAGAGAATAAAGCTGAAATGAATACAGCAAATTTTTAGCACTACACACACTGTGGGTAGTCTTACTGGGGCCTGTTTGGTTCACAGGGCAAAACTTTTGCCCCCGTCAAATCGAATCTCCCGTCCTTAGTTTCGTCTATTTAAAATGTACTAAGTAAAAAAGTAATTTATCAGCCGGAGGCAACTTCACGAGACGAATCTTTTAAACCTATTTAGTTCATATTTTGACAATGTTGTGCTACAGTAGATATTTGTTAATTATAGATTAACTTATCTTAATAGAATCGTCTTGTTAAGTCACGCATGGGCATGTAATTAATTTTATAAATAGTCTATTTTTAATACACTAAACTAGTGCCGAAAGATTCGATGTGACACGGCAAAACATTTGCCGCTCCGTCCAAGCATGATACTAGCCTACATAGGTCCACTAGCCTACATATATAGACCTATGCAGGTAGCCAAACAGAGCCGCTGGGGAAGGTGTGCACCGATGCAGTGGATTAGAACAAACCAGTAGATCAATACAAGAGGCACACGAACAAGCCAGATAAACTAGATGAAATTGTAACTCACAATTCCCTTCTAGTGATCACCAATGATAGTGAATAATTTTATCATCTCCAAAAAAACTCTTCCCCTTTCCAAATCTTCTTACATATATAGAGTTGTAGACCACGCAGGGCCATTAAGCTATAGACCACACATGGCCATTAAGATAGTAACTGAAAAACTTAGGAACTGATGCACGCACGCATGCAGGACTTTTTATTGAAAAATAAATACTACAGCTACTAGACTTCTCGAGGATGATAACTGACATTTGAGTTTATTTGCCTGCATCATCCTCCCTGGGCTGCAAAGAACTCGACCTCGAGTTCGCGTTGCCATCACTCAGTGGATCACCATGATATGGAAGAAGGTGTTTCACATTAAAGACATCAGATGTGCGCATGTGGGTTGGCAGTTTGAGCTGATAGGCATTATCATTGATCTTTCGTAGAACCTTACATGGCTCAATCTTCTGTTGACTTAACTTACTATACTGTCCAGCAGGAAAACGATCTTTGGTTAAGACAGCCCACACATAATCGCCAGCTTGAAACACAACATGTCGACGATGTTAGTCTGCTGCAGCCTTGTATTTAGCATTGCTTTCACAGAGCCGTTGTTGAACTAACTTGTGAATCAAGCCAAACTCTGCAACTAAATCATCAACATTCTGGTTTTTCTTCCCAAAACAAGGGAGAGGTGTTAATTCGAGCACACCATTAGGAACTCGACCATATACTATCTCAGATGGAGAAAATCCAGTAGAACGATTTGGAGTGCGGTTGAAAGCAAATTCCGCATAGGGTAAAACCTTGTCCCATTGTTTTGGTTTGTCACCAACAAGAGCTCGTAACATATTGCCCAAGCTCCGATTCACAACCTCTGTTTACCCATCCGTTTGCGGATGATAAGCAGTGCTAAAATTCAAAGTTGTCCTCATTTGCCTCCACAAAGATCGCCAAAAATGAGACATGAATTTAGTGTCTCGGTCAGAAGTAATACTACGTGGAATACCATGTAGGCGTACGACCTCACGAAAGAACAAATGAGAAGTCTGACTTGCATCTGATGTCTTCCGACAAGCTATAAAATGAGCCATCTTGCTGAATCGATCGACCACAACAAAAATAGAGTCCACACGGCGCTGCGTATGGGGAAGGCCTAACACAAAATCCATGCTCAGTTCTATGCACCACGTTGAAATCTGCGTGGTCGTTTGGCGTGCAACTCGGGAGCCTGTACTGTACACGTACTGCCAACCTATCGAGTACTAGCGCTCTGTACTACTTGCACCAGAAGCTCCTCTGCAATCTCGTGGAACAAGGCAAATTCTTGAATCCAAGATGCATTTCAGCTCATGCTATCATCAGGTGCTAGCTACCGATCGATCATGATCGTGGCATAACATGAATGACGCGTCGTCCATCGAGAAGACGAATGGATGCACAATGTTCGGCAAAGAATCAAAGATTGAGGAGCAGTGACGTCCAGATGCGGTTTTGCTTCATGGTTGATGGAAGCTTCTTAACATTTGTCTTTCGAGATCACGAGCTAATGATTGAGCTTTTGTGGATCAACTTCTAGATTCAGTATGTATTTTGCCAATATAACATAGATTCACAACGTCAAAAGGGCTGCATCAGTTCCAGATAACCTCGAGGTTACAACAACAGCAACCGAAGTGAATTGTTTACCACAAAACCACCACCTGATTTCTGAATGATACGTGTTGTTCTCGTTGCCACAATTCAGGTCAGTAAAAGTTGTATTAAGGATTCCAATGAAGGGGTTGTACCGTTGTAGCAATATAGGATGCATCTACCACAAGTCCAGTGAAAATCATATCCGGGTGCAGACAGACAGTGCAGTACTCAGAGAAAGTGGGGGCACGAATCACACAACATTGTCATGAAAGTGTGGTGTGCTGGTAGTGGTTGTATGACTGTTCTATCAAGATATCAATGCAATGATACGTAGCTCTTTTACATATGAGAGAAAAAAGATCTACACGTTTAGCATCCTTAGTTGTGGTTGTGGCCGACTCATGGAGACTCGAACCATACACGTTGGAACTAAACAGATTATCATGAAATAAGCCAAAATTTCTCATCAATCATTATTCAGCAATCGTTATCCATCAAGTTCATGCTATGATCACATACTATCGATCATGAGTCCGATAGTGGCATGACGTACAAGGACAACCATATGAATAAAGTTTTTTTCAAGAAAACAAAGACGAGCAGTGTCTAGTGTCTACACCAGAGGCAGTTTGCATAGACGGCAGATACTAACAGTTGAAATGTAATGCTTCAATTTTTCAAGGGATCTTCAACAAGGTTGGCTGACATTTAGAACTTATAAGCCTTTTTCTACCTGCTTTTCAATTTGTTACCTTCACAGTGACATCCATAAAGATGGTAATGACTGTCGTAGGTTGAGACTCAAACTAACAAAACATGCTTATAATTATCCCAAGGTCCTAGCCAAACAATACTTGGGCCTCATTTCTCAGCTACTACTGCATACTACCCAATGGGTGACCTGATTCCTTCTTGTCTATATGTATGAATAATCTCATCACATGTACAAATGCACCACGAGAGAAACTAAACACGAGCATCCATGGCAACTGACAACAAACAATTCTAGACTGCAACAACTCAGACTAATCTACCAACAGCAACCAAACTAGATTTTCAGCAAAAAGAAAAAAAAAACACCTCCCCAAAGGAAAATTGGAAACTTTATACACCAAAATCTTGGCAAAAACCTGACATAGATGTAGGCAGGATGAGCAGAACTGGGAGAGAGAGAAAGAAAGGATGCAGCCTGGTCAGCCAATGCCTGAGAAGCCGTGATCGTGTAGCCTCTAAATCTAAGAGAAATACTACTACTAATGAACATGCTAGATGCTACAACCATTGTTTTTTTTCACAGTATTAAAATAGCGTTGAAGAGTGAAACTTTGTAATAACTTTGCTTATGCCCTCCTCAATGATCAGGCAATGTCAAGCATAGTGAAATGGAGGGAATACTAGCCAAGCAACAGATGACTCTGCACCATCAAGAAATACAACCAAAGCATACTTATAAAAACAGATTAATTTAACCACAACATGGTCTATACCTTATATGAATATTTAGACATGTCACATGAGAGACGTGAGTGCATAATTAATTCTATTAAATTTTAGCAGAATACAAAAAAGTGGTTATGCAAGTCCTATTTGTGCCAGGTAAGTCAATCAGGGCCAACACAACCAAGAAAGCTAGGAGAGAGAAGACAGGGTTGTATCTTATAAAAGATTGGTTACTGACATGAAATATAGAAGTACCGACAACGATAATCTACATGAGGCAGGTAAAAGGTCTGGTACTAAATTTCAAAACATTGAACACTTAACAGTCCAAAAGAAATAAAAATCGACCAACATAGGTGCCTTTTAAATTAAGGAACTCAAATTCTAGTCAAAGAGGACTAAAACCTGGGAGGTGCAGAGTGTACACCTACAGCAGTACACCTCCCATCAACTAAGCTAGGTTCAACTCCTTAACCCTTGGACAGTCAAGCATTCACTTGTATGTTGAAAAAGTTTAACGACCACTAATTAAGAAAACATTAGCAGTTGAACAGATATCTCCAGCACCAGACAGACCTCAATGTTTACAAATCATGTATTCGTCCCCAGTCAACCATGGGACTGACCAAGCAACTAGTTGTGATTAGTCATCAACCAGACGACTAGTCGGGCCCAGTCGGTCCTAGTCACCCTATATATTTTAGGACATATATATACACTATACATACTATATAAACCTATATATATTATATAGTATATACAATAAAGCATTCATCAAGGCTGCATGGCAAGAAGATTCAGACCTTCAGGGTTAAGGGCATCTGCACATATACAAATACACCACAAGCCTTCAGAGTCAAGGGCCTAACACAACACCACCCTCTAGAGGCTACTAGAGCAGATCACCAGAGCATCAAGTAGCCAGGAGTGTTGCACACAACAAGGCAGGCAGAGTAGCAATCAGTGACGCAGCAAAGCAGAGTAGAGGCAGGAGAGGTCGAATCACAGCATGAGTGGTGGATGAATCGCAGAGGGAGAGGGCAAAGGAGGAATTCTGCAGGTTCGTGCGAATTTCTGGTTCCTCCCATGTCTGCCTTTTGGTGGAGCCCTGGGCAGTGGTATGCTAACCCCATGCCAAATTGGCAACCCAACAGCTTGCCTCGAAGCCCGGTGAAGCCCAAAGGCAGCAGACACCTCGGTCATCCCCTCACTAATCGGATGACTAATCATGAATTATCAATGACTAGTCAGACAACCGGAAATCTAGTCAAGCTTATCACCTTGGTACCCATGAAAGAGTTCAAGGGCTGACTAATCACGACTCACAATTAGTTGGACAACTTGTAAACACTGTCACTACAACCAACGTTGCTGGTAGAAAATTTTACTTGGGTGAAACTAGTAAAGAGAATATGATAAACCAACATAAGAAAGCCCTTCTCAATTCTGCTGAGACTAAGACACACTCAAAGTCTAAGGGAACCATGAACTATTTATGCAACATTTTTCAATTTAACGGAATGAAACCTTTTAAGCAAAATCATATTACTACTGTGAGCACGTCATGGAAGCTTGAATAAGAAGTTAGAACTCACCTTCCTTTGATCTCTTCTCATGCAATAGGTGGAACACATTTCAACTAAAAAAACCATAGTTTGGTACTTTGGTCACATAAAACAGACAGTATCATCATTACAAACAGGAGTAGGACAAGAGGCCACATTACAGTTGCCATGTACCAATCAATCCCCGTAAGCAGCGAACCACCATTTTCTTATCAATTTCAGTTCCCAGAAACAAATGGGAAAACTGATAAAGAGCATAGAAAACCATCATGAACCCAATTCAAATAATAGAACAATGAGCAGGCTCGCAATCAACCAAACTATTTTGTCAACCAGTATATATAGATATAACACACATAAAAACAGCAATCTAACATTGCATTGCATCGTAACAAAAAAACAAAATGTTAATGTTCCATTTCGACATCATCATCCGTCACCGTGAAGCAATGCAGAGCACCAGGGACCAGTTTTCCTGTGCCACTCCGGCAGATTATTTGCCCTCGGAAACAAAATCAAGAGAAGCCTCACCTCACCTCGCCTCATCTCCGGCGGAGCAGAGACTCAGCCGGCCATGGGGTGGTTGGCGACATACTCGATGGCCAGCGGGAGGGAGTCGATTTTGTCAGCCTCCATGTCAGGGATCTCGAGCTTGAACTCCTCCTCGATGGCCATCACCACCTCGACGGTGTCCAGGCTGTCGAGCCCCAGATCCTTCTCGAAGTGCGCCTCCGGGGTCACCTGCCGCCGCCCGTCTAGGTTTAGTAGGATTTGTGGGGCTCGACGCCATCGAGATGCCGGATTGGGGTGGAGGGTTCGAGGTTACCTTGGAGGGGTCGACCTTGGGGTGGCTCTTGAGGACGTCGAGGACGCGGTCGACGACTTCCTCGCGGGTGAGGTGCGCGTCGTGCGAGGACATGGGACGCACGAGCCACCGCGCGAGCGCGTGCGGGTGGGACGCCCCTGTCCCGGCGGCGGCGAGGGCGAGCGACGGGGTGGGGGAGAGGCGGATGCGGCGGAGGATCGCCGGACGGAGCGCCGCCGCCGCCATTTCTTGCTGTGGGTTCGGATTTGACTGGTCGGGGATGGAGAGGAGCGAACGAAGTGACGCTGTGCAGGGGAAGTCTACAGCCTGCACTTCACCGGTGTGATTTGGCCTTGCGTTTGCTAACTAGTAGGGATGAAAACGGCATCCATACCGACCGAATCCATTTAGAGGAGTTTAGACCTGTCTGTATCCGAGTCCGAAGATTAACATCCGATATCGTATCCGTATCCGAATACTAAAATCAGTATATTTATGATGTCGATATCTAATCGTATCCTATCCGATATTTCTGATACTATCTAAATCTGAACAGAAATATGAAAACAAATACAATATCAGTGATATCCGTTCGTATCCGATCCGTTTTCATCCTTACTAACTAGTACACTCGTGTAATGAGTTTACAACACTTAACTAACTTTTATTTTAAAATTATATTACAGAAAAATTAAACACTACTTACAACGTCAAATTTCATTTAGGTTTTTTTTATAAAAATAATATTTTAAAATTTATTTATTTGGACTTTTTAGGTGTTAATAAATATTTTTTTAGAAATCGACCAAAGCTAGAGAAATTGAAGTGCTTATAATTTGATGAAATGAATGAGTGTTATTGTAGTATTGAAAAATATGATTCTCGGAACCAAATGCGTGCGCCTCTAATGCTTTTGGTTAAGACTTAGCACATCACACAAGAGGATATTTGTCATGTTCGCTTGAATTTATTAGCTTCGCTTATCAAATATGATATATTATTTTTCTCTTATAACAAATAGCATCAATCATTTTATTAGTCATAGAAAACATCAGCCGTTGTAAAATTATCAATTACTTTTGGAGGATAGGAATCATGGATGTATGGAATATGGACCCTAACAAAGGTTTAGTGATTTTGATGGTTCAATGATAATAGAAGGTTATTATTAACAATGTTTGCTAGCATACAAAGTATTTAGTTTTGTAGATACAAGAGATGAACTTGGGGTATGATGTTGAGTTCAAAGGAATGAACACCTTAAATGAAGATCAAGTGGGAGTTTTAAAGATCTTAAAAACAAGCAAGAAGCCCAAGATGTCAAATAAGCGTAACTCAGACAAAAGGACGCGAAAAAATTATCACACCTCAAAATTTCAATTATGGGTTGTGAACAATTTCACTGAGGGGACGTTTGGATTCTTTTATTTAGAGAAATTAAAATCTATTTTAATAAATTAAACTATTTAGCTTGAAATTTGATATTACACCATTTTTTAAAGTTCACATATAAATTAATCTTAAATTCATAGCATGAGAGATGAAAATTGATTCTATAGATCACCATTGTCGTTCTCATGTGATAGAAATACAACAAATAATTATGTCTATCATATAGTGAACAATAATATGCAAATATAATTCATATACAACCATATTAGTTTAATTAATATGTGTCTAAATCATGATTACTAAAATGAATTCAAATTTAAAGATCCAAACAGGACCTTAGTTAGTTTGTTGTTAGTTTAGTTAAAATTTAAAAAGGCTATAAATCTTTTCTAAAATATTTCTTGAGATCTTATTTTTCTCAATATTTGTTTCCCTGTCTCCCACTTATATTCTCTATTGAGCAGTTTGATGAGTACATGAGACAATCCAAGATACAATCAATCAAATAAATAAGGGCATGTTTGAGACTGATCCGCTCCACGTTTTTCAGCTGTGGTCCATGTTTTTTAGCCAAACGATTTCAGCTCCACGCACACAGCTCCATAAAAAAAGGTGGAGTTGTGAGAGCACCTAAAGAGGTAGTCCACAAACTCCAATTTTTTGTGGAGCTGCTTCACGGTGGAGTTTGTGGAGCAGTCCCAAACAGGCCCTAAAAAAGTTTGTTGCACCAATATGAGCACATATTGCACTTATGGGCGGCAAGCCAAATATCATGTTGAGCCCGATTTTGTTCATAACCAAATTTTGATTATCAAAACTTACTTAGACAACCCAAAATTTTGACAGACATTTGGTTTCCCACCAAAATTTGCCAACATCTTACAATTAGCATTGCTAAATCTGTGACAAAAATTTTTGTCCTTGATTTGGCAATTTTTTCTTGCCAAATTTTTGGCATGACAACTTTTGGTAGCCAACCAAGCCCATTATTATCCGGTATTCTAGTTGATTTGGTGCGGCTAAGGGCAAAGGACAAAGTTCCGCTAGGCGCTCGCCTAGACGCGCCTAGGTGCGATTAGGCGCTAATCGGCGGCCTCCCGCGTAGTTTAGGGTGTAGGCATAGTCCTAGGCGGGAGCCGCGCCTAGGCGGCGCAAATCGGCGCCTCGGCGGCGATTCCACGGCGCGGAGGCGCGCAAGGCGCGCGCGTAGGCGGCCGACACGCTCGCGCGCCGATTTTTGGCCGCCGCGGAAAAGCGCACGCGCTTATGGCGCGTAGGCGCGGGAAAGAACGTGCCACACGCGCGGGAAAGAGGAGAGGGGAGCTCCACGCGCCAATTCTTGCCCCTTCCAGTTCACAAACCGACTCGACTGCTCCCGCTCGTCCTCTCCTCCTTCGACGGCGCGCCGGAAGGAAGCTCCACCCGCCAGCCCCTCCGGTCGCCCTGCTCCTCGCGACCCCGCCTGGAGGCTTGTCCCGGTCGGCCTCCTCTGCCTCGCCTGGAAGCTGCTGCCGCCTGTATCCTCTGTCCCTCCTAGAAGTCACGACAGCAAGCGCCTGTATCCTCTGCCCCTCCAAGGTGAGCCCCCTCCCCTGCTCCTCTCCTCCATCTCCATGTCCTCTAAATGTGAATGACTGAATGGATCCCTTGCTCTGCTTTTGCCTCTAAATGTGAATGACTGAATGGATTCTGTGAATGTCAAAGTGAATGTGATTTAGTGATTATGTGAAGTGAATGTGATTAAAGAATGGATTCTATGTCCTGATCTAAATGCATCCACACTATAGCTATAGTAACCCATCAATCTTTGATGAGCCCAAGATAACCGAAGGGTTTATATCTTGTGTTGAAAAATTTTATTATCATGATGAGGACAAGCAAGACCAAGCTGCCAACATTGAACTGAAAAAGTTTCAGAACAGAGAAGGACCATTTAACAAGAAGCTTGCAAAGACTTTTCAAAACTTTGATTACAACCCAGGTAGAAGTCTGTGCCTGTTTTCATCTAACATGTAACATGGATGTTTGCTGTTTTCAACACTGATAGAGATGTTTTTCTTTGATTTCAGCATCATGGTGGCGGCTGTATGGAACTGAATGCCCAGCTTTACAGATGATGGCTACAAAGATCTTATCTTTGACATCAAGCTCTTCTGGTTGTGAAAGAAATTGGAGTGGGTTTGAAGGGGTTAGTACTTAGTACCTATCTATTATTCTATTATGCAGATTTTTCACAGCAGCATTATGATTAAACTGCACAACTGAAAATGCTCTGTTTTCTGATTTATAGATACACACTAAGAAGAGAAATAGGGTTACTACGGCCCGCCTCAACAAGTTGGTGTATATTCAATTCAACAAGTTGCTTAATAGGAGAGAAAAGATCAAGTCAAAGAAAATCACTGATGTTCTCTTGACTAGTGAAGTAACTGAAGTTCAAGGTTTTCTCCAAGAGGGTGGAGATGATTGTGTATTAGTTGTCTTTAGAGATGAGGAAGATGAGGATGAAATAGAAGGTACAAGGATACCTTGGTCTGTTATTGGAGAGGCAGTGGGAGCAGATGAAGAGCTAGAGCAGCGTAGAAGTGCAAGAGTGAGGCAGCTCTATGAAGGAGAAGAGTTTGAGTCTGAAGAAGAAGAGTTTGATGAAGATAAGAATGCTTATGTGCTATCTGATTGAAGAAGATTGCTGATCTAGTAGTGAAGCCGGCCTTTTGTGTGTCTTATCTTCTTTTCTGATTGGTGAACTAAGAACTGTCTAAGAACTGTCTATGCAGGCCTGTCTATGTTGCTGAACTAAGAACTATGTGCTTATGTTGTCCTTCATTTATAAATTGTGGTTGTGCACTTGTATTGCTGTCCTATCAACTTGTATTGTGGTGTGCTTATGGATGGGAGGTTGCTAAAATCAATCAGATAAGTCTCACTTAGTGTTTTCTATTTTTTTTTATGAACAACTTGCTGTCTATTGACTTGTTAATACTGACCAACTGTCATAATGTGTTATAGGAGCTTGGAACATGCAAGAATAAGCAGCCGAGGAATATGTCTACTGGCCCTTATATTTACTGTAACCATATATATATAAACGCCATATATATATATATATATATATATATATATATATATATATATATAAACGCCTAGGCGCGATTAATCCCGACTAGGCTCTAGACGGAGGTCAGCACCTAGATTCCACCTAGATTCCGCCTGACGCCTAGCTAAACTTTGGCAAAGGATAGCTAGTAAAGCTAATACTTCCTATACTATACTAATATGCCATTCATCGAACAACTTGAAAAAATGTGAGAAAGGTTAAGTTACCCCTTCCAAACATATTGTATGAACAGTGGCGATATACCTTCAGATGCTGGATTTTCTGGCGATCTACAGTTCATCAGCAGGGACTACAAACTAATGTAACACCCTAGTGACTGAGAAACTGTGTTTCACCAGCAGGGACCACATCCCAAAGTGAAAAAAATCATCCTAAAATAACACTTGTTTCCATTTCCCTTATTTTATTACTAGCTAGGGGTACGAAGCTAATCAGATATACCATCAGAAGGGTCCACTTTCGGCTAGCAACTGGCCTATAAACTCTAATCATCCTGCAAAACATGTATACCAAGGTGCACAAAATTCATGCTGGGAGAACAAGGGCAGCCTGGTAGATTCTTCTATTCCAGTCCAACTGCTTTGCGTGGAAACTGTTCCATGTGGTCACGGCAAAGGGGTGAAAACGAAGAAAATCACTCTGGATTTGCCTGCTTTCTACAAGCTGTCGAGACACTTCAATCGTTCAATCTGATTCTTGCTCGGGCTGTACTTGTCAGCTTTCATCCTCTCTCTGAACCCATAGGGTTTAACCTCGGCATTGGCATAAGCTGCAAGTAACAAATTATAAGGCAAAGTTCTCACAGGGTAGCTGGTCTGCTTTAGCCTATCAAATATCTTCTCCGCATTATGGATATCGCCCTTTTGTGCGAAAGCCTTCAGTAATATTATGTATGAGCGGAAAAGGGGATATCTGTCAGGATTATCTTCTGTGACATTCGCTAAAAACGAGTCGGCCTTTGCCAACTCACCTGAATTTACATAAAGCTTGACAACAGCATCCCATGTAAGAGGCCCGCTTGGACATCCATCCAAACACATCCTTTCTATAAATGTTTTCCCTTTGTCCAGAAGTTCATTGTCTGCATACACGTACAACATAGCATTAAAGTACTTGGAAGTGAGCTTCGGTGATGTCTTTACCAACATGTCAAAGATCTCTTCTGCTCTTTCGATATGTCCAAGTTTACCCCATGCCTTAATTGCAGCCAAGAAATCCTCCAACTTTGGTTCAGTGCACAAGTTCCATATTCTCTCTACATCATCTGGCCTTCCAAGAATAGCATAGAGCTCAAGGAGGGACCTGATGGCATGACGATTAGCCTTTACATATACCTCCATAGCCTTGATAACCTCTTCTGCTTTCTCTGCAAGGTCCCCGGATATGTAGAATTTAGCAACCAAAGCCTGGATGTCAAAATCTGGCTCAAAACCATTTTCTTTCATCAAATTTAAGACTGATTCCATGCCTAATGTGTCATTTGATCGCCCTTTCAAGTCAATCATGAGCTTGTAAGTGAATGGAGAAGGCTTTATATTTTCCTTTTCCATCAACGTAAGAATGCCAACCACCTTATTGCGAGAAACCCTCTTGTACAGCAATAACATTTGGTTGCAAGCAGAGATAGTTAAAGGCAAAGAGAGTTCCCTTATTTCATTGAAGACTTGCTCTGCCTTCTGGGCATCATCACGGCACACACAGTTAACAAGAAGTGTTTCATAAAGCACCTTACTCCTGAAGGCTTCTGGGACCCTCTCGATGTACTTTTGAGCAGCTTCAATACCATGGTTCCGTGCTATCAAATCAAGATGGCTAGCATAATCACGTTCTTCAAAATTTAATAGTTTTCTTCTTTCGATCCACTCCATGAACTGCAGATATTCAGAAATAATTACCAAAAAAGTATGTGCATTTGTGCCACCCAGTTGTATAGATTTAAAATACCATAGCATATGCAAAGGTGGAATGTGTCAAAAGAATGTCTAGAGATAAAATACACTAGTGGTCCTTAAACTTCTCCAGGGATATCATATAGTTCCCAAACTATTAATTTACAATTTCATGTCCCTGAGCTTGCTGTCCACTAGTTACCTGCCTGCACACTACTACCCTAGCAAAGTACCAGCTCCTAACATTGAGAATAACGACGTACATCTAAATGGCACTCGGGGAAGGAAAAATGTAAACGGGTGGCAACAAAGGGAACATGTAATTTCTGATGGCATAGAAGGGATCGCTTTAGGTTTCAATAGCATAGAAAAAATATACATACAAATCAGATATGCTTGAATTAATGATCAACTGCATCCTTTGAAGAATACATAATCACCAAAGTAAGGAATTAAGGCTATATTGTGTTCTACATAAAACTTATGCCAGTGCTTGTCCAACAACTTGGATGTTTAGCAAGCACAGACATATCATTCCATCTAAATCTGCGAATACATTGTGTCAAATGGGAATTTCCGGTGGTGCATGGTTTATGAAAAAACATGTTAACACAAAAATTAAAAAAATAAAATTTGGATGCTAGTTGCCACTGGCAAACTTAGCTACTCTAATTGATCGGTAACAATGTCCTGATGGATGGCATCTCCAACATGAGAAGGACATGACATCCTTGGGAAGCCTCATCTACATGCCCATTTCCCATAAAGCAATCAAAGTACAAGATCATTTAAAAATGTGAATCTTCACAAATCAAGACAAAATTTTATAATATAATTAATAAGGACTTAAAACGAAACTTGTTACCAATGATAATGATAATTCATGCTCATGAGCTCATCAAGAAATAAAATCCTTGAGCAAACTGTCATCTTTGTTCAGTTTTTACTGAGTGCCTTAATAGTTTTGCTAGGATAGAAAGGTTAGAAACAAGTGCAGTTTTACATTCCACTGGAGAAACATCCAAGCAAAAAAGTTATGCCAAGACTATTAAGTGAAAGATATTAAACACTGGGAGCAGTGAAAAAGTGTTAAATTATGCCAAGAATATTAGGTTAAAATAATAAACATGGGCCAGTAACAGAAAGTGTAAAGCCAGACTAAATGTTGAAGACCACTGGATTACCTTACCACTACTTGTAAACTTAAATGCATTTCATTAAAACAAATGCCAAATGGGTCCAACACAGCAGACATCATAGTTACATAGTTAACGAAACAGGTACCTTCAGAGCCTTGTTATACATTCTCTGCTTCTCCAGATGGAACAAAACCATATAGGCTTGATCTCTTTCCAGACGGTTACCGGCTTTCAGCCATGCGTCAAGTACAGGCACAAGATAACTCGTAGAAGTATCCAACACAATCTGGAAAAGAAAAGGTTGGAAGGCTGTGTCTGGCGATTTCTTTTCATGATGATGATTACTTCCCTTCTGAAAAGGTCCATCCCTGCCTAGCGATTTCTTTTCATGGTGGCTGCCCTTCCGAGAAGATCCATCCCTGCCACTGCCTGGCAGTTCCGTTTCATGATGGTGACCCTTCTGAGAAGGTCCATGTGGCTTCTTGGGGCCATAATTCTTGAACCGTTTCGCTGGCCTGCTGCCATGACCGGGCTCACCAGTGGAGGCATCCTGATACGAGACCCCGCCATCAGCTTTGATGCTAGTGATCCCCTCAATGGGCGTTGAGTAAAACCTCCCAATCAAAGGGGCAACTGTTTCTGAATAGCCAGACAGCAGTCCTTGGGATGGCCGGAAACCGCCATCTCGCAACAATCTCACAGAAGCAGTCTTCAACCTGAAAAAAGAGCCAAATGTTGGAAATTCGAGACCCGGGGCCTAAATAAAAAATGCAACAAAAAGAAATGTCGCTGATATACAGTCATCATCATACATACATTCCCTATCGCTGGTTGGGGGGTCGGGCACCTTGGGCCAGGGTTCCAAAATGCGGCACTAATCGCGCGCTACGCGGACAGAGGTAACGCTTCGCTTTGGGGCATAAGCCGCTGCCTTGGTGGAGCAGCGGCTGCTGGCTCCTGCTGCCCGCCGGCCGCGCGCGGAGCGCCGACCCAGGATTTGGCCGATACTTTTAGCGGCCAAAAACCGAAACCCAAATTTTACCTGGTCCTCTTCATCTTGTATTTTAGATTGAAACTGGAATCAAAACACTACAAAGTGCACAGGATTGAGAATTTAAAATGGAAAAGGAAAACCAAATGCAAACCAGGGCTGCAGCAGCTCGATCCGCTGGGGCTGCGGCGGGCGGGCAGCGGACGAGGACGAGGACGAGACGCGAGCGAGAAGGAACGAGGCGGCGGAGTCGGACGAACCCCCGGGCCCAGGGTTTAAGGACCTGCGCCGCTGCCTTATTCCCCTTGTTGGGCTGATGGGCCAAAAAGAAACTGCAGAGTCTCTTCCGCCAATTTGGGCCACGAGGCCCTAGCTAGTTCAAAGTCAAACTTCTCTAAGTTTCGAAAAGTTTGTAGAAAACTGCAAACATGTTCGGCTGGTGAAAAAACCGATTAACTGAATAATGTTATGTGTGAGAGAATAAACTGATTGAATAGTTTCTGTGAAAGAAAATAAGCTGAAACAAGTCCAAGCGATAACACCAACTCATATCATGGGGAATTCCCGGGTAACACCTGTTCAAGCACATTGATCCACACAAGGTCCATGGCTATGCCTAAAACTCTAAAAGCATAACGTCTTCAGAGATGTACTACTACTACTGTCCATCTGCCCTCGCTCTCTCGAAAAAAAAAAAACTACTACTACTGCCTTCCTATGAATCTGCGTTACACCTACCAGGTCAGCCAAAGCACAAGCAAACCAGCATGCAATCTCCCTTCTCTTGCGAGTTGTGGTGTGGTGATTCCACGGCACCTAAATGTGTGCTTGGCTTCTTGACATCACAGCATCCTCTGATTAAATCCTTGTTCGGACTTCGGAGCACACAAATTTGGTGCATTCTCTCAGCTTCTTGTGAGTGCATAGCACCAGAGCTTCTATAGCTGTATTTAGGAGGTGAACTGACTCCTTCCACAGAAGCCACATGTGTCATTTCGTGAACGCCTCTAAAGTTGCTAGATTTGCAAGTTCCGAAATTTCATTGAATTTCCCATCCCTCATCAATTGATTGTCAAAAATAGTATCAGATAAGACCACTGCAGATGCCCCTGCTTCCATATACCCCCTGATTGAACCTGACATTCACAATACCACCAAAAATTGGAAATGCTTCATACATCAGTTTCATTCAAGACCCACTTCGGCGGTTCTGATAAAACTAGAAGTAATTCCATTATGTTAACTGAATCAAAACCATAGATATTGCTTTCAATGTTCTTGCACATCTTATCAGTTGAGACAACACATTTTATACTGAATAAAATGATAGGAAGTTATCTAGACATCATTGACATACATACACTAAACAAGTGGTCAAACTTAGGGTGAAAAAAGTCAAACGTCTTATAATTTGGGATGGAGGAAGTACTTACCAATTTTAATTCCTTGAGAAGCAACCATTTGTACGAGAGGAAATGGTTTCTTCAGAGCTGACATGTACGTCTCTCCACCCATCACTGAAACTGGGTACACCTGATTAAATTAGATCACACAAGCCAATTAATGTCATGTGACCTAGAAACATAAACTACATTTTGATTACTGGCAATTGAAACTGCACAATAAATTGCTTTGTTCAACATCATCTGAAAAAAACAGATCATCTGTAGTGGTGTTATGTTAATTTATTTTTCACCAGTCTACAAAATAAACATGCCTATGAGAACAATGTGTAGTTATCAAACCTTGACAACTTTTGCACCAGCACTGCAAGCAGATAAAACCTGTAAATGCCAAAAAGAAAATATGTCAAACATCGCATAACTCAGAACTGCTTTAAATGATGGAAGTTTACACATGCCATGCTATACATACTTCAGTTGGTGTCAACACTCCTGGAATATAAAGAACATTACTCTCTTTAAGATCATGAAGTATGTCCTGAAACAAACACAATCTTCATGATTCAATCAGCATCTAATTACAACAGATGATGTTAAAGGAAGGAATGTGCAATAGGATGGCTGCTTAGCAGGACTGTGCCAGGACTCATAAGAAATTGTGCACCAGCCCCTATAGCTTTCCTTGCATCAGCAACATTTAAGACGGTACCAACCTGAATAGAAGCACAATCAAGGTGAAAAAGATATGTACTGTGAGCTACTTGGCATGTTCTCAAATCTCAACAGTTGAAATTACTGTTATCGTGCAAGTCGAAGCATGTAATGTAAATTCCATTTTTTTAAACACATTTGTGCAAGACGTACACATACACAATGGTTGTGTGCGGTCGCAGAGGCCAGAAACCTTTTCCATTGTCTAAAAAAACACATACACATTATACGGCTTCCTGCGTCAGGCTAACTGATGGCCCTGGTATTTGGGGAGGGAAAAGGTGTATCACATCTTTTGGGGTTTGTAATAACAATGAAAGAATTCACTTATCATATAGTGCAGTTGGAACATCTCAAAACACACAGTCACAGGATCGGAGATGGTGGGACTTGGGAGGGGTGTTCTGGCAGGTCCCCCTGATGATCCTAATTTTTAAAATTTATCCATCCCAGGTTCAAGCATATTTACTAGTATTATCACAATTGTGATATCTGTTTCCTCCCCTTATCATTGGTCCTGCTCTGGCACTGAACTCTGTGATAGACACACCAAGTATACAACCAGGCAATGATGTGGAAACTTACAGAGTAATGTCAGATGGACTTACCCCGAATGTTAAAGAAGGATAACTCCTGCAAAGATCTTCAATAACCTACAATACGAGAACTTTTCAATCAGTACAGGAACTAGCTAGCAGCATAAGAAATCGCTAGCGCCAAATTTGCGGGACAAGAATGGTGAGAAGTGCGTCACCTCGAGTACTCCAGGAGTCGTCATCACAACCTCCAACTGGACGACACATTGAATACTTGTTAGCAACAGGAATCCTAATTCCTAAATGCTGATTAAAACAGCACTAACAATCCAACATACTACATGAATGTAGTGTTAATAAACACACAGACACAGCCTCCGCTCCAAGGATTATTCAGTGGCACAAACTGAGCAGAAATGAGTAATCATTTTGTGGGGAGGCTCGTGTTAGTGTGCTTCACGTCACTCGAATCACATTCATATTCACACTCACCACGAACCATCTGACACAGGGGGAGCAACCAACTCACCACGGTAACGCCGCCGCGGACAGCCGCGTGAGCCGCCTGCAACGCCGTCTCGCCGCTGAAAGGGACCCCAAACCAAGAAGGAACATTGCATAAGATGGCCAGCGAATCGCTTCGGCGAGGACTAGCGCCGAACACGTGGCGGTCTAGAGGGACGCGGGGAGCGGCGTGGTCCTTACTCTTGTGCGCGGAGGCACGCGATGACGCGCGAGCGCAGTATGGCGGCGAGCGCCCTCGGGGTGGCCGCGGCGCGGCGATGGGTGGCGCCGGGGCGCGCCGTCGCCGGCGGGTTGGGGCGGTGGTGGTGGGGAGGGGAAGCTGGGAGTGGGAGGCGGCAACGCGCATTATCGGGCGGCAAACAGACTAACAGATAAGAGTCACTGCACACACTGAGCGATGCTAGCAACAAAAAATACTAGTAGCAAGCTGCAAACATTACTGGCTTTACGCGGCGTAAAGTAGAGTGTCCCACGAGCTCAATCATCAGTTGTGCTGGACTGGGCTTCTAACTCGTCTGAAAGAAAGAATGTAAGATTACATACAGTAACAGAAGATGAGCAGTGTCAGTTACTATTTTGCCCTTTCTTATAAATCAATATAGTTCAATCGAGTTTCATTTTAAGACAAATCTATTTAAGTTTGGTCGAGTTTATAGAAAAAAAAAATCTATGATATCAATTTAATTTAATTTAATTTAATTCTCCTTAAAATATGTCTTGATAAGATGACAGACCTGTGCCCAGTTGTTTCTTCAGAAACTGGACCTTGTGCCTCGCCAGAAAATGAAAATACCGTGCCCCAGCTAATACAACATTGCAAGTAAAGGAGATTATATGCTCACTTCAAGAATGGATTTTATGTGTTACAGAATGAAAATGCCGTGCTTCCTATAACTCAATTCCTGTTAAAATAAGTATATACTCTTGGAAACTTCCTAGTACATATTCTTGGAAATTTCCTACGTTTCCAGTCATATGCTCTGCGCGTCTGTCTCTTTTTTGTTCCTTTATTATTTTTTTCACTACTATATGGTCTATGGACCCCACAGCTCCAAAGTTAACAATCCCAGTCTTCGCAAACATTATGGCTTGTTTGGATGTAAGGTTTTGAGTCTAAAACCACCGTAAATTACACCCATACTTGAGGATGGTGTTTGGATGGCCGGTGAGCCCACTAAATTTACTCATGTATTGGTCCAAAACGGTTGGAAAAAAAAATGTTGCCTGTGGAGGTCTGGAAAATTATACGAGAACTATCGAGGCTCAGTTCGCCCAAAGCCTCGACGCCTCGACCTCGCTCGAGGCACCACCGTCGGCGGCCGGCAGATCCAGATCGCCCTCGTCGTCCCTGTCCCCGTTCGCGGGAGGTCGTCGTCGACGTGGGTCCTACACCACGCCGTCGAGGAGGACCTGCGCCACATGATCCAGGGTTTCATAGTCTTCGACGTCGTCCTGCATCACGCCGTCGAGGAGGTCGCCATGTCGCGCTTATGGAGTTCGCATCCACCGACGCTGACGCCGTCGAGGACAAGGAGGACCTGCGCCACGCCTTCATGGTCTTCGACGCCGACAACAACGGCCTCATCACTCGTCCTGCGCAGCGTCGGGGAGTCTGCCATCGTCACGCGGCCGCCGCATGATCCAGGGCGTCGAACGGCGATGATGCTCCCGTGTGACCTATGATGCTCAATGCCACTTGAATTTGAGATTCTGAGCGTTGATTTTGATTTGAGATCCAGTTCATGCTTATTTCAGAAATTGAAATCAAGATTTTTAATTCCACGCTTATGAGAAAACGTACTTACCCAAACAAAGTTTGAAGAGGGAAAACATTTACAAGTGTTTTGCTGTGCACAAGAATTTACACTTGTGAACTAATTACATGTCTAAAATATTACGGACATGCCAAACAGGGCCTAAGTATAATTCTTGGTTACTCAAAAGTCAAAGTGGAGATGGTGTTAATCTCCCCAAGCCGCCTGTAGTGCTGCCTGAGCTGGCTCGGCAATGTTTTGTGCTAGCATGTAGGTTCGCACGTTAAGATTCTTCAAGCTTTCGATGATTTGATCATGTCTGCAAAAGACGACTTCCCCAGTAAATCAGCAATACGATCGTAAAAAAAAAAAAAGGAAATCAGCAATACTGCAGAGTAGATCACTAACAACATAACTATTATTGGACCAAACCATATCATGAAACGTTCGAGAAAATCGTATCATTGAAGCCGGAAGATTTAAACAAAGACTGTAATATGTGATTAGTATATGGTGACTATGGATGACAGAAGCAACTTACACATTAACACGATTGGTCGTCATGTTAAGAGTTCCTGACACTGAATCAATATTGGCATCCAGTTTTGAACTCCTAATCTTATTCACTATCCATAATTCTGCCTCATCGCACCTCATGTTCAGCTTTTCTGCAAGAATATTGTTTACCCCATAAACATTATGGGGGGGGGGGGGGGGGGGATAGTTAGCCTTAGATTTCTTAATAGTAACGTTACTACAAGATATGAGAAAAAAACCTATGGACAATATGTTCTGAAATAAGTCCAGTACATGTTTTGCACTCTCAGATTAGAATGTTAGATTCAGTTAACAACATGACATTGCTCCCAAGTCCCAACAGGTGTAGTCTGACTGGTGGTCTATAAATTGAATTGATGAAAGCAGATGAAGAGGAATGCAATCTCAATTAGAAGAACATTTTTTGTCTGATGAACAAAGCAATTTTTTGTATGATGAACAAAGCAAATGGCAGACACTGTGTAGTGTCCGTGGTGGATATTGAGGAATAATTGGATAATTAGGCCTTATGTTTTGCCTAGAGCTTGAGGCCTTATGCTTTGCCTAGAGCTTGAGAGATTGAGGGGGATTAGACTTGTTTCATAATTCATTGCTTAATTCTAATGATAGACATTGCCTCTCTTTATATAGAGAGGAGACTAACCCTAACCCTAACTTAGCGGCTAAGCTAATTACTCTTGGGCCTCTTGGGCCACTACTGACGCTTGGGCCTATTGGGCCGGTGGCAGCCCCTGGCTGCCCATGACATCTCCCCCGCCCTTGGAGACCCAGCTCGTCCTCGAGCTGGATAGTTGCCGCAAGCTTATTTGACGCGATCTACTGTAAAGCCTTTTACATCTTGGCTTATCATTTTTATTTAAAACTAAAATATAACTATATCCGCATGGATCCCATGGGAAGAGCGTCTCTGTTGGCTTCATGTGGGCTGACGGGTGGAATTTGAAGCAACCCGTTATGTTGGATGAGGCTAGCACCACCGCAGGAATAAGGGTGAATGCGACGCCCATAGCCTTGGATGCCTGATGCTGGACGGTGCTGCGAGTTGGCTGCACGAGGAGTGCCCATACTTGGACCTCCACTTCAATTGGAGCAGCAGGCCGCGACAGCGACGAGCTGAGGAGCATGCGCATCTACCGCATCATGCAACGGACAAGCAATACTTGCACTGCTGCCTGGAGGCGCACTGTTGCTTGCTCCTTCGACGCTTTTGTGGCCCGAAGAGCCTGTGCGCGGTGGCGTGCCAGGAGTCCCCGTGTTGCTGCCTGGAGGCATACAACCGCCCGGCGTTCACGGTCCTCCTTGTCCTTCACCTCGAGTCGCGCCAGTTGTGCGGACACCTCAGCAAGGATGCGCAGGTTGTTGTCGATGCGAAGAACCACCCGAGAGTGCAGGTCGGGGCACGGAGTCGGTTTGAAGCGCATGCGCAGGAGCTCGGTGAAGCGACGCCACGGCGGGGTGCCTTCGTCCTCCTGGAGTTGGAGGAACCAAACCCGGGCATTACCGTTCAACTTGCGGGAAGCCATCCATACCTGTTCTTCCACCATGATGCGCTCGCGGCGGAAGAGGGACTCACAGTGGTTGACGAAGGCCACCGGATCGGAGGTCCCATTGAACGGAGGAAAATCCATCGAGGGTGCTTGATGGTGGGGGCGACGGAGTCGCGGAGCAGCAGACGTCGTGCCTGCCTGGGCCGTGGACGTCGGGTCCCCGGCGTCGCTGTCTCGGTCGCGCACGGTCGTGCGGAGAACAGGGTGGGGTGGTGGTGGTGGTGGCCGCTCGCTGGAGTAGCAGAGCGGAGGAGGCGCGCACGGAGAGGAGGCGCAGGGCGGCGCGGGTCGCGGAAGTCGTGACGAAGATCCCCGCGGGCTGCGGCGGCGGCGGACGGTGGGGGGCAGCGGCTGGTGGTGGGGGCTCTAATTCGCGGCATCTGAGATGGATCTGCGGCGGCGGGGGTCGGGGCGCGGGCGGCTGCGTTGAAGGATCCGCGGTCGGGTGGCGGGGAGTGTGGTGCGGCGGCTGGTGGTGGGCGGCGTCGATCTGGATCCCGGTGGCGACTGTGGGATCAATCCCGGTGGCGGGGCAGGATCCGCGGCGGCGAGGGTCGCGGCGGCTGTGGTGGGTCCGCGACGGTGATGGGGCCACTGCTGGGGAAGTTGGCGCGGCGGCGGTGGTGGGGGATGGATCGGCTGCCGGAGGTGGGGCGGCGTGCGACGGCTGTGGTGGTAGCGGCGAGTTGAGCCGTGAAGGAGAGGGCGACGGGATCGTGATTTTTTTTTCCGTGGAGGAGGTTCGACAGAACAACGTGGAAGAGGATCGAGTGGAATGCTGATACCAGATGTAGTGTACGTGGTGGATATTGGGGAATAATTGGATAATTATGGCTTATGCTTTGCCTAGAGCTTGAGGCCTTATGCTTTGCCTAGAGCTTAGGAGATTGAGGGGATTAGATGTCGGTGTTATCACCCGGGGTCAAGGCCACCAACGAGTAAATTTGTATATCGCGTGCTCCCTCTCTCAGACGTGATGCAAGATGGACACAAGATTTATCCTGGTTCGGGCAAAGAAGGCCCTACGTCCAGCGGGGGAGGATGACTTGTATTATCTCGCACCCAAAGCGTGCTCGTACAGGGGGGGGGTACAAGCAGTGTTACACGGAGTCGGCCACCCGAGGGTCGATCGAGCGGCTGTGTGTGTGGTGTGGTCTGGGGTCCTTGAGAACCAAGGTCGGATTGGAGTCCTCAAAGAGAAACCTGGAAAAAGAAGTCTCTGACGAGAGCCCCCCTTTCATCTACCTCGGCGTCCCCCTTTTATAGACCAAGGGGGAGACTCGAGGGTACAGGGTCCTAATAGTAGAAGTATGGGCGGCGCATCCACGGCACAGTGTTGGCGAAGAGACATCGAGCACTGTGGCGGCGTGGTCTTCCCGTCCTTCAGCGTCCCCGGTCGTGGCATCAGTAGAAGTCCCCTGGCCGAAGCGGGACAGGGCAGAGGGGACGTCTTCCGTACCGGAGTTGTTGAAGAGGAGGGGGTCGAGCCCTCGGTCGAGGGGGGGGGTCGAGCCCCGCATGACTCTGTCACGTTCCCGAAGCCGTCGTCGAGGGTCGCACTGTTCACTTTCCGAGGGGTACTGTAGAAGTCCGTACTCGCGTAGTGGCGGCAGTGGCGGCACAGTCGTCGGGAGTCGGGGACTAGACCGGGAGTTGGCGGATTTGACAGTGGACGCAGGCGCCCATGTCGTCAGGTGGTTTTACTTTTACCCATGCCGGAGTGGTTGGGTCAATCGAGCCCTCGCCCGTCGACGGCGCTTGGAAGGTCGAGGCGTCGACAGGTTGAGGGGGTCGAAGTCGAGGTAGAGGTCGGGGGGTCGTTCGTCCGACCCCTCGTCCGTCGTCGAGGTAGAACCGGGGGGTCGTTCGTCCGACCCCTCGTCCGTCGTCGAGGTAGAGCCGGGGGGTCGTTCGTCCGACCCCTCGTCCGTCGTCGAGGTAGAGCCGGGGGGTCGTTCGTCCGACCCCTCGTCCGTCGTCGAGGTAGAGCCGGGGGGTCGTTCGTCCGACCCCTCGTCCGTCGTCGAGGTAGAGCCGGGGGGTCGTTCGTCCGACCCCTCGTCCGTCGTCGAGGTAGAGCCGGGGGGTCGTTTGTTCGACCCCTCGTCCGTCGTCGAGGTAGAGCCGGGGCCAGTGGCTGGTTTCCGCGGTCGGTGTAGCGGGGGCCCTCGATTGATGGGCCGTGTCTTACCGAACAGTAGGCTGATCCTTTCCTTAAAAATGGTTGCTATGTTTAGCGTTAATTTATCGAAAGGTTTAGGGTACCCCTTACCTTCGTACCCGACATTAGACTTGTTTCATAATTCATTGTTTAATCCTAATGACAGACCTTGCCTTTCTTTATATAGAGAGGAGACTAACCCTAACCCTAACTTAGCGGCTAAGCTAATTACTCTTGGGCCTCTTGGGCCACTACTGACGCTTGGGCCTATTGGGCCGGTGGCAGCCCCCTTGCTGCCCATGAGACACAGATTGACAGATGGCCTAAAATGCGCCCTGAGCAGCCTAGATTTAGTGGGTCCCTATGCTATGATTGTTACGGTTTCCATTTAATCGTTGTAACAGAATTTAGTGACTATAAGTGAGTAGAAAATCAGAAGCGCCCACCTAATTTCAATACAGCGATGTGTGTGGCAGTAAGTCTCGAAAATAAACAGACGGGCATTTTCAAAGAACTCATCCCTGAAAGGAACACTGATTGAATTTCCTTCATTGCACTTCCCCAAAAATGGATCGTTCAATATAACCTAGAAAAGGGATCACCCATTAGAACACAAGAGGTAATATAGCAAATTCTACAAATATAGGAGTATAACTATTGTTCATTATTCAAGCAGCATATAAGACAACAAATAATTGTAATATGAGACAATATAATTCCAGTGCCATCACATTTCTGTGTTGACAGTTTAGATACAATTCATCTAGAAGTAAGAAGTAAACTTTGGGTTGCATGGAAAATCATTTTAGCTAGCAATCCAATAAATTACAAAAGTAAAAAGCATTAGTAGATGATGACTCACATATAGTCACATCATAAAGGGTTGTTCTGCTGAAAAAAATAATATGTAATGCATGTGAAGTTCAATAAATAGAACGACATGAATTCATATGCTAGCATCAAACTAACCTGCTCACACACCATCAGTTTTTGTTGTGCACCATCAAAATCATATTTTACATACAAGCACTCCAGGAATTCAGTTATGGGATCCTTGTAGCAATATTGCTCGCGTTGAATGACTTTAATCAACTCTTTAAGCATATTCCTTCGCCTTTTGTTCACAACAACTGCAACTGCTAGGTATCTCAGAAGATGGTGTGCATTTGTCTGAATAGCGTTCAAGTACCTGGAAAAAGAAAGATGAAACAACTGATATATTTTAACAGCACAATGCAAGAAAGCTAACTGATTTTCAGCTTTGCTATTACTATACGAACCTGTCCTGGAAGAACAGATCAATGATCCCATTTCTTCCATTTTCATGGTGAAAGAAGATAAAGAGATTCCAATGCATCAGCCATATCCTATCCTGGAGCTGATTTAGAGGTGATGAGGGGTTCTACACAAAAACTCACATAAGAAACAAAGAAAACCATATTTTTTGGAAACAAAGCAAACCATATAATGTAGCCTAACAATGAACGCATTATCAAATGGTTTTTTTTTTGAGAGAGGAAAACCTTTGAATCAATAATCTCTTTTAAGCGATTAAGCTCTTCGAGCGCAGCATCCCAGTTTCGATTTAGAATCTCTGATGCCAGCATCCCCCATAAAGCTCTTGCAGTCCTCTCACTGTTTGTGGACAAAACCCGATATTGGTTCAGGTAGGCCACAGCATCTGAGTAGCACCCGCACTCAAACTGGAATTTTGCATTATCATACAAAGCTTCAATTTGATCAGGGCCAATCTGCATTGGGAACAACAGAATTCGATTGATTAATAATTAGTCAGGTAGTATCAGTAGCACATATAGCATGCCCAACTTTAATATTCCACTCATCTTTTTTAAATAAAGGGACCAGAGAGCTCTGTCATGCTCAAAGTGGGAATTTAGTATTGTAATCTTAACGGTATATTTCTAGTGCCCTCTATCATTCCAGTATTGTTCCTTAACAGTAGACTACTTGACTAATTAATATCCAAAACAATACTTGACTAATTAATCTATACCTATTAATAAAGAGCCAAAATTTCTAGCTCTTTTTTGGTCCATCTATTCTTTTTAGATCCGTCCCACTCTAACTACCCGGTAATGAAGAGTTTCTTCCGTCTAGACTTTTATATATAAATATATACTTGTACGAGCTGGAATAGATTTTATCTACGTGATACGGAGTTCGATTCTAAAATATATGTCTGGATTGAACACCGGGATAGAGCTACAATCCTATTCCAAATATAGGTCCTTTCTTTTGTGTAAGCTGAATAGAAAAAGAAAAAATAGTGATAGTGTACATGTCCGGACACGGCCGTGCTTAGACCAGACAGAAGACGCGAGGCAGGCAGAGTCGCGACCCGCAAGGCCTCACGCTGCCGCCGCCGCCCGTCGTCCTCCGCTGTCACCGCTGGTCCCCCTTCCTTCCCCTCCGGCATCTCGTCGGAGGTTGAAGGGAGCGGAGATCCATTGTTTTTAATAAGTTTCTTCAGTAGATCGAGTCCTTAGGGTTAGGGTTTCTCCATGTCAAAGTTCTTGGTATTGGAGTTTTATCTCCTCTTTCTTCTCTTCTCCGGCAATGGTGAAGGAGAAGGGTGGAATCGTTTTCTCCATGGTGGCTTCGTTGAAGACGAGGGCGACAACTTCGACGTCACCATCTTCATCGGTATGACCACATGAAGATCTTTGTTTCCGAACGGCGACATCAAGGCGGAGATGATGTCGCCGTCATGGAATAATTTTCTCCCGTCTTTCTTCGTTTTGTTGTGGTTAGATCTGGCCACAATGAAAGACTAGGGAGAATATTCTTCAAATCAGTCTTCCTCATTCTTCGGTGGCAGAAAGAAGAAGGAAGACGCCAACAAGAAGAAAAAGATCTTCAATTCCACCTACAGGAATGTTGGCCGTCCGTTGGGCATCTGTTCTCAGGCTTGCCGCTATTGCTGGTGCCGAGTATTTGCCTGTGCGGTCATCTATACGAAGCGTCAAAAAGGTTTGGTTTTGAGATTTGGAGCTTTTCACGGCGTGGGTATATTTTAGATGAAAATCAGTTTATGGATATATCTAGTGTAATCCAGAGTGCTTGTAATATGTTGATGTACCCAGCTATTATATAATATAATTCTTCTTTCGTCGTAAAAAAAAGACGCGGCAGTGCTTATTCTCCCAGTTTCCTTTCTTTTTCAGATTTTTATCTCCACGAGCTTTTTTAGATAATGGATAAAAAATCTGGCTTGATCTATCCTTGGATAGAATCTAGCCACTTATTACAGACTTTGCTAACAAGTTCACACCCACGAACACTGGGAAAACTGAAACAAGGTAAAGTTTTTTGACTAAGCCAAACCAATATGTCTATGTCGTAGCCATCCATTGGAACTAAAAAAATGTAACGTCGACGTCTCAATATATCGCGCCGTAGAGGTCAAAAGATCTTTGCTATCTTCACGCCGCTGCAAGTTCGTTCATTGACGAAGCCAGTGAGTTCCTCTGAATAGTACCTGAAAAATGATTTTGGTCTGCATTTGTCAAACACCACCTCATTTCTAGTGATCCAAATAGCCCACAGTAAAGCTACAACTGCTGTTAGTAACAAGGAATTATACTTTTTATTCCCCAATTTATACCAATTTAAAAATAAATTATCTATATTGGACGGAGGCTGCAAACCAAAAAGTATATGGACCGAACACCATAAAAACTTAGCATAGAAGCAACCAAAAAAAAGATGATTAATTGACTCTGGGAGATGACAAAAGCAGCAACGAGTATCGTCGCTCCAATTTCTCCTTGCCAAATTATCTTTGGTTAGAGTCACCTTTCTTTTTAAATACCACGAAATTTTTTTAATCTTCATTGGTAGCTTTGTTTGCCAAATATCCTGTGACACTCGCACTCCATTATTAATTAAAGCAATATACATTGACTTAACTGTAAAAACCCCAGAGGCCTTAAAGCCCCAAATGAAAGCATTTCTTTCCTGTGATAAGTTAATATTTTACAAGAAGGCTACAATACGATGCCAATTCGTCAAGTTCGCACCCATAAGATTCTTTCTGAAAAAGATATTAAGGGTCGGTGAACTCATGACTGTGGCAATGGAGTATTGTTTCCTTCTAACAATATTATACAACCCAGGAAACTTGTCTTTGAGGGGCTTATTTCCTAGCCAAGTGTCACACCAGAACCTAGTTTGTGACCCATCTTTGACATTGAAATGCCCCAACTGCATGAAAGTATCCTTAATATTCATAAGACTCTTCCAGAAATGTGAGTCTGTAGGTTTCTTTTCGCAGCTACCCAAAGTCTTACTTTTAATATACTTATTTAGTACCAATTGTTGTCATAACCCATCTTCATTTAGCAACTTGAACAACCACTTACTCAGTAAGCATTTATTCTGAATTTTCAAGTTCTGAATGCCTAGACCGCCCTGGTCCTTAGGCTGGCACATGACTTCCCACTTTATTAGTCTATATTTTCTTTTGTGGTTGTCACCTTGCCAATAAAACCGAGACCGGAAACAGTCTATTTTTTCCAAAACTCCTTTCGGTAGTTCAAAAAAGACATCATAAACATCGGTAAGCTTGAGAGCACCGAGTTTATAAGAATTAACCGACCGCCTACTGTGAGTAACTTGCCCTTCCATCCACTCAATTTTTTTCTCAATTCTTTCTTCGATAGTCTTCCAGTCTTTACTGAGTAATTTCCTGAAGTGCATAGGAATGCCCAGATAGCGGAAAAGGTACGTTCCAATGTGAAAGCATCTAGGCCCCTAGAGTTTCGGTGATTAACGACAATGCAAGATTATTATGACTAATGTGTGTTTTGCAGAGGCAATAAGAAAGTTAGGTCATGGTAATGGGTGGTTGTTTGGACTATCATGATGTATATGCCCCTTATTGGAATCGTTTCGATTTTCAAAGATTGGCGACAAGGTTGAAGATTAGACTAGGTCTAAGTGTCATTGGAGTTGAGAGACACCTAGAGTAGTTTAGCACTTTTTTTCCTTTGACTGTACTATTAAGAGGGGTTTTATCTAGTAGCTTGACCTAGGAGAGGCCTAGTTGTTAGGTGTGGTGCACACTTGTCAAACTAGCACTAGGAAGCTTTAGAAGTAGTCCTTGGACCAAGTGGAGAAACTTCCATGAAGGAAGTGTGTTGATCTGCCCTGAAAAGAAGGTCCGGACGCAAGTGTATCTCTGGGTCCGGACCATTGGCTGTGCGTCCGGACCCTAGGGTTAGCTCTGCATGTTGCAGGCGATCCGGACGCAGTGAACAGTGCAGGGTCCGAACAGCAGGTTGCGTCCGGACCCTACATAGAGAGTTCTAGAGAGTGCAGTTTGATCCGGACGTTGTCCGGTGTGTTGAGTCCGGACCATTGGCTGCGTCCGGACCCAACACAGAGAGTTCCAGAGAGCAGAAAATAGATCCGGACGCTGTCCGGTTGCTTGCGTCCGGACTAGAAAGTGCGTCCGGACTTCCAGGGTTTCAGTGCTGAGAACAGTGAAGTGAGAGGGTCCGGATGCATGCTTGATGGTCCGGCTCCCTCTCTCATCCTGCGTCCGGAGTGACGCAGAGAGGCTGGTTTTGCCTCTAATGGCTAGGGGCTTGCTTGGGGGGTATTTATACTTCCCCATCAGCCCCATGGCATCACTCTTGCCCATTCCAATTGTTGAGTTTGCCTTGTGAGAGTGCAAGAAGTGCAAGAGCCCTAGTGAGAGTGTGAATTGTCATTCCATGTGTTGATTCTCACTAGTTGCTTAGAGTTAGCAAGTGTGCATCCATTCAATTACTAGACTAGCCTTGGGCAAGTGAGAGTTAGTGCTTGTTACTCTTGGTGATTGACATCACCTAGACGGTTTCGCGGAGGTTTTCTTGGTGATCATCCGGTGGTGTTCCTTGTGGATGATCCAAGTTTGATTGTGATCGGTTGTGGACGATTCATCGAGCCGGAGTGGAGAAGAATCAACCCATAGAGAGCACTTAGTCCTTGCACGGACTAAGGGGGAGCGATACCCTTGCGCGGGTGCTCCATCGAGGACTAGGGGGAGTGTTGACTCCTCGATACCTCGGCAAAACGTCGTCGTGTCAATTTCCTTTGCCCCTACTCCTTACTTATTGCATTTACTCTTAAGCTCTACTTTCAGCATTATATTCTTGTTGCTTGAGTAGAATTGCATAGGGCTTTAGCGCTTTCATTGCCTTGTCTTGCTTGTTTAGCTAGGACACACTTGAGAAAGCACTAGGGGGTTAATTGACTCTTGATAGGTTTTAATTATTGCTTAGAAATTTAAAAGAGCCCAATTCAACCCCCTCTTGGGCATCTTGATCCTTTCACAATGGTACATCCAAAAAGGTGGGAGTAGAACTCCTCATAATCCTTGGCTTTCCCAAAAAAAAAATTTCGTTTTCGTGAAAGTTAATCTTTAAGCTAGATAATTTTTCAAAAGTGGATAGCAGTAGTTTCATGTTTACTGCCTTTTCGACATCATGACTCATAAAGATAATTGTATCATCTGCGTACTGTAGTATGGACAAACTATCTTCCAGTAAATGTGGAATTACCCCTTCTATCTGTCCTAATTCCTTTGCTCTGGCAATGAGCACGGCCAACATATCTCCACTAGCTAACTTTGATCTACACTTGCCTTTTCCAAACAAATATATTATTATGCACCTAGGAGTAGGTCTTATGTGTTTTCCTTCCCAAAATTAAATCCAGCCCGCACATGAGTCCTAGAACCCAGCAACGAACCAAAACAAATCCGGATTTCCAGATAAAGTCCAATTGATGAAAATCACATAGGAGTCCGTCGCGGCCGCCACCAGAGTGGGCGCCGCCCGAGGCGTTCAGGATCGCCGGCATCGAGGGCGGGTTCTTCGAGCTGCAGCCCAAGGAAGGGATCGCCATCGCTAACGGCACGGCCGTGGGCTCTGGCCTCGCGTCCATCGTGCTCTTCGACGCCAACGTTCTTGCCGTCCTCGCCGAGGTCCTGTCGACGCTGTACTGCGAGGTCATGGCCGGCAAGCCGTAGTACACCGACCACAACATCCACGTGCTGAAGCACCACCTTGTACAGATTGAGGCCGTGGCCATATTTTTTTGGATAAAGGATAGAAATTATCCGGCTTCATCTACCTATAGATAGAATCAGACTAAATTATTACAACTAAAAAATTAAAAGAGACTAAATTATTACAACTAAAAAATTAAAAAGAAAAAAACTGACAGAGCACGTACTGGATGGCAGCTCCTACATGAAGCTCGCCAAGGAGCAGGGGGAGCTGGACGAGCCGCTGACAAAGCTGAAAGCAGGACAGGTACGCGCTGCGCACGGCGCCGTAGTGGCTCGGCCCGCAGGTGGAGGTGATCCGCTTCGCCACCAAGTCGATCGAGCGGGAGATCAACTTCGTGAACGACAACCCGCTCATCGACGCCGCCCGTGGCAAGGCGCTCCACTGCGGCAACTACCAGGGAACTCCCATCGGGGTGTCCATGGACAACACCCGCCTCGCCGTCGAACACCCGCCTCGCCGTCGCCGCCATCGGCAGGCTCATGTTCGCGCAGTTCACCGGACGTCAAGGTCGATGCAGAGCGGAGGCACGGTACCACCACCAAGGAAAGTCGAGCCTGACGACGAGGAGAAAGAGAAAAAAGTCCCGTTTAGTAGGGATTCTAGACGTAAATAAAATAGTGTAAAAAGTTCTATCGAATTCAATTTCACACGGATTTAATCTAAATCCACTAACGTCATGCTCTCACCTCAAGCATGGGCATGCACATGCAAAACACTAAGGTTAACATCCTTCAATCAAATCTAAAAAAAGATTTTTTTTATATCTAAATTTTCCTTGTTTGTCTTATTTTACAAAATAAAATATATATTTCATATATTACCTCCTATGAGGTAATAGATAATCGTTATTGTCCGATTAAAATAAATGAACGACTCACAGTTATTTTGAGATACCACAACAAAGACCTTACAACTTTTATATCCCTTATTAATAGAAATTTAGACTATATAGATATATAATTAATCTTTGTTTTTTTATTTTAAAAGGGTATACCTGGTTTTCTAACAATTATGCATAGACCACAATAAGACTAATATAGATATATAGTTTCAATAATTTAAATGAAACATAATAACTCAAACACTGACACTAAGATAATAAAAACATAACATGTGTTTTTAACCCGTAGCAAAGCACGAACAATTTTGCTAGTAAAGACTAAAGTGTCAAATAAACTAACAAAAAAGTGACTAAAACATTTTAATTCCACTAGTCACTCAAGAAGTACTAAAAGATCGACTAAAATATAAAGTTTAGGAGGTGGCAACCAAACATGACCTTAATTAATATCAAAAAAAAAGAGAAACTTTTTCTTATGTTCCTCACTTCAGAATTCCAGATTATCTTTACAAAACAATGTTAAGAACAGAGAGAACAATCCACAAGCCGTAGCCCGTAGCACCTGGAAGCGCTCCTGCAGCATGCGGGCGTACGTTGTACTGCTTGTCCGGCCTGAGCAGCTGCACGAGCTGCGGGTCCCGCAGGAACGCGACGAGCAGCGAGGGGGCCTCCTCCAGTGCGACGTACCTGGCGATGACCTTGGCGCAGCACGTGACCATGTCCTCGGGGACCTCGTCGGTCCCGTGGAGCGACCTGTGATGGCCATGGCGTAGTCGACCATGTTGGTCCGGGCCACTGGGGGCGTTAAGGGTATTCCTGAAAATAAATACTAAATACATATAGTATACATGTATGTTCTGTTTTTTAGTTGGACCATCCAACATCCCACAACTTATGAATCGGTAGCAGCAGCCCACTCTCCCACTGGATAGCAGCGAGCAGGCCAAACTGAACAACAGGCCAAGGCCCAAGCGGCCAGACATCCCATTCACATGTTGCTACTCCAGTTCTTGTTCTCCTGGAAAAAAAAAGTCCCCGACTCCCAAGCCACGACGGCGACGGCGGCAGCACATCACGATCTGCTACTGTTGTGCTGTGCTATTTTGTTTTGTATTTTTCTAACATCTAGTTCACTGTAAATTGTAATCTAGATGAGGAAGGGTACTAACATCATATCTGCACCATGGGAGAAAGTTGCAAAGACAAAAAGAAAGCTTCCACATCTACACAAAATCCTTCTCTTGTCCAGATTGAGAATTCATCTTCCCTTAATGAAGCACGCGTTATACACGATTTAAAAAAAAGTCAGAATGGTCGGACACAGGCTCCCCATCTCCAATTTATTAGCATCATTATAACTTATGATCCATTATATTACATACTTGCTTTAAAAAAAATTATATGTTAGCATATCCAGCTATAAATTTCTGGCTCCGCCACTGACTCCCGGCGAGGAGGCAGAGCTTGGCGGCAAGGACCTCCTCCGGATAGAGCCCCCGCTCCTGCAGGAACTACAGCAGTGGGAGCACCAGGTGGCGGTCGAGGTGCTGCGCCAGGCGCGGCGTCAAGTCGTGCTCCGCCATGGCTGAGCGATGTGGGTGGCGCGGGGAGGGAAGGAGCTAAAGTGCAGGGGTTGGTGGGAAAAGAGTCAAAAGACTCGAAGGACTTTTTGTCAGTGGAGGCTGGAGAGGGAGTGCAGGCAGGTCAAATTTGAATATTTGACACCCTCCGGCTACCACCGCTGGAAACAGAGAAAATAAGTTGTACTCCCTCCATTTCATTATACTTGACGTTTTGGGATTGTGGGAGACTACCAAGGTAATATGCAAAAGACATGCACGCCCCTACAAGATGTCTGTGCTTGCAGGCCATCCAGATTCCCAAAGCATCCACTTGCATGCACAAAATTTATTAAAGTAACGAAAAATCCACCAAAACAATTTTTCCTTGCCATACTCGTTCAGCTGTTGTACGAGTAGTAGGGGACAGGGACTGATTGATGGACGGCTGCTCGGCTGATGTACTCGTTCGTGGGCTCAGACTAGTACTACTGCCTAAAACGACATCCATTTTAACATTTTTTTGAACGCTTAGACGTCAAGTATATTGGGACGGAGGGAGTACGAACTAAGAAGACTTTGTCATTTAAGAAAAAACGGAAAGGACAACGGAAAGGACAGTCAAAAATTTACAGTCTTGAACCGGAGAGCTGTGATACAGTAGTGGTAAAAATGTCCCGTCATGGAAATTCACCAGTTTAATTGAGCTTAGAACATAATTGTGTTTACCAAGTAGTCATTAATTAGGAGTTATTTTTTCCCGTCTGTCTCTATTAAATATAGTTTGGGTGTACTCCATACAAGAAACAAACATAGCTCAAATGGCTAGTGCAGCGGGCGTAGGACGACGTCCTTTGCGAAAACGAGCCAAAGGGCCAGGATGACAACTTTTGGGTTGGAGGGAGTATATCCTAATTGCAGGTGGTCGTTTTTATTCTTTAGACAAGCAATTTGTCCGCCTAGACTAAACGCCTACCGCTTAGCTTATCAGTCTGCTTGTTTTCTTCTCATAACAAAATAGTCAAAACAACATCAGCTGACTTATCAGCCACAAAAACGATCAGCCGAACATGCCGTACAAAAGGTGCTATTTTCGAAGCTGGACTAATGCTCGTGTATGAAAATAGATTGAAAACAAAAAGGAGAAAAAGCTCACAACCCGCTCTAGATTTTGGGCCTCCCGCTGATGTGCCCGGTCAGAACGAACTACCACTGTCGCTCCACTTGATTCGAACGCGCCGCCTCTGTCGATCCACTCGATCTAGAAGCCGCCCATTCGAGCGAGCCTTTGGGAGCACCACTGGGATAAGGGCTTGGGAGCGTCGTCTGGATGAGGAGGGAGTCGGTCCCTCCGAACGCCACTGGGAGGAGGTGGGCTAGTGCCCATGACAGATGCTACGAGGAGAGGGCCACGCTAGAGGGGGGACCGCTGCACTAGAGGAGTGATGAGAGTGTCGCGCTAGAGGTGGAGACCGCGGTGCTGCACACCTCGACCATAGAGGTCGTGCCGCTGCACTACAGACACAAAGCCACATCGTCGCTTTGTAGACCATGCCATCTCACGGGAGGAGAGGAGCTCCAAACCCTAAGCCATTTTGGGCATGGTGGAGGCGTGTGTGAGACAAGAGTACGGGGAAGCAGTTCCAAACCCTAACTCTCTCTTATATCTGTAACCATCTTATTGGGCCTTGTGGGCTTTGGGCCTCCTTTTGGAGGTAGGCATCTTAGAAGGCCCCCTTTGAAAATGACCTCCATTTTTAGAGACTGACCTCTTTTGGGGTGAAGAAGTTGACGGAGCTTGGCGGCCAAGACCTCGGACTCCGGTAGAGCCCCCGCTACTGCAGGAACTCAAGCAGCGGGAGCACTAGGTGGCAGTCTAGATGGGGCGCCAGACGCGGCGTCAGACGTGGCGTCAGGTCGTGCTACGCCATGGCTGAGTTGTGTGTCTGCGAGAGTGATGGCGGTGGCGTGGTGAGGGAATCGAAGGAGGGAGCAGAGCAGGAGATGGTGGGAAAGGAGGGTTTTTTGTTAGTGGTGGAGACTGGAGAGGGAGATATTTGATGGTGGGTTTTGGTTGTCAATGCAAAGCAGGGTAAAAATATTGACCGATAAATTTCAAAATTTTTGAGACATAATGTTTATCCGTTGCACCTAAAATTTTTATTCTATCACCCGAAATTTTCAGAATGTTAAAATTTACCTAGTCAACACGTTACAAAATAGAAAGCGCGATCATGAGAGGTCAAACCAGATGAGATCGGCCTTTTGGGACATATGCAATAGTAATGGTGAGCATAAGAAGATAGATCAACGAAGAATATGGCTAAGACAAAGAGATTTGTCTACAAGGTAGAGCCAAAGCAATCGTCCCCGGAGGAGTCATGGAAAAGTGTGTGGAAACCAGATTGATCCTAGATCACACACTAGCTAGGGTTAGATCGCCTAGGTCACCACAGACCGAAGAACACAGTGAGGGTCTCACACTTACATGGTGAAGAATGGAGATATTTACATGAAAACCACCAAAGGTTAACCAATCATGCTTACATGGCGAAGAACGACTAGTTTACAAGCAAACTAGCAAAGAAACCTTCAAAGATATCGCTTAGGAGGCATCTCGTTGGGGGCAAGGACATTGGCAGGTTGTCCTTGGTCAGCTGGTAAGCATAAGGCGTCATCCTTAGTCATCATTGGATCAAGATATAAATATCATGGGATTGGGAAAAAGGATTATGACAAAAGTATTATTTGTAAAAATGTTGATTGTGTGTTGGATGTCTCAATTGGCCATGTATCCCCTATTTTATAGGGTGTAGAGGTGGTCTTATCCTGTTAGAAAACTAATATGATACTATTATTACGTCACATTATAGAGTTTTGCTTAGATTGGGCCAAATATGGCATGGACTCAATTTGACTGTCAACAAATCCCCAACTAATCTCTCTTGATTTCCACCGTTGTACCCACTCCCTCGATTGCGTATTTCTAATAGAAATGACACTATACTACTGGACGTAGGGTTCAAAAGCCAAAACTAGGATAAATCAATTTGTATCCCTTGTGTGCTTTGAATGTCTGAGTCACCAGAGACCCACACACGGACCTCCAAAACAACAACCCCAATGCTTAGCGGAGGTTCCAAACCCGTGACCTCATAAGACAAATGTAGGACTATGATACAACTTTGACACCATCGTATGAGCTTTCATATGAGGCAACATTCCTTTATTTATGGACAAATCATGGAATTGTAAATTCCTATATATGAGACAACTTACATGAAAAGTCACTACATGATGTTGCCTATTGAGTTGACTCAAAATTAGGTGATATATATATTGCATAAGACCCTCAATGCGACAACATCAATGCAGTTGCCCTTACGGCCTTTAGCAATACATTGAGAGAAACATGACAGTATAAGGCAGCTCTGACTAAGGCCTTGTTTGGATGCACATGTCCCTCAAACCACATGGGATGAAGTGGATTGGAGTGGAAATTAGTTCAAATATACTCCAATACATGTGGGGGAGAGATACATGCGCATCCAAACAAGGCCTAATATGATGAAGTGACATCACTTATTTTTTAGTGCAAATCATGTATTTATCTCTGATAGCATGCATCTCAGCAGTAGCATCATTCATTGACATGCGCTCTTTGGGCGATTGCATTGAGCAAAGGACCCCAAGCTCAATGACGGCTGACAAACATTCCCTTGTTCTTGCTATATGCCATGTATCATTGTTATTGCTTATTGCTCCATCGTGCAACCACATGTTTGAATCTACTATCTCCATAACCTTGTCAGGAAGAGCTGCCTTAGCGTAAAAATGCAAGCTTACCCCATCTCTGAACATATCATCGGTGGGTCTCTTTCGTGTGAACATCTCGATCAAAATGATACCAAGACTAAAGACATCCCCGGAAGTTGATACCTCAAGCCCTTCTCCATATTATGCAATACATTGAAATATGAGCACACATAAAGAGGTCAAAGAATATTTGATATGCATCTTACTAGTCCTAATTAGTTAATTATTTTTAAAGCCTCTACATTAATTGTACTAGGCACTAAAATATATAATTCCTAAAATTCTCACAAAAATAATAAAAAAACCCCTAACTATCAATTTAGTCGATTGTAGTCATTGTTAACAATAATATCTATTGGATCAATTATGTATTTCAAAAAAATTACCCATAGTTACCTTAAGTAACCCATCCATTTATATGTAAATTGCCTACATTTATCATTGTAAAAAAATAACACATAAACGTCCTCTAAATTATCTACTTATGTCACACACGGACACACACGCACGTGCACACACACACACACACACACACACACACACACACACACACATTTTTTTGACCCCAACTCATTAAACTCGATTACATCACATCTACACATGAGTTTACTTGAAACTCTTATTTGTTAATATTTGAATGCAATACTCATCATGAAAGCACTTTTGTGTCTTCATTGTGTTGTTATAGAATTTACTTACAATTAATTTATATGTTTTCTATCCTTATTCATAGTTTTCCACTTTGAATTGTTCCTCCATTTGTGTTTCACATGTGTCTAGGTCAAATCCTAGCTTCAACATTGTTTCTAGCCAATAACCACGTGTTGTAGGTGAGGGTGTGTTACAGTATATGTACCTTCTTGTATAGCAGATGCATTTTGTTGGTGGTATGTCCTTGCCAGACACCACAAAAACAATTTTATATTTTCTCCAAGTCCTTCTATCGGCTCAACCTCTACTTCCTCAACCTCGCCCACCTTGGCCTCATCTCCCCTAGATCCGCCGACTTGCCAGCATAGATCCACTAATGTTCGAACCCACTGCCGCTAGATCCAAAGGCAAGTGTAATAATGCCTTATTTCCATCACCGTCCATTCTCCTTGAAACTCATCTCCTAACTATGTTTATTGATGCAATTCCATGGAAGGGCAGCCGTATCTCTTCGGTGGGTGGTGTCCTAGCTCTTCTAGATGAAGGAAGCCCCTAACAAGAGGAACACAGAGGGAAGGCTCACAGACGATGTGCTTCTTGACATCCTCCGCCGCATCTATGCCTAATCCTTGTGCTGCTGCAAGTGTGTCTGTCGCTCCTAGAAGTGCAGCATCTCTGACTCCGACCACATTTAGAAGCCTTTTCAGGCTATCACCGACTTCTTCTATGACAATTGATGGAATGATAATCACCACTTCACTAGCATCATTACTAAATGGCCCTCCTTGTCCTTCTTGCCCTTCCCTCTTGACAAAGTCCTAGTCTTATATTACTACAACAACCTCATCCTTTGCTGCTGTGTTAGGCCTGATGATTGCATCTCTATGTTGTATGCAATTCGGTGACAGAGAAATATGTCATATAACATCCATTCTATTAGTCAGGCTTGCTTTGGTTTTGATTCGACAATGTCCTTGCACTTCCATGTGATTGAATTTGTGGAGGTGGAGGATGCATGTGTAGGTGTGGAAATCTACTCATCTAAAACCGTCGCATGGATCTTTATGGAATCTAAATCTGGTGAGGATATTGTACTACATGCAAAATTGAGAAGTGTTTTTCTTAATAGGTTTACGCACATGCTTGAGTACTATGTTGTAGTTGCTATGGATATTGAGGGAAAGACATGGAGGACAATTTGTAAACCGCATGGTGATGAACCGTCCATCCATATCAAGCTCAGGGTCACCTGGGTTTGTGTTTTGCTCATTTTCACAATATGTCTTGGCTTTTAGTGTGGATATATATATATATACTTGAAGACTATGGTACTGATAAATGGAGATCGAAGCATGTTGTGCGCACAAAAGAGCTATTTGGATAGATCAATATTAAAGTTGGTTCTGAGCTTTGTGATGAGGACTATAGAGTGATTACAGTTCACAAAGAATGCAATTTGATTTCCTTTGCTGGGGGAGCATAGAACACTAATTGCATATGACATAGACCATAGAAAGGTTCATCTCATCTATGCCTATGTCATCGTCTTTCATAGACCAAGAGGGAGTCTCCATTTGAACATGTATTACCATCTTACTTATATTCTCTTGTTCATGGAGTCATTAACATAGCATTAAAGGTGCATTTGTTGTATTTCATCACGATGACATGTCTTTGTTCATGTAGGGAGTTGTTTTGATTCTATAGTAAGCCAATTTTACTTGGTAACTAAAGGAATGTTATGTTGGATATTATTAATTCTGGTATTTTGCTTAGGTTGTGGAGTCTTAGTGGTTTTCAACAATTCCGTGCAATGGATAAGAGATGAAGAGGGGCTCCATGATGTATTGGCTACCAATTCAAAGAATGCACTAATTATACTCATTTTTTCTTGCATGAAGGTGTCACATAGGAGGAGCATAGCTACATCGTTTCATTATTTAAGTATGTAGAGATCAATATTTAGTATTCAATCTATGTACCACTTGTGTTAGGACATCATTTGACAAAGTTGCTATGTTAGAGTCCATTGTTATTGTAAAAAATACTCTTGTTTGTGAACATGATTTATGAATGTAATGATTATATCTATATGTTGTGTGTTTAGTAAGGTATTAAGGGCCTAACTGAATTAGTAAATATTGTGAAAACCGGATGAAATTCTGTCACAGTTGGATGTAAGCACCGTTGATTATTTTGTTATCACCATCGCCATTGGTGAAGAAAATGTCCAACGCCGCCGCTATACGCATGATGCAGCAGGGATCATAAGTGTATCACCATCAAAATTCCTGTTTGGGAACCCCCCCCCCCCCCCTTCATCTATCTAATGCAATGAAACACAATTCTCCTGTTTTTTTTAAAAAAAACTTCATATTATATATAATAATGACACATGTGGGTAATTTCGAAGTAAATGTGTTACTCTAAATTATTCTTTTATAATAGCAGAGTTGGGCAGTGGATGCAAATTTAGGGCCTACTTTATGTATTTTTCCCCATAACGTCAGAACGAAATAGCTCAAATGGCTATTATTTAGGATGATGATTAAAGTCTACCAAATTAAAGGACAACTATTTATAATTATCGTGAGAATTTTTAGGATTTACTTTTTTGCTAGTGCATCTTATGAGAATTAACGTGGACGCCTCCAATTAGTTGTGTACCTAAATTAAATAAGGCTTAAATTTACGCCATTATGTCTCGTTGATGGTCTAGTAGGGATAGATGCTGTAATGTAAAACACTTGAAATCATCTAAAAAGAGTGGGAAGCCTGATCTCACCTCTTGACCCCACAACGAGGCTCCCACCCCTTGTCTCGCGGAAAAAAATCTTACCCGGTCCGATCCCACCGATCCAGCCTCTGCCGTGAACCACGACGTGCGCCTGGCGTCCACCCCGTGCACCACGCCGCCACGCCGTGATCCCACCACGCCGCCGCTACGACCGCTCCCGCGAGTCACTCCTCTCGAGCTTCCTCTACACCTCCTCGGCGCGCTCCTTCGCCGCCACAGGCGCCGCTGCGCGCCTCCCTGTCTCCACCCCGGCGCCGGCCTGCCGCGGCTGGAGCAGGAGGCGGCGTGCCGTTCTCGATCCACGCGCCCAACGAGAAGATCGAGATGTACTCGCCGGCCTTCTACGCCGCCTGCACCGCCGGAGGAATCGCCAGCTGTGGGCTCACCCACATGGCCGTCACGCCGCTCGACCTCGTCAAGTGCAACATGCAGGTGAGCGCGCAGCAGCCTAGATTTGTCGTCTCGGTGCTCCACGGGACCCATTTCGGGGAAATCTCGCGCGGATCTGGTGATGTTTGGTTGGTTGGAAATGGAACTTGGTAGTCGTGGGCTTGCGATCTCGATTTCGTCTTAGTGATCTGGATGCCATAAATCTAGCCACATCCCGCGTCACTATGCGTGTAGTTCTACTTCCTGTGGGCATGGATAGTTCGTTTACCTTTCCAGTTGTGATATTAGTTTGTTCAAACGTCGTGTGCTTGATGCCTTTTTCAAATTTAGTAGTTTGGTATGTAGTACCGCTTGTTAACTGAGTAGCTTTTGTGTGGAGCCCTATTGCTGCAGGGCCCATTCTTACTGCTTCAAGTAGGTTTGTGAATGCGCGGCTAGACCTGTGAATTTGATTACTGTGATTAGCTGTGAAATGTGACTCACTGTTGTTAACATTTCGTTTTTTTCTTGACGTGCTCATTGTTGGTACCACATTCCTCGAGTCCTGATTAATTTTATATTGGACTATATCACTATACACCATTCATTTCTAAATTTTTTGCCATACTATTTTTTATTTGCCATACTATATGTTACCTTTCAACATGCTACTTCTTGCTCAAGAACAGGCTGCTCGCCTACTACAAGCCCAAGAAAATGTGCATGATGAAGATGATCAAATTCTTCTTTTTTTGCAAAGGAGCAGATAGGTAGGATTTGTACCATTTTTTAAAATTTGGTGATGCTCTTGGAATTTGTTTTTGGCTAAGCCTCTACATCAAGCCATGTGTATTCAGATTTTGATATTTTGTTATTATCTCAAAAATGGTAAGAAGCAAATTTTACATCTGATTACTTGGTCCTGTCAATGCATTGGCCTGTTTGTTCTATCATTTCAATGCCACCACTTTTTGGGCTCCAGCTTAACTATCCTCTCTGTTCCCAGGTGCACTCAAGTCGCTGCTGATAGCTGGAAATTGCAGGATGGAGGATAGGGGCTTAAAAATCATCATGGGCAAGTGGTACTGCATCTAGCTGCAGGTTACAGCTCTTCCAGTTGCCTGTGAGTGTTCTCCTTGATGCCTCCTCCTTGATACAGTCATGCGCACATTTTAATGCTGCATCTAGCTGTAGTTTACTAATGCTGCTGCTGCTTTTGCATCTGTGTGCTTGCTGGCAGATTGACCCGAGGCATCGGTATGGGCACAATTTGCACATCTATTACGATGTCTGGTCCAAGAGCGAGAGCACAGAGCCCTTCTTTTATGTAAGTGAACCTGAATCCACTTGTTGCTACTACTCCATTTAAATTTGTCAGCGTGGAAATATGTGGGACGAATGTATTTTAAAATATGTATATGGTTTTGTTTATGAATGTACAGGTTGGAAATTGGGGAAGGCAAAGAAGTAAACCTTGAGAAATGCCCTAGGAGTAAACTTCAGAGCCAATGCATCAAGTACCTTGGACCAGTAAGCCCCTCATCAGTGAAACAATGTTTTAACTAATGATAGAAGTTTTTACCGCTATGATTAACAGATACTAGCCTGAATATATTATTGGATGACCAGTTGATCCATGCTCTTCTGTTTCTTGCTATGAATTGCAGAAAGAGAGACAAGAGTATGAAGTAGTGGTGGAGAGGGGAAAACTTGTGTATAAGAAAAATGGAGCTGTTGTGCATACTTCGGATGATTCCAAGTGGATTTTCATCCTCAGCACTACCAAAGCACTCTATGTTGGACAGGTAAACACAAATTTCGGTTAACCAAATTGTAATTTGTATTTGTTGCTACACGCCGACGAATGCAATTTACCGTGTTTGTTCTTGTCGACATAAAAATAAATTGCTTCTTGCATTAGTTCTGAAGTTCTTGCTCTGGGTGACTATGAGCAGAAGAAGAAAGGATCATTTCAACACTCGTTTCTTAGCTGGCGGAGCCATAACATCTGCCGGAAGATTGGTCGTCAAAGAAGGAATCCTCAAGGTATGTTCATACTCCAGGGCTCCAGGCAATGCAATCATACGGAAAAACAAAATCTTTGTATGGCATATATATGATGGAAAATGGCGCTGCCCATTCAGGAAAGTAACTGACGGCTTTGCTTGCATTTCTTCAGGCTGTATGGTCGTACAGTGGTCACTACCTTCCAACTGAAGAGAACTTCAAAGAGTTCATCCGCTACCTTGAGGAGAACGGTGTCGACCTCACCCATGTCAAGGTAAATGTAAGCAAATATCACACTGCTCTGCGTGTCACTCAACATATGGGTGTTTGTTTCTTCATGAGTTAAATCACTACAAGACTTAGAACTGACATATGGGTGTTACTGCTATGCGCTCGTTCAGAAATGCCCACTCGACAAAGACGACGAGTACCCCTTGCTGAGCCAACCTGAGGCTCAGGCCAACGCCGCCGACTCGAACGGCGCTGACGAAGCAGAACACAACACGGCCTCTGCCGCCATGGATGAGCACACGAGCGACTCCGACCCGGCCGTCGGCGTCGTTCACCAGGCAACCGACGACGGGAACATGAGTGAAGCAGAGGAGGATGACACCGACACCCACGCTCACACCGACATCGACACCGAAGAGGAGGCGCAGCAGCACGAGCTGCCGTGCCACCGTCGAGTGCTGGTGCTGGTGCTGCTGAGCTTGGCAAGAAGAACCACTTGACGTGCCGGTGGTCGACGGGCACGGGCCCTCGCATCCGGTGCGTCCGGGACTACCCACTGTTAATTTCTTAGGATCGGTAGATCAACGATCTAGCGGGGAACTGTTCCTTTTGGGATGAACAAGAGAAAGGTTCGAGGAATAGGGGAGAGAGGTGATGCACTGACCATCCGAGGGCGTTGTGGTTGTCGAACCGGCCATCACAGGTTCGTTGATGATGATCTGCGCACGGGCAGCGACGCGCAGTGTAGATGGTTTTGTTGGTGAAGGTTGGGGAAGTCCGGACGACGGCGGTGGCGGAGTTTCCCGTCACTGGCTGCGCCCCTCTCTGATCGGATTAGGGTTTGTCGGTGGGAATTACGGCTCGGCGTGAAAACCCCGTGAACTGAGCCACCGGCCCCCACCTATATTTATTGCGCAGTGTGACGGGGGCCCGCCAACCATGTAGGGTTGGGCGCCCCCGATCAGGGCGCGAGTACAAGGCCCATAAGGCCGTTGGGCCTGATGGTTAGGAGATCAATCTAACACCCACAGGACCTTTAGTCCAGGGCGCTGGAGCACGTCAACCTCTCGCCGAGGCTCACCGGCTCGCCGTCGAGGAAGAGGGACCCGGTTCCTTCGCCGCGTCCCAGCCCAACGATGATCCTGTCTCCGAGGCTCGCTTCCGTGGGATTCCAGCCCCAGACCACGATGACCGCTTAGGGCACGTACCACGGCTGTGCTAGCCGTCGTCTCAAGGTGGTTATTTTGCAAATCACCCCTCCGTTCTGAGGAGAGAGAGCGAAGCCACTCTCACTAGAAGACAACGTGTTACGGAGAATGAAAATCGCCGTAACATTAGCACAGGCATAGTACGTCTTCTGAAGATCTCCAATATAAGCTAGGGAGAATGTAACTATGTCTTAAATGCAAAAATGTTTCATCTCTTGTGTATAAGCTCAAATACTATTGTGTAAAGAGTGAAACACTGCAAAAATAAATTGGTTATTTTTTAAAGTATTTTCCTGAATAAAACCGTAGCATTAACACGAACATTATACTAGTCATATTTTAGTTACCTGGAGCAATGTATCCAATAGAACCTCTTATTCCAATAGTGCTATCAGAATATGCAAGATATTTGATTGTGGCTTCATCTAGAACTTTAGCAATGCCAAAATCCCCAAGACGAGCTCTCATGTCTTGATTGAGAAGAATATTGCTTGGCTTGAGATCACAATGGATGACTGGTGGCTTGCAACCATTGTGCAGATAATCCAATGCATCCACTGTTGGAACCAGGCCCGGCTCGCTGAGCCAGCGCCCCTAGGTTCCTTGGAGCCGACCCGGTTCGTCGTACTGACGACCGGCGCCGCTTCGGCCCAGGTCCACCGGAGTCACAACATATACAGGCCTCGGACCTAACTCAACCAAAAAGACTAGCCTAATAGGTGAGGACTGCCCACCTTATATGTTGTGCTCCCCCATCATCTGTTCCCGATGTGGGACTAACCCCAACAATCTCCCTCGTAGTCACACATCGGTCACAACTCTTTAACTCACACAACCGTGTGGGCCTAAGACGTTGTCCAGACGGGGTGCCCCCGCTAGTGTGTGACCCACCGAGATTTATTGCGGGTCGTTAGACCGGCTCTGATACCAATTATTGGAACCAGGCCCGGCTCGCTGAGCCAGCGCCCCTAGGTTCCCTGGAGCTGACCCGGCTCGTCGTACCGACGACCGGCGCCGCTCCGGCCCAGGTCCACCGGAGTCACAACATATACAGGCCTTGATCCTAACTCAACCCAAAAGACTAGCCTGATAGGTGAGGACCGCCCGCCTTATATGTTGTGCTCCCCCCACCATCAATTCCCGATGTGGGACTAACCCCAACAATCCCACCGAGATTTATTGCGGGTCGTTTGACCGGCTCTGATACCAATTGTTAGAACCAGACTCGTCACGGTTAGTCTGCTGGCTGAATTTCTTCAGGTTGTGGTTGATTGTTTTCATAAAAGTCCTCAACACTAACTTCACTAACTACCTCCCAATCTGTGTGTCGGTGTTTAGAAACTACCAACGAGTAAATTTGTACACATGTCGGGTTCCGAATGGTGAGACAAAGAGACAAGAGGATTATACTGGTTCGGGCAAGAAATCCCTACGTCTAGTGTGGAGCTGCTCGTGTTCCTTATCTCTGCTTGTGAGGGGGTTACAAGCTGGGTCGAGAGAGGGGGTATGAGCCCCAGGTCTCCAAGTGAGTGAGTGAGCTATCGGCTAGCTGTGTGTGTTGGTCTCTTTCTCTAGGAGTCTGAGAGTTGAGTCTGTGTTCGTTGTTCTTCTTCGTCCCCCCTGCTCTCCTTTTATAGTAGCAAGGGGAGCAGGGGAGTTACAAGCGTGCGTCGAGGAATATCTACATAGGATGCCTTCGGGTCGTTCCGGCGCGCGTCCATAACGCCACCGGGTGTGCCGTTTTCTGCGGGGCTGGAGTGGCGCTTGCCATAGCCGAGGTTCATTCTGGCACGGATATGACTGACGTTGCGGAGCTTACGTCCGAGCAAAGTGTCGACCGATATTCCAACCTCGTCAAGCGACTTTTGGGAGCGGCAGAAGCTGTCGTTGGGATGGTACCTGCGGAGGAAATTCTAGCGGCACGACCCAGGGCGAAGACCCCATGACGGCCGATGTTTAGCGAAGGAGAAGGTGTACTATTGGATGGGAAGTCTTACCTTGTTTGTATGGATTTGAATCGTTAATCCCATGCATTTATCTCGAAGGTAACGGCTACAACAACGGCTACAGTAGAGAGAATTTCGGCACGCAAAGTACTATACGCTCCGAAACTGGGGGGCATGTGTTGACACCGTTTTTTAGCACGTGTCAAATGAGCTAAGGCTTGACTGGTCGACAGCCGTCTTCCATCGGCATCGGGAAAGCATAGCCAGTAATGCCGATGGGAGTATGCTGCGGGAAGATTAAGTATGTTGCCGATGGAGGCTAGATGGTCCTTGCCGATAAGGTTAATTAGTGAAATTAGGTCGCCTGGGCTGTTAAGTTACTGTTGCCGATTACCGATAAGGAGACATTGCCGATTGCCGATGAGGAGACATTACCGATTACCGATGGGGACTGATTGGTGAAGACAGTTAACAGTATAAGGTTGCCGATCGAGAAGTATTGCCGATGCGATAGGCTTGGGATACCGATGAGTACAGGGTGACTTAACGCTTAATGTCAGCGGAAGGCTGCCGGTGGTCAAAGGAGGAAGTCGCAGATTGAAGGGATCTGCCGATGGAAAGTTTCCATCGAAAGGAAGACATAAGGAAACTGGTGATTTTATGCCAATATTATTATAGTAGTTTGAGTCCGACTCTTGCATGAGTCGTTTATTTTCCTTTAAAATAGGTGTGTTTGTTTAGGAAAATAATATTATTGTTTTAGGTCCGACTCCTGCGCGAGTCAGTTTCCTTAAAGTTAGGAGTTTGTTTTAGGAAGGATACATGTCGTGTCTTTGTACAACTCTCCATGCGGGAGTATAAATATGTGCCCGAGGGCTACGTGTAAGAATGAATCCAATAAAAAACAAATCAATTTTACTCTTATTCTACTTTTTATCGCAATTTCCCTTTTACTACATTAGCTGTAGTTATCAACAAGTTCTTTCAAGCTTCGACGGGCTGCATCACCCTGATCTCCGTCAAATCCTTGCAAGTTCCGCGTGGGAGTACCTCTGAGCTTTGGCATCCGGGCGCATCGCTGTTGCCTTGTTCAGCTCTGCTCTAGTTATCCTGATCAAGCCTCAATCCCAGCATCCGGGCGCATCGCTGTTGTCTGGATTGGATCTTGTTCTAGTTATCGTCCTTGTCGATTAACTGGTCAAATCGACTGGCACGCCTTCGGATACTGAGCTTTGGGTAATAGCCCGAGGTGTTCGCAGATCCTAACGCTGTTTGTGTCAACACCTCTTTTGGCACGCTCGGTGGGACCCGATTATACAAGTTTTTACATCTATCATGACCCATCCAAGGAGTGTCATTGAAGTCTCCACAGCAGATCTGACGAGTCATCAGAAGCAGGCTATGGAGCAGGCGATGGAGGAGTACAAGCGGTTGTATCTCAAATCCTTCAGCCTAAACAGAATCGGCGAAGCAGTCCAGAAGCAAGATCCGCCGTCGCCACGGCAGGTCACTTTCGACGCCGATCCTGGTAAAATACAAGAATGGTTAATTCTGCATTCAATAATGTATTAATTAGCCAATCCAATGTACTATCCGATGCTGTATACGATGGCATTAAGCAAGCTCGCAAGGGCGGACAGGAACCATATTATGTTGGTCCAGAGCATCGTCAACTCAGATCGGCATCTATTACGATTCCATCGGCGGTTCCAAGGGTGTCTACACCAATTATGAGTCGATCTGCTGATGAGATCGTGCCACCAAGATTGAGCCCAACAAGCACTACTCAGGTGAACACAGATCTGGTGGCTTCAACAATGTCTGGACCTGTGATCCAGAATCAGCCAACTTCTGCCAACTGGTGGGGATACGATACATCTCTAAGTCTATCTGCTGATTCCAGATTGGTCCAAGATAACCATGCAGGGTGGAAGGTTCCCATGGCATCGGCAACACCTGTACAACACCTGTACAAATCAATTTTACTCTTATTCTACTTTTTATCGCAATTTCCCTTTTACTGCATTAGCTGTAGTTATCAACGAGTTCTTTCAAGCTTCGACAGGCTGCATCACCCTAATCTCCGTCAAATCCTTGCAAGTTCCGCGTGGGAGTACCTCTGAGCTTTGGCATCCGGGCGCATCGTTGTTGCCTCGTTCAGCTCTGCTCTAGTTATCCTGATCAAGCCTCAATCCCAGCATCCGGGCGCATCGCTGTTGTCTGGATTGGATCTTGTTCTAGTTATCGTCCTTGTCGATTAACTGGTCAAATCGACGGGCACGCCTCCGGATACCAAGCTTTGGGTAATAGCCCAAGGTGTTCGCAGATCCTGACGCTTTTTGTGTCAACAAGTTGGATCATGCGCCCGGGGACTGTAGTCACACGGTTCCCTTCTTCCTCGCACCCCCATGATCTAGGATGTGGAAGTGAGCTGCCTCGTGTCTTTCCTCGATGGACGAGACCGAGCGCTCGGCGAGCTACAATCGGGTGGTTTAGGTGAGACCCCGGGTCCTCATCCGTGGAGGCTCGCACCGACGGAGGTCTATCGGTGACCGATCTCTGTTCCCAACAGTCGATACGTATAGTACCCGATTTCGTTCGCTGGGAACCGAGGGCTCGATGCCACCCCTCGTGGGATCTACCACATATTCTGTTATCTGTTGAAGCCTAAACACGTTTTCTGAGCGCGTTCGACGTGAAGACGTCTACGTTCCGGCCGCGAGGGCCCGCTCAGCAACGTCCCTCACTCTTTGTTTCTTCGGCCGGGGAGACTGTCGAACCCATGGAGTTGGGCCAGCCCAAGATCCCTCGGCCTTGTTAACTTTACTTGGGTTTGTGTCATGGCGGGCTAGAGGACTAATGACCCATTAGGTTTTTACATGAATATTGTGGGCAGTGCGAGTTGCGACCCCGTGGCCAAAGCTCGTCACCGCCACCACTTCCTCTGCGTTCTAGATACAGGAAAAACAGAAACTTGAACGAAATTCAATCGGGTGGGCGTGCTTACCGATTGTTCTCACCTCTCTTGTTGGCCATGGGGCATTGGATGCGCTCCGCTGTGCTGCGTGCTAAGTTGGAGGAGTTGGTGCGCGAGGGAAGTCTTCCTCCGTCCTCTGACCCGTCGTGGTGGCTGCTGCCTGGAGACGACCTTTCCCCTAATCCTCCTGATGGCTACGTTGTTTCTTTCGTCGAGTTTCATCAGCGCGGGCTGGGCGTGCCTCCACATCCGTTCCTCCGAGGTCTGCTTGACTACTATGATCTTGAGCTTCAATACCTTAATCCTAACGGCATCCAGCAGATCTCGACCTTTGTAGCTTTCTGCGAAGGGTACTTGGGGATCGAGCCCCACTTCGATCTATGATGGCGGCTGTTCTCCGTGGATTTCATAAAGGGGCGGGCCATGGGATGCGCCAGGGTGAAGCTCCGGCCCAGCCGTGCGGGAGGTTTCATCGCCGTGCCTACCCGGTCGACGAAAAAAGTTTGGCATACGTCGTGGTTTTATCTCTGGAGCGACGAGAATGCCCCGTTTCCCCGCTATACCGGGACACCCCTCGATGCTAGCCTCCCTGCTTTTTATTATGGGATCGATGGGAAAGCATTGAAGCGACTGGATGATGTCTTCCGTGCCATCAAGGTCTTGAAGGAGGCTGGCGTATGTTCACGTGATGCGACCGGTGGCTATTTCTCCAAAGGCGTGGTGCCTTTACGCCAGCGGACGTTGATGTTGTTTCAGATGACCGAGGACATGTCTCCTGAGGGCACGGTGACGGCTCTGGGTGCGGCGGACGCGAACATCGTGGTGGCGCGCGTTGGGCTAGTCACTGGTATGACTGGCGCGTCTTATCCTGTTGACGGCGTCCCCAGGATGCTCCCTGATCTGATCACGAAAGACTTGACACTCTATATCTTCCTGTACTTTTCTTGTTGTTGGAGCACCGTCTCTTTGCTTTCCTGTCACTGACCGATCGGGGGGAGGGATTTTTGCAGGTTGGTCGGGTGGACGTTCGCTCCAGTCGTCCTCCTCTCCTGACAGTTGCATCGAGGCAGGCGAACAAGGAGCGCAACGAGGAAAGTGAATCACGAAAATCCCATAGGAGAGATCGCCACCTTCGGAATGAGGGACGAAGGGTTAGGGAGGAGAAGGGAGAGGAGGTCTTTTCGATGTCGGAAGATACTAACAATGGGGATGACGATTCTTTGGACCCGGAGTGTTCTCCTTCCCATGAGGCGGGTAGTCTGTCATCGCAATTCGCCCCCCTGAACTCTCCTCCGGACGCCAATTTGCTCGAGGCGGTGGAGGTCATCGGCGACGTCTCGACGCCGGGGTTGGAGTCCGTTCCGATTGATTCCGCCTTGCTGGTATCCGACGACGTGCTCGCGGCGTCGTGCTCTCAGTCGACTCCGCCTTCTAGGATCGCCCCTGTTCGGACGTCCCCGGACGCCCCTATGCCCGACGTTGTAACGCGGGTGCCAGAGGATGGTCGGTCGGAACCGAGGGTTCCTTCCCGCAAGCATGGGCCGAAGTTGCTGAGCTTGTTGTCGGATCCCCGGCCGAAACGTCCGACACTAGCGCCGAGGTGAATGTATTTTGACTCACTTCATTTTTTAGAGAGCTTGCATTTTTCGCTTCATCGTGTCTCCTTTGCAGGCGGAGCGTGGGCCGCTTAACCTTAGCTCCGGCGAAAAGGTTAGCGGTCTCGCGTCCCGGAGGCTTGTCTGGGAAAACGGGAACGCGCACATCGCGCAGTGCCACCATGCTTGCGGGCTCTAGTGGCACCGAGGGCAAGGTGGGCGGCGTTGCTTCATCTGACACCGGCATTCCTGACGTTGGCATTCCTTCAACGAAGGACCTTTCACCGGTAGTTACCTCAGTGATGGCTTCGTCGTCGTCCTCCTCGCTGGCCGTCGGAAACGTTCCTTCCTTGGTCCGTATGTTCTTGCCCCGGGTCCTAGCTTCGTCCTAAGCCGGGCCTCGTCCAGGTGTCGGGGTCACTCCTGGCCCCGTTGAGGCACAGGAGATGATGGAGATCCTTTCTCCTTTCTGAATGCTCCCTGGGGAGGTGGCAGCAAGACCTTGGAACCGACCCGACCACCCCATTGTTTGGGCCCGTGTGGACGAACATGGAGTCGTGTTTGCTTTGGCGATCGTCTTGAGGATTCTCGTTGGCGGGCGACCCACCAAGGAGTAAGAGACATGGCGAAGATTTGGGACGACGTGGTGACTCCTAACATGGAGGTGATTTGTCTTGGTCCCTGACTTATTTCGCACTCGTTTCACGATGTTTTTCTTATGCCCCTTCCTCTGTAGGCGATATGCGAGAGTAATATCCTCAAGTCGACCTTCCTTCCCGGGGAATCCGAGGTCTGGCCGGCTGCCGCCGAGTGCCGTCAGCGAATCGCCGTCCTAGAGGCCGAGCTGGTTGAGGCTCGTGTTCATGTTCGCGATTTGCGTCAGTCTGAGGAAGTCATGTGTCAGAGGCTTGAGACTCAGGTGGCTGCCCGCAAGGCTATTGAGAAGCTGAAGGATGTCGAGAAGGATGTGAAGGGCCTAGAGCGTGCCCAACAGCTGGCCCTGGATCGGACAAAGGTGGAGAAGAATGAGCGTCGTCAGGCTGAGGAGGAGAGGGAAAAACACCGCAACACGGCTCTTGCTCTGAGCGCTGATTTTTAGTCCGAGCAAAAAGAAGTCGGTTGACTGGAGGCTCAGACCCGATGTCTCACAGAGGAGCTCGAGGGTGCGTGCCCTTCTCGAGGTATTTAAGTTTTCTATTATTGTTAGCTTGGTAGGCTAACCTTGTATTTTCCAGGTGCTAAGGACCGGTTGGGGTTATTGGCGGTTAGTGAAAAGCGCCTTCAAGAAGAGGCTACAGAGGCGAAGGCGTCTACAGCGGAGTCCTCCAACTCTCGAGCGAGGCTTGAGGAGGTTCTAGTTTCCGCTCTTCAGGACCTTCAAATATCTGTCGGCCCCGAAGACTCCCTTGAAGCGGTCGTTTCCAGTTTGCCTGACCGGGTCGATGAGTTTGTCAGGACCGAGATAAGGAAGGGCGTGTTGCGGGCGGTGTCCATCGTGCGTTTTCATTACCCCGAGCTGGGTTTCCCGACGATGGGCTTGGGGTGGTGTCCTGAGACTACCCCCTCCCTGGTGGCCGAGATTGAGAAGGAAATGGAGCTGGTCGTGGTCGGGATGCTCCGCACGTTGGAGGATGAGGCTGCCGGGGAAGAGGAGGACGATGCTCCAAATGCAGCTGGGTGGGCCTCGGAACCTTGACCGTTGCCCTTGCGCCCTTATCTGGCTTGTATCCATGTCATAGCGTTTGCCACAAACCTTGGACATGCTTTATGTGTATCACCTAGCTTTATCACAGGGAGCCAGACATACTTTCGCCATTTCCAAACACTTTTGCGAGGTATTTTATGCTAACGACATGAATATTAATTGGCAGATATCATTTGAGAAAGGAGACGATGGGGACGATCGCCTCTCAGAGGCATTAATAAATTCCAACCTTTCGAGGAGAGAGAGAGATAGAGAGAGATGATCGCGTGTACCTCTTTGTACAGTAACCTTTTATGGATACCTAGGGTTGTGCGCGCCCGGGTCGTTGAGGATGGTCGACGCTTCGCTTGCCGAAGCGCGGCCGCCGTTATTTTCTCCGGCATTCTTCCCGTCGTTACCTCCCTTCTTCACCCACCTTCTCCTCTTCAACCCTCCATTGAGGAATATTTTCATAAGGTGACAGTCTTTGAGGGGGTGACTCACGGGGGTCGTGTGGTTCGGACAGAGTCATTCCAACATCTTTTCGAAGTGGTCATTAATCTGCCCGCGTTTGCCCCACGCGTCTTTCTTTCTTGTCGTGGTGACTGATGGACGGCGCCGCGACCGTTCTTAACATCTCTCATACGGATGAGTCGAGGGTACCTGGGGACCCGACGGTGTTGAAGACGTCTCTCTTGATAAGAACGTGGTGACGACGTTGCCATCAACCGGACCTGGGAGTCCGTCGCATCGTTGGGAAGAATGGCGGACTCGCTCACGATGAGTTCGGCCCTGTTTCTGTTCATAACCTTGGAATGCTCGGGATGTTTGGGCTGGGCATGAGTCCCTCAGAAGTTCCTGATGCAGGATTCCTTCAGGTCTCCCCAGTTTTGAATCTTTCCCTTCGGGGGGTGTTCTAACCACACGCGGGCTGCGTCAGAGAGGTAAAACGGCAGGTGGCGGATTATAAAGTTCTCATCTCTCGCCCCACCTGCCTCGCAGGCGAAGCGATAATCCTCCAGCCAAAAACCGGGGTCATAGAGCCCGGCGTATTTCTGGAGGTAGGTCGGTGGCCGGAATCGTGTCGGAATCCGTGCAGCGCGTATACGTGGAGAGAAGCAATGCGGCCCGATGGGATCCGGGTTCGAACCTTGGTTCTCGCCAGGCTGGCGTCGTCCAGCCTCGCGCATGTGTTGTACGCGTTGTCTTTCGCAGTTGTTCGGCCTACGACCGTAACCCAGAAGGCGTGCTTCGACACCAGAATGACGCCTAACCTGGACCCGTCTTGGACTTGGTCGGGTAGAGGTTTCGAGGAGTGGCGCATTTCGCGCACTGGGGAAGGTTTCCCCCCTTCGTCGCGCTTGGTACTCCGACTGCCTGGTCACCGCCTGGTCTGGGAGGGTGGACAACCTTCTCTCCGACGTCCCTTCCTTGGGCGCGGTGGCCCTGGAAGACCGCCTCAGGAGTACTGGAGCAACAACTGTGCTCTGTTGCGCCCTCGGAGAAGCTGGGGGAGATGTGTCATTTCTGACTATGCGGCGCTGCATATCACGAGCTCGGGCTCGGAGGTTAGCCGCTGATCGTGGAGGCAGCCGCTGTTTGAGGGAGGTGCACTCGCCATAAATCTGGTGACAAGCGTCGTCGAGCTCATTTTGCTGGGCTCGCATGAGGCCGGTATGCGGCGGCGCGACAACCTGTTGGCTTTCGAAGGAGGTTTCGTTGTCATCCACCTCGAGGTCGCACGCAGCCTCCTCGGGGAGAGCCTCTTTTCTGTCACACACGAAGCATTCTCATGAGAGGGCCTCGTCGACCCCGGGAGTAGTGTGCCCGGTCTCCGTATTGCTCGTGTCGGAGAGGGCCAAGTCATCTTCGGACAGGAGGTCGTAAAAGGAGTCGATGGTTCCCACGAATTCGTCGTCGGGAACGTCGGTCATCTTCAGAGCGATGAGCCGCTCGAGGATGGAAGCGGCGCTGACGAGGCCGAACGGGTACGTTACTGGGACGCCTTCTTCCGTCGGCGCACCCTCCTCGATCTGGATGGCGGCGTCGTTGTAGGTGAGCGCCTGCTTCTGCGCATGGACCGGCGAGGGTCGTGGTGCCCTTCGGCCCTCGGCATGTTGTCGTGGCCTGCTCCTACGGAGGAGCGGGCGGTCGCTGCCCTCGGAGGACGGCTCGTCCGAGGCGTAGTACGCTGCTTGCCGGTCAGCAGGCTTCTGCTCTGCGTCAGAGCCGGGGAGGGAGTTGCTGACGCATCCCTTGGCGCCCTGGCGGACTCCTTCCGCTGAGGTAACGGTACCGCGATAGGTGTCGCTCAGAGGTGTCTCATCGCCGTCGGAATTGGGGTCCGAGTCCAGGAGATAGTCGTACTGGGAGCGCACGAAACGCAGCACGGCATGCTCGGCCGCATGACTGGTTTCGTGGGCATCGTCGTTAGGGTCCCCCATGCCGCGCATGAATGCTTCGAGCGGGTGGAGTCCTCTGTCATCGCTCCGGAGGGTCTCTTCCCCAAGTCCGGCGAGGTTAGATCCAGGGCCCTGTGGCCCTAGGTCCTCAGCCGGTGCGTCCTTGCGGGGAGCAGGGTGGTCCTCGTTCGACCGTGTCAGGGCGTTGACGACCTGGTCCGGCGAGGACAACACGCGGGTGACGGTTCCGTCTGGGGAGCAAGCGAACTCCAGGCTCCCGAAGCGGATGAAGGAGAGCCCGGGGTTGCCGGAGTCGAAGGTGGCCATTCGGAACCACTAGGGTGTTGCGACACGTGATGCCCCCTACCTGGCGCGCCAACTGTCAGTGTTTAGAAACTACCAACGAGTAAATTTGTACATGTGTTGGGTTCCGAATGGTGAGACAAAGAGACAAGAGGATTATATGGGTTCGGGCAAGAAATCCCTACGTCCAGTGTGGAGCTGCTTGTGTTCCTTATCTCTACTTGCGAGGGGTTTACAAGCTGGGTCGAGAGAGAAGGTATGAGCCCCAGGTCTCCAAGTGAGTGAGTGAGCTATCGGCTAGCTGTGTGTGTTGGTCTCTTTCTCTAGGAGTCCGAGAGTTGAGTCTGTGTTCGTTGTTCTTCTTCGTCCCCCCTGCTCTCCTTTTATAGTAGCAAGGGCAGCCGTTACAAACGTGCGTCGAGGAGTATCTACATAGGATGTCGTGCCTTATCCTTTCCTTCTTCAGGAAGGATGTTGGACACTCACAATACTATATTCCTATTGCCTTCGTCCTTGGTCGGAGGAGGGGAGCCGTGTCGGTCCCTCGTCGTACCTCCAGAGAATACGGGGGGGGGGTCTGGTTGAACCCATAGCGTAGAGAGGCATGGAACCCGTTGTACTGTTGGCAAGTACAGAGTTGTACCTTCTTATGGTTCTTTTTGTATACGGCAGATTCCTTCACTCTGGGCCAATGGATTTCGTTACCCGGTGGGCCCTATGTACCCGGCGTACCTCCATTTGAAGAGTTCCTGTGGGGGGGCCGGAGGCGCGGGAAGCGGTCGTTGCTCCGTGTGAAGCGTGGGTCCCGCCTGTTCAGGAGTCCGGTTCCGTCCCGTCCCTGACTGGAGGACTCGACGTGTCTCCATTTAGGTAGGAACTAGGGCGTCATCCTGAGCCCCGGCCTATACGGGGTGTACGATCCCTTAGGGTGGTGTACCTCTGTTCTTATCATCGTTTGCACCGTCAGGAACCAAAGGGTGGCGGTTGTCACCTTCTAGATGGGGGCAGATAAGTCTTTTTCCTACTGATGGCGTTCTCCACGTCTTCCGTAGGCTGAGGAGCCGTCTCGCTCCCCGCATCGGGCGAGGCGGAATCACGTCTGCCCGGGGGCACGTCTCCTTACCCGGGCCGGTGGGATTCTACGAGTTACATCCCTCCTCTTCGTGGGCCTGCAGTGATTTGCCCCTGATGGGCCTCTTATCTTTTCCTAGATGACCGTCGTTGGGCTTTTGGTTTGTTGATTTGTTTTTGAAGATTTATCATTAAATTAGATCTCCGACACTGTGTTAGTTCCAAACATCTCACCACCAACCTGAAACTCATCTAGCTCATCTGTTGACAGTTCATTCCACCCCCAACTTAAAGCTTCTTCAAAGTCTGTATCTCTACTCACTACAATCTTATTCTGCATAGGATCATATAGCCTATGAGCCTTGCTTCCTTCTTCCACACCAAAGTAAACTAGTGTCGGGTACAAAGGTAAGGGGTACCCTAACCTATGATAATCTAATGCCTAAACATCTAGGCGGAATCCGACAGTCGACCAAGCAATGGAGGAAGGCCCGTCAGGCGAAGGCCTACCCCACCGGCAGAAAGGGCAGGCCATGGGCCATCCCATTACCAAAGGGATGGTAGGTGGAATGACCTTCGATCTCGATCCCCTGAATGACGGAGAAGGGATCGAACAAACGACCCTCCGCCGCGACCCCTCGACCGACTGATAGGGGGATCGAACGAGCGCCCCCCAACCTCGACCCCTCAGATGACGGAGAGAGGTCGATCGAATCCCCCTCGACTCCAACCCCCCGAAGTGACGGACAGGGGGTCGAACGAACGATCCCGGAAGAGGAGGCTCGATCAGCTCACCTGCTCCCGGTATGGGATAAAAGGAATCCTATGATGGGGTCAGTCCCCGCCTAACGCCATGGGCGCTCACTACCTCGGTCAAATCCGTCAAGTCATCACCCATACCCGGATTACCCGTCAACCGTACAACTACTGCAGCCACGCCTTGAGTACGGAGCACCCCCTCGAATTTTGGGCAAGGCAGCCCTCGACCGCATTCTCAGGAATGTGTCAGGGTCACGCAGGCCCCGATACCCCTCGACCCGGGGGTTCGACCCTCATCCCCAACTGCTACGGCATGGGCCCGTCCGATCCGTCCCACTTCAAGTGTGGAGTTCGCAGGTTCCGCGCCATGCCATTCGGCGACGACCGGTCCGCCATCACCATGCCTCGGAACACCAGAAGTACAGGAGGAGCATGCTGCTATAGCGATCGATGTCTCGTCACACACATGGCGCACGGACACGCCTCCCATACCGATACGTACTAGGCCCCTGTACTCCTTGGCCTATAAAAGGGGACGCTGGGATAGTAGAAAAGAGAGGCTGAGGAGGCTGGGGAGAACAAGAATAGGAGAAGAGCATGAGGACGAAGAGGTCAATCATCGACCCCACTCACATTCCTATAAGAACTCTCACCAGAACCAAACACAACACAAACCAATCACTTGTCTGATCAACATCTCAAGCAATCAACCAATTCACCTAGAGTAGCCCTGCTAGTTCTAGGCCTCGGCTCGCTCGGAGCACCCCCATGTAAACCAGCTTGTACTGCCCCCCTATACGAGCACTTCGATGCAAGATAATACAGTACCCCCTCCTCTTGCTGGACGTAGGGCCTTCTTTGCCCAAACGAGGATAAACTCTGTGTTCTTCTTGCATCACATCTGGGAGAGGGAGCACGCAATATACAAATTTACTAGTTGGTGATCGACCCCCTGGGTCGAAACACTGACAACTAGTCTCTGACTTCTGTCTTCTAGTTTCTTCAGATGTGGTGTGGTTACCTTGGCATGTGCCAAACAACCAAACACCTTCAAATGACCAAGGTGAGGTTTTCTCCCGATTCATTGCTTCAAAAGGAGGTCTTGTTGGCAACCTGTTGAGTAAATAGACAGCATGTCTAACAGCTTCCCCCTAGAACTTTCCTGGAACTCTCATACTCTTCAGCATGGATCTTGCCATCTCCATGATGGTTCTATTTCTTCTTTCAACCACACCATTTTGCTGTGGTGTGTAGGGAGCTGTCATCTGCCTTCTTATCCCTGCCTCATTGCATATACTTGCAAAAAGCTTTGATAGAAATTCTCCAGCTCTGTCAGATCTCAACACCTTAACTCTTTCTCCAATTTGATTCTGCATTTCTGCTTTGTACTTGACAAACACATCCACTGCTTGATCCTTGCTCTTGAGCATAGATACTTCCATCCATCTACTATGATCATCCACCAGAAGCATAAAGTACTTATTTCGCGCGATTGAGGAGGCTAGGGGAGAACAAGAACAGGAGAAGAACACGAGGACGAAGAGGTCAATCATCGACCCCACTCACATTCCTATACGAACTCTCACAAGAACCAAACACAACACCAACCACTCACTTTCCTGATCAACATCTCAAGCAATCAACCAATTCATGTAGAGTAGCCCTGCTAGTTCTAGGCCTCGGCTCGCTCGGAGCACCCCCGCGTAAACCAGCTTGTACTGCCCCCCTGTACGAGCACTTCGGTACAAGATAATACAGTACCCCCTCCTCTTGCTGGACGTAGGGCCTTCTTTGCCCGAACCAGGATAAACTCTGTGTTCTTCTTGCATCATATCGGGGAGAGGGAGCACGCAATATACAAATTTACTAGTTGGTGATCGACCCCCTGGGTTGAAACACCGACAGTTGGCGCGCCAGGTAGGGGGCTTTGCGTGTCGATCAACTCCCAATTTCTCTTCTAGATGGACTCCACCGTTCCACCACTTCCGTTCGCCACCATCATTTGGTTCGGGAGCCTAGAGTTCCTTTCCCTGGGCCACGGCCACGATATGGTTCTACTTTCTGGAGGTGGTGCGGATAGCAGCGGCTCCGATACATCGGGGCTAGGGAAGACCTCACGACGGTCCCACCACTCACGCCTTTCGACTGCGGCCAGGAGGAGGCGCGAGCGACGCCGCCGCAGCCTTCGCCACGCAGATGACGTGACACCTGACGCCACTCCCCCGGTCTCAGCTGACGACACAGTTCCTCCCTTCGGGAGTCTGTTTGACCCATGCTTGGAGATCGGAGGAGACCGCCTCGCCGAGCCCGACTCTGGCTTCATCATACAGCCATCTCGGAGGGTCCCCAAGGCCTCTCCTACGCGCTCGGCCGCTCCACCACGTAACCTACTTCCGCATGGGCTCTACAACAACGCCAGACTCTTCTCTGCCTTCGTAGACTCGCGAATGCAGGCACAACACGGGTCCCCAGGGGACTTGCTACGTGCGACCGTGAACCCCAGCGCCACTCCTCCACCAAGCGAGTACCCGGAGTCGCGACGAACCCTGACCCCCGGGTACTACACCTTGGGCATGATACGACAGCGACTGGAGGAGGAGCGCAGGGGATCTTTCCCCAACTTTTACCAAAGCCGCCCTGATCCAGACTCCCCTGATGAGGATTACGACCCCACGCGGGAGTGCTTCCACCTCGACGGACCAGTCGGCTCCCAGGACGACACCACCGACGCCGCAGCCGCAAGAGCAGGAGGAGGGGGCAACGCTACCCCAGCACGAGGCGCCAGTCCACCGATTCTGAACAAAGCCGCTCCGCCTTAGGACGCCCAGATCGCGCAGGTCTAAGAGCTACTCGCCAAGCTCGAGGAGGAGCGCCTATGACTTCATCAGCTCGAGCATGCCCTTGAGCAAGATCGCGAGCGCCCACAGGGTGGAGGGGCCCGCGCCAGGGCCTGTGACGTCCATCAACAGATCGTCGAGGAAGGAGCAAACGAGCCCCGCGTCTACAACCGTGCTAGTCAGAATGTCGTGGCAGCCGCAATGCTGCTTCATGACATGCCGACACCCTCGACACCCCAAGCGCAACGTATTAGAGATGAAATCCAGGGGTTCCTCCAGACCGTGGCCGTACAACAAGCGGAGAGCTCGTCCTCAAGGCGCAGAGGAGCTGCTTCCGAGCGACACGACATGCCCTCTCGTCAAGACCGAGAAGCGTCTGTCCACCAGGACAAGGCGCCCCGAGGCCAAGCAGGGCGACAACCAGTTTGAGATTGCATCCTCGACAATCGACAGCCGCGCGATGCGCGACACGACATCAACGACAACAAACGACGCCGACACAGTGACGCTGAGGCTCGAGGTTACAGTGCTGATCGAGGTGGGCGCTACGACAGCGACGAGGATCGACGCCGGTCCCCTGAACCACCGGGGCCACGAGTCTTCAGCAGGCCGATCCAGTGAACCGCCTTACCGGGTCTCTTCCGTCCACCCGCCAACCTGGTCAAATACAACGGTGAGACCAATCTAGAACTCTGGCTTGCTGATTTCAGGCTAGCGTGTTAGCTAGGAGGTGCCGACAACGACCACGTCATCATTCGGCAACTCCCACTCTTCCTCTCCGAGACCGCTCGAAGGTGGCTCGAGGAGCTCCCCCCGGACTTGATCCATGGTTGGCCCGACCTGGTCAGGATCTTCGAGGGGAACTTCAAGGGCACCTACGTGCGGCCGGGAAATTCTTGGGACCTCCGCAGCTGCAAGCAAAAACCAGGAGAGACCCTCCGTGAATTCACCCGACGATTTTCCAAGCAATGAACCGAGCTACCCCACATCTCCGACCACAACGTCATCATGGCGTTCGTCACCGGGACAACGTGCAAGGAGTTAGTACGGGAACTAGGGCGAAACACCCCCAAGACCGCCAACGAGCTCATGAACATCATCGCCAACTACGCAGCCGGTGAAGAGGCCGTTGGTGCGTTCTTTTGTGGGTCCCTAGACAAGGGGAAAGCCAAGGCAGACGAGCCCGGTGGCTCGAGCAATGGGCCCAAGAGGGACAGCAACAACAAGAAGACGAAGAACCAACGGGGTCGATGTAACATCGATCCTGACGATCTTGTGGCTGCGGCAGACCGGAAGAAGCCTCAAGGTCCCCCTCTAGACGGGGGCATCTTCGATAAAATACTGAAAGAGCCCTGCCCCTATCACAAGGGGTCGGCCAACCACAGTCTCGAGGACTGTCGCATGCTCAAGAAATACTATGACTCTCTCGGCCTCAAGAAAGACGACAAGAAGGAGGACCCACAAGACGGGGACAATGGCAAGAAGGAGGGTTTTCCCCGGGATTCTCGACTGTTTCATGATCTTCGGGGGACCCTTGACCCGACTCAGTGCGCGTCAGCACAAGAGTGAGCGTCGGGAAGTCTTCTCCGTTCGTGCCTGGGGCCCCCGATACGTCAGCTGGTCGCACGTACCGATCACCTTCGACTAGGACAACCACCCCAAACACGTCCCCGACGCAGGGGTCTACCCACTCGACGTCGACCCGATCATACTCAACACCCGCCTCACCAAGGTACTCATGGATGGGGGGAGCAACCTCAACATCATCTTCGCCGAAACCCTCGACCTCCTGGGGATCCCGAGAACCATTCTCCTGCCCAGCGCATTGGGATACCACGGGATCATCCCAGGGAAGAAGGCACTCCCGATAGGCCGCGTCAAGCTGCCTGTCTGCTTCGGCACCCCCTCGAACTTCAGGAGCGAGGAACTGACCATTGAAGTGGTCGGATTCCACGACACCTACCACGCCATCATCGGTTGACCTGGGTACGCCAAGTTCATGGCGATCCCAAACTACACCTACCTCAAGCTAAAGTTGCCAGGGCCCAAGGGAGTCATCACCGTCGACACCTCCTACGAGCACGCCTACGACTGCGACGTCGAGTGCGTAGAAAGCGCCGAGGCAGTCGATGAATCGGCCATCCTCACGGCCCTCGACGACTTCTCCAAGGAGATCCCCGACCCCAAACGACGCGCCAGCAACTTCGAGCCTGCTGAGGACACTAAGACCATCCCGCTCGACCCCAACCACACGGATGGGAAGGTGCTGACCGTCAGCGCCACTCTCGAGCCCAAATAGGAAGTCGTGCTCCTCGACTTTCTCCGCGCGAATGTTGACATGTTTGCGTGGAGTCCCTCGGATATGCCAGGCATTCCGAGGGATGTCGCCGAGCACTCCTTGGACATCCGAGCCGGGTCCAAATCGGTGAAGCAACGGCTGCGCCGCTTTGACGAGGAGAAGCGCAGAATCATCAGGGAGGAGGTCGACAAGCTTTTGAAGGCCGGGTTCATCAAGGAGGTTCATCATCCTGAGTGGTTAGCTAATCCTGTACTGATCAAGAAAAATAATGGAAAGGATAGAATGTGTGTAGATTACACTGGTCTAAACAAAGCATGTCCTAAGGTTCCTTTTCCACTACCACGTATTGATCAAATAGTTGATTCCACTGTGGGATGCGAAGCTCTTTGCTTTCTCGATGCATATTCTGGCTATCACCAAATAAAGATGAAGGAGTCCGATCAGCTCACGACTTCCTTCATCACCCCTTTTGGCATGTTTTGCTACCTCACGATGTCATTCGGCTTGTGAAACGTCGGGGCCACGTACCAACGATGCATGCTCCATGTCTTTGGACACCATATAGGACCAACCGTCGAGGCCTACGTTGATGACATCGTAGTCAAATCCAAGAAAGTCGAGAACTTAGTCGAGGACCTTGAAATCGCGTTCAGGTGTCTCAGGGCTAATCGTATAAAGCTAAATCCCAAGAAGTGTGTCTTCGGGGTCCCTCGAGGCATGTGTCACACCCAATTTCAAGGACGAAATAGGATGCATAACATTATGCGTGCCCAGGAAATAATCCACACATAAGTTCACAAATTACAAAGTACCATCACAGAGTTTAATACATCGCGTACATATATCCATCATATAAATAAATAAAACAACGGAAGATACACTAGCTCTCAGGCTCCATCTCACAGGGAAGGTCAACTGGTTGACCAAGCCTAGAAATCTTAAGGAAACTCCTCATAGCCTCCTGCTTGTGTTACCCATCCGGGATTTTCATCCAAAAAAAAATGAAAAGTAAACAAGCGTGAGCACAATCGTACTCAGCAGTATAACATGGGGTTATGAAGCTCAAAAGGTTGACACTGGCTTACTGCATTCAGCACTTTTAGTTGGTCAAAGTTTTATTATTAAGTATCATTAGTTATGCTTAAACCCCAAGAGATCCCAATTATATCCTTGCCAAAGTTTAAAGAGACATAAACAACATCATAATGGTGGCAACAGGAACATAAATGTTGGTCAAGTTAATTAATTAAACCGTCAGTTTTTCGGGCCGCTCGTAACCGTGAGCACGGCTGATATATCAGTTTTTAACACTCTGCAGAGGTTGTGCATCTTTACCCGTGAGTCGTGATGCCCCGAATGCCCGGGTTAATTACTCCCATAACACTGCCAAGGTGAGTGGGCGGGGTTCATTATGAAACCTTTCATAGTACCTCGTCTAACAAGATTAGGGCCGCTAGGATTGGCAAGGGGTGATAGAGCCCCCCTTCCGAGTAGCATAAAGACCGCAGCCTACGCTCAAACCCGGACAGAGGTTGCACTATAACCAGCTCGACAAGAGCCTAATGCGCCCTTTCAGGTAACCGCTAACGAGCTAGAAAAGAGCCTACTACCGAGTTAAAGCCAGAGCCATGTAGCTCCCACGGTAGCACTGTCAGTCCCAGCTTTTTCCAACAGTGAGTTATTATAAAAGGGTTATGTCCCAATTGCCATAAACAGGATCACCAATTCATTCAAAGCATTGTAACATTTGTCAGGGATCAAGTATCATTTCATAAAGCACTAGCCATCTACCCAAATGCATAACCCATAGGAGTCAAGGTAAAGGGATTTCAATTCTATGGGAATATACTACGGGTATCAATTTAAATGCATGCACATGAAATTATGATTACGGTGAATATGATAACAAGGTAGGTCTCATGCTATACTTGCCTTGGTTCTCAAAGTCTTGCTGGTCAAAGCACTCCTGGTCAAAGAACTCCTGGTCACCACCAAACTCCTCATCGTCTGAACTCAATCATGGCATTGCAACAACACGCATTCCAATTTGCATACATACAAAGCAAACAAAACTACTATTAGAACAGTACACCAGCAACAGTAAACAGAGTTAAAAGGTTTATAAAAAGATACTACGCACTGCTACGATCATTTCAATGCGAATTTCATGAAAATCGGATTTAAAACGCAAAAGATATGATTTAAACTAGTTCTCTAAGAGCATCTTTAGTATTTAAATTAACCTTGAATTTAAATATTTCAAACATGACTAACAGATGGTTTAACATGTAGAGAATTTCATTACGAATCTAACGCAATTCGAATCGTCCAAATCGGAGTTAAAATAAACTTTTTATAAACAATTTAATGTAGTGGCAAAACTGTAAAAAGAGAATTTCCTTTTAATTTCCAAAATAAAATAACCCGAGCAGAATTACTCTTTTGAACAGAGAAAGCGTATTCTGTGAAAGACGCCAGGGCTGAGGCGCGGGGTCGGCGGGTCTGCCACGTGGCGGCTTAGGGTTGGCGCGGTGCACTTCACAGTACGTGCACCCGCTGACTCAGCGCGGGCCCGAGGGTCCACGGGTCCACGGTGGACCGGGGAACATACCCCTTCGGAGATCTAATCTCAGCCACAGATCAGTAATCGAATGGCCGAAAAGAAAAGGAGGGGAGAGAGAGGGAGAGTCGGCCGAACCCGAGAGAGGGCGCGGCGGCGCCTCCGTTTCCGGCGGCCCGAGCTCGCCGGAGCGCACTGGAAAGAGGTTCCCGGCCACGGTCTCGTAAATCAAGGGCATGGGAAGGGAGAGCACGGCGAGGCGAACGCGTTGGTGTGCTCGGATGAACTTAGGGAGGCGAGCAGAGGCGGCGCGGCGGTGCGCCATGGCCGGTGGCGCGGGGCGCACGCGGGCAGTGCCACAGGGGCTACTACTAGCCGAATTGAGAGCACTGGAAGGTGCGGTGTGCCCGTGCGATAAACGTGGGGTGCTCGGTTGTGGCAGTGTGTCACCGGAGTCGGCTGACCACGGCGGCGCCATTGACGCCGGTCTCGGTGTGCATCGGAGCGGCGTAAAGAGTGCCTAATTAACCGAATTAAGAGGGCGGGGAGGAAGAGGGGGTGATGGCGAAGCTCACCGAGACGGATTGGAGAGCGGCAGAGGCTCGAGGGAGGCGGTCGACGTGCGACGGCGGTCAACGTCGGTGGAGCTCACGCCGGCGTGCGTTCTGCGGCCACTGACTAGGAGTTAGAGGGAGGAATAAGGCTGAGGAGGGTCGCGGGGAGATTGTGTACTCGAAACGGAACTTACCGAGGCGTTGGCAAGGGCTCCGGTGACCTCTGCGGCTACGGCTGCGGCGGCGGCGTTCGGCAGAAGCGGGAACCGCTGAGCAGAGAGCGAAGGGGGAGAAGGGAAAAGGGAGCGGTCCCCCTTAAGTCGCTTGGGAGCGTGCGGTTGCGCCGATGGATTCGGACGTGGGCGCGGGGTCAGAGGGAGAGGAACGTGCGGCGGTTGCCGTCCGCGGCGCGTCCGTGCGCGCACTCGGCGAATAGAGCGGGAGGGAGGTTGAATACGGCGCCGACATGTGGGACCCGATCGGCAGCGAGAGAGAGAAGAGAGGGGACCAGTTGAGTTGGCGCCGACAGATGGGGCCCGATGGTCAGAGAAAGAGAGAGAGGGAGAAGTGTGGCCGGCTGGGCCGGTCTGCTGGGCCGCGCAGAGAGAAAGAGAGGGAGTGGGCCGGGGGAGGGAAGAGCTGGGCTGGGCTTCTCGGGCTAAAATAGGAAAAAGGGAGGGAGAGAGAAAGATCAATTCCTTTTTTTCTTTTTTTATTTCCTTTTCCAAATCCAATTTCAAAACAATTTGAATTCATTTGAATTTGATTTTGCAAACTCAATCACCACAACAAGAATTATGCAGCTGCATGTATGCACATTCATGTTACTAAATTTAATAAATAAATCATTTTCATCCATTTTAAATGCAAACAATTTTGTGGGTGTTACAACATGCTCCTAGGGTACATAGTCTCCCAGCGCGGGATCGAGGCCAACCCTGAGAAGGTAGCCGCGATCACTAGGATGGGCCCGATCAGGGATCTTAAGGGCGTAGAAAGGGTCACAGGGTGCCTCACTGCCCTCAGCCGATTCATTTCGCGGCTCGGGGAGAAAGCACTTCCCCTTTATCGCCTCCTGAAGAAAACAGAGCATTTCACATGGACCATCGAGGCCGAGGAATCGCTTTCCAAACTCAAAGCCTTGTTCACCTCGCCGCCTGTTTTGGTGGCCCCAATCCCCGCTGAGTCCCTCCTAATCTATGTTGCTGCAACTACCCAGGTAGTCAGCGCGGCTATAGTGGTCGAGAGGGCGGAGGTGGGACACACCCTGCTGGTGCAGAGGCCCGTCTACTTTTTAAGTGAGGTACTCTCATAAAACCAAAGTGAGATACCCCCACATCCAGAAGCTGCTATACGCCGTTGTCCTCACTCGACGAAAACTCCAGCACTATTTCCTGGGCCACCCGGTAACTGTGGTTTCAGGAAGAATCGCCAAGTGGTCGGTCGAGCTCATGGGGGAGACTCTCTCCTACGCCCCTCGGAAGGCCATCAAGTCTCAGATATTGGCGGATTTCATCGCAGAATGGATCGACACCCAACTGCCCCAGCACAAATACAGGCTGAACTATGGACCATGTACTTCGACAGATCGTTGATGAAGATGGGAGCGGGCGTTGGACTGATGTTCATATCTCCCTCAGGAATCCACATGCGCTACGTCATCTGCCTTCACTTCGCCGCCTCCAACAACGTAGCCGAGTACGAGGCCCTCGTCAACGGTCTGCGCATCGCCATCGATCTCGGAGTCCGGCGCCTCGACGTTCGAGGGAACTCGCAGCTGGTGATTGACCAAGTGATGAAAGCCTCGAGCTGCCGCGATCATAAGATGGAAGCCTACTGCAGAGAGGTTCGAAAGCTCGAAGACAAATTCCATGGCCTCGAGCTCAACCCCATCGCCCGCCGATACAACGAAGCCGCTGATGAGCTAGCCAAAATCGCATCCACTCGAGGTATGGTTCTTCCTCACGTCTTTTCTAGGGATCTTCACGAGCCATCGGTCGATCTAAGCTCGGGGGCTCCTGCCCTCGAACAAGAAATCGACCCCTTCCCCTCGACGAATCCCCCCTCGAATGGGGATGAAGTCATGGAGATCGACGAAACGATCGCAACCCCAACCTCCTCGACGAACTGGCGTGCGCCCTACCTCGAATATCTGATACGAGGCGAGCTCCCAGAGGACCGCACCGAAGCCCAACGCATAGCCCGACGCGCCAAAACCTGCGTCTTGTACGGGGATGGCCGCGACTGTATCGACGCAGCACTACTGGTATACTCCAACGATGCCTCACCATCGAGGAGGGGAGGGCACTGCTAAAGGACATACACTCGGGGGCTTGTGGCCACCACGCTACACCGAGGACTCTAGTAGGGAACGCCTTTTGACAAGGCTTCTATTGGCCGACAGCTATCGCCGATACCACCAAACTCGTCCGATCTTGCAAGGGATGCCAGTTCTACGCTAAGCAAACACACCTCCTGGCCTAAGCTCTGCAGATGATACCCATAACTTGGTCATTTGCCGTATGGGGGCTCGATATGGTCGGCCCCTTAAAGAAAGCAAAAGGTGGCCAAACCCACCTTCTCGTGGCCATAGACAAATTCTCGAAATGGGTCGAGGCTCGACCCATCACCAATATTCGATCCCAACAAGCCGTGTTGTTCTTCACAGACATCATCCACCGCTTCGGGGTCCCCAACGTCATCATCACCGACAACGGCACGCAGTTCACCGGCCAAAAGTTCTTGAACTTCTGTGATCACCACAACATCAGGGTGAACTAGTCTGCAGTTGCCCACCCTCGAACTAACGGCCAGGTCGAGCGCGCCAATGGCATGGTTTTGCAGGGACTCAAGCCAAGGATCTTCCACCGACTAAACAAGAACGACAAGAGATGGGTCGACGAGTTGTCCTTTGTCCTATGGAGTCTCAGAACAACGCCAAGCCGAGCTACGAGGTTCTCCCCGTTTTTCTTGGTCTATGGGTCCGAGGCCGTCCTCCCCACTAATCTCGAGTACGGGTCCCATCGATTAAAGGCCTACAATGAACAAGCCAACGCAACAATCCGAGAGGACTCCCTCGACCAGCTCGAGGAAGCCCGGGACATGGCCCTCTTCAAGTCAGCAAGGTACCAACAGACGCTCCGATGCTACCACGACAAGCACGTACGCAAAAGGGACCTCGACGTCGACGACCTCGTACTACGCCGCCGACAAAGCAACAAGGGGCGTCACAAAATGACGCCACCATGGGAGGACCCTTCATCGTGGCAGAAGTGTTAAAGCCAGGGACCTATAAGCTGAAGAACAGCAAGGGCGAAATCTTCACCAACGCATGGAACATCGAACAACTATGTCGCTTTTACCCCTAGGGCCTCGAGGCCTTGTACATTTTCTACATTATGTACATCTATCGCATCATGAACGAATAAAGTGTTCTCGAAATACATTTCATGTTCGTTCATAACTCTGAGGTAGCCTCGACTTCACTCCTGCAAAGTCAAGCCTCCCTCGGGGGCTGACAGGGGGGACCCCCCTCCCTAAGTCCCTTAAAAACCCGAACGTTTTTTCAAAACTCGACGCTTCCCTCTCCATCTTTGCCCCGAGTACGCTCCGTAACTAAGCTAAGAACGCCTCGAACTCCCTAAGGGTCGAGGGCCGTCGAGCCGGGGCTCTCCTACGCCTCCGGGCTATGGTATCCCCACTCGCTCCCCCCTCGAGGGATACAAGCGCGCGTCGAATGCTTAGTCTAAAAGCACAAACTCAGGCAAAGAGAAACAGAGACGGCTCGAGAAATAAAAGCACCTAGATGCATCTCAAATAAAACACATTAAAGGTTCTAAAACCCCTAGGGGCTCGACATCGAAGTCTTACAAAAACTAACCTATTACATGGACCTTCTTGTCCAGATCTGGCTCACAGGCCGTCTCCATCCATCGGGGGAAGCACCTCAGGCTCGAAGAGCTTCGCCAACTCACCACCAGGCACCTCTACGGCATCAATCAGCTCATGGCACCTCGCCATGTTAGCTTCGTCATTCAGCTCCGGGTCGACGACAAAGGCATGAGCGGCGACGCTGAGGTCGTAGGAGTAGCCCGAGTGGACGACCGCGAGCGCCCGATTCATGCCTACGTGAAGAGCAGCACGGACCTGCTCCGTCACCCCACGGGTCATGGAGTAGAAATGGCGCAAGAGGGAGTCTCCTCGCGCGTCGCACGCAACCGACGGCTCCGGCTCGACCCCCATGTCATCACAGAAGGTGGAGATGGTGCCCTCGAGCCTCTCGTTCAGGGCCGCCTCCGCCCAGTGGAGGCTCTGGAGACTAGTTAGATCCTCATGGGCTCGGGCCTTGTCTTCCTCGAGGGCTGTCGAAACAAATAAGAGACTTCGTCAAAACCAAAAACAGGGGAAGGGTCGAGACCAAGCAAGCTCAGTAATGCTTCTAAAAAACTCACCCCGGGCGTGCGTTTCCAGGGTGACGTAGGCCTGCTCGACCTCTTGAAGTCGGCGGCTGGCGTCGGCGAGGGCCGTGGCTTGGTCGCTCCTCTCAGCCCGGAGGTCCTCGATAAGCTTACATGTGCCCTTGAGGGCCCTTGCCTTGGCAGCCACGTCCTCCTCCAGGGTGGCAATCCGAGCCCTCGCATTCTGCTTTGCGACGTTCAGCGCGTCGCGGTCCCGGGAGACGGCGTCGACGTTCGACTGAAGCCCCCGGACCTGATCCTTGAGGGAGGCGCGGTTGGTGGCCGCCTCCGCCAAGTCGCCCTCGAGCTGTCGGGCACGGCCCGTCTCCTGGACCAACTCCTCCCTTAGCGCGGCGGCCTCCTCCTAAACCTTACACCGGGCCTCCCGGGCGGAGTCCCATTCTTGCCCAGCCTCGGTGGCCTCCTTGAGGGCGGCGTCAGCCCACGACCGCGCTTGAGAGGCCTCCCCCCTGGGCGGCCTCGACCTCCCCACGCGCGGTGGCCACTTCGGTCCTCACCTGGGCGGCCTCCGCCTCCGCCTTCTCCAGCGACGCGCGGAGGGTGGGGAGTTGCTTCCACTGCTCTTGCGACCGGAGGATGAATTGGGACTTGTCATACGACCTCGCTCTCAACATCTGACAGGGATACAGGGATAAAAAGGAAGGTCATAAAAAAGGACAACAAGATAACCAAGGCAAGATCAGAGAGAAAAGAACGAGGCTTACCTCCATCCCCCGGTACAAATCCACGGAAGCGACCTTCGCCGACAGGCGCACCACATGGGCCAGCCACGCCCGGAACTCCTCCAGGTGCTCCCACTCCCAGTAATCAACCATTTACTTTGCGTTCAATTCTTGAGAAAGATAAGTTGAATGGAACAAACTATGCGGATTGGATCCGCAACCTACGAATTGTTCTCAGGGCTGAGAAAAAGGAAGATGTTCTAGACACCCCATTACTAGATGAGCCTGCTGCAGAGAAAACCGCTTACAAGAAAGCATGTGATGTTGATCTTGAAGTGGGTTGCCTTATGCTCGCTTGCATGGAGCCAGATCTCCAGATGCAATTTGATAATAATCATGCAGCGTACGATATGATCGTGACGCTTAATGATATGTTTCAGACTCAAGCCAGGACTGAAAGGTTCAATGTTTCCAAGGCTTTTGTCGAAACCAACCTTGCACAAGGCGCAGCAGTTGGCCCACATGTGATCAAGATGGTTGGTCACACAGAGATTGGAGAAGCTAGGCTTCCCAATGGGCCCAGAGTTGGCCACTGATTTCATACTTGCGTCTCTTCCGCCTAGCTATGGGAAATTCATTTCGAACTTGTTGACACTGTTTTTCGGCATGTGTCAAATGAGCTAAGACTTGTGTTGATCAGCGACCGTTGTCCATCGGCATCGGGAAATCATGAGTCAGTATTGCCGATGGGAGTATGCTGCGGGAAGACCAAGTGTGTTGCCGATGGAAGTTGGAAGTCTCGGACGTTGCCAATGGGACTTGAATGGTTGTCACCAGAACTGTAGAGGTCGGTTGCCGATGTTGCCGATTGCCGATGAGGAGATGTTGCCGATACCGATTGCTGATAGGGATTGATTGGTGAAGACAAGTTACCAATACAAGGTTGCCGATCGGGAAGTATTGCCGATGCCGATGGGCATGGGGTGCCGATGAGCACAAGGTGACTTAGCGCTTGATGTCAGGAGGGGATTACCGGTGGCCAAAGAAGAAAGTCGCGGATTGGAGGGATCTGTCGATGGAAAGTTTCCATCGAAGGAGACATAAGGAAACTGGTGATTTTATACCAGTATTGTTATAGCAGTTTGAGTCCGACTCTTGCGTGAGTCGTTTGTTTTCCTTTAAAATAGGCATGTTTGTTTAGGAAAATAATATTGTTATTTTAGATCCGACTCCTGCGCGAGTCAGTTTCCTTAAAGTTAGGAGTTTGTTTTAGGAAAGGTACGAGTCGTGTCTCTGTACAACTCTCCATGCGGGAGTATAAATATGTGCCCAAGGGTTGCGTGTATATCAATCCAATATCAAACAAATTAATTTACTCTTATTCTACCTTTTATCGCAATTTACCCTTTATCGCATTAGTTATAGCTTATCAACGAGTTCTTTAAGCTTCGACGGGCTGCATGACCTTGATCTCCATCAAATCCTTGTAGGTTCCGCGTGGGAGTACCTCTGAGCTTTGTCATCCGGGCGTATCGCTGTTGCCTCATTCAGCTCTACTCTAGTTATCCTGATCAAGCCTCAATCTCAGCATTCGAGCGCATCGCCGTTGTCTAGATTGAATCTTGTTCTAGTTATCGTCCTTGTCGATTAACTGGTCAAATCGACTGGCACGCCTCCGGATATCGAATTTCGGGTATAAGTCCGAGGTGTTCGCAGATCCTTGCGCTTTTTGTGTCAACACCTCTTTTGGCACGCTCGGTGGGACCCGATTAATCAAATTATATATCTATCATGGGTGATAACGCCGACGTTAACCAGAGGAACGTCATTGAAGTCTCCGGGGCCGATCTGAAAGATGATCAGAAGCTGGTCATGGAGCGGGCTATGGAGGAGTACAAACAATTGTATCTAAAATCCTTCAGCCTAAGCAGGAGCGGCGAGGCAATCCAGAAGCAAGATCCGCCGTTGCCACGGTAGGTCACGTATGACGCCAATCCTGGTAAGTTACAAGAGATGGTTAATTCTGCTCTGAGGCAAGCATTAATTAGCCACTCCAGCGTGCTGTCCAATACTGTCTACAATGTTGTTATGCAATCATTCAAAGAAGGACATGCACCGCAATATATTGGTCCAGCGTATCATCAGCCTGGATCGGCATCTATAAGCCCATCGGCAGTCCCAATGGCGTCTTCCACTCCTGTGGAGCCGTCTGCCGATGTGGCTACATCGCCAAGACCGAACCCTGGCAGCAGCATCAAGCTCAACACAGATCCAGTGGCGTCGGCAATTTCAGGACCTGTTGTCCAGAGTCAGTCAACACCCACTAATTGGTGGGGATATGGTATGCCCCAAATCTATCTGCTGGTTCTAATCTGGTGCAGGGAGATAGCTCAGCTTGGAAGGGTTCTATGGCATCGGCAACGCAATCACAGCCGGTGGCCTCTATGATGCATTACTCTGTGCCTTCTCCAACTGTGCAAGTGCCATCAGAAGATCTTCAAGTAATTCCTAAGATACCTCTGATGCCACCATCGGCAAGCCCTATGCTGATGCAACACATTATAGCAGTTGGCAGCCAACCTCTAGTGGCAAATCCTCAAGCCAGAGTACTGACGCATCAAGGTAATCTAATGATTGATTGCTCCAGGATACAAGAGCCACACGCTCCAGTTAGCTATCAGCCATCGGTAAGTCATATGTCGATGGTTTATAATCCTGGATGGGCTAGCCAGCCGCCAGCTCAACAGCCTGGCGTGTCAATGTATCATTATGGAGGCCCAGTAAACACTCAGAGCGGACCATCAGTACAGCAACTGATGAATACGATGAATCAACCTAATCTGCTAAGTGTGCAGAATTATCCATCGGTACATCAACCGATGCATAGTGTTCAGATGACTGGTGCTGCACCCGCGACTACTCCGCATCATCTTCAAGAGGCGCGTCAGCCGGCTCCACCAGTCAACAACCAGCCAATGAGTCGGCAAGAGCAGGATGCATATTGGGCCGATAAGATTGCCGAAGTTATGAAAGAACAATTCGGCATTAGACCCAAAGTCAATACATATTCTTATCGGACTCCGTATCCTCCAGCATATGACTTGATTCCTCTCCCAAATCAGTACAAAGTGCTTGATTTTACCAAATTCTCCGGCCAAGATGACACATCAACAATGGAGCACATCAATCGCTTCATTATCCAGTGCGGAGAAGCTGCCAACAGGGAGGAATTAAGGGTAAGATTGTTCTCTTCGTCATTGTCTGGATCGGCCTTTACATGGTTCATATCACTGCCTCCAAATTCTGTAATCACATGGGCCGATCTAGAGAGGCAATTTCATAAGTACTTCTTCGCTGGCATACATGAGAAGAAGCTTACCGATTTGGTCAAGATGAGGCAACGCAATGATGAATCGGTAGAAAGCTTTGTTCAGAGGCTACGGGACGTGAAGAACAAGTGTTACAGCCTGATACTTGACGATCGTCAATTGGCGGATTTGGCCTTCCAAGGATTACTGCCGCACATCAAGGACAAGTATGCGTCCCAAGAATTTGAAAGCCTAAGTCATCTGGTGCAAAGGATTGCCGATCTAGATATCAAAGCCTTTGAACCTAGGAAGACTTGGAACAAGAAGGTGACCTTCATCAGGCAGGAAGAAGATTCTAGGTCAGATGAAGAGCTGAGCATCGATGCGGTCGAATGGGTGAAGGATAAGAAGCTTGTGTCTTGCCCGTTCGGCCAGAAAGAAACCGAGAGGTTCACCTTTGACATCACCAAGGCCGACAGGATGTTTGACTTATTACTTCAAGAAGGGCAGATCAAGTTGGCACCCAACCAAGTGATTCCATCGGCCGAAGAGCTAAGGAAAATCAGGTACTGCAAATGGCATAATGCAACCTCGCACAGTACCAATGACTGCAAAGTGTTCAGGCAGCAATTGTAGTCAGAGATTGAATCTGGACGCATCAAGTTCGAAAATTCCAAAGTCCAGAAACCGATGAAGATTGATCAGCACCCGTTTCCAAACAATATGGTGGAATCTAGTGGAAAGACCAAAGTGCTGACATCGGAAGCTGCCAGGAAGAGGGCATCGGTATACCCCAACCATCAAGTAACTGAGCACGACGAAAGAAGGTTTGCCGATGACAAGAAAGGCAAGAGAGTTGCCGATGAAGGTAGCAGTGCCAACAGGGCTCCTGGTGTTATAATCACGCATAAGCAGCCAAGGCGCAACTATCGGCAATCACGTGAAGAGCGATATCGGCAAGAAGAAGAGGATCACCAAGAATGGCTTCGGCATAAGGACCATTTGAAGTGTTCCTTCTTCGTTCACTATTGGGAAGAAAGCATCAAGCTACCTACTACCGATAACTGTCCCGAGTGCAATGGGTATTACGCCGCCGATCAATCAGGTAAGAAACCTTGTTTTGATGATCGGATGCCCAGGTACACCAAGCCAGAGAGAAGAAGTCGGCGCATGACCGACTGGGGGGCAAGCTTAGTGCCCATAATAGGCTTGGCAGACGTGTCAATCAAGAGGAGCTGGAGGAGATGGCCAATGCAAGAGTGCCTGACGAAGAAATATTCTCCAGAGATCCCAACATCGGAAGGAGTACCGATGTAAGCGGTGGAAAGCAGCACCAGCCTGTTTGGAAAACCAAGCTCCCTCAGTGGTGCCCTAAGGGTCTGACCAAGACTCAGAAGAGGAGGACTCAGCGCGACCGCCACAACGACTTGTATGATAATGAAGAAGCCTTAAGGGAGAAGCAGTGGAGGCCAAAGCGCAAGGACAGGGATCCATCGGCAGAAATCAATATGGTCGTCATGTTGCCGATGGAGTTCATGGCACCTGTCAGCGATGATGAGGAGACTGCTGAGATGGCACAATTGGTACTGGATCCAATGATAGCCATCTTTGAGAAGCCTGCCGATGATGAGAGGCAGCACCTGAGGGCTCTGTTCGTTAAGGGCAAAGTGGATGGACAGCCGATGACAAAGATGCTGGTGGATGGTGGGGTATCAATAAACATAATGCCATACATTGTGTTGAGAAAGCTTGGGAAAGGTGACCAAGACTTAGTCAAGACTGACATGAAGCTCAAGGATTTCGAAGGCAATGTGTCGACAGCTATGGGAGTCGTATGTGTTGACTTAACCATCGGCAGTAAAACTTTGCCGAAAACATTTTTTGTAATCAGTGGCAAAGGCACTTATAACTTGCTCCTTGGAAGGGATTGGATTCATGCCAATTGTTGTATTCCTTCTACTATGCATCAGAGTCTTGTGCAGTGGATCGGGGACAGAATTGAAGTCGTCCGAAGCGAAGCCCCATCTACTGTTGCGTCAGCAGAATCGGAAACTTATGAGCAAACCAGATGCATATCGGGTGAAGCTTGGGACAAGGAGTTCCTCAAAGTTGTCGATTACCGCATTACACCGATCTGAGCAGTCGGTTCTCAAGAAGAGTTTTAATGGATCGGTTCGCTGACGATGGAAAGCTAGGACAGGGCTTCACGTCCGCCGTGATTTACTCGAGGTCGACATCGGCGATGGTAGTAAACCTAGGCCTACTTTTATTAGTGCTAAGTTAGATTCCCAATGTAAGCAGCAGTTAACTGTTTTATTAAAGGAATATAAAGATTGTTTTGCTTGGGATTATACAGAGATGCCTGGTTTAGACCGATCGATAGTTGAACATCGGTTACCCATCAAGTCTGGTTTCCAACCACATCGGCAACCTGCGCGCCGATGCAATCCTACTATTCTACCCGACATCAAGGCTGAGATTACAAAGTTAATCGAAGCTGGATTCATTCGGCAATGCCGATACGCCGAATGGATTTCTAATGTGGTTCCTGTGTATAAAAAGAATGGAAAACTTCGTGTTTGTATTGATTTCAGGAATTTTAACAAGGCCACGCCGATGGATGGCTATCTGATGCCTGTTGCCGATCTGCTGATTGATTGTGCTGCTGGACATCAAATCATTAGCTTCATGGATGGTAATGCTGGGTATAATCAAATATTCATGGCTGAGGAAGACATATCCAAGACTGCTTTCAGATGTCCAGGTCACGTTGGTTTATTCGAGTGGGTTGTCATGACTTTTGGCTTAAAGAATGCCGGTGCTACTTATCAGAGAGCAATGAATTTCATCTTTCATAAGTATATCGGCACGATAGCTGAAATCTACATTGACGATGTGGTGGTTAAGTCTTGAGATTTCGAGAAGCATCTTGCCGATTTGCGAAAAATATTGAAGTGCACAAGGGAGCATGGGTAAGATGAATCATAATAAGTGTGCGTTTGGTGTATCGGCAGGACAGTTTCTGGGCTTCATGGTGCATCAAAGAGGCATCAAGATCGGTAGAAAATCTATTGATGCAATTAATAAGGTGGTTGCTCCTACAAATAAGACTGAGTTGCAGTTCTTGATCGGCAAGATTAATTTTATTAGAAGATTTATATCTAACTTATCTGGTAAGATTAAATCTTTTAGTCCATTGTTAAGGCTGAAAGCTGATCAAGAGTTTACATGGAAGGAAGAACAACAGTTAGCCTTGGAGGAGATCAAGAGATATTTAGTGAACCCTCCAGTCTTGGTTCCACCTCAACACGGGAAGCCTTTCAGGTTATATTTGTCTGCCGATGACGGTGTTATCGGGTCAGCCTTGATTCAAGAATTTGAAGGGAAGGAGCGCGTAATATATTATCTGAGCAGAAGATTGGTGGATGCTGAGACCAGGTATTCGGCCATAGAGAGATTATGCTTATGTTTATATTTCTCTTGTATAAAATTGAGGCATTATTTATTGTCAGCTGAATGCACTGTTATCTGCAAAGATGATGTGGTTAAGTACATGTTGTCGATGTCAATATTAAGTGGACGAATAGGTAAGTGGATTTTGGCACTTTCAGAGTTTGATTTAAGGTATGAATCGGCTAAGGCAGTTAAAGGTCAGGTGATGGCCGATTTTGTTACTCAGCATTGCAATATGGTAAGCTCTGTAGAGATTGCTCCTTGGACTTTATTCTTTGATGGGTCTGCGTGCAAGGATGGAGCCGGTATCGGTATTCTCTTAATTTCACCCCGAGGACGGAAGTATGAAATTTCGTTGCCGATTGTTGCTACTTCAACAAACAATCAGGCTGAGTACCAAGCTTTACTGAAGGGGTTGGAATTACTCAGGGAAGTACGTGCCGATGCTGTTGAAGTCTTCGGTGATTCTATGTTGGTGATCAACCAGTTGATTGGGACGTATGAATGCCGAAGTGAAGCTTTAATTACTGCCCATGAAAGGTGCCTGCAGTTATTAAAAGAATTCAAAGAGTACCGCCTTGAGCATATTCCTAGATTGCATAACGAGGAGGCCAATTGGTTAGCACAGGTTGCTTCAGGATATTAGCCGATTCAAGAAGTCATGACATCGGTAATGGTTGCCGATGACTGGAAAAGTGGGATTGTCGATTACTTAAGGAACCCGTCTAAGAAGGTTGAAAGGCGTCTAAGGTTCCAAGCCACCAAGTATGTGCTCCTCAACAATGAGCTGTATTATCGGACGATTGATGGAATTTTGCTCAGGTGCCTTGGTAAAGAGGAATCAAAGGAGTTGATGGGCGAAATCCATGAGGGTGTGTGTGGAGCGCATCAATCGACATTCAAGATGAAGTGGATGATTAGGCGGAATGGGTATTATTGGCCAACAATCCTTGAAGATTGCTTCTATTATTTCAAAGGATGTCAGGATTGTCAGAAGTTTGGAAATGTACAGAGGGCACCTGCATCGGCAATGAATCCTGTAATCAAGCCTTGGCCATTCAGAGGATGAGCTATTGATCTCATCGGTCAAATTTATCCGCCATCGAGTAAAGGGCATAAGTTTATACTCATTGCTACCGATTACTTCACTAAATGGGTTGAGGCAATTTCTTTGAAGAATGTGACATCGACTAACATGGTGGATTTGGTATTCCTCAAACTATTACTACCGATCAAGGAACCATGTTCACATCGGGAGAGTTTGATGAATTTGCTGCTAGTATGGGGTTCAAAGTGTTAAACTCTTCTCCTTATTATGCTCAAGCCAATGGTCAGGCTGAAGCGACTAATAAGGGAGTTATTAAGCTTATAAAGCGCAAGATTGAAGAAAACCCTAGAAGGTGGCATGTGGTGTTAAACGAAACCTTATGGTCATATCGGATGGCTTGTCATGGTGCAACCAAGGTCTCGCCGTATCAGTTGGTCTATGGATACGATGTTGTCCTGCCTTGGGAAATTAAAACTGGCTCTAGGCGATTATCTTTTTAGGATCAATTGACGACCGATGATTATGCTACTCTAATGAAAGACGAGTTAGAGGACATGGCAGGTCATCGGTTGAGGGCATTGATCAATATTGAGGAAAATAAGAAGAGGGTTGCCATATGGTATGACAAGAAAGTAAAGGTAAAGGAGTTTGCCGATGGTGATTTGGTTTGGAAGTTGATTTTACCGATCGGGACTAAGAGTTCTAAGTTTGGAAAATGATCTCCTAATTGGGAAGGTCCTTATCGGATAAAACGGTCTGCTCCTGGCAATGCTTATATTTTGGAAACTCTCGAAGGAGTTGCGTTCTCTAGAGCAATCAACGGTAATACTTGAAGAAGTATTACACTAGTATTTGGGTAGACGCATAGCGCTCATTTGAATGCCGATGAAAAGAGAAAATTATGATGCATCGGTAAAAGCGTACATACATTATATTACAAGAGCCAAAATCAAGTATCAATATTACATTTGTCGATACAATAAATAAATTACAACAAGGATTGGATGGCTAATATCGCACGCAGGCGGATTTTCTCTATCTCGTCCATTTCCTTGGCATCGGCATCGACAGAGCCCTCGGCCGGTTTGATCTTCTTCTTCAATAAGATTGCTTGTCGGGCATTTTGGTCTCTTTCGTGCCGCAGAACCCTGATGGTGTCGGACAGTTGGGCTTTCTGCTGATGGGCTGTGTTCAGGGCCTCCTCAACCTTTTGTAACTCAGCCAATAGCTCTTCCTTCTTTACCGATAGCTGAGTGATTTCTTGATCAAGGTCGGTGCTGGAGACTTCTGCTTGGCCGATGCTCTTGTGCTTTTCATCGGCAATACTTTTGAACTTGAGCTTCTCTTCCTCAGCCTGAGATTGGGCAGCCCTATCGGCAATACGACGGGAGAGCCTCTGGTATTGGATCTGCTTGCTATCGAGGAAAGTTGCCTGGAAAAGAGTCTCTTCCATATCGGCAGGGAGGTGGCCTTGGATATCCTTGAAAGCTATCCTTGCTGCGGTTGAGTCCTGGATGAGCTGGGATGTGTCTTGTTGCAGCAAGGAAAGCAATGCTTCGAGCTTGGACTTGACCTCTGCCGATAGAGCTGGAGCGGAGCTTTCTTCGTCCTCATCATCATCGGGAATGTCGATAGCGAAGGAGAATAAGCTGTCTGCTCGAGCGGGGCCTTCTTGGTGTTCATCCTCGTCCTGGAGGTTGAGGCCGAAGGAGAACAGGCTGTCTGGGGAGTCTTGGGCCTAAAAAAGAAGAAGTTAAACTGTGCCAATCATAAGATTATACTATGAATTTTTAGGTGACCAACTTACCATCTTGAAGCGAATTTCTTGCCGAGGACTTGGTATGCTGGATGGTCCAGCTTCGTCCTGGAGATCGGCAGCAGTTGCCGACGAGTGAGCTTCTGCTTGGGGAGCGGTTGTTGCCGTTGGTGCTGGCGACATTGTTGCTGGCGTTGCTTCCGTTGTGGTGGTTGGCTCCTGTGGCGGCGACACCGTTCTCTCATCGGGGATTTCAGCTAGTGGTGCCGATGCCGATGTCGGCCTCCGCTGCTGCAGCGGATGGAGTTGTCTCCTGATCAGGGATGTCATCTAGTGGATGATCAGGGATTGGAACCGATGACGGTCCTGTCGTTGGTGTATCGGCGGTTGGTGGTGCAACTGGAGCCGATGGCGAAGATGTGGTAGCCAGCCTCAGACGCCTTTTCTTCCTTGGCGCAGCAGCAGGGGATCTGGCTCGTTTCGATGAAGACTGGGGGGCATTGGCAGCAGGACTTGGGAATGCTTGAGTATTTGAAGCAGCTGCCGATGACCTCATTGCCTGAAAATATAAAGCAAGTTATACAAAATAAAATATTACCGATGAAACAGTATATGATCGGTATGAGTGGAGATGAGTTTACTGCAAAAACCCGCGTCAGGGCAGCAGCAACGGCCGATGTAGCCTTGGTTTTTGCAGGCGTCGGTGTGGGTACCTGCTGAGGGGTGAAGGCAACTAGTGTAGGGGCCTTATTGCCGATGAGGGAGATAGGGTTCATCATCCGGAGATTAAAGGGCTTGCCACTCCTGCTCATCTGGGGAATCGGATCGTCAACCTGTTGAGTATAAAGGGGTCAGATGCCGATGATAAGAATAAAGTAATGAAGAATGCATCGGAATGAAAAACTTACCGCATCGTTGGGAATGACGTGATTGACGTCAATTATATTCCGATAGTAGTGCGATGACTTGGCAAACAATTGATACCTCCATTCTTGCCATCAGGACTTATACTCATTTGTGATGAAGGAGGTTGGTGACCAGGAAGACAGATCAATGTCTGACATATCGGCACTGGGAGGAAGATTGACGACCTTGTTCCAGTCTAGAGCACTGGAGATAGTATGCCTGGGCTTCACCACCTTGGAGTAGCAAAGCTTGATCGGCAATTGGCCAAATGTCAGTTGTCTTGCCGCTGCCGATGGGTAGTAGAATTCGTAGGATGGAGGGGTATTCTTCCCGGATCCGAAAATATTGATTGGGATGGCCCGGGGCACAATACTGGCCTTCATGATTGTTTGATTATGGGGCACATTCCCATCGGTCAGATTGAACAGCAGTGGAAATTGATTGTTCTCATCAACGTATGGCCACCAGAGCCGATCTGAAGTAGGGATTCCGTTGTAAAATCTCTGAAAGAATAAGTCGAACTGTTCTGCATCGGCATCGGTCCCTGGCATCACTATAATGGCCTCTCCGAAGTTGAGTGGAGGGCGAGTTGCCGATTCATCATCCCTATATTTGTAATCTTTCGATATATCCCTTGGGAATCGTTGAGCGAACAAGTCAAACTGGAGGGCCTTGTGCATGTGTGCGTTCAACCACATGTTGATAAACCACCAGGGACCCCCAAGGTTGCCGATGGACTCGCCTAGCAGTAATTTCTTGGATACTTGATGAAGAAGGCGGTATACCGATCCAAGGAGATATCTGCCTAGCGGAAGTCTTGTTCCATCGGCAAGGAGTTCGGCTGCCGAAAGATGCATAGTAGTGGGTCCAACTGCCCTGCCGCAGAAGATGAACTTTTCTAACCACATATTCAGGAAAGTGGCGTGCTCCCTCTGGTTTACCGATCCAGTCTTCTGATATTCATGGATATAGCCGGTCCAGCCGCCGATATTCCGAGTGTTCACTTTATACTCGGCTTTCCTATTGAATAAGGTGAAGGTATCGGCAGAAGAGACGTCCAGGCCGGTCAACATATGGACATCGCCAAGGGTAGGGGTGGCTGGTCCGTGTCTAAACAGGAAGGCGTTCATAGTGTCAGACCAGAAGTATGAGGCTGCTATCAGCATGTTCTCGTTCTTCTCCATATCGGCAATGGAGAGCCTGATACACTGATCCAAATTGCGCTCTTGCCAATAGACTTGTTGCGTCCTAGCGACCCTAAGGTACCAGTTCTTCCACCCTTTGGTGGGCTTGGGCCATGACCGGAAGGCGTCTTTCCACAGTCCTAAACCGAAGCATTCAGACCTGAATGGAATCCGGTTGGTCTCCGCATTGATCAGATAGCTAGGGTCAGGATTTCCCATTGGACCTAGGCAAGTGAAGCTGGACTGCTCAAGAGGGATCACTACCTTGTTGTACAGTTCCTAGGGTTCAAAAAGAGAAGAAAGGAAAGAATTAGAAAAGGAAAGGGGAAGATTCTGGATTCATGCGGGAAAGGAATTAGCAGGGGATTGGATGAGGAGGAGAGTGGATTTACCTTAGGGATGTCAACTTGGATCGTCATTGGAGCTGAGGAGTTCTTGCGGTTCATCCTTGGATTGGGGAAAGCACTGTTGCTTGAGCTCGTGTTCTTCGAAGGCGCCGCCGGAGATTGAAGACGAAGGCAAGATGTGAAAGTAAAAGTGGGCCTAGGGTAAAAGGCAGATTGGATCCTGGTAACTTTTATAAGTTTACTCAGGGGTATTTTGGGATTTCAGTTCACACTGTGCAGGAATGTGGAGAGGCTTGCAGTTGATATGCGTGCGACAATCAAGGAGATATTGTCACATTTGCAACTGTTTGTGCTATAATCGAGGGATTTTATTAATAAATTGCGGTTCCGCGCGCGGGGATCAAGGAAGTTGTACAGTTATCTCGAAGATAACGGCTACGGTAACGGCTACAGTAGAGAGAATTTCGGTGCGTAAAGTATTATACATTCTGAAACTGGGGGCATGTGTTGACACCATTTTTCGGCACGTGTCAAATGAGCTAAGACTTGTGTTGATCAGCGGCCGTTGTCCATCAGCATCGGGAAATCATGAGTCAGTATTGCCGATGGGAGTATGCTGCGGGAAGACCAAGTGTGTTGCCGATGGAAGTTGGAAGTCTCGGACGTTGCCTATGGGACTTGAATGGTTGTCACCAGAACTGTAGAGGTCGGTTGCCGATGTTGCCGATTGCCGATGAGGAGATGTTGCCGATACCGATTGCTGATAGGGATTGATTGGTGAAGACAAGTTACCAATACAAGGTTGCCGATCGGGAAGTATTGCCGATGCCGATGGGCATGGGGTGCCGATGAGCACAAGGTGACTTAGCGCTTGATGTCAGCAGGGGATTACCGATGGCTAAAGAAGGAAGACGCGGATTGGAGGGATCTGTCGATGGAAAGTTTCCATCGAAGGAGACATAAGGAAACTGGTGATTTTATACCAGTATTGTTATAGCAGTTTGAGTCCGACTCTTGCGTGAGTCGTTTGTTTTCCTTTAAAATAGGCGTGTTTGTTTAGGAAAATTATATTGTTATTTTAGATCCGACTCCTACGCGAGTCAGTTTCCTTAAAGTTAGGAGTTTGTTTTAGGAAAGGTATGAGTCGTGTCTCTGTACAACTCTCCATGCGGGAGTATAAATATGTGCCCAAGGGCTGCGTGTATATCAATCCAATATCAAACAAATCAATTTACTCTTATTCTATCTTTTATCGCAATTTACCCTTTATCGCATTAGTTATAGCTTATCAACGAGTTCTTCAAGCTTCGACGGGCTGCATGACCTTGATCTCTGTCAAATCCTTGTAAGTTCCGCGTGGGAGTACCTCTGAGCTTTGGCATCCGGGCGTATCACTGTTGTCTCGTTCAGCTCTGCTCTAGTTATCCTGATCAAGCCTCAATCTCAGCATCCGGGCGCATCGCCGTTGTCTAGATTGAATCTTGTTCTAGTTATCGTCTTTGTCGATTAACTGGTCAAATTGACTGGCACGCCTCCGGATATCGAATTTCGGGTATAAGCCCGAGGTGTTCGCAGATCCTGACGCTTTTTGTGTCAACAGAACTACCATATGCATGGGGCGGAAAGGGCTTAAATGAATTGTGCGGCATGCTTAAAACACCAGAAGCTGATATCAAGAAAGGTGCTGGCAGTAGCCATGTGATGGCAGTCCAAAACAAACCTAACTTTAAGAAGAGGGCTTGGAAGCAGAAGAAGGCGATGGCTAAAGATCAGATCTCTAAGCCAAACCCTCCTCCTGCGCCCAAGGCTGTTGGACAAGCTGCTGAAGCTAAATGCTTTCATTGTAATGGGAAAGATCACTGGAAAAGGAACTGCAAATTGTACTTGGAATCCTTGAAGGATGGCGGTGGGTCTTGTTGGCAACCTATTGAGTAAATAGACAGCATGTCTAACAGCTTCCCCCCAGAACTTTCCTGGAACTCTCATACTCTTCAACATGGATCTTGCCATCTCCATGATGGTTCTATTTCTTCTTTCAACCACACCATTCTGTTGTGGTGTGTAGGGAGTTGTCATCTGCCTTCTTATCCCTGCCTCATTGCATATACTTGCAAAAGGCTTTGACAAAAATTCTCCACCTCTGTCAGATCTCAACACCTTAACTCTTTCTCCAGTTTGATTCTGCATTTCTGCTTTGTACTTGACAAACACATCCACTGCTTGATCCTTGCTCTTGAGCATAGATACTTCCATCCATCTACTATGATCATCCACCAGAAGCATAAAGTACTTATTCCCAGCTGGTGTTGGAGGATTGATAGGCCCACACAGATCAACATACACAAGTTGAAGTGGCTTCTCAGCTCTGAAATTTGTAGTTCTTGGAAAAGACAATCTGGTCTACTTACCAGCCAAACATCCATGACAGAGTTGTTCAGGATGGTCTACCATTGGCACTCCTGCTGCCATGTTCTTCTCCACTAACTCCTCCATTGCCTTGAAGTTAACATGACCCAATCTAGCATGCCACAACCATGCTGGCTCCCCCATACTTCCCATCAAACACACACGATCAGCTAGCTTAAGTTCAATTTTATACAACTTGTTCACTGATCTGTCTATCCTCATCACCAGCTTATCAGTAACTTTATGTACCACCTCAAGAAAATCATCATCCATCAGAATTCTATGCCCAATTTCAGTGAGTTGACCCAAACTCACTAAATTACTTTTCAACTTTGGAATGTAATAAACTTCATGCAGCAACCACTGACTCTTATCTTTGCATTGAAACAATACAGAGCCCTTTCCCATGATTTCTATTGCAGAACCATCTCCAAATCTAACTTTGTCAGTTATGTTTCTATTCAATTCTTTGAATTTAGCAGGATCGCCAGTCATATGGTTTGAAGCACCATTATCTAAGTACCAAGTATTACCAGTGTTAAAACCTCCACCAGTAAGATGCAGTTCAGGAATAAACTTTCCTTCTTTTAGGATCAATGCTTGCCGCCCTCCTGAAGCTTGTGTACGGCTTGGCTTTGCCTCGAACAGCTGCAGCTCCTCTGCAACTGTGAGCATCAGTGCTGGCTCCACCTTCTCCACCCGAGCATGATGAGCTTGTTCACCTCCGCCACCGCCGCCCTTCTTCTCCTTAGGACAACAGTTAGCATAGTGCTCGTAGTCCTTGCAATTGAAACACTGGACGTGGTCCTTGTTCTTCTTAGCAGCGCTGTCGCGTCCTGACGTATCACCACGTCCTCTCCCTCGGCCTCGACCACGCCCACGCCATCCGCCGCCATCAGGTGATTTCCCTCTACTCGAGGACTCTCCCCCACCTTTGCTCTGCCGTGCTTCCCACTCGGCATGAGTGAGCAACAACTGACCCTTCTCGTCAGTCTTGGCGCCTGAGCCGCCAGCTCCCCACTAAACTCTCTCTTCAAACGCCTTCAATCTTCCAACTGCTTCTTCAAACAACAGTGTTTTCAAGTCGTAAAACTGTTTGATCCCTACCACGACGCCGAGGAAGCGATCTGGCATAGTATCAAACAGTTTCTTGACCATGGCTGAGTCATCCAGCGTGCCCCCAGGTTGCTGTACCGCACAGATGGCGTTCAGCTTCCCGGCGTACTCATCAATCGGCTCCTCTTCCTTCATCTTCATCACATCAAACTCCGCCTTGAGCGTTTGCAGGCGTGCGTCACGAACGCGATCTGCGCCCACGAACCTCACTTTCAGGCAGTCCCAGATCTCCTTCCCTGTCTTCTTCTTCGCCACTTGCATCAACAGATCGTCGGACAGACATTGCAAGAGGTGCGCCCTCGCCTTCTTGTCTTTGGCGGTGTGCTTCACCAGCCTCGTCGCGTCTGCCGACGTCAACGGCGCCGCCTTCGGATCCGGCTCTACAACCTCCCACACTCCTTGGTCCTCCATGATGGCCTGCACCCGAATACTCCAACTCACGTAGTTGGATGTCGTGAGCGAAGGTAAACCACCCTCCCCCCTTCTCCTGCGCCACCGGTTCCCCCGCCGCCGCTCCGGGTTGCATCTCCCATCTTCGATGGACACAATATGGTGGACAACACGATCTACGGATCTGATACCAAATGTAGGATTAGGATCAAGATCACGCTGTGATTTCAGTGGCTAACCTAGAAGAACAAGAGATCAAATCAATAAAAGCGATCAAGAACACAGAAAATACGGCAACTGGCAGTTGTATACCGGGAGGTGACAATGCCCTTTTTCACTGACGATAGTTCGAGATATAATGCACGATTGCTAATGACGAAGCAACCGCTAAGTAGTGCTACTACCAGGCTTTATAACCAGCCTTTACAAGACACACGTACATTCAGCAAAAACCGCTAAAACATGGATACAAGACAGCTACTTTGCAACTGCTGCTGCTCCGTGGCGTCACCGCGCGCGGAGTCCTCCTTTCATTCAAACCGGCGTTTCCCGCTCAGCTTCGGTCTCCAGCTGCTCCAAGCGTGTCACTGACCGCATACACACATTGGATTAGCCCCAACAGGGAAGGCGGGAGCAAACAGGAGAGATTGTTAATGGAGAGCTGAAGGACAGCCAGATACGGATTGTTGCCGATGCCTGCAGGGATTGATCCCTCCAGATAGTTCGTAGATAATGACAGCTTGGTCAACCGGGAGATGGCGGCATGGTTCCGGTGATGCTGCAGTTGAACAGCATCAGAACTGAGAGCGATGGCATGTTGCCAATCTCAGCTGGGATGCTTCCCTGCAACCCCTTGTTGCTGTAGATGTACATCTCCCGGAGGCTGATGCAACGGCTGATGTTGCTCGGGATGGCACTGGTGAGCAGGTTTATGCTGAGGTCGATGCGCTGGAGGCGCCGAAGGGAGCCGATGCTGGGAGGGATCTCTCCTTGAAGGGCGTTGGTGCTCAGGTTCAGTGAGAGCAGGAAGCTGAGGTTGCCGATGGCAGGGGAGATGGTGCCCGTCAGCCCCTGGGCGCTGAGGTCCAGAGCTACCACCCTCCACGGGTGCCTCCTGCCGCAGGTGACGCCCTCCCAGCTCAGTAGCTGGTGCTCTGGTTCCACGAGTCCAGCACGCCTGAGTGGCCGGAGATCTTGGCCTTGAAAGCCACAAGAGCTCCCTCGTCGCCGCCGTGGCCCGTCCAAGCGGCTGAGGAGATCAGCAGCAGCAGCTGGAGGAGGAGGAGGCATCTGGTTCTCACGAGCAGCAGCAGCATGGTTGGTGTGGCCGTTGCTTCGAGTCAAGCGCAACGCAGAGATCGATTTGCTTGGAGGTTCACACGTACAGTACAAAAAAAGGTGCACGCCAGACGCCACGCCACTAAAAGGTGAACCTGTCATTCTCGCTTGGTTGGTGCAATTGTATTATCACTTATCAGTCATTCTATGCGGTGGCGGAGTACTTACGCTTTGATTATATAGGGCTTATTTGATATAGGAACGTTTAAAGGCTCACCTTGGTTTAACCGGATTCCTACCTATAATTCATTACACCTCATCAAAGTCTATATAATTAAATCAGCTTAGTATTCCGGCTAGAATTGGTTATGGTCATCATTCCGCAGTAACCGAACCCAGCCTAAAGAAATTTATTAGTGCTGACGAATTTTAAAGGCAGACAATGAGCAAGAATATTGGGAATTTGTTGCTACTTTGAACAGTTGCAGGTGGTAGCAAATCCTCTTCATTGGATGGAACAAGTCTGCAGGGAAGCTGCCAACCTCCGCGACGCCGCGGCACGCACGCCGGCCTTCACCCTCCGCGGGCCGCTATTTTCCTCGGCCGTATTTTCCTATGCTTTGTCCTGACGCCGCGCGCAGCTAGCGGGTCTCTCAGCCCATACGTCCTCTCCTCCGTGTGTGATTAAATACGGAGTAATCTATAATTTTTTTTTGAACTTTCCGTGGGGGAGGGGGGAGAACATCCCACCTAGCTAAATAGTATTGATTGACATCAATAACCTTGTCTTTAAAGAACGGGATAAAAACCCTTTGTTCGGTTAATTTGGAAAACCGAACTAAAACCAATACAATATCTCTAAGCACAAGGGCTAAAATGTGGCATATCCACTAATTAGAAAGCAACAAGGCGTCCCAACACAAGGACGAACGGCGAGAAGAAAGTATAACATTAAAACATATGAGCTCTTCAACGATACCTCCAGAAAGGTAAACTACGTCACAACGTAATCATCGTTGACCAAGGAGCAAAAGGTGACTCTACATGACCTTGACAAGGCTTTCACCTGAGTCATGTGCCGAGGAGTTGAGTGAACCAATGCGAGAGACGACCATACTTGTACGTAGGGAGGGTTGTCGGCCGCCGCCACACCGCTCGGAGCCGTTCCCGAACTCGCCCGCGACAGTGGGAGGCGCGCACGGAAAAGACGATCACACATGGATGGAGGGGGGGGGGTTGCCGGCCGCTGCCACACCGCGCAGAGCCGTTCCCGAACTCGCGTGCAACAATGGGAGACGTGCACCGGTAAAGCTATCACGCCAGGATGGAGTTGGGGTTTGCCGGACTAGCTAGTCAGTGATAAACTCAAGCAATCAGGGCCGATGACGATGACACACGACAAGTCAGCCAGCGACACATTAAGCAATGAGATGAATCGGCGGCGATGCCACTAGTGCAGAACTGGCTTTTAGCCCCGGTGTGTAAGGGCCTTTAGCCCCGGTGCCTGAACCGGGGCTAAGGATTCGGGACTAAATGTCCTCCCTTTAGCCCCGGGTGGTATTGCCAACTGGGGCTAAAGACCCTTTTTTTCTTCTGATTTTGGTATTTCTTATTTTGGTTTTCCAATTAGATTAGGTATTCAAATGTGTGTATTCTACGCTTCTAATATATGTATTCACTGCTAATACATGTATTCACGCATTTATAAGTTAGTTTCAAGCATTAAACACAAATAAACTATGAAACTCTATAAGTATAATATATATATATATATGCACATAAAATTTACATCATTATCCATTGTTACTTGACTTAAGACACAAACGCTCTCGCCACTTAAATATCATACAAATGTTCGTCTTGATTTGGCTTGAATGGTTCGGCCAGGTCGTAATAGTACCCGCCTTTAGGGTTGACCACTTTGTCAAGAAAAAATCCAGCAAAGATCTCTTGAATTACTTTGAGACGGTATTTTTGCAACACTTATTGCTGCAATCATAGCGTCTTCAATTTGCATTATAAAGAAACAAGTGTTAATATACATAAGATTTAGTTAATATCAATAAATAAATAAATAGATGTATATTATATATAGCCGTGTGGACACATGTATGTACTCGTGCGTGTTAATATGCATGCACTCGATGAAGTCAAGCAAATATAAAGCCGTGTGAACACATGTATGTACTCGGATCGGCCATGTAATAGGTCGAGTGTATCTGTGTACTTGGATGACCAAACTGAACAACATTTTCTAGCGTGAACAGACAACATTTTTTTTTATAACTGCTGCTGAAACATTTTTTTTAATAACTAGCCGAGCGTGCTAGTTGCGGCGACGGGAAGTGGCCGGATCTGATTTGTTGGAGTCATGATGATAAATAGCCGTGGTTGTGGGCCGGAAAGCCGCAGGCCTGTGGGCTGGCTGAGGCTGACTGAGCCACAGCCTCACGGGCCTAATTCATTTCTGGAAGAGATAGAAAAACAACTCCTTCCTACAACGCAGAATATTTGCTAGAAACCCAAGTTGTTTTACGAGGAGAAGCCTTCTTAAATGGGGTCATAGCAAAAACTATGTTTTCAGAAAAGCCAAACAACTTAAAATTCAGAAGAATTGATTTAGGGAGTATAACTTGTTTTCTGGTTGATCGCATATTCTGACTAATTCTTTTAGAATTGACTTTGACATTTCTGAATGAATCAAATAAGCTTTAAGATGTCCGAATCAAATAAACTAAAACAATTTGTTTAACAAAATCCAGAAATTTAATTAAAAAAATGGAAACTCAGATATTTATGCTGGTATACATATCCATGTCCTACACCTTACCATAAATGATGCAATATCAAATAAGTTATATTTACTCTATGTGATTTTTAAAAGATGTAGAGAGGAGCCGATACAAAAGGAAAAAAAATATGCATTGTCAAAAAATATCAAAAATAATAATAATCTGATTTTCAACTCCATTTCATTTTATCGGGATTTAAATTTACAGTTTCACCAAATGCAAATTTAAGCTATTTCATAGTCGTTGTTGTTGTTGTCGTCATCATCATCATCATCATTATAATTATTATAAAATTAATACCTTTGCCCCCCCCCAAATACAACTTTATAACAATATATGGTTTAATATACCAAGTTTGATTTATAAATTTAAAAGTATAAATATTTTTTATATCAAATAAACATCATTACATTGATTAGTAAATGTATTTTTATAATAAATTATTTTGGACCTATAAATGTGAATAATATTCACTACTAAGGCTCTGTTTAGTTTCAATCAAAATTCAAAATCTAAAATCACAACTATTTTTTATTTAAAATTCAGAATACAAAATATTCTAGTGGAATGTTTAGTTCCAACCAAAATTTGGCTTATTTTGGATTCCAATGATGGGGATTGTGAGGATGACACACAAACCAATGCAAAGATTCCCTTATTTTGGCCTCTTAAGTCCAAAATGAGGAATGGACCACTTTTTACCAAATATTTCGGGTGGTGTTTAGTTCCATTTTACAAAATGAAGAGACAAAACCTAAAATATTTTAGTTACTCTATTTTGCAAAAAGATTTTGCGTTTTGGACTACTTTTTTATAAAATGGAACTAAACAGGGGTACCAAATTTTGCAAAAAGTAACCCTAAAATATTTTGCATTTGGCACCCAACACACCAAAAACCAAAATATTTTGCATCGTTGCGCGTGTGAGACCTCTCTTTCCCCCATATTTTGCAAAATATTTCACTCTGACAGGTATGCAAAAAAAATTTACGTTTTACATTTTGGGCGCAATTTTTTTTGCAAAAACTTTTCACTATTTTTCAGAATCTAAACAGGGTGTCCTAGTAAAAAAAACTGGCACAAAATATGGCTACAATTAGCATTCGTGCAGGGATTTCACCAAAAACTGGTCCAAGAGAAGAGGCATAATCTGGCCGTCCGTTTATACAGGGGGAGACATCCATCGGCACCCGAGTCACAAAACCACTAAAACCCAACCCAACCCTTCGCCTTCCCCTCCTCGCTCGTTTCCTTCCTCCCCGCGCCGCCGCCCCCTCGAACCCGAAAGGAACCCTAACCCTAGCCGCCTCCGTGAGGCAGCTAGGAGAGCTCGAAGCACTAGCCATGGCGGAGCACGATCTCACGGCGCTGATGGCGGCGCAGCTGGACCGCCACCTGGTGTTCCCGCTGCTGGAGTTTCTCCAGGAGCGGCAGCTCTACTCGGAGACGGAGATCCTCGAGGCCAAGATCCACCTCCTCAGCGGCACCAACATGGTCGACTACGCCATGGACATCCACAAGTCCCTCTACGGCACCGACGACGTCCCCGAGGACATGGTCAAGCGCCGCTCCGAGGTCGTCTCCAGGCTCAGGTCGCTCGAGGAGGCCGCGGCCCCGCTCGTCGCCTTCCTCCAGAACCCGCAGCACGTGCAGGAGCTCAGGCCCGACAAACAGTACAACATCCACATGCTCCAGGAGCGGTACCAGGTCCGGGTTCCCCTCTCACCCCTTTGCTTCAGTTCCGTTTTCGAGACATGCGTGCTTTAGTTGGGTTGGTGGAATTCCGTGCTTTGGAGCGTCGTCAGATGTTATCAAGTTATGAGTTTGTGTGTGATTACAAAGCCTGAAAGTGATTTGCTCATACAGTGAATCGATCTTCCAGGCTAGGTGATTCCGTGATTGACTGTTTCTACATATATAATTAGCATATGATTTTGTTCTAGTTCTGCGCTATGTTGTGACTAATCTTAAATTAGTGGAATGCTGACTTTTGCTCCCACATTATGGATCAGACAAGTACATTGCGAGATGTGTTTTATTTGGTCATATGCATAATTTAGTATGCTATAGGTATTCTTTTGTCGGTGTCCTAAAGTTTAGACACATGTAATTCTTCATAGTATTGTAGTTGGTTCCCTTGTATCTTTTAATCCAAAAAGTTCTTGCAAATTGAGGCTAATTCAGATCTATGTTCCTTCAACACTGTAGTAAGTAAATGTGTTTTATTTGGTAGTATGGATAATTCAGTATGTTATACGGATTCTAGTGTAGGTGTCCTAAATAAAATATAGACATATGTAGTTCTTCCTATACTGCAGTTGGGGTTCCCTTGTATCTTTTAGTAAAAGTTCTTGCTAATTGAGGCTAGTTCAGGTCTATGTTCTTTCAGCTCTTTAGCAAGGGACAACTCAGAGTCCAGTTTTCTCTTCTGGAGCACTGTACAGAAAGCAGAAAGCACAATGCATAATAACTAAGATCAAAATTCAGATGAGATGTTGAAGCTGTGCCCTTTTATTGTTAATTTGTTATATAGGCTGTTCTGTGCTAAATGCTAATAAACTGATCAATCCTTGTTTAACAATGCAGATTGGTCCTGACCAGATTGAAGCTCTGTATCAGTATGCCAAATTTCAGTTTGAGTGTGGTAACTACTCTGGGGCCGCTGATTACCTGTACCAGTATCGCGCTTTGTGCACAAACAGTGAGCGGAGTGTCAGTGCCCTCTGGGGAAAGCTGGCAGCAGAAGTCCTAATGCAGAACTGGGACGTTGCTTTGGAGGAACTCAACCGCTTGAAAGAAATAATTGATTCAAAGGTTCTACTCTCAATGTTTCGTACTGTGTTCTTTGTTCTTTGTGTACATTTTATTACTAACCTTGTTTCTTCCTGGTCCTTTGGCAGAACTTCTCATCACCTCTGAATCAGCTCCAGAACAGGATATGGCTGATGCATTGGGCTCTGTTCATCTTCTTTAACCATGAAAATGGTAGAAATGGAATCATCGATCTGTTCTTCCAGGACAGGTTCGTCTGTTAAAATCTCAATATTCATATGCTGACATGAAATTACAATCTTTACCATTCTGGCTATAGTAGTTTCAGAAGCAGCATCTTATTATCAATAGTTCTTGAGATATTAAAACATTCTTCCACATTTCTGTTTTGATGCACATAGATAATTTGATTCATAATTAGTGAGCACTGCATTTTCTATTGACAGAGGTCTTAGTTTCTTATTCATAAATAAATGTATCAGGTGATATATGTGGAAATTTAGAACTACACTGTTTTCCACTAGTAGGTTTCGTATACAATTTTTTTTTCGAGAAATTTGAACTTGATTCAATTTTAGTTCTTTTGTAACTGTGTAATCCAGTTTGATGTTGCTACTATTTTGGTCTTTAAGATAAGATTATATATGCTCAGAATATACTAGTAAATTTGCACTCGTTTGTTTTCCTTGCAGGTACTTGAATGCTATACAGACAAATGCACACCATCTTCTGAGATACCTAGCTACTGCAGTTGTTGTCAACAAAAGGAGAAGGAATATGCTTAAAGAGTTGATTAAGGTCATTCAGCAGGAGCAGCATAGCTACAAGGATCCCATAACTGAATTTCTGGAATGCTTATATGTCAACTATGATTTTGATGGTGCTCAAAAGAAACTCATGGAGTGTGAGCAGGTAACTTTGAGGCTGTTTTTCTGCATCTTCAAGGCCTGAAGTTTGCTATTCATGTGTGTGCTTCTTGAAATATGGAAAAGCTTGAAAGACAATGAATCCCCCCCCCCCCCCCCCCCCCCCCTTTTTTGTTTTTGCAAAACATCCTTTTGTAAAATGATCCTCAATCACAAATCCTTTTAAAAGTTGCCCTAGTAAAATGGTTTATTCTTGATGATGATCCAAAGTTTCCCCTTTTCTCGGATGTATCATATGAATCAGGGATGTCATCTTGCAGAATGTTTATAATAATATGGCCTATTTGGAGGGGTACTTTAACGAGCCAGGAGGGTTTGGGCTTAAAACATGCTGGAATATAATTCCACATTCTGCTTTGCTGTTGCAATAGCATTACCATCCCAACAGTCAGCAATAATAATTGTGATATACTATTAAACTTGTTAATGTACATCATCATCTTCTAATGTCTATTTTTCTAGGTTATACTGAATGATCCTTTCCTGGGCAAGCGCATTGAGGAGGGAAATTTTGTCACTGTTCCTTTGAGAGATGAGTTCCTCGAAAATGCTCGGCTGTTTATTTTCGAGACATACTGCCGTATCCATCGGTGCATTGATATCAGGTGGGTGGTTATGACTCTACTCATTATAATGGGTGGCAAGATTCATCATTCAGCAATGATTTAGTGGGAGGAGGATGATTCATACGTATTGACATGTTTTCAGATCTCTAATTTGCTTTCCAGTTACAAACTGTTTGTCAGTCTTACCTATTACTATGTTGCTACTTTCTCGAGTATATAACTATATATAGCTAGATGATTTCATATCTTGTTAGCCACAATAATGTGAATGTCCTATGGGATTTAGTAATTAACATTGTGTTTTGTCTGCAATTTAGGAACTAGCATTCATTTTGTTTACTAAACCTGTTAATTTTGCTCGAATGTAGCATTGTCAGGTTTGAAGTTCTCCACTAATATTTATTTCTATTTTAATAGCACACCCAATATTTTATGGACCATAAATGGGAACTTGGTGGTTAGCATATCTAATGTGTCGCTCTGATGTTACTGCAATGGACAGCATGCTTTCTCAGAAGCTGAACATGAGCTACGATGAGGCCGAGTTGTGGATAATGAACTTGGTTAGGAGCTCGAAACTGGATGCCAGGATCGATTCAGCGTCAGGAGCTCTTATCATGACAACCAATCACGTCAATGTGTAAGTTCCTTTGTCAATGCATGCATTGGTTATTACTTTTTACTTGTTACTACTTGGACAATGCAATTTAGTTGAATAATAATAGTCAGCATTTACGGGCGAGTACATCTTTATGCAGCCATGAGCAGATTATCGAGAGCTTGAAGGGCCTTAACATGCGGACCTACATGCTCGCAAAGAACATCGTGGAGCCAGCTCAAGCAGCTCAGCAGGCAACTCGTTGAGGCTAGCAGAGTCCACACAGTTTTGAGGCGCCAAGGACTAGTTTAGAGGCAGGGGAGCTGTAAACTTTTCGAGCTCTATTGTGTGGCAGTGAATTCATCATCGGGATTTGAACACCTGGGAGGGTGGCTTGCCGTTTGTTTCAGCTTATTATGCTGACATTTTCAATATTTTGTAATCGGAATTTCGTAACAGTCGATACTTCTCAATGTATTACTATTACTGTAATGATTGATGACACAGGATTCATCTCAAGGCATTTGTGTTTCATTCGTGGGAGTTTGCTGCCATCTAGGAAGGCTTTCGTCCAAGATTGGTTCCTCGACCGGAAACAAGCCCGATTCTGGCTCTAGAATCTTTCGTCTGCCGACCAACGCGGACTTTCTCACTTCTGAGTACCGTAGGGCCGGCCAGCCCGGGAGGCAACTTGGCGACGATCCGGCAGCCCAGCTTTCTCGTGTACAAACCGGGCCAGCCAGACCGACTGAACCCTTGCGTGCAATAGGTTTGGAGTTACAATTTAATAATAATTTAACTTAGAAATAACTTTAAAAGTTGATTTAGAGCAACTCCAACAGTTTTGTAAATAAGCTTGGCATTCTTGTTTTTATCAAAAAATCTAAAAATCTCCTATCAATAGTTTAGTAAATGGGTTTGATATTTTTGTTAACTTGGCAAACATCGGGATATTTTCCCCTCGCGCGTACAATTTTTAGTTTTGTCAAGGAAATAATAGGAAACTATTAGAGATTTACTCTTTTTACCTTTATTATATTCACTTGAGACTTGATAAATTTCTAATTTTACCAAACAAAAAATACAAAATTATTGAAGTTGCTCTTACTTTGGAAGCGAACAAGCAGTAGATAATTAGAAGGTTAGAGCAACTCTAACAGTTTGCTATCCTACTTTCTCATCTTTAATTTTTAGGTAAAATGAGGAAAATACTCCTCCAACAGTTTGACATCTTAACTCCTATTTTTTCAAAACTCGCAAAAAGAGCCTCATTGCGCGCATATATCCGCGCGTCTTCACGGGCTCCCATCCGCGCCGCCGGACTCTTCGCACGCTGCATGGTGTCGGTGCAGTCCTGCTCGTGGCCTGCAGCTGCTCCTTGCCAGCAAATTCTCCTGGTCGTGGCCGGCAAACGCTGCTGCATGGCGTGTGCTCGTGGCCTGCTGCTGCAACTTGCCGGCAAACGCTGCTGCGTGAGTCTGCTCGTGGCTTGCTGCTGCTCGTGACGGACGGATTGGCTGATCGATGGACTGACTGATGGACTGACGGACGGACTGCCTAGCTCCGGCGAGGCGATCTGGTGATGGGCGTGGAGAAAAGACTGATTTGAGACTGTGAAATTCCACCTGCGTCCACAATTTTAGTATTTTGCATGTGAATTATGGGAAACTATTAGAGATGAGATGTATTTTGTAAGTGCATTATGGGAAACTATTGGAGAAGACATGTTTTTATCTTTGGCTGTGTTTAGATGATAGAAATGTTGTGAAAAAAATCCTGTAGCACTTATCGTGTCACACTATAGCAATTTTGTTTTTATTTGGTAATAATTGCCCAAACATTGATTAATTAGGCTTAAAATGTTCGTCTCGCAAAGTACAACAAAACTGTACAATTAGTTTTTTATTTCATCTATATTTAGTACTTCATATATGTGCCGGTATTTTGATGTGACGGAAAATAGTAAAGTTTGAAAATTTTGGATGGATTCCTGGGGAACTAAACACAGCCATTCTCATAAAATTTTAGGAGTTGTCAAACTCTATGATTTGGGAAACAAAATATCCCAAACTCTTGGAGATGTTCTTAGAGTCCAAACGGCTATTGCGTTTTCAGTGCAGCCAAGCAAAACTGACAGTTGCAGAATGCACCCAAATTCTGCCCGGAAAAATTGTTCATATAGTAAGCTAGAGAATGAATCCACTCTGTTTCTAACTTTATAGAGGACCAACAATGTGAGCTTGCAAATGGTCCTTACAGAAAAGCAGCTAGAGATCGAGCTTGACACCAAGCCGTGACACGAAGAACCTCTCCCAGTTGATCTCACAAGGCACAGCTGTCATGTAATTGAAGGAACGGCTCCACCCTTCCACTTTCGTCGCCGACCCAGACGCGAGGTCAATCACATACGCACGCTCCGGGTCCGAATGGTAGAGCGCGAGAGCGGTACCGCTCCTCTCTCCGACGCACACAGGGGAGAGCGACTCATCTCCAAACCCTAGGTCCTCCACCTCCACGTCGACGTCAACCTGGGCTACACGACCGGAGTCCCAGCGACGACGATCCTGATCGTCGTCGTCGTCGACGTCTCGCTGTTCCATCATCACCAGCCGGTTCTTGTCCTTGACACAGAGGAGAGCGAGTCTCCCCTCGGCGATCGTGCACAGCCACCAGACCCTGTGCAGGCCCGCCGCCCGGACGATCGCGTCTACCGCGTCGATGGGGAGCGGGGTCATGGCGGCCCGCCCCGTGCCGGCGCTCACGTCAAGGGTGTAGAACCTCTGCTCGTCGCCGCCGCAGAAAAGCCAGTGCGCCGTCCCACGGGCATCAACAGCGGCGACGCAGCATCCGTAGGGCCCCCAAAGCCCTGGCTCCCGAACCCCGTAGAGGCTGCAATAGAGGGCGTCCCAGTCACCGGAGGCCGAGGAGAATCTGCAGACGTGCACGTTCCCGCCGCCGTGGCCGCGGCCGACGAGGAGCACCTCGAACAAGGCGCTGTAGCCATCCGCGGCGGCGCCGTGGCTGTCGGCGGCAGTGAGGAGGGCGTACCCGTAGACACCCCCGTCAGCGAATGCCTCGTTCACGTCGAACGCCGGTAGGAGGTCGCGTCCGCCGGTGAGCAGGTTGCACACGCACAGGCGCAGCACGGGCACGGCGCTGCCTGCTGCTGTCGTCCGTGGAGGTGGAGCGAGGCGGCCAGATGCGCACGAGGAGGAGGCCATCGCTCGCCGCCAGCGGGGTGGCGTCGTCGAGGATGCCGTCGCTGTCGCCGCCGGCGTCGCGGACGAAGGACGTCAGACACCGGCGATGCGGCCCGAGGGCCGAGCCCGGCGCCGGGACCAAGATGACGGGCGCGCGCGTCGGGAAGTTGTCGTCTCTGAGACGGTCGCGCTGGACGAAGATGCTGATGAGCGAGGAGGACTGCGGCGACTGCGGCTGCCACGGCGCGAGAGCCTCTGGCTGCTGCGGCCAGATGCCGCGGCGGCGGAGGAAGGCCGGGTCGGACACGATGCCGCGCCACTCCTTGCAGACGAGGGAAAAGCGGAAGAGCGACACCAGGTCCGGCACCCGCTCCAGAATATTGGATACGATGACGTCGGGGACGCACGCCACGGCCTCCGTTGTCGACATCGATCGTCTCACCACCAGATCTGATCAATCACGAGGTTGCTTTGGGGGCGCGGCTGAAAGAATCGGTGCAAGGAAGAGATCCCCGGCCCTTGGCGAGTTGGCGTGGCTTATATGTGCGTGCGACAACCAGAGATGGCAATGGGATCCTGATCAAATATCCGCTAGACAGTAGTATTGTTTTAGTGTCGAAGGAAAAAAAAAAAGAGAGAGAAATTCTAAACTTGGTCCATTTATAAACTCTTAACATGCTCTTATTAAGCTCTGACAGAATCATATATATGGAAAGAGAATGATCCTAACCGTTGATGATGTGTTTTACAACACCTTCTCAGCACAACAAGCTCTACTTTGATATCACAACCAGAAACAAAGGCTTTGCCGAGTGCTTAGGGTGCTCAGCATATACAATATCGTCCTCGGCAAAGGCTTTGCTAAGTGCCGCGCTCGGCAAAGATTTCACGACAAAATATTTCTCAACAAAGGCTTCTTTGCCGAGAGCCCTATAGGTGGCTCTCGGCAAAAAGTTTTTTTTTTGAGAAGGCTTTAGCGAGGACCTCCATCACGTCTCTCAGCAAAAAAAGTTGTTTTTAAAATTTTTTGTCGAGAGCCACGGACAAGGCTCTCGATAAAAGCTAGGAAAGTGGCCGAAAATGACCTAGGTTTTCCAGCTTTGCCAAACGTTTTCGCCATTGCCCTCGGTAAAGTGATATCGCCCTTGGCAAAGAAATTAATTTTTTTTTGCCGAGAGCCTGACGGCTAGGCCTCGGTAAATTGTGATGGTCGGGTGGCAGGCGTCACCTACAGCTATAGATGGCCATCGGGCCGTGCCATGCCATGGCCGTGCTTCGTGCCAGGGGATCGACCCAGGGCACGGCACGTGGGCCGTCGGCCCGTGCTGAGCTCGCGAGGGCGACTGTGCGAGGGAGAACCGGAGAAGAGGAAGAAGAGGGCGACTGCGCGAGGGAGAAGAGGAAGAGGAAGGGTCGCGCCGCTGGCTCTGTGTGTGTGGGCTTGTGTGTGTGTGTGTGGGAGGGGGGGGGGGGGTTGGGGCCTTGGGGGGCGGGGGGGGGGGAGGAGGAAGGAGCCCAGCAGGCCGCACTGGCCAGTGGCCTGGCCACTGGGCCGTTGCTGCGTCGGGCCGCCACCGTGCCGCTTCTCCCACCGGACCGTGCCCGTGCCGTGTCATGAGCCAGGGTGGCGGCCTAGGCACGGCCTGGTGCGTCGGGCCGGGTCGGCACGGGCACGCTGCCACCGTGTCGTGCTGTGCTTCGGGCCGGGCCGAAAGCTCATGCCTCGGGCCGTGCCAACGTTCCGCGGGCTCCATGGATATCTACAACCATCTTTACCGAGAGGCATTGTTTGCCGAGGGTCTGATGCTCGGCAACAAATTTCTTTGCCAAGTACGTTTCTTTGTCGAGAGCTAGGGTCTCGGCAAAGACATTTTTGCCGAGTGCCTTTCTTTACCGAGCGCTGCTCTCGACATATATACTTTTTGCCGAGAGCCCGATAGAAGCGTCTCGGCAAAATTTCGACATATTATCTGGCACTCGACATCGCTCCTGTTTCCGGTAGTGCATCGTTGTTGAAGCCACCATCAATATTCGATGTTGGTTCTTGTATTGACATCCTACCGCGACAACTTCAATGATGTTGACATTATCAATGTTGTTAGCATAACAGCTTAGCGACCTCTACCTGCTACCGATCTGTTATTACATCGATATAGATTGTCTTGATGAAGTAAATAGATCTATGGTGATGCTAAACGCCATACACATCCTTCATGGAAAATGGAGTGGATCAATTTGGCGTTGTTGTGGCAAGTGATTTCAGTAGAGAGGAGAAAACAATTTCTTAATAAGGAACTATATTACATGAGAACCAAGATATGAAGAGATGTGATAGGTAGATGGAAGAAAAGAATATATGTGATTAGACAGAAGATTTTTCTGTACAAACTAGTTATTGGGAAGATAACTTTTTATATGTAGTGTCTACATAACAGATTAATAGACATAGAAATATATGTGGTTTTTAGCATTGGGACTGTCCTTAAACAAACACTACAGACCCAGCTTCTTAAAGCAACCAACCAGTAAAGTGTATATGTGTAAATTCTAACAGAATGCATACCAACCAAGCAGAAACACAAGCTGCAGGCATATCCCCAAATTCTGTTCCAATAAACTTCACTTGCTTTCTCGAGCCAGATCGAAAGAGAAAAAGAAAGACCGAAGAACCGTACCTTAGCCATGGATGCAGGTAAAGAGACGTACGCATACACGACCGACAAATGACAATTAAAAAGTTGATCTTGAGTGGTTGTAAAGCATTACCATGATGGCAATTAACTAATTGCAGAACACAAGTTACAGAACACATCCAAATTCTGTTACAGAGGCACAGAGCACACAACAAAACTACAATTCATCACAATGCAAAATTTTAGTTGTGCAAGGCTCGATAAAGCAAACAGAAAAGCACAAAATACATCAATTGCCAGCTTTGCTTCTGTGTACCTCTTGCTATATAGGATCATGTACTCTGTACATATATACACAGTACGCTTGTAAACTAAAAGTGTGTGTCATCAGGAAAGCAATCGAAGCAAGACTACCTAGTAGTAGTAAGAATGGTGTCCGGCCGCCATATCCTCCTCTCCGCCGGCATCCTGCTCTCCGTTGTTCTCGCCGCCTGCGCTGCCACCGTCGACCTGACGGCGTGCGTTCCAGGGCTGGCCATCCCGGTCCCACCCGTGCCGAGCTGCCGTATCTACGCGGTCAGCCGGACCTGCGGACTCGGCGGACCCCACGGGGACGTCGATCCCTCGCCGGTGCTGAAGGAGCGGTGCTGCCAGGAGCTCGCTGCCGTCCCGCCACGGTGCCGGTGCGCCGCGCTGGGCTTCATGATGGACAGCGAGGATGGCCACCTGCAGGATTTCCGGGGCTGCACCAGGGAGATGCAGAGGACCTTCGCTCGTAGGCTGACGAGGCCAGCCGAGTGCAACCTGTCGACGATCGATGGCGGCATGTGCCATGGACTCGCTAGCCCTAGGCTGGACATAGAATCAGTTTCCACATACTGATCGATGAGGTGATGAAGCGTCGTCGTCGACCCAGCTGACAGGTGGGGACGACCGAATAAATAATTATTGCAGCATGTTGATGCATCATGGAATGATCTGTATATGTTCTGCGTGGGAACTATGCATTGAACAACTGCAATAAATATAAGTTTGCTCTTGTTGTTTTTTCTTTAGAATGAAGGGATACCCTCGCTTTTGAATTACCAAAGCAAAACGTTTTAACAGTACTTGTGTATTGGCGTGCGTGCCTACCTAAATCATGGTCTTAAGCCAAAGACTGAGACATATATAGCTAGACTCCATGCATAATCCTCATGACTACCATCACTTAACAACGCATCAGCTTGAACCAAAGCTGCCACTGATTAAGACCGAACGCTGAGCAACCGATGGCTCCGACCCCGATGAATGAGTTTGTCACGTCCATCGCCCTCCACTGCATTTGAGGTGGTAAAGCCTGCCTTGATCTCCAGTTGTAGTGCAAACTTCTCCACTTGTAGTCCAATGTTGGCTTGAGCAATGGCATCCATGCATCTTCTCACCATCCTAGCTAACGATCCGCAGCATGCTTTTGCTACTTATTCTTGATTCTAGATCAAGTGGATGATGGGATTCTCCAGACCCCCTAAGGTCTCATTTAAACATATATATGGATTAAGATGAATTCGACAACATCTAAATAAGGTTTAAATGTATGTCATACTACGTTGTTGATTGGGAGTACCGTGAACATGAGGTTGCCGCTGAGGATGTTCAACTCGTAGAACATTGACTAAATCCTCGAGATTCTCCGCACCGAAACAAGTTACATTGGACCAGAATTTTTATCTGTTCTTTTCCATATGCACCGTGGATCGATCGTTAGCGAACCATGATTACACACACTGACTCACATGCATGGTTCCCAATTATTACTAAAGGACCGTGTGAGATCACCTCATATGATCTAGTGAATATTAATAAACTGGAACTTCACATATCAATTACATACTGAATTGAATTGGTGTCAATAGACTCCGATCCAATGCTTATAATAAGTACTGGATACACCATTAGAAGCATAATAGACAAGAGGTGTACGTCATTGATGATGAAAGTTAAGTTTCTAAAATCCATAGGTTTGCTGTAAAGTTTTGCATGATATAACAAGGAAAATACAAGATGCCAGACACCGCGCCCGAATTTAGTTTCAACCAAAATAAAGCTCAATTTCATCTTACGTGTGGTGTAATTCAAATTTAGTTCCACAAGCAATTAATTGCTTCCATTAAACGACAGTCTGTAGCAAGAAAAGCTTCTCCGACCCATCTCATCTCCGGAGAGCAAGTGAGCAACTCAAGAGTTAAGCTCCCAAATAATTGTCATGTTGTGTAGAACACATAAGACGAACTAAAGGTTTCCTTTGAGTACTGTAGATTGCATGCGTGATTGCACACACATTCTATTGATGAAAGTTAAGCTACTAAAGTCCAATAGCGTGGCTGTAAAGGTTTTCAGTACTGATGGCAGATGGAACACTAGAGGGCAGGCACCCCCAAATTCTGTTTCAACAAATAAAGCTTAACTGAGTCATATATGTAAGCACGCATGGTGTCATTCTACTTAATTTCAGTTCTGCAAGATTCCAATTGAGATATAAAAAAAGAAGAAGTACAAACATAATTAGCACGTCACTTGCCAGCTCGCTTCTAGCTTTATATGTTTTTCTCAGTTTATATAAAGTATGTATCTTCCGAAGCTGCTGCATCTTTAATTTGCACAAAGAAGTTGAAGCACGGAGGAGCAGGAAAAATGGCGTCCACCACCATCAGGTCCAGCTACGCCCTCCTCTCGGCTGCGGTTCTGCTGTCCGTCCTCGCCGCCGCCGCTGCCAGGTCTGACTGGTGTGAGCCAGGGATAGTGATCCCGCTGAACCCGCTGCCGAGCTGCCGCACGTACATGGTTCACCGGGCCTGCGGCGTCAGCGGCGGCCGCTTCGTGCCGTTGCCGGTGCTGAAGGAGAGGTGCTGCGAGGAGCTGGAGAAGATCGTGCCCTACTGCCGGTGCGGTGCGCTGAGGATCATGATGGACAGCGTGATGACCGGCAGGGAGAGGGGGGTGACCTGTTCTTGGGGCGGCCTGCTTGAATTCGCCCCGACGCTCGTGTCGGAGAAAGAGTGCAACTTGATGACCATCCATGGCCGGCCCTTCTGCTACGCGCTCGGAGCTGAAGGAACAACCACCGATTAGGTTAGATTGCCGTTAGTGTGTGTCTATATGCCGGTGTGCACTGAATAATAAGGGGAACAAGCTATGGTCCTGTTATTTTCTTTAATTTGAAAGTGACCCAGGTGTGTTGAGAAGAAGAAGAAGAAGAAGAAGAAGAAGAAGAAGAAGAAGAAGAAAAGATGTTTGGTTGTCCTCCTCCGTGGTCCAGCAAGGATTTGATCATCCATGATTTAATAAATTAAATAAAACTGATTTATTTACCAGATAAGCATGTAGATCAGTAGATGTGTAGGAGAACGGATATGCCACGCTAGCAGCTAGCCCAGAATGAATTTACCGTGTTCAATCAAGATGTCAAGCAAATAGTGTTAGCTAAACCTAGCTCGCGCGCCTGTTTGGCTCCTTATCACCTATTTTGGATTAGGCCAACTTGTGCGATATTTAGCTAAATCGGTAGCATCTTTGTAGGGGTGTTTGGAATTGCTCCACTCCCGTTTTTTTCAGCTCTGGTGCTCTGCTCCACCAACTCTTGCATGGAACAGCTCCACTCTATAGAGTTTATGGAGCATGTGATATTGTTTAGCACGTAGCATAGCTTCAGCTTTAGGAATGGATTGTTTTCATGCAAGTGGTCTATCATGCCCCTCGTTTATTAGGTTTGTTCATTAGTACTCAGCACATGCATCTAATGAAACCAGCTGATCGCTTGCAGTACATTGGCCACAGTGACCTTTGCGTCCGTTTCGGGGGAAGGGAAGCCAACAGGGAAAAAATAATCAGTGATTAATGAGTGATATGGTGGGTAATTACTCTACAACATCATGTTGGAGTACAATGTTCTAAAATTGGAGTACCCATTGTGATGCTCCAAAAAGAATGTGGAGTTGGCCTCACTACGTCAAAACCGATTTTTGGTGTCGGTCAAAATCTGTTTTTCGCACCGGACAATGACGTCCGCTGCGATAACAAGGCCACGGTAAATGTGACGTTTACCGTGGCGGTCGCTGGTGCCCGCTGCGAAAAACCCAATAACCACAGCGGGCGACATAAGACACCCGCTGCAGTTAATGCTATTTACGGCAGCGGGCTCGCCACCAACAATGGTGGAGAAGAAAGAAATATCTTTGCTTGTCGAAGTTGCATTTGCTTGCCTGCAAACTTCTCCTCAGTCCAGGCCAAAAATGCGGGACGTCTATCAGAAATTGGCTCTCCACAAACCACCTTCTGTCTCACCTTCACATGCACATACACTTGAAGAAATAATCGAAGGATAGGTGTAAGTTCATCTATGTTGTGTCAAGCATTTCAAATTGTGTATTACACAGTGGAAGATATAAAATCATTTGTATCGGATAAAAGCCCCAAAGGGAGGATATATCAGTATATAGTATCTCCCATATAAATGTGAGGGTGCAATAGTGTTACGTTTCCAAGAGTTGACAATCAGTACTCGTCTTAGAAATGTAAAACTGATAAGTCCTATCCAATTCTTGATGTTGTTGGCATATCATGAAGCCTTGGTAAATGTGTCTCCTCCACCTACCTTCGCGCAATATCCCATTATTTAAGCACAAAAATGTCCATGATCAATCAGCTTTTAGGAGTTGAATCATGGTTGTGAGCTATATGGATTATGACATGGCCCCCGAAATTCCCTGCAACATGCTCACATCAACCTCCACTCACACTCAGTGCCATTTTATCTTTCTGTTCTTTCCAGTAAAATTTACCAATGCGCAGAAGCAATAGACATGATGCCTGTCATGTAGTCTACAAATATGTGAAAAATATATTGGTGTATACTTAAGAGGGAGTAGACAACAGTGACGAAGCAACAAACGTATTGTTGTATACTCGTTAGTCCTCTGTTTCTCCTTTGTTCTGAGAGTAAAATTATTTGTTTCTCTTGTTCTGATCGAACCCAAGCTTTGGAGTTAAAGAAAAGTTGCAACAATTGGCTCTGTTATCAGTTTTTTTGCGGCGAAAAAAGAATTATAGTATATAATAGCTAGGTACATCAACATATTACAAGCACTCTGGATTACACTAGATATATCCAGAAACTGATTTTCATCTAAAATATACCCACGCCGTGAAAAGCTCCAAATCTCAAAACCAAATATTTTTTACGCTTCGTATAGATGACCGCACAGGCAAATACTCGGCACCAGCAATAGCGGCAAGCCTAAGAACAAATGTCCAACGGACGGCCAACATTCTTGTACTTGCTGGTGTTTTCTTCTTCTTCTTTCTGCCACTGAAGAATGAGAAAGACCGATCTGAAGGATATTCTCCCTAGTCTTTCATTGTGGCCAGACTTAACCACAACAAAACGAAGAAAAGACTGGAGAAAATTTTTCCATGGCGGCGACATCATCTCCGTCTTGATGTCGCCGTCCGGAAACAAAGATCTCCATGTCGTCATGTCGATGAAGATGGTGACGCCAAAGTTGTCACCCTCGTCTTCAACGAAGCCGCCATGGAGAAGACGATTCCACCCTTCTCCTTCACCATTGCCGGAGAAGAGGAGAAGGAGGAGATAAAACTCCAATACCAAGAACTTTGACATGGAGAAACCCTAACCCTAAGGACTCGATCTATTGGAGAAACTTATTAAAAACAATGGAACCCCGCTCCCTTCAGCCCCCGGCGAGATGTCGGAGGGGAAGGGAGGTGAAAGGTCCTAGATGACTAGAGGGGGGTGAATAGCCTAATAAAAATCCTACAAATCAGTAGAGCAAAAGGTTAGATAACACTTAAGGGAAGCTTTCTACTCTAGCTCTACTTGGGGTGCAAAGCCACCTATCCAATGCAATTCTAGTTAGCTAAGTGCTTAACAATCAATAGCAAGAACCTAAAGCACTTAGCACAAGCTAGCAAGAACAACTACTAAAGAAGCTAACTAGCAAGCTAACTAGACAAGATACAGAAGAAGTAAATAAAAGAGAGGAGGTGATTGTTATACCGATGCCTTGTGATGTATGAATGTCAATAGGATGAACCAATCACAATGAATACCAAAGAGTAGCGGGAGACAATATGACAATCGATTTTTCTCCCGAGGTTCACTTGGTTGCCACCAAGCTAGTCCTCGTTGTGTCGACTACTCAAATGGTGTTTCGGTGGCTAATTGGCAATTCACAAGCCAAGCCCACTACCCGGGCGCCACAAGAAACCACCCAAATGAGAGTAACTCAATGACACGAGCAATCCACTAGAGTTACCCTTTAGCGCTCCGCCAAGGTGGGTACAAGCCCTCTCACAATCAATGAAGCTGGCCACGAACAATCACCAACACGTGCCGAAGCTTCTCCTCAATCGTCAAGTTGTCTAGGTGTTGGCAAACACCAAGAATAACAAGAAATCCCGCGGCGATGACGATGACCAAGTGTCACTAAGATGCAATGCAATGATCAATGCACTTGGTTCACTCAAACTCTCACAAGAATGCAATTGAAGCAAAGAGAGATGAGTTGGGGGCTATCTCAAGCAAGCACAAGTATGTCAAATGAATGGGAGGTGCAAGAGAGAGCCCTAGGAGCCGGCCAAGCCACTTAATAAATAGTCATCCAAGCCGAGCTAGCCGTTTTGCCCCTTTCCACTGCCTTCTGCGTGACTACGGACGTAGTCTTCATGGGGGGTCCGGACCAACGCGCATGCGTCCGGACCCTCCTTTACTTTGAATCCGCCCGTTGGCTCCCTTTTCTGTGCTGACATGTCGACTCCAGACGCAAGGAACAGTGCATGTCCGGACTCGCTTTCTCCTGCGTCCGGACCCTACGCAGAGAGGGTCCAGAGAGCTCCAAGTCTCCGGACCCGCATCTGGTGTCCTATGTCCAGACGCAAAACAGCGTCCGGTCATTTCTTCCAGAGGCAACAGAGAGCTCCCAAGCTCCGGACCTGTCTCCGGTGTCAGCGTCCGGTCTTCATTCAGCGTCCGGACCTCCTGTCCAGAGAGGCCAAGAGCTAGGGTCTGCTTCCGGACGCAAGCGCATTGGTCCGGACTGCCTTTCGCCTGCGTCCGGAGCCTGTGTCCGGAGCTCCTCTGAGTTCCAAACTGAGCCTCTGCTTCTTCTCCAAGCTTCCATGTGCTAACACCTTGTGATCCATACCTTTGTTCACATGTGTTAGCCTTTGCAATATATATCTTGGATTTTAGTTCATGTTTGTGTCACTTAGGTTCATTTTATATGTATGCAATGCAAATCTAGTGGCACATGATAACCGCAATCGAAACGAGTTTTCCCTTCTTAATAGTACGGCTATCTATCCTAAAGGTGATCACACTCTCTATAGTGTCTTGATCACTAAACCAAAAATGGCCCTATGATATACCTTTGCCTTGAGCCCATTTTGTTTTTTCTCTTTCTTTTCCTTAGTCAATGGAGCACTTGATTCATCATGATCATCCATCTAGCTCCATGTACCAAGGTGAACCACCCTATCTTGATCATACACTTAGTACAAGGGTTAGTCCATAGGTTTCATCAATTAACCAAAACCAAACAAGGTCTTTCAATCTCCTCCTTTTTGGTAATTGATGACAACCTTTCACAAAGGAATATATATGATGAAAATTTTCACTTTGGTAGTATTAGCTCCCCCTACATATGTGATATATGAGTTTGGTTCATTTTGATCACATATGCATGAATAAGAATTGTGGGAGAGTAAATGCTACCAAATGATGCTAAGGTGTGTATGATGGACCTTTGAAGCGTGATACCAATCGGAGTGCAATATTAACCATCCTTAGCACCATGAATGCCTAGAAACCACTTGAAAAACAACTTGGAAACACTTTGAGAGAACTAGATACCACATGAAAAAACTCAAGACCTAATCATGCTAGTTCTTCAAGCACCAAGAGATTGTGTTTCTAGCAATCACCACACAAGCATATCATGAATATAAGAACATATGCAAACAAGCACTTATGAATGCACAAAGATATGCAACAACTTTATTCATAGGCTTGCTCCCCCTACTTGTGTGCTTTCATGTTCAAAAAATTTCAAAATTAATTTTTCTTTGTCTACTACATACTTCTCCCCCTTTGTCATCTATTATCATAAAAGATGTGCTCAAAGGTTTGATTATTGGAGAGAAGCTTAGTTGTGGTTCAATCTAGATTACTTGCCCCAAGCTATTTAACTCGGTTTAAACCATGGATAAGCTTGCTCACACATCCTAGAATGGTTATCTTGCCCATGTTGAGCTAAACATTTGAAGTTCATGATCTAGATCAAACTCTAGGATTGCAAGCCCACAAATATGTCATATGCTACCACTAGATCAAATCAAGCATAGAAGCAATAGTGGTACCATATAAGCATCAAATCATTTGATTTTCATGAATGAGCCTAATGAATTGATGTCTAGATGCACTAACAAGTCCTAATAAGGATGAATGACATGTCAATCAACTTGTACTTTGCATAGCTCGAAGGAGAGGTATGTCATATATGGGGGTGCATCAACACATATTTGAGAAGTCAAGAATGTTCAATTCATTTCTTAGCTTGCAAAACCTCTTCTCATCAAGTGGCTTGGTGAATATGTCGGCAAGTTGATCATCGGTGCCAACACTTGTGATTTTGATATCACCCTTGAGTTGATGGTCTCTTATGAAATGGTGCCTCACATCAATGTGCTTGGTTCTTCAATGTTGAACCGGATTGTTGGTTAGCTTCACCGCACTTTCATTGTCACATAGCAATGACACTTGCTTGAAATTGATCCCATAGTCATTCAAAGTTGCTTTCATCCAAAATAATTGAGCACAACAACTTCCCGCACTTATGTATTCGGCTTCGGCGGTAGAGAGTGTAACACTATTTTTCTTCTTTGATGACCAAGATACAAGTGACATGCCTAGCATTTGACATGTGTCCGATGTGCTCTTTCTATCAATCTTGCATCCCGCATAGTAGGAGTCCGAATATCCAAGTAACTCAAAGTTTGACCCCTTGGGATATCACAATCCAACATCTTGTATATGCTTCAAGTACCTCAATATCCTCTTTGTAACCTTCAAGTGACTTTCTCTTGGAGAGGCTTGGAATCTTGCACACATGCATATACTAAACATCACATCCGGCCTAGAAGCAGTCACATAGAGTAGGCTTCCAATCATAGACCAATACAACTTTTGATCCACCATGTTGCCACTAGCATCACTATCCAAGTGTCCATTAGTGCCTATTAGAGTGCTAATGCCTTTAGAATCTTCTAAGCCAAATTTCTTCATCATATCCTTGATTTACTTGCCTTGACTCACAAAGGTGTCATTCTTCAATTGCTTGATTTGAAGACCAAGGAAGTAGCTAAGTTCACCAATTATTGACATTTCAAACTCATTTGCCATCATCTTGCCAAATTCTTCACAAAATTCTTGATTGGTTGAACCGAATATGATGTCATCCACATAGATTTGGAGCACAAATAGATCCTTGCCAAGTTTCTTGGTGAAGAGAGTAGTATAAACCTTCCCCATAATGAATCCTTTAGATAGAAGAAAGTCCCTCAGTCTTTCATACCATGCTCTAGGTGCTTGTTTCAAGCCATATAAAACCTTCCTCAACATGTACACATGGTTGGGCTTCTTGTCATCTTCAAATCCGCGAGGTTGCTTAACATATACTAGCTCATTGATGTATCCATTCAAGAAAGCACTCTTCACATCCATTTGGTATAGCTTGATGTTGTGTGCACATGCATGGGCCAATATAATCCTTATTGCCTCTAATCTTGCAACCTGTGCATAAGTTTCTCCAAAGTCAAGACCCTCAACTTGAGTGTATCCTTGAGCTACCAATCTTGCTTTGTTCCTCACAACTATACCATCTTGATCTTGCTTGTTTCTAAATATCCATCTTGTGCCAATCACATTGTAGTTCTTGGGTATTTCAACTAGTTCCCAAACTTGGTTTCTAGTGAAATTGTTAAGCTCTTAATGCATAGCATTAACCCAATCAACATCTTGTAGGGCTTCATCAATCTTTGTTGGCTCTATGGATGATACAAAGGAGTAGTGCTCACAAAAGGATGCCAATCTTGATCTTGTTTGAACACCACTTGTAATGTCACCAACAATTTGATCAATGGGGTGATCTCTTGCAATGTTGGTCGGTTGGAGAGGTGGAACTTGATTGCTTGAGCTTGGTTGAGATGAACTAGCAACTTGTTGGTCTTGCACTTGAGAATCACTAGCTTGCATTTGAGGGGAATTGAGCACTTGATCTTTATCATCTTCAATATCAATCACTTGTCTTAGCCTAATATCACCAATATCCATGCTCTTCATAGCATTTGCCAATTGAGGACCACTCACATCTTCTAGATTCTCATTTTCAACTTGTGAGCCATTGGTTTCATCAAATTCAACATCATGAACCTCCTCAAGTCTACCACTAGCCGAATTCCACACTCTATAGGCTTTGCTTGTGGTTGAGTAACCAAGTAAGAACCCTTCATCACACTTCTTGTCAAACTTCCCAAGTATTGTGCCTTTCTTCAAGATATAGCATTTACACCCAAAGACTCTAAAGTATGCAATGTTGGGCTTTCTTACATTCAATAGCTCATATGGAGTTTTCTCCATCAATGGATGACAATATAACCGATTGCTAGAGTAGCAAGCGGTGTTGATAGCTTCGGCCTAAAAGGATTGACTCACATTGTACTCACTAAGCATAGACATTGCCATATCAATCAAGGTTCTATTCTTTCTCTCAACGAGGCCATTTGATTGTGGAGTGTACTTGGCCGAGAGTTGATGTTTGATTCCAAGCTCATCACATAGTTCCTCAACTCTTGTATTCTTGAATTCACTTCCATTGTTACTTCTTACTTTCTTGATGGTAGTTTCAAACTCATTGTGACATCTCTTGACAAAAGACTTTATGTGACAAATGTATCACTTTTGTCATTGAGAAAGAATACCCAAGTATATCTTGTAAGATCATCCACTATGACAAATCCATACTTGTTGCCTCCAATACTAGTGTATGTTGTAGGTCCAAATAGATCCATGTGCAACAACTCAAATGCTCTACTAGTGCTCATCATGCCTTTCTTTGGATGGGTGTTACCAACTTGTTTGCCGGCTTGACAAGAGCTACAAAGTTTGTCCTTCTCAAATACAACATATTTCAAGCATCTTACTAAGTCATGTTTGATCAATCTATTCAATTGCTTCATCCCAACATGACCAAGCCTTCTATGCCATAACCAACCCATACTTGATTTAGTGAGCAAACAAGTTAATAATTGGGTTTCACTAACATTAAAATCAACTAGGTAGAGGTTCTCATATCTAAAGCCTTTGAATATCAAGTTTGAGCCATCTACACTAATGATCTCAACATCATCTACTCCAAATATGCATTTGAATCCAAGATCACACAATTGAGTTGAAGTTCAAGCTCTCAACTAGCAAGACATTTGATATGCTCAAGTCATTGGATATTACAATCTTACCAAGACCCTTGACCTTTCCCTTGCCATTATCACCAAAAGTAATACTATCAATGTCATCATTGGTGTTGGAGTTGATTGATTTGAACATTCTAAAATCCTCGGTCATGTGTTGAGTGCACCCACTATCAAGCACCAAATGCCTTCCTCCGGCTTTGTAATTGACCTACAAAACAAATTAGTTCTTCTTAGGTACCCATACTTGTTTGGGTCCTCCAAAGTTAGTGACCAAGGATTTTGGCACCTAAATAGCCTTCTTCTTTGGGCCAATAATGGGTGTGCCAACATACTTAGCCATGATACCTTTAGCACTTTTGGTAAGCATATAACATGAATCAAAGTGCATAGAGGTAGCTTTAGCAAACTTGGTTTGGCTCATGTTAAGTTTGCAATATTGGTCAACATGCCCCACTTGCTTGCAACTATTGCAAAACCGACCATTGCTCCTCACAAAGCTAGGCTTTGGAGTTACAAAGGCCGCCTTGCCCTTCTTGGGGGTATAGCCCAATCCCTCTTTGTAGTGGGAAAATCTTTGGCTACCCAAGCACTTTAGCAAGCGGGAATCTCCACCATATGCCTTACCCAAAGCATGAGTGAGTTCATTAACATCATGTTTCAATTTTTCATTTTCAATCACTAGTGGAGCATCGTCCTTTGAGCTATCACTAGTAGATGTGCAAGTGGAGGTGCTACATTGTGTCTCGGTTGGGGCAACAATGATAGGAGTGAAAAATAATTCATCTAGAATATCACAAGTTACTCCAATGTTGCATGACGCAACAACCTTATCCTTGCTTTGATCAAGGAGAGAGGAGTGAGCCTTTTCAAGCTTGTAGTGAGTCCTCTCAAGCTTCTCATGGGCTTCCATTAGCCTCTCATGAGAGCCATTGAGCTCATCAAAGGATTGTTCAATAGCATTAAGCTTCTTGTTCAATTCTTTACACTCCTTTCTCTTCTTTTGAAAGCACTCATAAGTTTGCTTCATCATATCGACTAGTTCCTCCTTGGAGTACTCCTCCTCCTCATCACTACTATCATCATCACTATCACTATCATCATGAGATTGTACCTTAGTTGGCTTAGCCATGAAGCATGATGGAGTGTTGAAGATGGATGACTTGTTGTTGATAGCAATGCTTGCCATAACCTTCTTCTTGGACTTTTTCCTCTCATCATCACTAGAGTCATCATTGAAAGAGTCACTGTCATCCCAAGTCACCACATAGGATTCACCCTTCTTCTTCTTGGTGAAGGATATCTTCTTCTCCTTCTTGTCATGCTTGCTCTTCTTCTTCTCTTCATCATCACTATGATTGGGACAATCCGCAATCATGTGACCGGTGCTCTTGCACTTGTAGCATCTCTTCTCATATTCTTTGCCCTTGAAGTTATCTCTTCTCTTTCTAGCACCATAGCTATTCTTCATGAACTTGCCAAACTTACGCACGAAGAGGGTCATCATCTCATTATCATCATCATCACTAGCCTCTTTATCATCACTTGACTCTTGCTTCTTTGCTTTGCCCTTGCTCTTGGATGATAAGGCCTTGAATGCTAAGCTCTTCTTTTCTTTCTTTTCTTCCTTGACCTCTTCTTCTTCACTTTCTTTATTGTATTGCTCTTCGGTCATGATCTCACCAAGTACTTCATTGGGAGTGATCTTGTCCAAACCATCTCTCCTAATTATTTGCCTCAAAGTTTTGTATTTCTTGGGCAAACAACCAAGAAAGCGGTTTGAGAAGTCTTCATCTTTGACCTTCTCACCCAAGCTCTTGAGATCATTGATGATCACTTGGAGCCTATGGAACATCTCCAGGATGGACTCATCATCCTTCATCTTGAAGTGAGATAGCTTGTCCTTGAGCATGTACAACTTGGCATTCTTTACCGTTGAAGTGCCTTGATAAGTATCTTCTAATCTCTTTCACACTTCACTTGCTTTCTCAAGATCTTTGATTTGTTCACACACCTTGGAATCAATGACATTGTAGATAACATTGAGTGTCATGGTGTTGCATTGTCGGTTCTCTTGCTCTCTAGGTGTGGGACTATCCTCATCAAGGATGAAATAGTCCTTTTCGGTCACGGTCCACACCTTCTCATGTATTGATCCTAGATGCATCTTCATCTTTCTCTTCCAATAATCAAATGAGGTGTCATCAAACATTGGCGGTTTGCTCCCCACATGGTTGAATGATATTTGAGCCATCACTAACACCGAAGGTTGTTAAGCCTTAATAATAGCGGTGACCACGGCTCTAATACCACTTGAAAGGTCCTAGATGGCTAGAGGGGGGTGAATAGCCTAATAAAAATCCTACAAATCACTAGAGCAAAAGGTTAGATAACACTTAAGCGAAGTTTTTTGCTCTAGCTCTACTTGGGGTGCAAAGCCACCTATCCAATGCAATTCTAGTTAGCTAAGTGCTTAACAATCAATAGCAAGAACCTAAAGCACTTAGCACAAACTAGCAAGAACAACTACTAAAGAAGCTAACTAGCAAGCTAACTAGACAAGATACAGAAGAAGTAAATAAAAGAGAGGAGGTGATTGTTATACCGATGCCTTGTGATGTATGAATGTCAATAGGATGAACCAATCACAATGAATACCAAAGAGTAGCCGGGAGACAATATGACAATCGATTTTTCTCCCGAGGTTCACTTGGTTGCCACCAAGCTAGTCCTCGTTGTGTCGACTACTCAAATGGTGTTTCGGTGGCTAATTGGCAATTCACAAGCCAAGCCCACTACCCGGGCGCCACAAGAAACCACCCAAATGAGAGTAACTCAATGACACAAGCAATCCACTAGAGTTACACTTTGGCGCTCCGCCGAGGTGGGTACAAGCCCTCTCACAATCGATGAAGTCGGCCACGAACAATCACCAACACGTGTCGAAACTTCTCCTCAATCGCCAAGCCGTCTAGGTCTTGGCAAACACCAAGAATAACAAGAAATCCCGCGGCGATGATGATGACCAAGTGCCACTAAGATGCAATGCAATGATCAATGCACTTGGTTCACTCAAACTCTCACAAGAATGCAATTGAAGCAAAGAGAGATGAGTTGAGGGCTATCTCAAGCAAGCACAAGTATGTCAAATGAATGAGAGGTGCAAGAGAGAGCCCTATGAGCCGGCCAAGCCACTTAAATAGTCATCCAAGCCGAGCTAGCCGATTTGCCCCTTTCCACTGCCTTCTGCGTGACTCCGGACGCAATCTTCATGGGGGGTCCGGACCAACGCGCATGCGTCCGGACCCTCTTTTACTTTGAATTCGCCCATTGGCGCCCTTCTCTGTGCTGACGTGTCGACTCCAGACGCAAGGAACAGTGCGCGTCCGGACTCGCATTCTCCTGCGTCCGGACCCTACGCAGAGAGGGTCCAGAGAGCTCTAAGTCTCCGAACCCGCGTCCGGTCATTTCTTCCAGAGGCAACAGAGAGCTCCCAAGCTCCGGACCTGTGTCCGGTGTCAGCGTCTGGTCTTCATTCAGCGTCCGGACCTCCTGTCCAAAGAGGCCGAGAGCTAGGGTCTGCTTCCGGACGCAAGCGCATTGGTTCGGACTGCCTTTTGCCTGTATCCGGACCCTGCGTCCGGAGCTCCTCTGTGTTCCAAACCGAGCCCCTGCTTCTTCTCCAAGCTTCCATGTGCTAACACCTTGTGATCCATACCTTTGTTCACCTGTGTTAGCCTTTGCAATATATATCTTGGATTTTAGTTCATGTTTGTGTTACTTAGGTTCATTTTATATGTATGCAATGCAAATCTAGTGGCACATGATAACCGCAATCGAAACGAGTTTTCCCTTCTTAATAGCACGGCTATCTATCCTAAAGGTGATCACACTCTCTAGTGTCTTTATCACTAAACCAAAAATGATCCTATGATATACCTTTGCCTTGAGCCCATTTTTGTTTTTCTCTTTCTTCTTTTTCTTAGTCCATGGAGCACTTGATTTATCGTGATCATCCATCTAGCTCCATGTAGCAAGCTGAACCACCATATTTTGATCATACACTTAGTACAAGGGTTAGTCCATATGTTTCATCAATTAACCAAAATCAAACAAGGTCTTTCAGGAGGGGAACTAGCGGCGACGGCGGCGGCCCCTCTCGCAAGACGAGTCGCGTAGGGTTAATCCTACCGCTCTATATGGCTCTGTTATGCCCTGTTCCTGTGCAGCACGTGACAGATGTTGAGGGACCCCATTCATGATCCATTCTTGTTGGCTAAGAACGCCAGGACTGTGTTCAAATCCTTCTGACTAACCCTGCAATCTAACTCTAACCACGTGTGACTAGATAAAGTTTCAGCAACCGCGAGCAGAGTCCGACATAGTGTGAGCTTTTTGTTTGTTGGCAATCTCCATTTGCTTCTTCTGTGGTAGTAGTTGTTGTTTTATGACTCTAAAACTGTAGTACCTGGCAAAAAAAAAACACTGTGAAAAGGATAGGTCTTATGGAATGGAAGGCAAAGAAGATGTGGAAACCAAGAAATAAAGGAGACAAGACTCTTCAAGCCTCAACTCTATTTAACTGTCTGCTGAAGTTTGGTCTTGCTCAAGGAATCCAAGGTGGTGGTGCAACTGTTGTCTGTTGATCATAAAGTGGCCAGAGCTGTGTTGGTTGTTGGCACAAAGTTCATCTCTGTCCCTATCCTGATCATGTTGAAGATTCTCCTCCAGCTTTGGTGGCCGGCGAAACAGGAGGGGAAAGGCATCAGTTGGCAAAGGATGTTAGTCCGTCAGCTCCTGGTTAATCAAGAGATGTTAATCATGCTACTTCAAAATGACAAAAAAAACTTCAACAAACGATGTGACATCACAACATTGTATTATAAGAACCATAGTTCACTCTACACAGTATTGAGTTTTCCATACAATACAGGTTTCGAGTTAGAGCAATAGTCAGCTAGCTTTTCTCAGGGCAGAACCGTTGTTTACATTTTTCTGTTCTCCTTACAGGCAACATCACTCATTGGTTCCTGCTGCTTCTGTGATGGTGGCCATGGCGGCGTTTGGATTTCTTCTTGTCCTTTTCCTTCTTTTTCTCTATCTTATCTCTTTTCTCAGACTTATTTTTCTTTTCTTTTTTGGTCTGTGGTTCAGAGCTTAATGGCCTTCTTCTATCCAAAGTGTCCTTGCACCAATGACCATCAAGAGATTTAGATCCCAAAAATGACGGCTTCTCTGGGCCTTGTACTCTGCGCTCCCATTTTTCTTCCACACGTATGTCAGGACTAGGTCCGTTGTCCTGATGGCGGGACAAAGAAACAAGGTATGGACCAGGCTCATCCATCCTAGAACCAACAGCCCCACGTCCTCGCTTCGCTCTAACAGAACAGCAACAATAAATATATTAGCAACAGCTGCTGATATGTTAACACCAGGGAAATAGTTAACAAATGGAAAGGTTTGTAGCATAAACAAATTTCAATATTCCACATAATAGGATACCAGCTCTTATCAATAGAATAACGTGGTACTATCGAAGAGATGCACAGATCATGAACAGGAGTAAAAAATAATATTAAGTTATATATGCCAGGTGTTACAACAAGAATCAAATGACTACTTCTTGCATAAAAGAGAATGAATGAATATTTGTAACTAACCTTGAATGAAGAAATCTTTCAACTTCATCATCCCCGAGACCATCATCCTGGTCTGAATATGAATTATTACAATAAGTGGTCCCTTCTTGTTCAACCCTTGAGCTGGAGCTATGGTTTCTCAAATCACTTTTGCACTTCTCACCCCTAAAATCATCATGATCTTTACTTCTGCCTTTCATTTTTGACTCCAACTCCAGTTCCTTTTCCCTGGCACGCCACATTTCATCGACCTCCACAACACGATTTGCTGCAGGACAAACAACATATTCCAACTCAGAACAAAGTACAAACGTGCTACTTGATGTCATTAACAAATTAGTGACACCGGGCTAGTATACTTTTTCCCAAAAATGTAAGGTCAATAGTCACAAGAAGGGTTACATGACTCCAAAGGTTTTTCTAATGTTGATTAGTTATGTCATTAAAAAATTAGTGACGTGGAACCAGTATACTTTTTACCCAAGTACGTAGGTCAATATACTCACAAGAGCCAAGTTCAACTTTTTACAGGATTACATTACTCAACCGTTTTTTTTCAAAGTTGACTACAAGATTTACTCAAGGAAAATAGAAAATATAAAAAACAAGTGACAAGTGAAGATAATGATTCAATGCACATTGCTAACCTTGCTGAACTCCACGAACTGTGGCTGTGAGGAACCGTGAGTTTGGACGATGCCTAACATTAGGTTTTCGCAGATATGCATGAACACCTTCCCTGTTAGCCTCTACTTGTAATCTCCGGGTCTTTTCAAGTAGTAAAGAAGCAAGACGATTCTCCGTCTCCAGATCCATTGTCTAACTCAAGTTCGATAGCTGGCAATCCAGAAATGAAATCTTTAGTGATTAGAAAAATAAGATAACATCAAAAGCAATAAACAAAAAAATTGTCATACTACTCTACGAATGTTTGTTAGAGAAAAAAATAAAGGAACAATAACATTCTAGATTTCCATCATATAATCGATAACAATGTGCCGACCTCTATTATTTTTCCCAGCCACAGGGGTAATGTGTGGCTAGCAGGCTAGGGAAATAAAAGAACATACATATACTATAATGTAAGGCCCAATGATTTCGTAGACCATGCAAAAGTATTGGATATCATTCACAACCATTATCTAGGTGCGAAGGTGTAGGGTTCAAACAGTCTCATTCACCATAGTGATGTGACAAGGTTGATGCACAGATCTTGGCCGTGCACAGTACAACTCACCAGAAAATATTATAGCATGGACACTAAAAAAATAGATATTAGTTCATTAATAAGTAATTACAATAATGAAGTACATGTGCCTCGTATATATGCTTCAATCCTGATAAAATCATAAAACTACTTATCAAATAACTATTAGCCAAAAAAGATTTGTCTAAAACTGTGCATCAATAAGTCAACAGTCAAGGGTGAAAGTATCAAATGTTGCACAGGGGCTTAATTTGAAACCCCTCAATTTTGGGAAATAACTAATATACTAGGGGTGCTAGTTGTGAAGAAAGAAGACTTGTGATCAAGCAATGAAGTAATAAAGCAATTTGTCACGAAATAGGTCAACTTGCATGGATGAATTAATAAGCAATTTGTCAGGAAATAGGTAAATTTGCATGGATGAATCAATAAGCAATTTGTCACGAGATAGGTCAACAGGCATGGACATTACTACACACACTCCAATTAACATAAACTATAATTCACCCGCATTCTGCAATAAAGCATGAACAGATCCTTGCAGCCTTTTAACTGTGTACCAAACTAGTATTGTCCACATATAGAGCAAGCCTATCATATATTACATAAGATGAAGATGCTGCTGCGCCGCAAGAACAATATATCACGAGAGCACAGCAAAGAACGTGTTGCCGCAAATTTAATTGCTTCGCAAAATTCACTAAGCTTCTAGATTTGGTTCTCACAGGTCGCAGCATAGAGAAAAAAGAAACAATCCATACAAGCAACAGGCCAAGTTAGGGTTCCTTAGTCCTTACCCAGTGTTGAACAAACCGATCGAAGCCCGGACGGATCCCCTCCCCACGCCGATCCACTGGTACCGAGGAGGCGAGGAGGACGAGACGAGGACGCCCGTTCGCGAGAGAGGAATCGCTTCGATGGTCGACGGTCAGGCCGGCGTCCTGTTCCTTTGCGGGGGAAGGAGGCGCGAACCACCTTAGGCCACGGGGCCGCTCGATGGGGTCGAGCGGGTTGCGGAGATGCGGATCGAGTCGGAAAGGAAGAACGAGGGCTCCCTCTTTCTCGACGCGGCCGCGGCGGCGCCGCCGGCGAGGTAGAAGTAGGGGTGCAAAGGGTTAACATTTAGGTGCACCTTCAAACCTCTTTAGTATAAATATTATAAATATTTGTACTAAAGAGATTTGGAGGTGCACCTAAAGGCCATTTGTTTGCACCCCTAGATAGGAGGGTCGAAGAGGACTTCTTTTTTAAAAGGCTTTTTACCTGTAAAATAAAAATAAGTTGTTGTCACTCCTCTAAACTCTTTGATCATATACATCTCTTCGGTCAAATTTATGAGTTTTAAATATACAATTAATTTTTTAGCATCTTAATGACTTTAAATAAAAAAATCAAGCTAAAAGATTGTAAATCTCAACAATATCTATAAATGCGGAGGCTTGGCTAAACACAACATAGCTAACTATGCTCATCACATATATTATAAGACAATCAGTCACTTTGTAAATTCTCGGCCACCGCCAAACTATGCAATAGATGGGCTAATTAGGTTGTCTCCAAGAGGAGACTCATTTGAAGACCCAAACTCAAAATGGGTCTCCAGGAAGAGAACTATAGACTCCACATAGTACTTATACTAAAGATCTATTTTAGGTTTTAGAAGAGGGATAATCCAAATCTGAGTATCATTTCTCATGAAAACCCATTTACAGAAAGAGCTATCTTTTAGGTCATGTTGTTAGAGAAGATAAAAAATGGATATGAAATTTTTTGACTATAGCACTACCAAAAGACAAATGAGTGTTGTATTTTGGGTCACACTTGTTGAAGATAGTCTTACTAGTTGGCTAAAATGCCAACTAACCCACCTATTGGACCTCTTGTTTGGATGTCTTGTTTGGATGCCCCAGAACTTGTTTGAGCTAAAATTAGCAAGCTACTCCCGCCGTCTCACAATAGTGGTCGTTCTAGGATTCAAAATGTCCCTAAATAAATGTTGTTTTAGCCTCAACAATCGATCTCATCCTATAGCAAAGTACATAGCTAGTCTATCCATATCATGTCATTGTCGTCCACAACTTCCTGAGCTTGTTTTTCTGTGTGACTTATTTAAGACTAAAAAATACCACTGTATGGAATGGGGCAAGCAGATGTGTTAGTTATAGTATTTTTTAATGCAAAAGCGGGTGTGTTCATGCTTTCCATAAGCAATTAATGTTCATGTCTTCTCATTCTATCAGCATGTATTCTCAATGTATAGGAGTATCATGGTATTTTAGCTCCTACCTTGGGTTCTGCTTTCAATTCTAGAACGACTATTATTGTGTGACAGAGGGAGTAGTAATTAGCTCATGTTATCGAAGAGGCCCTTAGAGGTAGGGGTGAAAATATTGTGGATAATCCTCCGCTCCGATCTGCTCCGAATCCGAATTTTAAGGATATGAAGAAGTGTTTTAAATCCGTGCGGATATGGATAATCCGAATCCGACTATATGTGAATGCGGTGTAGGATATGAGATTAACGAAATCCGGTAGATATGGACTATCCGACATGAATTATCCGATGCTTATAATAGGATAACCAGATATTTTAAGGAGCCTAAGCGTAAAAGTCCAAGTCAGTCCGACCCATGATATTAGCAATATTATAATGTAGCACATAATCATAGTTATCGATTTATTTTTATTATTTTGTAAGCATAAATGACATCTTATGAATTGTTTCTCATCTTTAAAAAAAACAACATGTAAGCATATATTATCTGACTTAGAAAAGTCCGTTTCCACTCTAAAATCGGTCCGAGTCTGTACCATTTTCGACATCTAAAAAATATTTTTTTTATCCGAAACTGTATAATATCCGATCCGTTCCGAATCTGATTAGAAAAATTAGGATTATAATACGAAGAAGCTATTATTCGCTGCGATGTAATCCGTTTCCATCCCGACTTAGAAGTAGATTACATATATTTGTACGTTGATTAGGAATTGTTAAAAATAAAATCCTCAAAGACTATAACAAAAATAATAAAAGTAACACATAAAAAATAGAAAAAGTACAAGATAAAGCAAAGAAAAGAAAAAAAAAAGAGAGGGAGAGGGAGAGGCCGAGCGCCCCAAGCCCCACGCCGCTGCGAGCCCCACGATAACACAACTTCCCCACCTCCGCCACCCACGCCTCGGCCCGGCCCCGCCTCCGCTGCATTGCCGCGCGCCGCCGGCCGGCACTCGCCGTCCTGACGCGAGAGGGAAGAGGCTCCAGTGGCTAGGGTAGCCCGTGTCCCGCCGTGGGATCGGAGGAAGAGGGGGAGGCGGGCATGTGCGATCTGGTGGCCCGCACGGGCCGGCACCTGCAGCGCTACGAGAACGGCCGTCGCCTTGTGGCCGGGTGCGTCCGTAAGGGGGGGAGCCCCCCATTCCCCACCCCCAACCACCACAACTCTCCTCCCTTTACCTTCTCGCATCCCCACTACCAAAGAAACGAAGCGTTTCTCTGCCTTCGATTCGATCTGATTGGGTTAGTTCGGTTGCGCAGCTTAAAAGGTTTTCGCTATGCTTGGATCGTTTTGGTTAGCAGATGGAATGGATGCATGTGGCCTTGTTGGGCTCCGATTATCCCGTGTTGTACTGCTGCTTCTGTTGGGAGTAGGGTCGACCTCTCTGTCTGATTAATTGTCCTAGATTGGTCATAATCGGTGAATAGTGGCCTGTTTCTGTGTCATTAGTCATTAGTACATTAGTTTCTTGGCAGCTTACCATGTAAGGGCCCATTAGCCACTTGTTTACCATTTTATTCTTCGATACTTGTGCACTACTAAATTTTAGGTCATCACAAGGTACTGTCAGCATAAGGGACATTCGTTTTGTCCAAAATCGCGCTATTGTAGAAGGAATTGCTTGTGGATTGATGGACCTATCAGAAGTAGTTGTGTAGAAGAGGCCATTAGGCATTGGATAACGTAGGCATATGTTCCCTGTAGTGGATTCTTATTCTAGGTTGGCACAATAGGATTAGTTTTCAGCTTGACATAAGCTCAGTATGTCATGTTCTGTCCTACTAGGTCGGTTTTTATTCAAAATTCTGCAGTAAACTTTAGGAAGGAAGCTCATTCTTTTTCAAATTTCGCGATGTACAAACACTGTTGAAAGAAGTAGATATATTTCTAGATTAAAATACATAGATAGTTGCACAGCTTGAGCCAAATCGCGGAGATCAGTTAAACCATGGAAAGGATCCTGTACTGTGTTGGGAATTCCTTTTCCTACGAGTACAATTAGGTACTTTTACGAGATGTTACATGAAAGCAGGTAGACCACCTGATTTGTCCTGTTGCTGCTTCATTGTTAGCTGACCATCAATGCAGTGGCAAAATGTCCTGTTGTTTGTTACATTAATATTTCCTGATGGTGATGTGAGCATTCATTGTTTTATTTCTTTCAAGTGGCTATAGACTTAAGCGTGCAGATCTTTTGCAGCACTAGTCCAATATTTTATCAAGGTGTCTGCAAAACCATCACTTAGTTTATTCTGTTTGTATTGAACTCTGTTCTAATTTTACTCCTTGATACAAACATAAGTTGATATGCTTTCTACTGAGCACTGTAAACAAAGGACTTAAGTTTCTACTGATATGAAGTGATCAATGGTACCATCTTCTACAGTATATAGAAAGCACCTGTTTTTGCTTCAGCGAATGGTTATGCGTACACTGCACATAGAAATATACCTTGGGGTTTTTGCCAATACCTTTTAGTTGACTACAATTTGTGTCTCTCTGTAATCTCGAGTCTTATGGTTGTTGGCCCAGTTTCTTTTAATAGTGTGGATGTTGCAATGTGTTTACTTGTCTCATGCTTCTTCCCTGTTTGTATATAGGTGCATACCATTCAGATATAGAGATATTAATGACGAAGCTTCTGATGATGAACAAAAGAAACTTGTTGAAGTTCTCATGATCAGCTCCCAAAGTGGACCAGGTCTTCTATTTCCAAAGGTACGATTAATGTAAATAAACAACTAAACATATCACAAAGACATTCACATAATTGTCACAGTATGATGTATGGAAAATCAGAAATTTGAGGGGGTTTTTTTGTGATTTAGCTTAACAAATACTTTATATGAACTTAGTTAGATGTTTCATCAGTTCTGTTGAGTTTTTTTTTGTTTGGTGTCATGGCATATTACTGTAATTAACTAGATACTAATTAGAAAACAGGTGCCAATGAGCAGTCACTTAAGTCATTCAGGTATCGCTGGAAGATATCCAAGTGCCAACCTTATGATGCTCTTGCATTTCAAGCTCTACATTTACCCATTTGTCACATATGTTGCGTGCAGTTCTCTTATCACCATGATAGTGCCTATTTGGCTGATATACATTTGTAATTTGTTGATGCAGGGAGGCTGGGAGAACGATGAAACTGTTGAAGAGGCAGCTGCAAGGGAAGCTATCGAAGAAGCTGGAGTTCGAGGAGATTTAGTGGTGAGATATTGTTTGTAACATAAATGGCATATCTTTTTGTTGATATATGGCCTATTTCCTTTTAATGGAAAAATACATGCAAGAGAAACTTTGTGGAGGATCAGATCCATTGTTTATCTTTTGAGAACTATTTAGTTTGGAATCCTTCAAAAAGTCTGGAGTCTAGAACTTAGTCTTGAGTCTTAAACTTTCGCCTCTAACGGCTATACAATTTCTTCATAGTACACAACAAAACTTACTGACACTACAGTACTAGCATGCTAATATGGTTAAGAATTGATCTCAAACCTTAACTCTATGAATTTTCAACAGACAGCTGGTATGTGCCCACTTTGGTAGATGCCTCTCCTATTTGTTGATATTGATGATGCTGTCCCCACTTGTTCTTTAGCTGGCAATCCAACACATTCAAATCGAGGACCATTGACTTTAAGAACAAAGTGCCTAGGATTGTTTATCTTAATAGCGTATAAAGTCCTTTTGATTTCATTTCTTGTTTAATCCCTAAGTTCCAAATTGTAAGTCGTTTTGGCTTTTCTACATACATAGCTTTTACTATGTATTTAGGCACACGACTTACAATTTGGAATGGAGGGAGTAGTAGGCCACTAAATTTAGTAGAGTTATAGTGATATGTATATACCTTTTGATAATAATTCAGTTAATATCATTCTCATGTGAAATCTTAATACTTTGATGTGTAGCAATGATTAAGGTTTTTAAGTCTAGCTTTAGACAGTAGACATTGTAGAATGACATTGATTAAGGCTAGAGGTAATAGCATTATTGCACTTTGGTTGCCATAAATTGTGGGAGTTGGCTAGTGGTTTAACGGAAGATTCTGTTGTAGTTAACATGATGTAGACCTGACCGTGCTTTTAAGGCATGTTCTATCATCTAATACTATATCAGTGCTTATTTCTCTATCTAGTTATGTTACTTCAATATTTTGGTGCTGATAATAGCTTGCATTTATTTATACACAAACACACTCCAACCGATGAAACATGAATAATATTAAATAAAAGTACGCTGCAGATGAGTTTATTTGACATTTTGGAACTTGGATCATCGGTGAACTTTCTTGACCAATTTTATGTACAAATGCAAGCTAAGTTAAAAATTGTAGTTTTGCATTTGTAAATCCACTTGCCTTTGTTTTCGTGTCTGCATCCTAGGCTCCTAGAATCCTAGCGAGTCTAGGGCTCTAGGCAAAACATCGTGTCTCCATCTAGTTATTAGGTATTCCCTGCAGATATAAGTGGGCTTCGATAGTTATTTTGTTTGACTTTTGACTTTCTGAGCAATGTTTTTATGCTCTTGCTAAAGAGCTCTTATTTGCTTTCATATGTTCTGATATCACATTTTACTGATTGGGCTACTTGTTCCATGCATAAGCAACTGTTGGGCTTCTATGATTTCAAGAGCAAGCAACCCGAAGCTATGTGCAGAGCTGCAATCTTTGCCCTGCATGTGAAGGAAGAGCTAGCCTCCTGGCCAGAACAGAACACCCGGCGGAGGAGCTGGCTTACTGTTCCTGAGGCGGCAGAGCAGAGCCGTTACCCATGGATGCAAGAAGCCCTTGTGACGGGCTTCTCTGCCTGGCTTGAGAACTGGAGAAATGGCGGTGGCTGTGTGGATCGAAATGAAAGATGACACCACCTTAAGCATCAGGGGGGCATCTGCTATTTCTTGGTGTTCCTTTTTGTATCTTGCTTGGACTAAATTTCCAGAACCTGACAATACATGAGGGCTCTCTGATGCTCAGTAGTTTGTTGACTTTGTTCATTCACCCGTCCTCAGGATAACAATCTAGTATGTGTCTTCAACTGACCCGAGGATTGTTGGAATTGTAAGTTGCTGATTCTCGTGGTCGCCACTATATAACTCTTATTGAGGTCTTGACACAAGCATTGTCCATCATATGCATTGTGTTGTCTTAAAATGGGGTTGTGTTTGTAATGACAATATCGCTAGTCCTCTTGTTGATCAATTGCAACTCTCTGCTTACCCTCGGTAATATGTTCTTGGGAGCATGTTAATTAAGATTTGAAATTTGCGAATTCCTATGTTGAAAGGTCTGTTTGGGGATTTTATTCCGTGCCCTTCGGATGTATTCCGCCAGACATTTTATGTCTAATGGATTGAGCTGTAAAACTGAATCAAAAGAGAGAACGTGTGAATTTTCTGGAGCTACTGTTTAGATTTTTATTAAAAGTGATACTTGTGAGTAGTGCTTAATGAGCCAGTGAATTTGATTTCATAGAGAAAAAAGAAGATTATGCAGAGCTCCGATTAGAATAGATGTGCATGCTGTCTTCTCTACAATGAAACGGATGTGGTGGACCTAACTAATCACTCGTGCACAGATAAAAACTTGTTTGGATGCATCTATATTCACGCCAATCTATGTGTGTTGGAGTAAATTAGTCTAGTCGTATCAAACAAGGTCTAAAGGTCATTGTTACAAAGGAGGTATTTTTGTGCTTCCTGCATGCTGAAATCGTACATTTTGAAGAGCAAAAGGCAAGTTTGTGTATGGCAGTCGTTGGGATTACGTGATCTGAACTGAAGTTGGTCAGGATGTTTTTACATAGGTAAAAGCTTGGCAAGCATGAATCGAAGTTGCAGTGGAGATGGGCATGGGCTTACGTCGTATGTGTATCTTATTCAATTAGTTTTTTTGTAAATCAAGACAAAAAAAAAAAAAAGGAGAGCTCAGATGCGCGTCTTATCGTCCGTATAGAATCAGACGGTTGTGATGGACCCAACCAATCACGGTTGAGCGCAGAATTCTGTCATCGCTCTGTGGGGTGTGAGAGAGGCTCGAACTCTCGACCTCAGAATCACTCGCATTTTAGCTATGAGACCTACGCGCTAGCCAACTGCGCCACCACCCCTCCGTTGTGTGGAATCTCACGAGACGCTATCTATCTATAGTCATCCACATTTGCACTGTCCACAAACAAACAGTCATGGACAAACATATTTTCCCTCTCTTCACACTTTTGTACAAAGCAAAGCAAAAAAAAAATGTCTGTCGTATTTTGCAGCGTCCGTTTGCGACGTGCATGCCAAGAAGAGCTGTTAGCGTATACGTCCACAAAAATTGGGCTCTTGGTGTGGCGCTGCCGGTGCCGGCTTATATCATACGGCGACGCTCGCCGGCGCCTTGCCGACGGCGGCGAGGATCTTGTCGTCGAAGTCGAAGGCCATGGCCTTCTCGCCGCGGCCACTAGCGGCGTACTCGGCGTAGCGCTCCTTGAGGTCCTCCGGCAGGTTAGTGCTGCTCGTCCACCCCAGCGCCTGCTTCGCCGCCCGAGGCTCCGCGTAGAAATGCTGCGCCGCCGCGCGCAATCCAGTTCAGTCAGCAGCATTAATAATGGAATCAATCGATCGCTCATTAGTTACCATGTTGCGGAACGGGAAGGCCTTCTTGGCGTCGACGCCGGCGGCGGCGGGGTCGTAGAGCACGATCTCCACGGCGGCGACGCCCGCGGCCGCCGCGCACAGCTTGGCCATGCCGCTCAGCGTCACGGCGCGGTCCGACACGCAGTTGAAGACCTTGCCCGACGCCGCGCCGGGCTTCTCCACGGCCAGCGACAGCATCCGCGACAAGTCACGCACGTGCGCGATGTTCGTCAGCTGCATCCCGTTCCCCGGGATTGGCACCGGCCGATTCCGCACGATTCCTGCATGTACCATGGACATCGTCGTCGGAGAAGACAAGCGAAGAGAATGGAATAAGGCTGGGTTGCTGATTGATTATTACGTACTGTCGAAGAACCACTCCTCGCAGTCCTTGTTGTTACCGGAGCCGATCATGTACTGCGGCCGGAACGACGCCCAGCTGCTCCCGAACTGCTCCGCGATGTACTTCTCCACGACGGCGTGGCCGGCGCTCTCCTTCACGGCGTCCTGCGGCGTACGTGCGCCATTGTTTGTCAGTCAGTCACGGAAGAGACATGGGGATAGGCTGATGAGCGCGTGGGCCGGCATGCATTAGCATTACCCTCTCGACGTGCGGCGGCTCCTCGGTGGGCTTGTAGATGCCGGCGCTGCTGATGAACAGGAACTGCTCCACGCCGGCCGACTTCGCCCAGTCCGCCACCGGCCTGCGCATTCCTCACTGTCATGACATGTCTGCATATGGTACGGCGAAGCGAAAAGCAGAGGTGGCGCGCGTACTTGACGGCGTCGAGGTCCTTGCCGTTGTTGTCGAGGACGACATCGAACGACGCGCCTCGCACGGCCGCGCCGACGTCGGCCGGGTCACCCCACACCGTCTTCCCGCCGGCGCTCGTCAGCTCCTGCGTCACGAACAAACAAACAAAGAGTCCAGTCCATCGAAAGCTCAACCAAGAAATCACCCGACGCCTACTAATGGAGTAAGTAACGGCAGAGGCTACGTACTACGTACGTACCGAGAAGCGAGAGAACGGAGGCTTCTTCATCTTGTCGGATCCCTCATCGCCGACGGTGAGCACGGTGACGGCGTGCCCGGCCGCGAGCAGCTCCTTGGCGAAGTAGAACCCGATGACGGCGTGTCCGCCGCTGTTGGTGTTCACGATCAGCACGCTCTTCTTCGCCTCGGCGCGGACCGTGACGCCCGCTCGGGCCGCCGCCGGACGCTGCCTACTCGCGGCGACCGCGCGCGGGAACGCGCTGACGAAGGACGACGGCAGCGACGTCGAGGAGGGCGGCGCGGTGGAGGCCGAGAGACGACGGCTCGACGCGAAGGCAGTAGTGGCCGTGAACGCCGCGGCGGCGCACAAGCTGGCCATCGCTGGCGGCGTGGCGTGGCGGGGCGGGAGGGAGGGATGAGTGGGTCGGGAGTGAGATGAGTGGTGGACGTAGGATTGAGGGATCGTCCATCATCATGGCTGTGGAAAAGGTAGAGTGTTGGGACAATAATGGAAGCTTGTGTCATACTCTACTCTACAGTGTGATTGGGGAAGATGAGAAAGAGATGGTGAAATTTCCAAATGATTTCAAGGAGCACGGTGGATCATCAATTACTGGTCGATTTCTTACAGGTGCCTGTTGGGGGTTCTTCCTCCAGACAGGAAATACGGCTAAATAAGTTTTTTTTTGATAAAAAATACGGCTAAATAAGTTGATATACTATGGATGGATGCCACATTTATTTCTAAGTCATTAGCGTAATAGCTGCACATGGTAGCAGGCTTTTTTTAGATCAAATTTTAGTTTACTACCAGTGCAGGCTCCTTAAGTTTTTTGTGCTACGTGAACTTGGTTGTAGGAGCCGTCATATTTTACCAGTGATCAATATTATTGTTTATTTGCTTCAACTTATCCACACCCTGTTTGAATTCTTTGTGAATATTTCCATTGACTTCAATGTCACAAGCTGACAAGAACATAAATATTAGTTGTGCATTTTTCTTCCTTGCAACGACCAACGCAAGTAGCTACAGAGATGTGTTCAGTGTTGATCACCAGTTCAGATGCACTACAGTAACTTATCTGTATATACTTTTTAGAGCCAAATTAACAGTCAAACTATTAATTATATTACTTGTCTCTCGTGTTCTCTAAAATTAAGTGGACTTGGCTAATAGCCATTCTTATTGGACTTGTTGCTATTAACAGATTGTGTGGCTTTCGCGCGCAAGGAGAGAGCCACGTAGGCCGATGATGGCATGGTGCCACCCGGACAGGGTGCACGTCAGTAACAAAACGCATGGCAACCGAGGAGAAGAAACAAAGGTCAACTTTGAACTTTGGACATATTTGGATCCCTTGATAAATGGTAAATGACAAATAAAGTTGATAAATTTTTTGTCAATTCCTAGTGTTTGGATTCATTGACAAATAATAAATGACAAATGGTAAATGACACATATAAAGACAATTATATCCTTAATAATTACACTCTCATTCACATGTTATGCATAGGAGTGAGGGGTATGAGTGGAAGTATTTTCTATTTGTCTTTATTTGCCACTCCAAATTGACAAATGCCAATTTTTTTGCTCTTTTGTTATTTTTTGCCTTACATGTTTGGATGCATTTGCCAAAAAGTAACAATTCTTTTGCTCTTTTGCCAATTTACCAAAGGGATCCAAACACCCCTTTGGTTGCCTGATTATTTTGTGTGTGTGTGTGTGTGTGTGTGTGTGTGTGTGTGTGTGACCATTGCATCTAAATTGGAAGCGTGTCCAAATCTTCGATCATAGATCATTTCTGTTGAAAACTATTTTTTTTCAAAAAATGAGATGATTCAGGCTTACCTGAAAAAAAAAACGGCTAAGGCCGACATCCAAACCAGCCCAAGCGCTTTCTAACTTTACTAAATGCACAATGACTTCACCATTGTATTTCTCTTGTCGAAACGATGTAAAACATAAATAAAAATGTCTAATCTAGATTTCAGACAGAAAAAATGCAATTTCGGGGAAGATTTCACTTCAACCAGCAGAAACTAGTCTGGGTTGGTTTCCAAATTGGTTTGGAAATGAAATATGGGCTAATTTTTCCAAATTGGTTATGAGGACTAGTGACTAGTTTCCATCAACCAGTGAAAAATTAGCAGAAACCTCATATTATTATCCCTTACCTTTGGAAGTTATGAGGACTTCTTTTTATTCAGATAGTAGAATCCATGAGATTCAAATGAGCTCTTAGATTTTAGTGGATTTTTAACATACAGACACAAAATCCACATGAATGTGATAGATTTTTTTATCCGCGTTATAAAAATCTTCTAGGATCCAAATGGACCTTCCTATATGATTTTGTAATCTACTAAAAAATCTCATAATCCTAGAATTTCATCCAAATATATTAAATTATAGTGCATTTTAACACAAAGACACATAAACCTACCTAAGCACACTAGACTTTTTATCCGGATCTTTAAAATCTCCAAACCAAATGGGACGGTCCCTTAGCATAATCCTAGCAAGCGTAGAAGCACGGGAACCGTAACAGCGAAACACGTTTCAGGGAGTGTTTGTACAAGGTGCTAAAGTTCAGTCTATGTTATATCGGATGTTTGGATGCTAACTAGGAGGACTAAGCATAAAATAGTTATAAAACTAATTGCACAAGAGGAGACTAATTTCAAGAGGAATATATTAAATCTAATTAATCTATCATTAACAAATATTTAATCTAGCACCATATTATTAAATCATGGACTAATTAGATTTAATGGATTCGTCTTATAAATTAGCATAAATTTATGCAGTTAGTTTTTTTTATAATTAATCTAAATTAGTACGAAACATCTGTGACTGGAAACAAACATGGCCTCAGTCACCTTTGTAGCTTGGTAGGAAGATTGGGGGCATGTTACTTTGCCCTTAAGAAACGAAAAAAAAAAGCTTGTATGGTGGCTCCATTCAACTCTTCTGTCTTTTTGGAGGTTCCACCAACCTCTGGTTACCTGCCGAGTGCCGATCGAGTCCATGCCTAGTACTACTACGTGCTATTCCAGAATTGTCTAGTGACTTTTTTTTTGACAAGGAATTGTCTAGTGTCTTGAAACTGAGGCATACTTAGCCATATGATTAGAAGCTTTATATTCCCTCCATCCCAAATTGTAAGTCATTCCAAGAATCTTGAAGAATCAAAGTTTTTTAAGTTTGACCAAACTTATATAACAATAAAATAATATTTATGATATAAAATAAGTATCATTAGATTCGTTATCAATTATATTTTCATAGTATACTTATTTGATGTTAAAAATCTTTATAGTTTTGTCTATAATTTTTGGTTAAACTTGAGATGTTTTGACTTTCTAAAATTCTTAGAATGACTTACAATTTAGAATGTAGGGAGTATTATTGTAATCCCACATTCTTTTTCCACTAGATGCTCATGGAGTCATGGCCTACCCCTGTACCTTCTCCACTGACCATAGTTCAACTTTACTAAAGAGGGTTTAGATAGTGAAAACTGAAAACTTGAAAGACACAGTCAAGCTTTGGTCATGTCATTATCATCTCTCTAAGGGTCTCTTTGAAACGTATAATTCTGAAAACACGGAAAACAACCCACAGGAATCCTACGGAAGGCTGAAAAGAAAGAAAAAAAAACTTCCATTAATTATGACCGTTGGTTGTTATTAAACCTCTTTGATGTGGTAGATATTAATGTTTCTGTTTGCTTGATTTATTAGCTAAACAGTAAAAAATAACATCAGTTGACTTATCAGTTGTAAAAATCATTAACCAATCAAGATCAATATTTATAAATTTAGTTAAAGTTATTATAGTTCGACCTAGCATAAAACTAAGGGCAACTCCAACCAAACCCCTACTTGATCCCTCACCCTATTTTGAGAGCTCAAACACATCAGAAACATTTCCAACCGAACCCCTATTCAAGCCCCTATAGATAAGGGACTCTCATTTCTCTCTCTTGATCCTCTAGATGTAGGAGTCACTCATCCTTCTTTCTCTCTTCTCATAAAGATGACAAGTGGGACCAATGAATAGGATTGATGACAATACAATGTAAAGTAGGGAAAATTTATAAGATCGGTTGGAGCACGTTGAAGAGTAGGGGATGAAATATGGACGATGGACTCTCATTTGAAGGAATAGGGGGTCAAATTTTGAGAGATTGGTTGGAGTTTCCCTAAGTTTCTTATGTTTTAGGACGGAGGCAGAATTGTTTTTCTTGTTATCTAAATTATTGGTAGCTCTTATTTGTTTTTTGGAAAAAAAAGAATCAAAATCAAATCCCACAAGTTTCTAGAGATCACTAGTCTAATGTTCGTGCTAACGCAACGGTTTGATCTAGGAAAATGCTTTAAAAACATAAATGTATATTGCCCATGCTAATGCTATGATGGTATTTGGAAAAAAAATCATAAAATTAAAATAAATAATAAAATACAAAAAGTCAAAACATAAAAGAAACACAAATTCAGAAACTATCTCTATAAATTCAGAAACACAAATTCAGAAACCTCCTCCAGCGTCTTTCCCTCGACGGCCTCCACTAGCCTCTCCCACCTCGCGGCGTTCCCGTCATCCTCCCCGTCCATCGTCGTCGCCACGGCGTTCTTGAACGCCTTCTCCTGCTCGCAGGTCCACACTGCCCCGCACTTCGCCGCCGCCACATCCCGTTGCGTTAGCACAGACATTTTTGGGTGGACCAAGGAAAGAAAAAGATGGTGAATTAGTAGGGTAGAATCAATCCAATAAATTCACTCTCTTTTATCACACACTCTTAATATTCTCGCATATGAAAATTACTCAACAAAAAATATGAAATATGTATGTATCCATCTCTGCCTCAAATATACACTTCGGATCATCTCTCTTTCTATATATCTTACTAATACTACTTAAACCACCAATTCATGTATTGTAAATGTAATCGCGAACTGATTGATAACCAGCTTGTCGAGAACGGAGGAGCCGCCGTCCATGCCGCTCAGTTCAGTTCAGTTCAGTCACAGAGCTCCTCCACGGCGTCGGCGAAGCAGGAGTTGAACCGCGCCATCTCGGCCCCCGGCAGCACGATGCCGACCTCCACCCCGGCGACGCCGCGGCTCTCCGCCAGGGACACCGTGTCGGGCGTCTTGTCGAAGGACACCAGCTCAACCTTGACTGGTCGGCCCAGCCCGAAGTCGGTCTCGTACACGCAGATCCCTCCCGTCTCCTACCTCGTACTCGTCGTGGCGGCTTTCGCGCTGCTCGCCGCAGCGTCGCCGGCGGCCGTCGCGGTCAACGTCATGGGCATGCTTTCGGCCTTCCCGGACCTCATCGACTTCACGCGGCTGCTGGCGTCCAGCCCCGTGCTGGCAGAGCTCGCAGGGCGGTCGTCGCTGACGTTGCTAGCCGTGCCGAACGGCAACCTCCCGCAGTCGCCGTCGGCGTTCGCGGCCGCGTCGGCCGCCGACCTCGCCGACGTCCTCCCCTACCACGTCCTCCTCGAGTACCTCGCCCCCGCCGACCTCCGCCGCCTGCCGGCCTCCGGGAAGCTCGTGACGACGATGTTCCAGACCACCGACCGCGCCCCCGCGGACCTCGGCGTCGTGAACGTCACCACCGCGGGGGTCTCCCTCGCCGTCGTCCGCTCGCCGGCACCGTTCCCAGGCTCGAACGCCACCGTCCTCGGCGCCATTACCGCGGTGCCGTACAACCTGAGCGTGCTGGCAGTGGCCGGCCTCATCACCGGGTTCGACCTCGCGACGTCCGAGACCCGGCCGCCCGCGGCCGTCAACATTACGCACATCCTCGCCGACGCGCCAGCCTTAAACGTGGCGGCGTCGATGCTGGAGGCCTCGGGCGTGGCGGCCGAGTTCGACACACCGCCCACATTATTCCTTTTTTTTCCGGGGAAAAAAAGTCAGGATGAGGAATCGAACCAGGACTGCGGTGTGCGGTCGTGGGGCGTGGGTGCGAGTGAGGGAAGGGAGGATACACGTGATGTTGGTCATTGCATCTGAGTGAGTAAAGAGAGAGAATAATTACAAGCAATCTGAACGGTAGATTTTGAAGAGGTCAGCCTTCTGGGTACACTTTGCTGGGTGGATGGATGAGAAACTTTTCAGCGAAGTGTTTATATTTTGGTGAACCTAGAAAAAAAAGACGATGCGTGGACGGCACCCGATCCAGGTAGCGACGGCATGTACGTGACTTATGCAGTCTTTGAATGTTCAATCCCTCTGAAGGATTTGACCACTCCGAACGAAACGCGATTGACTGTCTAACACAAGCTTTCGAGCCGAAATCACCCAAAATATTTAACTTTGTAGCTAATTAATGAAATTCGCCTGAAAACACCAAATTCGAAACAAAGATAAGATTTTTCATCAGTTACCCGCACAAATTGCTTTCCGCTCCTAGATCCCCACCCCCACTGTTTCTACTCAGACTATCTCAAAGCGTTGCACATACCCAAGCGAGCAAGCGATAGAAAGCACGAGGGCCTCACCTCATGTCACGACTCAATCAGTCAGGTTGGGCGTTCGGTTAACCGAAACCGATCGGTTCGGTTCCTCGGTTATTGACACAAATTAGGTTCCGCAAAAACAGGAACTGATCGGTTCTTTCTAAAATCTGGAACCGAGCAAATTCAGTTTCGGTTAGTTCGGTCCGGTTTCGGTTCCGATCAAACTAACCGAAATTTACACAATCAGCAAAAAATAATTAGAAAAAAATAAAGAAAAAATATTTTAAAAAAGCATGATGCCAAGATTTAAAGAAATACGAATGTGTGAAGTTGTGAGAGGGTGTAATACGTCTTTTATATCTATGGTTAAGATGGTATTAGGCATAAATTGTAAAGTTTATTGGGATTGTTTGTGAATTTCGGTTATTTCGGCTAACCGAGCCTAGGAACCGAAATAAGATCGGTTAGTTCGGTTCCTGAGAATTGAGAACCGAACAACTAACCGAAATTTTCGGTTCCGGTTATTTCGGTTCGGTTTTCGGTTTTTTGTGCCCAGGCTTATCAATCAGACAGGGACCCTTCTTGTCCACCGCTCGGCTTTTCCGCCTCCGCCGCCTGTGCCCAGCACCGCGGACGCCGAGCGCGCGGCCGAGTGCACGCAGACCCTGACCTTTGACAGCTTGAACGAGATCCCATGGAGCGACGGCGGCGGTCGATCCCAGGGAGAGACGGCGGGTGCGTGAGCGTGACTTTCGCGTAGGAACAACCGGCGGCTGCCTTTCTCTTCGGGCGCGCGGCTGGTGTGCGCGAGGATGAGGAGGATGATACACGCAATCTTGACCGTCTAATCTGAGTAAGGAGAGAAAAGATTTAGAATAAATCTGAACAGTTTATTTTAAAGTTGTGATTTGTCTGGGTGTACAATTCTGGGTGCGCGGAGGAGAGCCTTTTCGTTGGGGTTTTTTTTGGGTGGACCTATGAAAAAAAAGATGATGCATTAGTAGAGTAGACTCAGCTTCCATCCAGATATCATAGAGCAATGCAGCCTGATGACTGTCGGCGCACGACCACCAAAACAGATGCGATCCGGCCCCTCGGTGGTCCGGCCAGTTGGGCGACGGCGATGGCGACACGGCGGACGCGGCGGGGTCTTTTCCTTTTTGGCGCCCCCTGCTTTATTCCAAAGTGCAAAAGCATCCAACCTTCCACCCATTCCCCAAAACAAAGCTCATTCCCATCCAATCCAAATCAAATCGAAACCATATTCGCCCATCCTCCTATCGCCCGCACCGCACGAGCACGAGCACCCCGAACGCGCGCACGACCTCGCAATCGCAAACCCCCCGCGCGAAGGAACCCCCGGCCGGGGCCACCACCACACCGCGCTGCGACCGGCGACTGGCGACTGGCGGAAGAGAGTGAGCGATCGCCGCCACCGGCGCCAACCAACCAACCGATATGGGGTGCGGGCCGTCCAAGGAGGACGCGGAGGGCGGCGCCGTATCGCGGTGCCGGGAGCGGAAGCACCTACTGAGCGCGGCAGTCGACGCGCGCCACGCGCTGGCGGGCGCGCACGCCGGCCACGCCGCGGTGCTCAAGAACGTCGGCGCCGCGCTCTCCGACTACGCCACGGGCGAGACCGACCGCCACGACGCCGTCCTGGTGCCGCGCTCCGCCTCCGCCTCACAGGGGCATGGGCAGGCGGCCAGCGTGGTGGTCAAGGCGCTGCCGTCCACGCTCGACGCCGTGCTCCCGCCGCCGCCGCCCCCTGACGCTGGCGACGTCGACGACGACGACGGCGGAGTTGGGCCCGCGCCGCTGCAAAGGTCCATGAGCGCGCCTGACTTCCAGCTCCAGCCGCCCATCCGGAAGGGCCGCTCCGGGGAGGAGGCGCCGCCCATCATGGAGGAGGAAGAAGGCGACGGCGACGGCGACGCCCCCGGCGGCCGCCGCCGGGACGACGACGATCCGCACCTCCAGCCTCCGCCTCCGCCTCCGCCCCTACCGCCAGCCAACGCTCCCCCGCCCACGCGCTCCCCGCCGCCTGTCCCTGCCGCCGCGGAGGCGCGGGCCACGACGGAGGGGGATTCGTTGACGAGATACCTTTTCGGCTCCCCCGACGCCATGCCTGGGCCGCTCCCCACGCTGGACCCTAGCGCCAGTGCCGCCGCCGAGTCGTCGTGGGCGGCTGAGCGGAGGATGCCCGCGCCGCATCCGCCACCGCCTGAATCCGACCAACTGCCTCCGAAGCACCCGCCGCAGCCGGTGCCTTCTGCTGAGGAGATCGCCGAGGGAAAGAAGCCCGCGGCGGAGCTCGTCACGCGCCGGGATTTGACGCAGAAGACTGCTAGGAAGCCGGAGAGCAAGAGGGGTAAGGTCGTCATGGGCGACGTCCTCCGCAGGCTTGACGATCACTTCCTCAAGGCGTCCCAGAGCGCGCATGATGTGTCCAAGTTGCTGGAGGCAGCGAGGATGCATTATCACTCCAATTTCGTCGAGACGCGAGGTACCTTCCTGCTCTGCTCCCAGCCTCTGTGCTAGAGCCCCACTGGATTACAGGAAAGACGAATCCTTTTTAAGTTTCTTTAATAATTAAAAAAATTCTTTCCTGGATGAAGAATTGAAGATGCTCAACAATCATTGCATAACACGTACAAACATCATAGATCCATAATAAACTTTAAAACACAGTACACAAGTTTCTTAGGAGGCGTGCAAGTTATTAGATAGTTTAGTACTCCCTCTATCCCAAATTGTAAGTCATTTCAAGAATCTTGGAGAGTCAAAGTTTCTCAAGTTTGACCAAACTTATATGACAATATAATAATATTTATGATGTCAAATAAGTATTATTAGATTCGTTATCAATTATATTTTCATAGTATACCTATTTGATGTTATAAATCTTTATAGTTTTGTCTATAATTCTTGGTCAAACTTGAGATGCTTTGACTCTCCAAGATTCTTGGAATGACTTACAATTTAGGATGGAGGGAGTATATGTTTTGCTTGATGCATATTGGAGGAGTTCAACTGTTCCACATGATAGTATAATATTTTGAGTGCCGTACTTGATTGCATTGTTAACTATTTATTTATTTATTTATTAAAAGGGATAGTATTCTGACTTTATTATGTGTTCCTATTATGTGTTTGTTGAGGTGGATGCTGTATTTCTAATGGAATGTGGTTCAGAGAGGCACAGGGGACTGTTTGTTAAGTACGGTTTTCATGGGGACTGAGGTGGGGTTGGGGCTACACTTACTCACTTAGTAGGTGATTATCTTTTTCTATTATGTCTTTGTTGAGGCGGATGCTGTGTTTTTAATGGAATGTAGTTCAGTGAGCCACAGGGGAATGTTTATTAGGTACGGTTGTCTTGGGGATAGATGCGGGGTTGGGGCTACACTTAGGCAGTGATTATCTTCACTCTATGATTTCTTTTAAACTTCAGTTGAGCAGTCTGTAGCTTGCTTGTTTTTCAGGGGTACAACTAAAGTTGGTATATGCATGTGGAATAGTCTATATGAATGGCGTATGTATTTATAATAATACTTCAGTTAATGGCATATGTGTTTTGTATTATTAGAATTTGTGGATCATTCTGCAAGAGTGATGCAAGTCATCACTTGGAATCGCTCATTTAAAAGGATGCCTCAACCAGAAAATGTGAAGAATGAGTTGGATGATGATAAATCGGAAACACATGCTACCGTACTTGATAAGTTGCTTGCATGGGAGAAAAAACTATGCCATGAAGTGAAGGTAAAATATGTAAATCTTGTTCAGTAATTTAGAACATAAACTGTTTCAATCGTTCTCTCTTAGAAGCCCACATTTTTCAATGTCTTCTCTCTCACCACAAAGAAAAATTGATTTATGTTGTTGTTTATTTGTTTCTCATACATTTCTCTTCCATTTTATTTGCGTTGATATCAAGAACCAAGCATACATATCATTCCATTTTCGCAAAAAATTGATGAAGGTGTCACTAATGTCTCGGTTATTTTACCTTTGATAATTGTTTGCCACCTTCTCATCATTGTACTCAATTGGTCCAGGGACATTTGTAGTCATATTATTGTTAATGTCTCGGTTATTTTACCTTTGATAATTGTTTGGCACCTTCTCATCATTGTACTCAACTGGTCCAGGGACATTTGTAGTCATATTATTGTTAAGTCAGGGACCCTTGTACTAATCCATGATCATTTCCTACCCATGTGCCGGGCCTCATCATTATACTTCATTGCTTTAACCTGTTTTGTTCATACATTTGATGGTACATATTTACCATTGGCACAGGAGTTCGAGATTATCAAAGTGACATATCAACGAAAGCTAGCTGTTCTTAACAAAAAGAAGCAACGCGGAGTTAGTTCTTCATCAATTGAGAAAACCAAGTCCATTGTTAGTCACTTGCACACAAAATATATAGTTGATTTACAAACAATGGAGTCAACAGTTACAGAAATTGACCGCCTAAGAGATCAACAACTTTACCCAAAACTCCTTGAACTAGTGAAGGGGTAAGATCTTTTAACTTTTAAGTACCAACCACCAACATCTACTGTTCCATTTATTACATGGTTTCCTTGTAGCTATCATCTCATTGTTTTAGTTATTTACATGTAGGACCTTCATTTCTTTTTTCATTGTTTTAGTCCATTACAACAAGTGATTACCTGCTAGCTTGATATATACTATCAAATGGCATTGTTATCTCTCTTTTTATTATAGGAAGATGCTCTTTTACATAAATCACTATTCCCTCCATTTTTTCAGAAGGCGTATTATATTTCGTTACGACAAGGTTTTGATTGACAATTACTCTATTAGTACTTCATTCATGTGACACGAAAATTATAGTCATAAATGTTTTTTATTACGAATCTAAGAACATGAATTTTGTGTCTCAAAAATTTGTATGAATATTGTTGGTGAACGGCTTGCCTTAACATTAAGCCTTGTAATTTCAAATGGAGGGAGCATCTGAACAAATGCTATACATCCTTCATAGTGTACCTTCCACATATTTTCTCAGAATGGTTTTAGTGATGAAAATATTCGGTTAGTTGTGACACTGAAAATTAGGACTTAGGCCACCCAACATCAATCTAACACTCTATACTATGGAAACCATGCCAACTATGTCTGTCCCTCTGGCATTTTTGGGATTTTTCTAAACCTAATGGAACAACCGGATTAGCAACTGAATGTTACACTTCTGCATATTGCAACTAACGAATTATTTTGTTTCACACTGACAGATTGTCACACATGTGGGACGTCATGTATACTCAGCACAAAGCGCAGCTCAGGATCATTACAGAGCTCAAATCGTCTGATATCTCGGTTTCTGAACGGGAAACAAGTGAGCAACACAATGAGCGAACTGTGCAGTTATGGAACATTGTTCAGGAGTGGCATGTGCAGTTTGATAGGTTCATGACATATCAGAAGGAGTACGTAGGAAGCCTGTACAGCTGGATCAAGCTAAATGTGATCCCTATTGATACCAACCTGAAGCCTAACTCGTCACAGCCACATGAGACAATACCTCCAATCAAGAGGTTGCTGCATGCTTGGCATGATATCCTTGAGAAGCTCCCTGCTGATGCAACGAAAAAGGCCATACACACATTTGGGGAAGTGGTGCACACAATCCTAGTTCACCAGGAGGATGAACTGAAGTTGAGGATGAAAATTAATGAGACTAGGAGGGACCTTGAGAAGAAGAGAAGGCAGTTCGATGATTGGGCACAGAAAAATTGGGACAGAGGAGCAAGTATTCCTGATGGCAACAATCACGCCCGTGCTGATCCAGCAGCTGAACGGAAAGCCGTGGTGGATAAGGTGGAGAATGCACTGAAGGACTTGGAAGTTAGTTATAAGACCCAATGCAAGGTAGTAAGGGATAAATCCCTCAATCTTCTCCGGTCAAACCTGCCGGAGCTGTTCCGCACTGTATCGGAATTCTCCCTCCAGTCTGCGGGTTATTTCAAGGGCGTGTGGTCGATCGCGCAAACGAATGACCAGCTGGACGATTGAGTTATGGGCACACTCTATATTTCGTTGCGGTGACTTGTGTATGTACATGTTGAATGTTGATAGCTCGATGTGTTGTCTAGTATGCCAGTTTTGAGTGTGGTTGTTCCAAAGTTTAGAAGGTGGCTGCCTCTTGTTCTTTTAGAGCTATGGCTGTTGTAAATGCACAATGTAGGGTATAGAAGGTGTGTATAATGTTGGAAAAAGAGAATTACGATTTTGTTTTAAATTTCAGGAGCTTTCATAGTTCAAATCCTGATATCTTGCAGCAGTACAAGGAACTCGGTTGCTTTGCTTATTATCCTTGTTTTAATTCAGCGTTTAAATACGCTGATGATCATTAGACTAGTAATATACCAAGAATCTGATGCTGTCCATATTGATAATATTAGCTGTGCTTGGTTAGCTACGGAGTTAAAATTAGTTGGAGTCTAATTAATAGTTAGCAGCTCTATTAGCTGACATGTTTGGACCCACTCCGGTTTTTTTTTTTCAGCTAACACATTCACTCAGTCAGTTGGAGCTTGTGAAACACTGGCCTAGAATCAAATGAAGGTCATGTTCATTCTGTTCGGTAGGAATTATTATTATAATATGATTAATTTATAAGGTTAATTTATTGTGAGAGAAAAACACTGTTCTATGGTTATAAAGTATGATTGATTCGGTCCCGAATGAGCTTAGACAAACTAGGGCCCTAACTGAATTCGAAAGCGGCCACAAAATTTAATTTGCTGTAGGAGTAATAAAATAAACTCGAAGTCTAAGACAAAGTAAATTGGCTGACCACAATTTTTTTACTCAGAAAAACCAAGTGAGCTATTGCAAAGAAACAGGGAGATGACAGCCAAACTTACCAACCGCACAGGATAGGACAATCAGTGTCAATCATGCAGCCGAGTAAAACGTCACCCCTATATTTTTTTATGGAGTTTATTTCTATCTTAAAAAAAATTGAATCCATTTCCATCCTCGTCTTGATTGAGAAACAGCTCGATGCCTCGATCCAACGAGCCCAGAAAAGTCGCAGCCGCCAACCACCCGACCCCACCCACATCCGCGATGCCCACGTCGTGAGCCCGTGAGGCGCGCCGCCGCCACCGCAGCCGCAGCCGCAGCCATTACTATGACCTCGCCGGCCCCCACCACCTCCTGGTTCGCCGGCCTCGCGCGCTCCTCCTCCACCATGGCCGGCGGCGTCGCCTCCGCGCCCGCCTCCTCCGCCTCCGCCTCCGCGTCCCTCTCCGACGCGCCCAAGTCCGTGGTCGGCGCCGGCCCCGGAGGAGGCAAGCGGAATCAGCTCCGCGGGGCGCTGTTCAAGTACGGCCCCAAATCCGCGCAGGTACGGTCGTCCCCCCACCCCCGCGCCGCCGCTGCTCGCGGCTACGAGCTGGAGATCGTTGGTTCGTTGCCTGGATTTAGGCAGTTTGTAGGCGAGGCTTTCCCCTGCCAAGTTCTGGAATCCGAGATGGAGCTCGTCACCGCATTTCGCGGTTGCTTTCGCCGGGTAGTGTAGAATACGGGGAATTCCGTGGCGGGATGTTCTGGAAGCTTCCAGAAGGTCGCCCGCGTGCTGCCACAACCTCTGTAAGGATGATATCTTTTGCGACATTCTAGATGCGCGATTTCCCCTTTTAGTTGCGGAATTCTGCTTTTTTGGCAAGTGGGGCAACTCCTACGTTTCTCACGCACGTCTAAAGCGTGCCTCGGTGCATGTTTAGATTCCTATAGAATATGGAAGATTCTATGATGCTCAACTACTCAGAAAAAGGTGGCGATTTTGCATTTAGGGGATCAGGTTTGGCAATTTTCTGCTTGGATTTGGGGTTTAATTCGGCTATGGCCCTTTTGCTGCTTGTCTCGTAGTTTCTGTAACATTTCCGGCTGAGAAAAGCCTACTTGGTATGTAACTTTAGTTGTTGACCCTATAGGCACTGGCAGTGAGTGGTGGTCTTTATGCACCTTGGTTATTCTTGTGGTTAATTTGCTTGGCTCCTATCTTAGTCCTCTTGCTTTTCATCATGAAATTTTGTAACCATGCTTTGTTTTCACTTTCCAGCAGATTCTGGTTTGCCATTACATTACGAGCATCTGTTATAGGTTTTATTGGTGCTTCTATTTTCTGGTAGAAAACTGTATTTTAATTCTAGATTTGTTGTTACATTCAGGGCTATACTAAGGTGACCTCGCATATGCTTCTGGCAATTTTTGCTACTTTTGGACTTGGGACACTGTAATGCCATTTGCAGCCCCAATAAGATCAATTGTCGCCTAGCTTTTATTAGAACATAAGCGTGACAAGCATACCCACTAGATCCTACTGCAGTATTCTTGGGAAGCTTATTCTGCTGGGAAACACATTGTATTTTTTTTATCTGGATACGTTTGCAACCATGGATGGCTCTATGTTTGGTTCTTTTGACTTTTGAGTGCTGTGTGGTTTTTTAATATATATGTATATTTTTTTTTTCAAAAAACTAGAGCAAAACCCCTATACATAAACAAACTTCTTTTTGGACTAGTTGAATGCCCGTGCGTTGCTACGGGATAATAAAACTTTTGTACTAAGAACACATAGACCGCACGACAATATAATAATATTATAAAATTTAATACATATGTTAAAGTGACAAATCCTTCTCTTTCTGAACAAGCTCCTCTTGAAGCAAGTCTACTTCCTTAGTTTTCTGTTCCAAGCTCTCCCTTTCTTTGGTTAACATCTTGTAGCCGCTGTTGGCTATTCCACAGTGAACCAGGGCAAATAGAAGTGAACCAGGGCATGTGCATCTTGTGAACTAACAATTTTTTTGTCTTGTTCCTCGACCATGATCTTTAGATTATTGATATATTGGACTTGTAGAGTCAAATCATATCCCTGCTCGCCTTCATCAGTGCTTTCTCCATTTCATGTTGCCTTGAATATGCTTTGATGATGTCTTCTTCCCTCTGATCGAGGTCCTGCTTCGTCTGGTTCAACCTTGACCTATCCAGAGAGACTTTCCTCTCTGCGTCACGAAGATCCGTCTCTTTCTTCTTTAGGATTGATAAGGCGGCCTCAAATTCAGTCTTCAGGACCTCAATGCTCATGCTCAGCTCCCTATCCTGAGAAGCATGAGATTGAACAACTCATAGATGTGATGAGATGCACTTATTGGTTTATCTGCAATTCTGCAGGATGCTACTCAAATGGTTTAATTGGATGGATTTCCAGTATTAAATGGTCTCCTCTAATCATGTTCTCTGAATATTTGTTGTGCAAAGGGTCCTGAACCTACATTTAAGATTAGTTTGTTCGATTATTTAAATTGTTGCCATGTTACCTTAAGTAATTGAAAATCAGCACAAAACGACCTACAACACAATTTTAGAGCAATTATCCATGCTTCTCGTTTTCCCTTTCTTAACTGAAAAGGAACTGCCAAACTCTAATCATGCTGTGAGATGCTACTAAACACATCAACCAGTGGTAAGCTAGCTAGCTAGCTAGCTCTTGCATCTCAGTGGAGTGGACGCCAATGCAAGTTGCAGAGCACACACCTCTTTGCCGGCGTAGAGCTCGGAGGAGGACTCCTCCATGCTGTCATCTGATGGCGGCGCCGCCGGCGACCGCGAGTGCTCCGCTCGAATCACAAACCTGTCAACAAACAATAGAGAGCAACATCCTATATTATGAGGGCCAAAAAGCATGAATGTGACTACCAGAACACCATATATGTTGGCCATTGCTAATCAATTACTAATCATATTACTCTGGAAGCTATAAGCATCTAAAGCCATTAAAAAAAGAACTACCTTTTTATCCCACACCAAATGCCTTCATTAACTGTGGATGAGGACCATCTTGTAGCACATTGGGAAGAGGCAAAACTGAGCCTAGGCAAACAAACACACCAAAAAGAGATATATCGTCCAATATCTTGTAGTTGCGCACACATTTGATTAGTTAATGAGATACTTGGAAACCTCCCGAATGTTCTTGATCTGGGTGAGACCTGGTGAAGGAAGCACATACCCTAAAGGAAAGCAAATTTACCTAAAGAAGATTAACAGAGCACCCAGTCCTCAGACTCTGGTCGTGCATGCCCTCCACCTGCTTGACTAAAAATAGTAAATCTACCTTAACTGAAAACTACACAACATGCCTAGTCTTTTCAGATGGCAAATTTATTCACTCCATGGAGATAAAGAAAACCTTGGTTCCTTAACTTGGAGTCCCAGGACACTACTTTCTCACTGAATGAACACCTTTCTTCAGATAAAAAGCATACCTTGTAACCAACCAATAGCTTTACTTGAATGCATCAAGAACAGTGTAAAAGAAATATTGTGGCAATGTAAGAGAACCTACCACTAATATGAGGGCAAACAAACTCTTCAAGTGATGGTCTCTTTCTTTTTCTAGTAAATTATTTGTACGGATATCTAGAATTCAACAATCTTAACTGTGAGTCAGGTCAGAACAAAGGACACCATTCATGAATCATGATTCAATATCTTTGATCTTGCAATTGCCAAGTGCTTTGTATATCTGAAGCCAATAGTAACAGCTAGGCAAACTATCATCAGCACACAATTGATTTAGGTATGTATAGCTGACCTTGACCTTGCTCTGTAGTGGATGTGTGCATCTTCACTCTTGACTCTTGAGGAACAACTTAACGCTGTAGCTACATGATCTTCACTTTTGATGATATGAAATTCTGGAACAATGTACGCATATGCGAGATAGTTTGACATTAAATATGTATGCATAGGTCAAACAACACACAAGAAATTCCCAGCTAAATTCTGCCTACCAAACAGCATGCACAAATAGCCAAAGCTTTGGCTGATGGACAACAAAAATGACAAGAAGATAGATGAGATCAGACACAAAGTGTTGTTCTTGGAAACTTCTCAAGATTATCACAGAAACATGTTTGTAGCTGCCATCCAGAGAAAGTGTGAACCTGATAAAGCAACTGACAAATACACGACATAATCACAACTACTGACAATACACGACAGAATCACAACTGAAAGTGTGTGTGGAGCAGTACAATGTCAACTTTTAGAAATGCCAGATAGATTATATCTTCTCATTCAAAATTAAGAATATCATTTCCATTATTAGAATTAAAAAAAAGAGTAGATAGATCACAAGAACGACATACCACATGCAGCTATCAACTCAGTTCCAAAGTGGGCAACAATCACCAAAAGGATATTTCATCAAGTTGTCAGGAATCCATCAAGTAACCTATAGTCTTCAGATTATGTGAAGAAGTGTATAGATGATTTCAAAGATACAATGATTTAATCTTTCTTTTCCAAATTAAACTAAAGTTCTGTCCCTGACATTTTCTTGTCAAATTCTATCCCAAAGAATAAAATTTATACAGGTAATTAACAACTCACGATTGCTCATTTGCATTTCACATGAAGCAAAACAGTTATTGTAAACAATAAACAATAGATAAGCAAAATTTAATAGGGAGGGTGTTGGAATATAAGTGAATTGCCCACCTCTCCCCATCAGCTTAAGCTTGGGCAATTCACTTATATTCCAACAGAGGGGTTCTATTGTATACATGATGCCGTTGCGAGGTAGTGAGACAACTTCTGAACAACAGGAAAGGTAGCGAGGTCAGGACGATGTTCGCCGGCCTGGTGAAGCCATGCATGCGGAGGATGCATGTCGCCACAGCTCGTGGGAGATCTGTGTGGCGCTCCTTGAAAATGGTGTCCCACCGTCTGAACGTCCCTGTGACGGCGGCGGCGCTGCTTGGTGGTGTTGGCTCGAGTCTCCTCCAGGCAGCGTCGACGCAGTGGTGGTGGCGCAGGGGAGGAGGATACCGCGCCATGCGGAAGCGCAGAGGGTAGGTTGCGAGTGGAGGTGGCAGAGCCCGCGTGCACCCGCGAGGCCGCGGCGGCGCTCACGCCCGCGCCTGCATGACAGCGACAAAGCCCGCATACGTGCCTCTCTGTTGCTGCTCCTGGTGGCTGCAGCCAGCACCGAGCACAATAAGGGGCCCCAGATCTGGATCCGTCGAGGACGGGGACGGAGGGAGGGGTGGATTGGGGGCCGTCTCATCTGCTTTGTGTGATGAATGCGAAATTAAAGAGGAAGAGGAGCGAAGACGGTGGTTACGGTGGTGGTGGTGGCTGGTTGGCGAGGTAGACAGGTGAGATGGACGACGACGAGCCGCTCGACGGAGAGGACGATGACCGTTCGGCTGCCACGCACATAGGTCGCGTGACGGCGTGTGCGCAGGCCTCGCGACGGCGAGGACGACGCACATAGGTCGCGTGACGGCGTGGGCGCAGGCCTCGCGACGGCGAGGACGTCGCGAGACCATGGCGGGTGCGACGGCGAGGAAGACGACGGGGGATTAGCCCTGTTTCTTTCCTTTTGTGCGTGATTGATTTTTGTCCGGCAAATCGCACGAGCGATGGAAGGGAAGCGAGGGAGCGCGAGGCCGCAGGGGGCAGATAGCCCTGTTTCTTTCCTTTTCCAGGTTTCCTTGTGTGCGTGATTGAGCTCCTTCCTTCTTGGTCGCAAGCGGCGTCCCCGTCACTTTCCCCATTCGTCGCACGGCTCCTAAGCCGTGTGAGGCGAAATTTTCCTTCACCAAACCGCATAACCTTTTCATGCTTTTTAGTTGTGGGAGATACATTTTGCTAGTGTTGCATTGTTAATAGCTTTGTAAGATAACTTTATTTTTCCTCTTTCAGGTAGCATTCAGGACTGGTGATTTTAACCATCAGGTGATCTTCATTGGTGGCCTCACAGATGGGCTTTTAGCTACTGAGTAAGTCAAAATACCCTTTTCTGCACCCCCCCCCCCCCTGGTAAATGAGTTTGCACTAAATTTGGTCATTATATTTTAATTTAACATCTATTGAATTTGGAAATAAAGGCTGTCATGATCTAACTATGTTACAGTTACACCATGACTTATATCCGAAAATAAGGTAAATGTGAAATGGGCAACAGTTTTTCTCTTTAATGTTGAATGAGAACTGAAGAATTTATGTATCATGCAAACATATTCTGGTATTCTTGCATCCTTTGCTTGTTCTTGGGTCTTAAAATTAACTTCACAATAGTACCAAATCAACTTCAAAAACTGTGGAATTTAGGCTACTAGTGTTGGTACCATGCACGCACAAGAGAAACTACTTTGTTCATCTAAGTGATGACGCTACCTTATTGTTGAAAATCTGATTCTTGTAAGGTTTCATATTCTTGTGTTCCACCATGTCCACCTGTCTTCAATTGGTATGGTTAATATGGTATTTTGGCAAAGTGCTGTCCATCACTTGCTAGAACTTAAATAGTTCTTGTAACAAAGTTTTTTTTTTCTGAGAAGCAAATGTAACTTTTGAATCATTTCATCTTGATAAGGTCAGGTCTGATTGGTTGGTTACCCTGGGCTAATCTGAATCATGCCTTGTGAAAACTAAATAGATTTACTCTTTGGAAATTTAGCTATGACTCTTCTGGATGCTACATATGCTCAGAATGTTACAAATTTCCAGCATCACTCTGGGCATGTTTCATTAAGCTCATATACTTGTCAACATTTGATAAAAATATTAATGGAGAAATTAATCAAAATATTAAGATGTGACAGACATGACTTCAAAGCTAATGCATCTTATTGCACTTCTGTAAATATACTTTTGATGCATAACTTCTGTTTTTTGTATTGTTAATTTATATTTAATTTCATTTCACTTCAGCTAACTGATTTTTGAAAACCTACAGTTACTTGGAACCATTGTCACTTGCATTGGAGGTTGAGAAATGGTCCTTGGTACAGCCATTGCTTTCTTCATCATACACTGGATATGGAATTTCCAGCTTAGAGCAAGTATGATCCTTAGTTTGGAATTAAAATCAGCTTTTATTCTTGTGCCGATAAGGAGAGGGACTTTAGAGAACATGCTCTATATCAACATCTTTGGTGTGCTTATGTTATGATGGCATTATGGATTTATCATGCTTAAGAACTGATTAATGTTTTGAAATTTGATGCATCAGTTTAGTTGATGTTCTACATGATTCAAATTTTTTAATATTCTGAGTGCATGTTTCTTAACTATGGAAAGCTCTATGCATTTCCTTATCTTACTTCCAGTTACCTAAACTGTTGCCTTAAGGTCCCTTCAATAATTTAAGGTCCCTTCAATAATCAATACTATGTGGGATATTTAGATATCAGAGTTGAAGGTTTGAAATACTGTCCTTAAAATAAATAGAATCCACGGATACTTTAATAACTAGCTAGCCAAAGGGCCTCTAGTCTAGTTGGTTAGAGGAACCCAGCGACACTCCTCAGGTCCTGGGTTCGACTCCTTGTTGGAGCGAATTTTAGGCTGGGGTTAAAAAAATCCCCTCGTCTGTCCCATGGCCAAAGCACAGGTCTAAGGTCCGGCCCCGGTCGTGGTCGTCTCACATGGGCTACGGTGCCGCTGTGTATGGGTGGGGCAGGGGTTCGGGGGTTTTCTCGACCTACGTGAGAAGGTCTTCTTCTTAATGCAATGCCCGGGGCTGTCTAACCCCCCGCAGGTCGAGTTTTTTTAATAACTAGCTACAGAATAGCATTTGAGGTTGATAGGTTTCTTTGAGTTCAGTTAGTTCTGAGATGCAGTTTTGAAACATTAGGTGATAAAAATTAAGAACATATTCATAAGCACTTCGTTAGGACACATGAAAAAATCTAAATGCTGCAAGTAGGTTGCTTCTGTATTCTTACCAGACTAACAAGGTTTTCTTAGAAACCATTTATTTGTAGATCTAGAGCGGATTTGCGTTGGCATCCTTCTTTCTTTTCATTAGATTAGAATTATAGATAATCCCCTTCTGTGCTATGAAAGTTTTCTTTAATATGGGTGGGGCAGGGGTTCGGGGGTTTTCTCGACCTACGTGAGAAGGTCTTCTTCTTAATGCAATGCCCGGGGGCTGTCTAACCCCCCGCAGGTCGAGTTTTTTTAATAACTAGCTACAGAATAGCATTTGAGGTTGATAGGTTTCTTTGAGTTCATTTAGTTCTGAGATGCAGTTTTGAAACATTAGGTGATAAAAATTAAGAACATATTCATAAGCACTTCTTTAGGACACATGAAAAAATCTAAATGCTGCAAGTAGGTTGCTTCTGTATTCTTACCAGACTAACAGGGTTTTCTTAGAAACCATTATTTTGTAGATCTAGAGCGGATTTGCGTTGGCATCCTTCTTTCTTTTCATTAGATTAGAATTATAGATAATCCCCTTCTGTGCTATGAAAGTTTTCTTTAACCATGTGAAGCTAGTTAGTGTCAGTGATAGTGTTTTTCGTTTAACCCGTAGATTTACCTTTTGCTTTATGCTGTGCTTTTGGATATAGTAATACACCAATAATTATATCACTGATTTTGTTTCCCCTATTTTTATTAAATTTTCAGTTTCATTAAATTTGTATTGCTCATATTTGTTGTCTTGTTGAAGGATGCTTTGGAACTAGATCAACTCATCAGTTACCTAATAAATAAAGAAAATTCTGAAGGAGTAATATTGCTTGGTCATAGTACTGGATGCCAGGTATACTATTACTAATAACTGCTGGAGATTACTACTTTACAGTCATGAAATATACACTTACTCTTCTGTGGGTGCCAGGATATTGTGCATTATATGCGGACAAACTTTGCTTGTTCCAAAGCGGTTTCTGGGGTCATATTACAGGTATTCTCCCTGTCCATGCTTATGTTCTGAATGCACAGGTAGATGACTAAAAATTATTTAAATTTTATGTGTGCTAAATCTCTCTCTGAATGTAAAGCTTACTGATCAACTTTGGAACCTGTTAATAAGAACTGTTTACATTTGCTGAACTAACTTAATATTTTTTGTGATATCTTTCTGTAACTTCTACCCTATTCTAACCTTCACTCTTCAGGCTCCAGTAAGTGATAGGGAGTATAGAGCAACCCTTCCAGAAACAGCTGAAATGATAGACCTGGCAGCTAAAATGATTAGCGAGGGCCGTGGAATGGATTTGATGCCTAGAGAAGCAAACCCAGATGCTCCTATTACTGCCTACAGGTACAATATTTATGATTGAGTCACATAATTTAGAGATTTTACTAAGGTTTTGTTGGTAGCTTCTCAAAAGCACTTAAGGTTTCTAATTTCACATATTATGCTTTTTGGGTGCTTTTCCTGCTTCTTTAAGACAGTTGTTTCTGTTTCTGTAATGGAAAATGGGCATGCCTGTTTCAAAAATGGTATGGATCCAGTTGTTTGTTGAATGTGTATTTGTATACCAAAATCCTATTTGAACTAGCAAAGGTTCCCCTAATTGACTAGATGCCACGATACAGCGACCACAAATTACTCTAATGATGTAAGCAGTTTGTTTATTCCTTTTTGCAAGAGGTAGTGCTTATTGGTTAGCTGTGCCCATTAGTGGCATCATTGGCCATGAATGTCACTGCATTATGATGTCTGATCCGTCAATTTCTGGTGTTTTAATGTTTTTGCAATTTTCCATGTCGAGCTGTGGAGTTTGCTCGCATAAGAGTTTGCATTAGTGGATGTTATGGGACTACCACTTTGAGCGATTCAATTCTGCCCATTTCTTGATCCAAAAAATTCTGTCATATGGATTTTCTTTGTATTCACAATAATTGATTGGCATTTGAACTTAAGTGCCTTTCTGAACCAGGGGAGTAGTACCGTGCCTACTTTAGTTAGTAGCGGGGTGGAAGCCATGGTAATCATTGAAACCAACACAACCGCCAACAGCATTCACAATGCCCTTCCCTTGTTTCTGTGACCAACTGACCAGCATTCACTATACCCTTTCCCTTTTTCTGTGACGAACTGACCATCTAGTACAGTTATGACCCACAAAGCAATGAACTAATGAAGCATAGTCTACTATTTCCTCCATTCTCAAATGTATTTTGTTTTAGTTTTGTCCTATGTCAAATGTCTTTAACTTTGACCAAGTTCATAGAAAACCATCTATAATATCGAAGCTGCGCTATCAAGTCATTTCATGGTGGATTTAATGAAACTAATTTGATGTTGTAGATGTTTGCCAATTTTTCTATGAACTTGGTCATATTAGAAAAGTTTGACTTAGGACAAACTAAAACAACCTACATTTTCGACCCGAGGGAGTATATTGAAAGGAATTGCTTAGGCCTGTGTTGTTTAATAGCAATATCTCAGAACTTGTTAAGAAAAACTTGTTCGTCAACCCTCTTTTTGGAACTAGGCTCAAGATTTCCAGCATGTGTCCCTAATAATCATTCAAAGGAGTTACGAGCAAAATTAGCAACAAGTGACTAAAAATGTGTCCTCATGTGTGTTATTCTAATGCATACAAGTAAATATGTAGGTACCACTCCCTTTGTTCATATATGGGTGATGATGACATGTTCAGTTCAGATCTAAGTGAAGATCAGCTGAGGCAGAGACTTGGTCATATGTCAACCACACAATGCCAGGTATGTACTGTTGTTCTACTCTTATTTTGGCTTTGTTGTCCAGGATAGTTCCATTGTTGCAAAAATCCTTGCACAGGCCATCGAGAGATCTCATTTATAATAGAACTAGTGTTCTCATATGGTGCAATTCTGGTGCAAATGGCCAATGAATCAATAAAGATATGTATAATTTCTATAAATTCTAAAAAAAACTCAGCTATAGTTCGAATTATGTTCTAGATCCATGCATAATCTTATGATCAAATTCAATCTTATTGGCATGAGGGAAAAAGGACAAGTTTCAAGTCTATTAGTGTGGACAGTGTTTTTTGTGGTCCTTTTTGTGCTATTGCAATTTTTTTCCTCACACCAAATTGGGTTTGATCATGAAATTTTCCATGGATGTAGAGAATAATTTTGCATTAAATATATTATTTTTCTATTTCCTTTTTGTTAGTGGCTCGTGTTGTGTTTCTACTCTTAAGCCTACCCCACCAACTTGTGACTAAACAGGTTTCATTAATGTTGTATCATATGATGGTTAATTGTATGCGATTTATCGAAACTCGAGCATTGCGTACATTTCTGTTTTATTTTATTTTTCTTGTACAGTGTGAGATGGCAATATCAATTCGATTTTGATTCATGCTTCGACTCTTGCATTTAATAGCTTCAAGTGCTGTGCAGGTTATTTTCTCAATGGGGGATGAATATGTACCCGAATATGTTGATAAGGAGGCTCTAGTAGACAGGTAAACGACAAAACCTAAATATGCTGAGTACTAATGTGATATCATATTATATTGAACTCATGTCATCTCTGCACCGCAGACTATGTAGAGCGCTGGGAGGTGCAGAGAAAGTTGAGATAGAATGGGGAAACCATGCTCTGTCCAATAGAGTGCAAGAAGCAGTTCGGGCCATTGTAGATTTTGTCAAGAGAGAGGGGCCCAAAGGCTGGGATGACCCATGGAGCTAGATATAGCAGTCATATCTCATTTGTAACTATAGTCAGTGTTTTTCTCTCCTCTTTTCCTCCAATTGTAACATCTTTCTTTTGCATTATTCTTGGTCCCATTGTTTTTTACAGTGATATGCTAATTTCTTTTTCTCATTTTATCTTTAGCATGCATCATGTTCTCATTCTTGTATGATGTATCACATTTGTAAATTGCAATTGCGTTCCGAATCTTGGATATCATATCAGTTTAGTGATTACAACTGCCCCAATATTTTCACCATGGAAGTATCAACATTAATGCTCCAGAACAGGTTGCCTCGATGTACTTCATAATTTATAAACCAATTCCACTTTCTCTCTGGATTAATTTTTTTGTGCAAGATTAAGTTCTGAAATGAATGTGCCTCTGCCTACCAATTGAACACTTTTTGACTGCCTGCCTTCCTCATAATTACATTTCATCTATATTACCTGGGTAATTGAAAGGAATGATCTTTGCCGTTTCTGTTCCATGTTCTGTATTGTGATCATTACTTTTTTGGTAGTTTTGTACTGTGGTGATACAGGGTGAGGTATTGGAAGCTCTACACTTTTGGCGGTATTGCACATAGGCTTGATGCCAGCCAGACGGCCCTATAACTTGTCTTTATTCCCAAACAAAATAATATGGTCAATTGTTCTACATTTTTCCTCGTATCTCCAAACAGCTTTGGTGATCTTCTGTGCAATTGTTTCACTTACAATTGACGGTCCACCATTATGTTCTCTTTATTCGAGGGCTCTGTTTAGTCTCTTCATCCTAGATATTCCATCCCAAAAGGCCAAAAAGTACCACAATTTCGTTCTTTGCCCATGCTCTTTTGGTGCCACGGAAAGTTTGTTTTGTCCTATTGGGCATAATGGTTTTCCATCAATTATAATGATGAACTTGCTTCCTTTTGTCAAGGTGCGCCGAAAGTCATGTTCTTTCTTAAACTTCTGTAGTGGTGATTATGGTTAAGCATAAAAAGATACTTCTATAAGATCACGAATACTGATTATAAGGCCCCATTTGTACATTGTTTGGAATCTATCAGGAAATGGTTCAATTCTGTTGGAACAAATGTACTGTGTACCAAACAAGCTTAGTTTCCCTATAATCTAGTATATTGGCTTAGTTTCTCTCTAATCTAGTATTCTAGTATATTGAAAGTGGAACTGCTCGCTGGAAATTTAGCGAGTGGAGCTTGTATGAAACATACTGAAATAAAAGCATAAAGCAGATTTTGCAGGTTGATAACGCACATTAATATTTAACGCCTGACTCTCATATTGATCCAATGTCCCATGTTTCTAGATGAGTACCAAGGGCCAAAATCTAGCGCCTGACTCTCATATTGATCCAATGTCCTCTCAACAAAGACTAATCTTAAAAAAGTTGAGATTTCAGAATCAATTGGCAATGCGAATATTGTTCTATTATCCTGCATTCTAGGATGGGTAAACTATTCTTGATGGACAAAGCGTATTCCATCAGATTAGTCCATTAGTCTCAGAGAATCTATCATGAGCTAGCTTGATAGGCTTCAAAATGCTATGGCTCTTGCGGCTAATGCTGCGATTAGCTAGAGAATCACTATCACGAGCTAAAACCAAAAAGTTGTGCATTTTGTGCAAGTTGGTTGACCAGGGTCCATGGAGCACATCTGACGGCGAAATGGACAACGAATAACAGAAAAGAAAGAGACCATGACCATGAGAAAGAAAGGAACAACCACATGATGAGAATATTGCAAAGATTGGAGTCATTTAGAGTTAGCGAAAGACATGCGCCGCAATTCAAATAGTCTCTGAACACACATTATTTTTTAACGGAGATTATAGACATACTAAACCCTAAATTTTAGTGGTTAGCCAGGTTAGTTCATGTATTCAACTTATCGCTCCTGAAATGAAAGATACACGGTATGCAATTCCATGACCTGTATAATAATGTAGTGAACTACCCCATGTTGTCATAGTGGCACATGTTTTGTATCAGGTACCATTGAACATATCTTTTCATGAAATTAGTTGGGGAGAAGTTGATTGATTGACCCAACCTAGTAGCTTATCTAAAGATTTCTTACAAAAACTCAAAGCATATCAATAAAATCAAAATTTTAGAAGATTATATCAAAGCTTTGGAAGTAATCTCCCTAACTTTTGATTTTCAGAGAAAGATCTAAATAATTAGAAATCCACTCTGATTTTAGATCGTCGATTACCACACTTCGTTGAGGTTTGTTGAAGGTGTTGGTGTCCTTCTTTTGCCTAGAAACTTCACCAATAGATAGATGGGGACCAAACCCTAGAATAAAGTTGAAGAGAAGTAGAGACAAACAAATCATAAGTAATCCCAGCAACAACAAGCACACAATACACAATAATTTATCCCAAGGTTTGGCCCAACCATAAAGAAGTGCCTATGTCTTCGTTGTTCTGGTGACCACAAAGGCCAGAGTCAATTTCACCTCCTAGCCTCTCTCAAGTGACCATGAAGTTTAACTTCATCTTTCCACTATACCGAATCGGGTAATAAAAATCTCCCGATGCTCACCAAAAGATTAGGAGCTCCTAGGCATCCCTACTTGGCTAGGGGCAAAGCTCTAGTAATAACAAATGTGAAACAACATGAGCTTGGAGAGGAAATCAAGTACTCAAGAGGGGACCTCAACATTTCTCAATATTTTCCTTCACTCCTCTCAATCTCTTTGTAAGATCTAGATTGGGAAGCAAAGGGGTGAAGAGAGAGGGCTTTGAGTACTCAAGAACACTTTTGTCGGAGGGTTAGTAAAAGTAAGTGAAGTGAGTAATGGTTGGAAGGAGAGATGATTCACATTTATAGTCTACTCTAACTAGCCATTACTAGGAACATTGCTAACCAACTTCTAACATACTTCTGATGGTTGGGACTTCTAACCCTTAGGCCAACTTTGATGATCTACATAGCACGCACACCATCAGAACTTCCACGAGCATCAAAAGTTAGGACAACTTTTTAAGAACACCAAGGCTAGATGTTTGTGCGCACCATCAGAACTTTAGATGTCCGTCAGAACTTCTTACGTTGTAGAAACTAAAAACAAGCCCAACACACTCTTTGATTTTTTTGTGTCTCTCTCAATTGATGTTAGTTGATTATCTAACACTTTATATTCTCCGAGTCAATATGATTTGCATCACTCTTTATACTGCATTATTTCCTAAACTCAACTTCAAAATATAAAACTAATTAAACCTCCATTGAGTCAAACTCTGCTTCTCAATAGGAATTGTGGGCCACATTTCATATCACATGATCTAAGGGACTTACACCTGAATCTTATAGTTATCAACTTGGTTAGTACCTAAATTGATTTGTCATTAACTCACTTAAACCCACACATGGGGCCAAATGCACTTACAATTTCAACCTTTTTGATGATTAATGATAACTCAATTTAGGATTACATAAGATGTATAACCAAAGGATAAAACAAAGACCTATACTACTCTAAGTGTCTCCCAACACAAAATGACACTTAGAACTAGTCCGTCCTGAACCTTTGAAAACTGAAAAAAAATCCATCATTAGGACATGAAAACCATAATTTTCCAATGAATCATCATCATTGTGACCTCACTAAGTAATGTTGCTACAAAACACACATTAGTCACAATGATTATGTTTTCATCAAATGCTAAAACCGAATTAGGGTCATCTATGCTTTCGATTTGCACAATGCACCTTCAAAGGCTAGATCTAACACTTCAATGGCCAATCGACATCTTTTTCCTTAGGTTGTTCAATGCTCACATACCACTCATGGCCAGACAGTCCCTTCAACACATCTACATAGTCAATATTCAATAGTCAACACATTACTTGCAACTATCTGGTGCCAACATTAGCTCCTGGTTAGACCGTTGGTGAAGTTATTTTTGACCAGTGCCACAAAAACCTTAGCTTAGATCTTCTATTCACTTGATTGTCTGGTGCTCACATTTTCCTTGGCCGTTACGTTCGTTGTTCTCTTTTGAACTATTTATTCAACAATGCTAGCGGTACACCTCTTACTTTCTTTAGTGCATTCATTTTCTTAAACTTTGGGTGGTACATAGCTTGCATTTTCTCCTAGTTTCACCTCTAACTTCTTCACATTAGCTCTGATCGAGGCAAAACTTGATATTTTGGATTCCTTGCCGCGCAACCAAGTTCACTAGACCATTTGTTCTTCAAGTTTGAACCACCATGAACAATGAAAACTTGGTTGAGTTTTTTAATACTCAAAATTCCATTCTTGGCAATCCTGACTCTCTTGAAAGGTCTTCAACCTTTAGTCTTCACTTAAACCACTTGACTTATCCATGATCCACTTGATCTTGAGTCCTTGAATGCTTTGCTTGACCCTTAATTGCTCTTCATATTCAATCTTGAGTTCTTGATTGTCTTGCCATCAAACATTAGGGATGTATTAACTCTCCATGCATTGTGGGTCTAACATTAGCACTTGTTTTTCAGAAATTGTCCCTGCCAAGTTGTCCTCAAATTGCTTCTTCATCAATACTTGATGACGCTTATCCATCTTCATGCTCACCAACCTATTTCTCCAAAACACACATGTTAGTCTCCAAAACACACATGTTAGTCACCAAAACATGGTTGTCATTAACCATCGAAACCACTTATATTACCTGAGGGGCTTAGAAGCTCACAATGGGTGTGACACTCATCACTACCGATGGCTGTGTTTTCCTAAACACTACACTAAATAATCAATCATGTATAGTTTATATTCTGGCTAAATAGTTATTTACACATTTGAACAACCATTTAAACAAGATAAGCGGCTGAATAAAACAGAAATTGTGTACCACTGTGTAGCATTTGCATTTCATGAGTTAGGCAAACAAGTATTGATGATTATCGACCATCACTATTGACCCTTTTTCATGTAGTGGTTGATAGAAACGATTGTACTTGGCGAGCCTAGTTTTTTATGTTTGTAATCAAATAAAATGCATGTACTACTCCACATAGCATGCTTGCGTAAAGGGAGAACATTAGTTTGAGGAGTTGAGCCTTTCTAGACACATGGTGAGCCATTGAATTGTTTAGTTTTAGTTCAACTTGTTATGGCATATTGATTGAATCATCCATTGTGGTGTTAACTGTTAAGGTACATGATACACACTTGTCCTGTACCCTTGTTCTATTTTATTATTTTGATTCATTGTATCTGAAGCATACACTAGTACAAAAACGATTTTTGCCTGCGCTCCAGAAAAATAGCATAGGCGGTTTGGGTTATCAACCGCCAGTAGAAAAAAATAGAAAAAAAATCGTTATGAACCGTCACTGAAAATTAATTTTTAGTGATGGTTCCTTAGGAAAATCGCCTGTAAAAATACACTATTTTTAGTGGCGGTTTCTTAAAAAACCGCCACTAAAAATGGCTGGATACTGCTATTTTTTATTTTTGTAAACGATCTCGGATGGAAAAACTTTCTACATGAAAGTTGTAGATCTCGAAAAGTTATGAAACTTTGTAGTTCACAATATTTTCATTTGAACACATCTTGTCATCGAAAAATACGTTCGAATGTGTCAAATTTAAAATTCAAATTTTTATAAACGACCTTGGATGAAAAAATTTGTTACATGAAAGTTGTAGGTCTCGAAAAGTTATGAAACTTTGTACTTTACAACCTTTTCATTTGAATTCGTTTATTGGCTCAAACAATTAATTTATACTCGGTTTAGTATAGAATATGAGGAAGTAGAAATGACTTCCGAACCGCTTGTATAGTACTGTTTTGTACTTAGTGATAAAAAATGTAACGTAAACTGTTGCTTAGCTGTGTCAAACAGTCAAAGAAGTCAACTATAACTTCGTGTCGATTTCAAAGACATCCTCTATCGTGTAGTCAGTTTGGTAATGCGATAAGCTGTTTGCTGTTTATTCTTTGAAAGCTTAGTTGCAAAGGATGCAACTTTGTAAAGGAGAGGCCATGCACATGAAGGTTATCATAATATAGCTAGGATGCAGGTTAAATAAATTCCCAGGATAAAACCGGTGGCTACAAGAAGCGCTAATGTCGAACATTAATCACAGCCAAAAGTGGCGCCTTTATCCCACCATGGCACCATGCATCTTTGTGCAGTAGAAATTCTGCTCTGCCGCCGATACTAGTTTGACACAGCCTGCCAAGTCGGTATATACTTAATCCTAAAGTATCTTGAAGAAATTATTTATTTTTTAGTTTCTCAGATGACAATCTAAAAAATAATGTGTTTGGATAAAATATATAATGCACAAATTTAACGATCTAGCTAGCTAGGGTGACGCTTCCTATACTGTTACAAGAAAATATTGCGATTATTCACTGATGTCCCAGAACTGAAGTTATGGACTAAAGTTTTTAAGACTGAGTCAAATGAAAGTCATTGACATTGGATGTCATACATACATATATAGCCACAAACAAAGACTCACCCAACAATGAACCCCTATATATATATATATATATATATATATAATATATATATATATATATATATATATATATATATATATATATATATATATGAGGGAAATGCACCACAGGTCCATTAACTATTGGCTCTGTGTCATCTAAGTCCACTAGCTCTCAAAGTGCACTTTTGGGTCCATTAACTTTCTTAGTGGTGCACCATTGGTCCAAATTAGGTATCCGACCGCATTAGAGCCGACGTGGCTGTCCACGGTGGCATCCGACCGCATGTGACCGTCACGTGCACATGGATTGGGGGGGGGGGGGGTTAAATTTAGCAATCCCCCCTGGCTGTTTATCTCCCTCACATTCCCTCCACGCCCAAATTTCTCGAGTCCGTCACGTGCGGGGCGGTTGGAGAGAAGAAGGCGGGAGAAGAAGGCGACCGAGGAAGGAAGCCGCGGCCTGCGTCCTCCGACGATCGATGGCGACGCGCAGGCCCGTGGCCGTGAAGACACGAGCGGGCGGCGCTGGACCACTGCGTCCAGTTCCGATTGCAGTGAATCCACACGATGGTGGCCAGGTTGCGGTAAAAAGGGGAGCCGCCTCCACAATACAGTAAGTGGATGAAATTTGTTCTCTTTGATTTAGTTTGATGTACGAATGACCAATATGGATGTACAAGCCCATGTGTTTGAGAATCTGTTGTAGTTGGCGGCTAGGGTTTCATGTTTTCTTTGATTTTAGTTGGGTGATTTGGGGTTTTCTTTGGATTGTGTCGGCTATGGTGTAGTGGTGGTTCTGATGATTGCTTGCCCGATGTAGGTAATAGTGATGATGAGTTCTCAGTTGAATTGCATCATGGTGGGTTTTTTATGGGGCAAGGATCCAATCGAGCATTTGTAGATGACAAAGTGAATTGGTTTGATCATTGTGAGGTTGATACATGGTCTGCTCTGTGGTTAGAGGATTTTGCTTGTGAGTTGAATTATCCAAGGAATCTAGCTATGAAGTTTTACTGGTTGCTTCCTGGCAAGTCTCTGGCAGATGGATTAAGGATGGCAGTTGAAGACTCAGACACACTAGTGATGGCATCCTTGTTGCATAAAATGAAAAACTTTGTTTTGTACCTAGATCTTACTGACAACCTCTCAAGTCCTAATTGGGAAGATATTGTAGCCAATCCAATTAACTCACTGCCTAGGGTAATTAGCCCTCAGAAGGTTACATGTATTCCAAGAAGTGAAGGTGAGAAGTTGCCAGCCTTCTATGCTGACATACCCACAACAGGAGTTGATGATGTACAAGGTGGCAGTGCACCTGACAGTGACAGTGACAGTGAAGCTGACAGTGACTTTGTGGATTCAGACTATGATGTTGAAGCAGGTGATGATAACTTATTCATGGACAATGTCGATGAAGAGGTGACAGATGAAGGAGTAGTAAAAGGGAAGGGAGCAGGGAAAAACAGAGAAGGGGCAAGGAAGGGCAGTGAAGGCATTGCTTCAACAGAGAAGGGCACTGATGATTCCTCTGATGATGAGTTACAGCTACCTAATTCAGATGGAGAGGGTAAAGATAGGATAAGATTCAGGTCTTTCAGAACACAAGATTTGTGCAATCCTGTTTTCAAGGTTGGAATGTTGTTTGAGTCAGTGGAGGTACTTAGAAAGGTAGTGACAGAGTACAGTTTAAAGGAGAGAGTAGAACTTAAGATTCCAAGGAATGAGAAGAAGAGATACCATTCCATGTGTGAAGGGGGATGCTCATGGGAACTATATGCATCAGTGGACTCTAGATCTCATGGAATGGTGATCAAGAGGTACACAGGAACACATTCTTGTCAGAAAAAATGGGTGGTCAAGAGGTGCACAAGCAAGTGGTTGTCTGAGAAGTACATAGAGTCATTCAGGGCTGATCAGAAGATGAGTCTAACCAACTTTAGTAGGATTGTTCAGAAAGAGTGGAACCTAACACCATCTAGATCAAAGCTAGCTAGAGCAAGAAGACTGGCCATGAAGAAGGTTATGGGAGATGAAGCTGAGCAATATAGTTTGCTGTGGGACTATGGACAAGAGATAAGAAGGAGCAACCCTAGTTCTACATTCTTGCTATCACTGAATGATAATGTCTTCAACACACTATACATGTCATTAGATGCATGCAAAAGAGGGTTTCTAGCTGCTTGTAGGCCTATCATATGCCTAGATGGTTGCCACATTAAGACAAAGTATGGTGGCCAGATCCTAACTGCTGTAGGTATTGACCCTAATGATTGCATATACCCAATTGCCCTCGGTATAGTTGAGGTGGAGTGTTTGGCCTCATGGAAATGGTTCCTGCAAACTCTGAAGGAAGACCTTGGCATCCAGGACACTTATCCATGGACTTTCATGACAGATAAGCAAAAGGTACAATTCCAGCACTGCATACTATCTGTAGTTGGTTTCTTAAGTACTGTGTATCATACTAACTGTCTTCACTTAATTTTGTAGGGCCTAATTCCAGCACTGCAGACTATTTTCCCTGAATCAGAACAGAGATTTTGTGTCAGACATCTCTACTCCAACTTCCAGCAGCAGTTCAAAGGTGAGAATTTGAAAAATCAGTTGTGGTGTTGTGCTAGATCTAGTTCAGTAGTTCAGTGAAATAGGAATATGGATAAGATGAAAGTTTTGGACTCTAAGGCACATGCTTGGCTTGAGAAGATGCCTCCTAATACATGGTGTAGGGCCTTCTTTAGCACATTTCCAAAGTGTGACATCCTTCTGAACAATAGTTGTGAGGTTTTCAATAGTTACATTCTACTTGCAAGAGAGATGCCTATTCTGAGTATGCTTGAGACAATAAAAACCCAACTTATGAATAGGTTCTACACTAAGGGAAAAGAGGTTGGTCAAGAATGGGATGGACCAATATGCTCAAAGATTAGGAAGAAGCTTGTCAGGAACACAGAATGGGCAAACACCTGCTATGCAATGCCAGCAGGGAAATACATTTTCCAAGTTCAAAATAGGGATTACACCTTCATAGTGGACATAAGTTTGAAGAAGTGTGACTGCAGGAGGTGGGACCTTACTGGAATTCCTTGCTGTCATGCAATCTCATGCCTGAGGCATGAAAGAATTGCCCCACAGACAGTACTCCTTGAGTGCTACTCTTCTGAATCATACCTAAGAGCTTATGGTGAAGTCATTTGGCCTTGTAAGGACAAGAGTGACTGGGAGAAGGTACGTGCAACTCAAATTCTACCACCTATTTATGAAAAAAAGGGTTGGAAGGTCACCTAAATCAAGGAAGAAGCAACCAGAAGAGGTTCAGGGAAAACTATCCAAACATGGAATCACAATGCACTGCAGGTATTGTGGAGAGCCAGGACATAATAGGTCAACATGTAGTCTCAGGAAGGCAGGCCTGAAACCTATGTCACCAGCACACAGGGATCCTAATAGTGCGGAACTCACAAATGATGATGCTCCAATTGTTAGCTAGGTATGTATGTTCTTGGTTCTGATTATTGGAACATTATCAACATATAGATAACTGAACTTAGTTTTGTAGGTTGTTTATCATTACCATGAATCAAGTCCTCCCCCAATTCAGATGTGCATGTTGTCACAAATAGAAGGAGAGGTATCTTACTGATCTTATTCCATTTGTTCAGATTAAAATGTTTACTGGATGACTTTGCACTAATAATATTACATTTTGTAGACATTAAGTCCAAGGGATGTGAACAAGGGACCTCTTCCAGACTCCACCTTCATTGCTTCTAGTCAGCCAGAGTCAAGGCCAGTTGCACCCACCACTGCAACAGTTTCACTGAAAAGGAAGGCTGCAGAAAAGAAAGCACAAGGGAAGAAAACAACACCAGCAGAGAAGAAGGGACCAACAGGGAAGAAGGGACCAGCAAGGAAGAAGGGACCAGCAGGGAACAAGGCAACAACTCTAGATTAGTGATGCTGTGTTCATGTGCTTTTGCCTTTTGTACAACCCCTTAGATGTTTTTTGGGGTTTAGGTTTCTGGGAGAATGTCACAGAGGGGCATCCCCAACTCTTTTGAAAGCTTGAATTAGGATAAGTTTATAGCTTTTGGTTAGATGATAGAAACATGGTGGAGTATGCATATGTGTTGCTTACTTCAGCACATTTTATCAGTTTAGCTTTTGGTTAGGTGACAGAAACAAGTTTGTTGCTTTTGGTTATGGGAGAATGGTTCTAATGTATGACATATGTGTTGCTCAGTTTAGCACATCTTATAATTGCCACAATGAGTTTAGCAATTGCACTTGTGTCTTCAGTCATCATCTGTTAGTGTGCATACAAACTAGTTGCAATTGATGTCAGTTACTGCAATAACAGAAATGATATGCACCTCGCAAAGTCATATTCGTTGCAAAAGTTTTCATTCATCATAACTGGAATTTATACACTTGTTCATGATTAGAACCAACAGTACAATTTAATGCTTGGTGAGCAATACAAACAGGTTCAGCACACCAACAAACATGATAGCAGTTAACAACACACACAACACTCTAATCAAACCTACAACTTCTCTAAAACCATCTAAAACTACTGCATCTTTCTTCCCAGGTCCTAAACTACTAGATGCATCATTTACAACAATACAGCCTCCTTCCTTCGAGCTTGAAGCTGTTGTTTCTACTACATCTGAAGCTCCATTCTTCATCTTCATTTTCTTCAACAAATCAATGTACTCAAACTCCCAGTAGAAACTGGGACATCCTTCTCCATTGCGCTGCAAACAAAAAACAGAGAACCCTAAAATCAAAACAACCTAGACTACTAAATAAAAAAAAACCGAACTGAAGCTCGTTCTCACCTTATGTGCGGGGCAGCAGTAGAAGACCTGGCCCCGACTCCATGGTTGCTTCGATACGCGCCGCACAAATCGCCACTCCCCGCATGAGTCACAGGTAACCAGAGGGAGACGTCCTTCACTTGGATCTGCACCCGCCATGCTTGAATCGAGTGGATCTAGACCCCGAGGTCAAGCGCCGGTCCGCTCGTGGCTCGTCCACGAGCTTGCGCGTGGCCGTCGAATGTCGGAGGGCTCCCCCGAGATGACGGACTCGAGAAATTTGGGCGTGGAGGGGAATGTGAGGGAGATAAACAGCCAGGGGGGGATTGCTAAATTTAACCCCCCCAATCCATGTGCACGTGACGGTCACATGCGGTCGGATGCCACCGTGGACAGCCACGTCGGCTCTAATGCGGTCGGATACCTAATTTGGACCAATGGTGCACCACTAAGAAAGTTAATGGACCCAAAAGTGCACTTTGAGAGCTAGTGGACCTAAATGACACAGAGCCAATAGTTAATGGACCTGTGGTGCATTTCCCTCTCTCTCTCTCTCTCTCTATATATATATATATCATATTGCAATATGCAAAAGATGAGTGCTGTGACTTTTCTCACTGCTTATGAACACAAGATGGTTTGCCATTGATATGATGCTCATAATTGGAAAGAAGTTTTGCAGGGCTAGCTAGAGACAACAGAAAAAATCTGACGTTTTTTTACACTCTAGCTCTAGTTTCAGAGCTGAGTGCTCCTACTTTTTTTTATCATGAATGGTTTGACATGCATATCTAGCACTCGTCTTCTTTCTCCACTATATATATTTTTTCTTGAAAAGCCATTGAGTTATGTGGAGTGATTGATAAGGGGAATGAAGCAGAACCATGAATCCTTCAATTGTTATTATCAGTCTTTTGTTTTTGCCTATGTGCCATATATGATTGAACTGACTTTCGTAAAAAAGGTACACTTCCAATGAGAAAAGATAAAATGTACCTGCAATTTGACTACTTAATAATTATCAATAATTTTTAATCATAATCAGATAATATGTGGACTAAAATTCCATTGCTTCAACAACATATAATTTTACAGAGTTTACAAGTTGTCCAAGACATTAACTAGGCCATGTGCCAATCTTACTGTTAAAAGTAATAACTGGTATTCCCCTTCTGTACATCTCGGAATAAGGAACTGATGAGGTTTCATTTCCTACCAAATTTTGAATGAGTGACCAAACAAATAAACAATTCTACAACACTGCTATTATTGAATCACCACAATATAAAGAATGATCAATTTTATATTTTGAATATTGCACCAATTTCCTATATTGTATCTTCTTTCTCGATGAGACGCGCAAAGTATATTAAGTTTTAATATTTTAATGTGGGTTAACCAAAATGGAATTTGATAAATAGTAGGAAAATTTAGCTTTTGAGTTATATTTAAGATATCCCATCAGTTCACAAGTAAAAGGATTTATGGGGCTTTTGATTAGTCCATATAACTCCATGCATTCGATTATTAGACTAGTCTCAATGGATATTTCATCTAGTTTTTATTTGTATTTATTAATACTCTAACGACATATGAGCATATTTGATTGAGTTGACAGGTTAATTATAAAGAGATACAGAAAGTTTCATTTGGATGAAGCCCATTGTCCTGATAAACATGTCATGAAACTCCCCATTGAGAATAAGCTTAACAAACCATATCAATTCTGCTTCTACCAATTTGTGGTTTATGCCGCTTCCTGCCGAGTAAAGCATTAGATATCCTAACAGCCAACCTATAATTAAGCCAATTAGTGTTGGTCCATGGGCTTAAATTAGAGGTTCATGCGTCCTTCCCCTCCATCGTTCCTTAATCGGTCCTAAAAACCCTATATGAAGTCCTTATATATGTATAAGCTGTTTTTCATTAATACTGCAATCCCGCACTTAATAATATACACCGTCATTTGGACAGAATTATACATATCAACTAGAGATGAAATTTATAATGCCCCACATATGGTGGACTATGGTAGAGAAATGGATTACTTTTTACAAACAATCAACAGATAAACAACAGCCTTACCAAAAAACCTAGTTACTGTATGATTGCAGTTCTTTTGGAGGCTTGGACAGATGAATGGTGTGGCCAAGTGTGATGAGCTATAGATAATGTAGATCAACTCTGTTTTTTTAGATGTAACGAAAGGGTGATCTTCTTGATCAGAGAGAACAAGGCACATCGTGGTATGTATCCACTGCTCCTCCTTTCTTTCCTTCCTTTCCACAAGTTGAAAGGAGTTTTAGCTGCTTTTTAGTTAATTAATAACTTCCATACCTAATAAGTATATATCATTTCTTTATCAATCACGCTTGATGTGCACCCACACCCATTGTGATCACTTTAAAGCCATATAAGCAATGCCCTGATCAATGATCATACACATACATGTAGCGGCAGCCTTCTTCCAAGTTGCCATTAAGAATCATATCTCAAAGGTTTAGAATGCCTGAAAGGGACAACTAAAAATTTAACATATGAACGATTGAATAATAATTATCTATCTAGCTTTATGTAGCATCAAATATATATCCAATCCTAAGAGGACAAGATTATGCTAATCTTACTTAGTAGCTACCTTTGTACGAACATAAATAGCTGAAGCATATAATTAAGAAAACTTTCTAAAAGTAACGGCTCTCATTTCATTAGCAGCTTAATGTCAGATACAAATTGGTGCGCACCTGTGCTTGCTAAAATTTGCAAGAAATATACAAATTAATATAGGTAGTTATGTGAAACAAATATTGATGAAATATACTGAAATATAAATTTGTGCTGAGAAGATCTTGAGCATTCCTTTGTACGGCCAAATGGCAAATGTGCATAAATATGCACCATTGGCATTGTATACGTTAATAACGTAACAGTATCTAGCTACTCCCGTGCCCCCAAAATATAATTAAGAACTTATCGTAATTTTAGAACAAATTAAGAAACAAGGGAAAAGTACGTCCATCACACTCATTAAACAGCCACGCAAGCTCTTTGATTGGCTTAATTTTGGTTTATTTGGGCCAGCTCCTAGCTAATTGGCCCTCATTAAATAACCCATCGGGGTTATTAGGCCTTTGCGTATTGTTTCTCAAAAGTCCTTATATTCTGTGATGAAATTTTAACTATATTTTGAGACAGAGTGAGAGGTACAAAAATTCAGATGACATGAATTCGTAATTAATACTAATTATGTTCCAAATTAAAAGACGTTTTGATTTTTCTAAATACATATATATTGCATTTACTATGTATTAGTGTATATCTATCTGTATAGAAAATGCAACGTATCTAGAAAAGTCAAAACATCTTATAATTTAGAACGAAGAGAGTTATTCATTAAGGTATATCGTCGTAAAGTTCTTCCCGCATGCGTGTGAACTGAAGCTAGTAGCAGAGTATTTGATTACCTCAGCTTTACGTGGATTAACGACATAGTCACGCGTGCGCGCATACACACAAGAGCATGCCACCATTTTTATGCATGTACTACGCGCTATTGGTGGATAATCAACAAGTGGTTACGAAGGATAATGACAGTTACACACAAAAGGCTAGCTATAGATCATGAACATAAGCGATCATCCCCTTATAAAGTATTCAAGTTGATCATTTTGTAACAATTTTTTTCTTTTTTATATATGTCACCTTATCTTAAGAAATACAGCCTTTTTAGTTTTTTTAACTAATCACTGGAAATAAAATGAACCTAATGAGACAGTTCATCAAGCATTACATCACATCACCGGATGTATCCACACACCACTAATAATGTAATGTACCTGCTAAGTGCGTAACCATCCAAACAAATGATTTCACACTGTTCGTATTAATATATAGTTCAAGTTCTCAGTTTTGCTTTGTATTCTGTTAGCATGATCTTATAAAGATGATGAGAAGAAAACAAGAGGAGATGCTCTAGAGACAAGAGGTGTTGGCATTGCTTTGGAGATAGATTTGGTTTAGTGCATGTGTGGGGATACACTTCCTCTCTTCCCATCCCTTTCACGACCGCCTTTCCTCTTGTAGTTACCCTTCAACAAGTACAAAGCACAATGATATACATCTCATGATGAAGAATCCTTATTACCAACTTGGAAAAAATATAGGATTTGGCAAGTGCACGCTTGACTAACTAACTACCCTATATTTGCCTTTAAGGCTGGCAGGATGGCAGCTAGAATGCTTGGACCCACATAGATGTCCATATAAAACTTGTATAAAATTATATCTGAAAAGGGAGTTGCTAATATAATGATCATCACTAATCCCATCTTAGCTATGCCTATATGACCTAAACAAATCTAAAGGAAGGGACAAACGATAGTGTGTCACACCTTGAATAATAAATATTTATTTATGATAAGTAATAAAATTCCTTGACCCACCCTTGCATTGAGGGAAGGTTATGCTTGGAACTTGGATGCATGGGACACGGCTCTCAGATTAACTGGTTTTTTTATATATTTAATATTGTTAGACTAAGTGATGCCTGGTAAATTCTATTCCTTTATTCAAAATGTTAGTCATTTAGGACATTGATATGATCTGCATTGTGACACTTTGACTTGTTTTTTTTTTGTAGAAGTGTAGCATTTTAGAATGATTTATATAGTATAAAACTATTTTTAATCAAAGTGCACAAACATGTCTATGTTTATACATAGCAAAGAAAGTGCACAAATGGACCTACCGACAGTAATAAGAGGGCTAATTCAACACTCCGTATGATCATCATATATGAGACTAAGAGAGACAATGTGTTCTGTTATGTACTGCCTTAGTGATGGATATATATCAATAGATTAGATGAATAATATGTAGAAGCATTTTTGCAGTTAATTTGATGCCCTAAGAACAAAATTTTTTTGAAGTAGAAACAGGTGAAAAGTGTAAAAATACTCGTACCTTATGAAGAAATAGTAAAAAACCATCATAAATGACTTTTCAAGTATTTTGTGCTAGATACTGATCAAATCAAACTATTTCAGTTGACTGATCCTTGCCTTTTCAATTTTAAAAATATAATTTAGCAACAAAAATCACACAAACCACCCTAGCTTTGTATGCTGCAGACAATGATAAGCTGTAGCTATGTTATAGAGTGTTAGTGACTATTTTTGGTACAATAAGTTTACAGGAAGGAAAATACTCCTTTCGTTTCGAATTATAAGTCGCTTTCATTTTTTTGATTCATCCATTTTACTATGTATCTAGACATATCATTATATTTATGTTACACAGTAAAATAATGTATCAAAAAGTCAAAGCGATTTATAATTTAGAATGAGGAATATCAAATGACTATAAGCATAATAATAAATAATATATTCTGGTATTGGGAAAGTAGTTGAGCACAAGAAAAGCTAGTGTGCCATGCCACAATAAGTGAATTAACCTCCGTACAAAATTTAGTGATTCAGTGCTGCTGCTGCACAAATAAATTAGGACACCATTCCTGAAAAGCATAGAAAGATTTATGGAAGTCCTATATTGACTTTTTTTAAAGCAACTTTCTCACTAACATGTCAATGCGTTAGTATTATATATGCAACCCTTAATGCTAATTCTCACTTTCTGTTCGTGTGCAACAGAGATGTTCTTATTCTGTTCCTAGTGCGGTCAAAATTAAGAAGCTAAAAAATTCTAGGTGACTTGACTAAAAGATTTTTCTTTTTGAAAGGCTTGATTAATAATAGAACTAGATCTTGTATAACATAAGATTATGTTAATATATCAATCTATACTCTCTTATCTACTTCAAGTGCTGGTAATGTGTGATCTGACGATTCGATCCAAGTGTTAAGTATAATTTAATTAAAAAAAATTACTGCTTACTATAGTTTGTCACTTTACTATGCTATATGCTATCTATATTGGGAGCTATATTTGTCCACAAGACACACAACATTTCTTGGTTTTACTACCAATTATTCCTACCACTACTATAGAAAAGATTTATAGCAATGGTGGCTTTTTGAGGGTGGCTCCATGAGAAACCGCCCCTACATGTTTTCGTGCTCGGATCCCACAATTCCAGCCACCGCTAAAAATGTTATAGTAGGAACGATTGGTGAAATGAGACACCTATTTGTAGGGGTGACTCATTCACCAGCCGCCCTAATTGTGACATTTGCAGGGGTGGCTTAAACAAAGGACAACACCCGCTTCTTCCTTCTCGGGCTAGCCATTCTAGCCCAACGAGAAAAGGAAGGGGGGCCTTGAACACCACCTAAAAATGGGACAATTCCTTATGTGCCATCATAAAGGATCACATTTCCTTCTGTGTCATTGAAAAAGTTCAGTGGCCTTCAGCGTCATTGTTCTAATTTTTTTACCCTTTATGCCACTGCCATCAGATTGGGCTCTAACGACGTCAAACTGTAGGTGTGAAAAGTCAAAAATACTCTTAGTCTAAATATGCCATTAATTTTTTTGAGCATCTTAATGACTTCAAATGAAAAACTCAAAACTAAAAAGTTGTAGATCTCATCAACATCTACATTTTTTATATAAAAGACATATCCATTTATTTTCGCAAAAAAGATATGATTCTTCTATGCCATATTAATCATATCAAATTGTAAGGACCTGATTAGCCTAGAGGGGGTGGGTGAATAGGTCTGTTTAAAACAACTTGACAAGTTTCTGTCAGCAGAGGCCGACACTGCTGGGCCAAGAGCAGCAGTGCTGGTCACCAGAACAGAGATATGCACAATTCAAAATATAAACTAAGAATGTAAATTGTGCTTGAATAGAAACCTTCCTAGAGGTGTAGGGAACCTCTAGCACCACCTGAAAGTGGTAGCAACACACCCACCGAGTAGATCGGGTCCAAACCCTAGAAATCACCTTGCAAACAATATATATCAAAGTATAGAGACAAACACAAGGGGACACAAGATTTAACCCGTGGTTCAGCTTGCCACAAAGGCTTGCCTACGTCCACGTTGCTGAGGTGCGCCACACAAGGCTCAAGCTCGCCACAAAGGCTAGCTCTTTCCTCGGTCTCAAGTCAAGAGAGTGAACTCTTGAGATGAGAGGAATGTATTAGCAATAGTAGGGTGATACAAACTTCCCTAGGCTGCCACACAAAGGAGGCAAGCTCAAGGGCAACCTCTAGCCGGCTAGGAGCAAAGCTCCAAGAGTAAAGAACTCAAACCGCCGGCCACCACACAAACCAAATGCTTGTAGGAGTTGAAGATCTGAGGGAGAAGCTTCTTCTCAAGCTTGGCGGCTCAATCTCTCAAAGGTTGATTGGAAATCAATGGAGGAGAGTAGTTGAGCACCAAGGGAGAAGGGAGAGCAAGAAGGAGACTTCTCTTTTCTGTTTCACGAAGTTAGAATGAATGGAATGGCAGAACTAGCCATTGGGGGAGAGTGAGGGGGTAAGAAATACCCCTTCACTGTCCAACGGGCAGATTAAGTCACGGCAGTGCCGGCCTGGAGGCCAGCATTGCCTACCTGGCAGAAACAACAAAAGGTATGGATCTTAAATAGGTGGCTGTTTTGCCCAACTTGTATGTGGAGGTGTATGATATTTGGAAAGATATTGCATTTGGTTCACTTGTTGGCATGCGTGTTGAATCCCTCTTAATAGTACGACATACCTAACTCAATTTCGAAATATAAAATAAATTAAACACCATTGAGCTTGTTGCCATGCACTTTTGTAATTGGAGGGGTCTGCCAACCTGTTCATCAACCTCCTTAAGTTTAACCTGCTTGTCATACTTGCAAAGTCTTATTAGTCTTCTAAATATGTTGTCATGTCACCAAAACCCACTTAGGGCTTAATTACACTTTCAATCTCTCCCTTTTTGGTGATTGATGACAACACACTTAGAACTTACAAAAGTGAATAATAATCTGAGATAATGCAAGTCATGAGTGTAGGAGCTCCCCCTAAATGTGTGAATGGGAATTTGAATTTCCAATTTGGCATAAAAGGCCAAGATTCTCACATTGAAGTGAAGTAGGGCTCCCCCTACATCCATGGCTGCTATGGGGTGCTGAAAAAGGTGTCACAAGGATATACGTGAAGGTACAAACCTGTCTCCAACACAAATCAGAGGGCTTACTGTTGAGCAGGCCGACACTGCCGGCCCTGAGCCCGGCACTGCCGGCCTAGCTGCAAACAACAAGTCTATGGAAGCTCGAGCACGACCACACAACACAATATAAAGATAAACTAACTGCAATCTAAGACAAGCATGATATATATGAGAGAGTACATGTCCACAAATAACACAAATAAAGTACTTAAGTGGCAATATTACAAATAAAATAGTTTCATGCTGCTCTCTCATCTCACAAACTAAAAACAAAGATAACTAGCTGGAGCTCCTCCATGAGCGTCAAAAGATGTTGTACCCCCTTCACTTAGTAATTCTCCCCCTTTGGCAACAAGTCACCAAAAAGGAGAAAACGGGCTAAGCAAAAAGAAATACAAACTAGTCGCTGTCCTCCTCCATGTGGTCATCATCATCGTCGTCTTCATCTTCATCTTCCCCATCATCATCATTTGGGGCTGAAGTGAAGTGAACACTAGGAGCTGATGCACGCTTGCTGCATCTCCGAGTCCGTGGTTGCTGAATCTCCTCCTCCTCCTCATCCTCATCATCCTCATCATAGTTAGATTCCTCACTGAGCTGGTGTAACACCCAAAATTTGGTTTGAATTTCAAATAATAGAAAATGATTTAATTATGAATTTATGTGAGCATTTCATTTAATGGAATAATAAAATTCTTAGAAATAAAATAAATTCTAGGTTAGAAACATGGATGTGCATTCATGCCGTTGCATAATTTTTGTGATGATGTTTGAGTTTGCAAAACTCCATTTTCAAATGGATTCAAATTGCTTTTGATATGGATTTGGAAAAAGAAATAAAAAGAAAAAGGAAAAAGGGTTGAAAACCCAGCCCACTCCCTCTTTTCTTTTCTGCCAGCCCAACAAGCGAACCCGGCCCACTCCTCTCTTTCTTCTCTTTGCCGGCCCAACCGAGCTCCTTCTCTCTTTCTCTCTCTGCCGTGTGGGACCCCTCTGTCGGCGCCGCCCAGCTCTCTCTTCTTCCCCTCTCCCTTGCTGACCGGACAGGCCCACCTGTTGGCTCCTTCTTCTCTCCCTACCCTCTGCCTCACGCGACGCCGAGCGCCGTAACCGCCGCGACGCGCACGCCGCTCTGCTCGTCCGCGTACGTGCGCAGACGCGTGGAGAGCGGGAACCGCCCGTCCGTTCCTCATCCTCTCTCTCGCTGCTGCTTGACCCCACCGGTCGGCACCGTCATCTCCCCTCTGCCGATTTCGGACGAGCGCGAGCACGCGCGCACGAACGCGCCGCGATCGGAAACCGCCGCACGTCTGCCCCGCTCCCACCCCGCATCTCGCCCTCGACTCCGCCCCAGCAACCGCACGCTCCTTCGCTCGCTATAAAGCGAAGTGCCGCGCCCCTGCTCTCCTCTTTCCCATCTGCACTCTCCACGCCGCTGCCATTGTCGTTGTCGCGGAGAAGCTACACCGGAGCTTAATCCGTCTCGGTGAGTGCCGTTCCGAGACCGCGAACTCCCCGCGAAGCTCCCGGCTTAACCTCTCTCTCTGTGCCCCTCCTTTGGCCGCAGAACGCCCGACGCCGACCGCCATCCCTCGCCGTCCAGTCTCCCTGAGTCGCCTCCGCTCTTCTCGAAGTCTCGGTGAGCTTCGCCATCGCCCTCTCTTCCTCCCCGTCCACTTAATTCGGTCAATTAGACCCTGTATGCGCCGCTCCGTCACACACCAAGGTCGGCAATAATGGCGCCGCCACGGTCAGCCGACTCCGGTAGCGTTCAGTCGCGTCCGAGCACCTCACTAGCACCGCACTGACACACCGCACGTCCCCAGGCCCTCAATTTGGTCTCTACGGCGCTGTTTTGTCTCACCCGCACACACCGATCGAGTTCGATCATGGCACCGCCGCGGACGGCCCTGTTCCGGCAAGCCACTGTCTCAACCGAACCCACCCTCGCACTCGCACGAGCATGTAGATCCTTTCCGTGCTGTTAGTTGAATCTGAGGCGGTTGGGAGTGCCCTTCCCGCGTTCGCCGGCGAGCCCGCGCCGCTGGAATCCGTGGCGCCGCCGCTGTTCGCCTCTCTGGGCTCATCCAAGCACACCAGGGTGTTCGCCTCGCCGTGCGCACCCTTTCCCTACCCTTGGTTGGTGAAATCATGGCCAGGAACATCGTTCCGACGGTTCACCGGCGAGCTTGGCCCTCTGTGGCCATGGCGCCGCCGCGCCGTTCTCGGTTCCGGCCGCCACTCTCCCCCTCTCTCTCTCTGATCTGTTTTGAGCCGTCCGTTGTTTGATCTGCGGCCAAGATTAGAACACCCGAAGGGGTATGAACCCCGGTCCACGGTGGACCGGTGGACCACGGCCGCGCTCGGTGCATGCACTGTGCGGTGCACCGCGCCCTATCCTAAGCCGCCGCGTGGCAGGTCTGTTGACCCCGCGTCGCAGCGCTGGCGCATTTCCGAGATTACTCTTTCTCTACTCAGAAAACGTAAACCTTCTCGGTTTATTCCAAAAATAGAAAATTGCTATTTACAGTTTTGCCACTGCCTTAATTTGTTTATAAAATCTTTATTTTAACTCCGATTTGGACGATTCAAGTTGCGTTAGATTCGTAATGAAATTCTATACATGTTAAAACATCTGTTGTTCATGTTTGAATTATTTAATTTCAATGATAATTCAAATACTAAAAATGCTCCTAGAGAACCAGTTAAATTCATATCTTTTGCGTTTTAAATCCGATTTTCGTGAAATTCGTGTTGAAATGATCGTAGCAATGCGTAGTATCTTTTTATAAACCTTTTAGCTCTGTTTATTGTTATTGGTGTACTGTTCTAATATTAGTCTTGTTTGCTTTGTATGTATGCAATTGGAATGCGTGTTGTTGCAATGTCGTGATCGAGTTCAGGCAGTGAGGAGTTTGTTGGTGAACAAGAGTTCTTTGATCAGGAGAGTTTTGACCAGCAGGACTTTGAGAACCAAGGCAAGTATAGCATGGGACCTACCTTGTTCTCCTATTCACCATAATTATCATTTCATGTGCATGTGTTTAATTTGATACCCGTAGTTTAATTCCCTAGAATTGAAATCCTTTACCTTGTTTCCTATGGGATATGCATAAGGGTAGATGGCTAGTGCTATATATATATATATAAATGAATACTTGATCCCTGCCAAATGTTATAAAGCTTTGAATGAATTGGAGATCCTGTTTATGGCAATTGGAACATAACTCTTTTTAATAACTCACTGTTGGCAAAAGCTGGGACTGACAGTGCTACCGTGGGAGCTACATGGCTCTGGCTTTAACTTAGTAGTAGGCTCTTTTCTAGCTCGTTAGCGGTTACCCGAAAGGGCGCATTAGGCTCTTGCCGAGCTGGTTATAGTGCGGCCTCTGTCCGAGTTTGAGCGTAGGCTGCGGGTCGTTATGCTACTCGGAAGGGGAGCTCTATCGCCCCTTGCCAATCCTAGCGGCCCTAATCTTGTTAGACGAGATACTATGAAAGGTTTCATAGTGAACCCCGCCCAGTCACCTTGGCAGTGTTATCGGAGTAATTAACCCGGGCATTCGGGGCATCACGACTCACGGGTAAAGATGCACAACCTCTGCAGAGTGTTAAAACTGATATATCAGCCGTGCTCACGGTCATGAGCGGCCCGGAAAACCGACGGATTAATTAATTAACTTGACCAACCTTTATGTTCCTGTTGTCACCACTTTAATGATGATGGTTATGTTTCTTTAAAACTTTGGTAGTGGAATAAGTGGGATCATTTGGGGATTAAGCATAACCTGATGATACTTGTTAATAAAACTTTGACCAACTAAAAGTGCTAAATGCAGTAAGCTAGTGTCAGCCTTTTGAGCTTCATAACCCCATGTTATACTGCTGAGTACGAGTGTACTCACGCTTGTTTCTTTTCAATTTTGGATAAAAATCCCGGATGGGTAACAGAAGCAGGAGGCTATGAGGAGTTTCCCGAAGACTTCTAGGCTTGGTCAACCAGTTGACCTTTCCTTGTGAGATGGAGCCTCAAGAGCTAGTGTATCTTCTTTTGTTTTGTTATTCTTGTAATGGATATATGTTTGATATGTATTAAACTCTGTGATGGTACTTGTAATTTGTGAACTTATGTGTGGATTATTCCTGGGCACACATAATGTTATGCATCCTATTTCGTCCTTGAAATTTGGGTGTGACAGCTGAGGTGGAGGTGTAGGAGGAGGTATCTGTCTGAGGCCTTGCTCCTGTCTGAGCTGCCTGATCTCCAGCCTAGTCTGGTAAGCATGGTCATTGGCATAACAAATGCCAGCAAAGATCTTCAATATCCTGCCAAGCTTACCCTTCTTCCTGCCTCTGTAAGCTGCTGCTGTGGAGGACTTAGGGCGATCAGTTGCTGCCCTGGTGCTATCCTTGAGAGGAGTCTCTATCTCCTGAACTGCAGTGAAGTGAATGGCCTTTTCTGCTCTGTAGGGCTCATGGACGGTGTCCATGTTAAACATCTGGTCAGTCACTCTCTCAATGATGAACATAAGGTAGGGAGCATAGGGAAGCCCCTTCCTAGCATCCTCAGCAGCAATGCATATCTCATCCCATAGAAAGCGTGCAACTGAAAAAGGTGGTGCTCCACCTCTCATCCTCCTTAACACATTCTTGGATGTGTTGTAGAGGTTTGAGGCAGATCCCATCTTGGGATAGAGAGTGGTCCTGAAGAGGTTGTTTAAGATGTAATACTTACTCCTCAGCCCCTTCACTAGACCATCTGCATGCTCTGGCTCAATGTAAAGCTGTGAAATCTCATCAATGGTCAGCCCTCTTTCATCATGAATATTGGAGCATGCTCTGTCATCCTCTCCAAAGCCTAGCAGACGGGCAAAAGTCACATAGTCCAATCTGTAGTGCATGCCCTCAGTCATCCAGTGCATCACCATGTTCTCTCTGTCAAGATAGTAAGTGGAGTAGAACTGGTGGATGATCTCAGTGTTCCAGCCATTCTGGAATCCCATCTAGTGATACATGCCAAGCTGCCTGCACTGATCAATGACCCTGTCAAACACAGGATCTCTCTTGTTCTCCAAGTGCTCCCAATCTACATACTTCATCTTGATGATCTTGGGTTTAGCAGCATGAAAGAGGACAATGGAGTAATAATCAGAATGAAAAACATTCTAAAACCTGTAATCCACACCCATGTCCTTTGGCACATCATAGGGATAGATGGCCCTATGCTCCTGGACTGATTGCCATTGATTTTGGTAGCTGACTCTGACTATATCATGGCTGTCCTGAGGATCTTTGACATAAACCTCCTCAGGATGCTCCATAAGATAAGAGCCATCAAAGAGACCCAAATCTGGAGGAGTCCTTGGACAAGCACCCTCCAAGATTGTCCTTCATGTCCTTTGCAGCTCATCCTCTTGCCTTACCATCTGCCTAGGGTTCAGGCCATCATCAAATCCTCCTCTGCCTCCTCTAACAGCACGGGCCTTGGTCCTTGGCCCCTTTCCTCTAGCACCACCGCTTGATCCTCCGACGTCCATCTATGCATTTAAAAGGAGAAAATGTTAAGTTGCTACACTTAGACAGTGACTAGAAAGTCTAGTGAAAGATTCAATAAAAAACAAGAGTCTATGGTGGATTGGGGAAGCAATTACATTGGTGCTGCTGCCCAGAGCCCGGCATTGCCGGCCTCTGGCCCGACACTGCCGGCCTGGTGCAGACAGCACCCTTGCTTGCTTTTCCAATCCACCATGGAATCTAGGTTTTGACAAAACCTAACTACTGGAGGTACATCACCATACATAATGCAACTACTAACAACCTAAATCCCATCTCAAAATCCGTACATTGCATAGATCGGCCCAAGTTAGGGTTTCAAGTTATTACCTTTGATAGAGAGAGGTGAGGATGAAGAAGGTCGGGCTTGAACAGAGCTTGACGCAGGGAGGAAGATCCTCCACACTTCCTCCAATGGCAGCACCTCCAAAGGGGCAGCACTGCCGGGGAAGAAGAGAGGAACCTCCGGTCTCCCTAGGTCTCCTTAGGGTTGAGAGAGGAGAGGAAGAGAGTTCTGTTGAGGGGGATATGACTTGGGATGGTGTCCCCTCGGGTTTGGGCAGGGAATAAAAGAGAAACCTGAGAGGGAGGACTTGGGCCCGACAGGCTGGGGTCCCTTAAGTCGCGGCACTACCGGGCACCCCGGCACTGCTGGCCTAGGGGCCGACACTGCCGGCCTAGCTAGGCAGTGAGGGTCTATGCCACTGTTATAATATATAATTATGCAAATGTGGACACATACCCCTTGCCATATGATGGTCAGTAAGCAATCAACAATACATACAATGACCACCACATTCAAGTTTCTTTCAAAATTGGTTTTGAAGCACATAATTGAAGTTTTCAAAATTTTTCCTAAGTCGCTAGGTGGACAAACAAATGTGTGCTATAGTTCAAACCACGTTACGGGAATTAAGTATATTCAGCTCACTACGCAAAGCACAAAACCTTGTCTCATCGAGAGGCTTGGTGAAGATATCGGCTAGTTGCTTTTCGGTGCTCACATGACGAGTTGCGATATCTCCTTTTAATTCGTGGTCTCTCAAGAAGTGATGACGGATGTCTATGTGTTTGGTTCTAGAGTGACTAACCGGGTTATTTGCGAGTTTGATGGCACTCTCGTTATCACACAAGAGAGGCATCTTGGTGAATTGACATCCGAAATCTTTAAGGTTTGCCTCATCCAAAGTAGTTGAGAGCAACATGCGCCGACTGCAACATACTCAGCCTCGGCGGTGGAAAGGGCTACACAGTTTTGCTTCTTATAACTCCAAGACACTAGGGACCATCCAAGGAATTGACACGTCCCCGAAGTGCTTTTTCGGTCTACCTTGCAATCGGCGTAATCGGAATCCGAATACCCAAGTAGATCGAACTTAGAGCCCTTAGGATACCATAAGCCAAGGTTAGGAGTGAAAACTAGATATCTTAAGATTCTCTTAACGGCCACTAAGTGGCACTCTTTCGGGTTAGCTTGAAATCTAGCACACATGCACACACTAAGCATTATGTCCGACCTAGATGCACATAAGTAAAGGAGAGAGCCGATCATGGAACGATATACCTTTATGTCCACGGATTTCCCTCCTTCATCAAGATCAAGATGTCCATTAGTTGGCATAGGAGTCTTGATTGGCTTAGCATTGGCCATGTCAAACTTTCTCAACATATCATGGGTGTACTTGGTTTGGCATAAGAAAGTCCTTTCCTTGAGTTGCTTGATTTGAAAACCGAGGAAGAACTTTAGCTCACCCATCATAGACATCTCAAATCTTTTAGTCATGATCCTACTAAACTAATCACAAAAGGATTGGTTAGTACTACCAAATATTATGTCATCGGCATATATTTGGCACACAAAGATATCATTATTGACTTTATGAGTGAAGAGAGTAGGATTTGCTTTGCCTATTTCAATGCCTTGTTTGATCAAGAATTCCTTAAGGCATTCATACCTTCACATCCATTTGTTGGAGCTTGAAGTCATGATGGGCAGCATTGGCCAAAAGCATTCGAATTGCTTCAAGCCTAGCTACCGATGCATATGTCTCTTCAAAGTCTAGGCCCTCCACTTGAGTGAATCCTTGAGCCACCAATATTGCCTTGTTCCTTGTCACCACGCCTTGCTCATCTTGCTTGTTGCGGAAGACCCACTTGGTTCCAATCACATTTATATTGGGTCTTTCCACTAGTGACCAAACCTTGTTCCTTTCAAAGCTATTGAGCTCTTCTTGCATAGCCATCACCCAATCTGGATCATCGAGAGCTTGCTCAACCTTGAGAGGTTCCAAAGAGGAGACAAAAGAGTAAAATTGACAAAAATTTGCCAAATGTGAATGAGTAGTTACTCCCCTTTGAAGACTCCCAAGTATATTGTCAATGGGATGATCTTTTTGAATGGTTTGCCTCAATCTTGGGTGTTCTGTGGCTTCTTATTGATCAGCTTGGTCATCATACTAATTATCTTCAAAGATAGGATGTAGGTTCCTTGGAGTAGCAGGTGAGGGGCTAGTTGCTGCCTGTCTGCTGGGTCCGGCAGTGCCGGCCACAGGCATAGAGGCCTAAACAAGGAACACTGCTGGCCCATTTTCTTCAAGTCTTGGGGTAGTAGCTTCATCACCATAAGGTTCCACATCTGTGGCCTAGACTTCTTGTGGCCTAATGTCACCAATGGCCATGTTCTTGTTGCTTCACAGGGTGGTTCCTCATTACCTACAACCACTTGATCAATTTGCTCTACTTGAGAGCCATTAGATTCATCAAATGTCACATTTATCGCGATTTCAATTTTCCCTAAGGTCTTGTTGAATACACGATAGACATGCTCATTTGATCCATAACCAAGAAGAAAACCTTCATCAACTTTAGGTGCAAACTTAGAGGTTTTGGGTTTCTTGTTAAGTATGAAACACTTGCACCCAAAAACTCTAAAGTATGACACCTTTGGTTTGTTACCGGTTAGAAGTGCATATGAAGTCTTCTTCAAGATCTTGTGTAGATAGAGCCGGTTGATGGCATGGCAAGCGGTGTCCAAAGTCTTGTACTCATCTAGCATTGTCCTTGCCATGTCAATGAGTGTCCGGTTCTTCCTCTCTACTACACCATTTTGTTGAGGGGTGTATGGCACTGATAATTCATGCTTGATTCCCTCATCATCAAGGAACTCCTCCACTTGAGTGTTCTTGAATTCGGTTCCATTGTCACTATGAACTTTCTTGATTTGGAAACCGAATTCTCTTTGTGCTCTTCTAATGAAGGTTTTCACCTTATCTTGCACTTGTGCCTTATCATACATGAAAAACACCCAAGTGAATCGAGTAAAGTCATCAACAATAACTAAACCATGTTTGTTACCGCCAATGCTTATGTAGGCCACCGATCCAAAGAGATCCATGTGAATTAGCTCCAATGGTTTCTTGGTGGAGACAATGCTCTTTGGTGGGTGAGGTGCACCTACTTGCTTTCTGGCTTGGCAAGCGCTACAAATTATATCCTTCTCAAAATGAACATTGGTTAGTCCAAGAATGTGTTCATCTTTTAGGAGTTTGGCCAAGTTCCTCATCCCAACATTAGCTAGTCAGCGATGCCATAGCCAACCCATGCTATATTTTGCCACTAAACAAGTCTCAAGCTTAGCTTTACTTTTGTTGAAATCAACTAGGTAAAGCTTGCCCTTTAAACGACCCGTAAAGACAATAGAGGAATCCTCCCTCTTAAAGACTTCCACACCCTTATTCGTAAAGAGACAATTGTAGCCCATATCACACAATTGAGAAACAGACAACAAGTTGTAACTCAACGAATTTACATGTAATACATTTGAGATAGAATGTTCAAGAGTAATAGAAACTTTACCAAGTCCAATCACTTCCCCTTTGGAGTTGTCACCGAAGATGATATTCTCACTTGCATTTGAAGTTGGAGAATATGATGAGAACATACTCTTCTCTCTGGTCATATGGTTTGTACATCCACTATCAAGCACCCAACTTGATCCACCGGAGGAGTATGCCTACAAAACAGGTTTAGTTCCTAGATTTAGGTCCCCAATCAATCTTGGGGCCTTGCATGTTAGTCACAACAATTTTTGGAACCCAAATGTTCATGCTTCTTTTATCATGTTTCTCATCACACACAAACTCTGCAATGACTTTACCACGGTCATTGCACTTTAACATGTAGCATGAGGACAAACTTCCATGGGGCGACCTTGCCTTAGGTTGATAGGCATATTTGTTTTTGGCCACCCAGATTGAGTCCTTGGATTTCTAAGAAACCTGCTTTTGCTTGGGCCTCCTATTGGCATGAACTTGGGCTTGAGCTTGATCAGGTGAAGCATTTGTAGCCTTCCCTTTAGTAGGGCGCAGCACTGCCGGCCTCTAGTCCAGCAGAGCAGCTGTCTGTGCAGGCTTATCTGCACCAATGCTTCCCTTCTTCTCAAACTTGACACACTCAATGCCTTTCATCATTTTTCTACCATTGGTTTTACCTCCTTGAGTGTGTCCAAGCCCATCTTTGATTGATGGATGCCTTCCATCCTTGTATTGGATCTTCTTTGGCTCAACCTTGTCTTTGTCATTCTTTCTAGCAGCTGGGATGCCATTGTTGAGCCTTGCAATTTATTTCTTCATGGCTTCCATGTTGGCAAGGTTAGTGGTATAAGCATTCAAATCAATATTATAGCATTTTCCACAACCTTGGCTAGTGGATGGAGAAGAGTCATCATTTTCTTTAGCAAGATGTGGGTTGCCCTCCCAAAGAAGTTTGTATTGTGCCTCAAACTCTTGATTCTTTTCAACTAAGCCACAATGCTTTTGCTTGAGGTCAACACATTCCTTCTTAGTGAGAGCATGAGCTTCTTGTTCTTTGGCCAAGGACTTAGTCAAATAGCTCACCTCACTCCTTTCTAATGCAAGAGCTTCCTCACTAGCAATGTAAAGATCCTCTTGTTTGATAAGAGTCTTTTCTCTAGATGCTAGCTCAGCTTTGGTTGCCTCTAATTCATCCAATATGTTAGCAATGAAGAGTTTGATTTTAGGATCCATGTTATTGGTTATTTCATTAATTTCCTCATCACTAGAGCAATCACTAGAATCACTACTAGAGATGTCTTTGGGGGGAGGAGTTATGGCTTTGGATTTTGATTTTACCTTCTTACCCTTTGCCATGAGACAAGTGTGAGGGAAGCTTTCTTCATCATCGGACATGTTGTTGAAGAGCCTCGGTGAAGTGGATGGCTTGGGAATAGCAATGGTGGCCATCTCTTCATCTCCACTTGAGCTATCGGTTGTTGAATCCCAATCATGTCCAATGTGAGCTTCACCCACATATCTCTTCCCTTTCTTGTAGTCACCCTTGTCTTCTCTCTTGCCCTTGCCAAACTTGTCTTCTTTCTTTTCATTTGGGCATTCGGCAATGAAGTGCTCGGTGCTACCACATCTAAAGCAAGTTCTTGATTTCTTGCTTGGGAACTTCCTTCTCATGAGCTTGTACTCATTCTTCTTGATGCCCTTGTTGAATTTTCTCATGAATAGGGCCATGTCATCAATGTTCTCCGCTTGCTCATCTTCACTTTCACCATCACTTGATGTTGGAGCTTTGGGTTCATGCTTGATGGCCTTGAGTGCTTGAGCTTTGCTTGAGGAAGCTTGCTTGCTATTTTTGGGACAGCTAGGGGCTGATATCTTTGTGCTCTTGTTGGCTTTGAGAGCCACATCCTTGATCTTCATCCCCTCCATCCTTGCTTGCATCTCTCCAAGCTTCTTTCTCTCTTGTGCTTCTTCCCTTTGCAAATCAAAGGTGATAATCCTTCCAAGCACATCATTTGGTGTGAAGTACTCAAATCTCTTCTTATCTCTTATCAATGTCACAACAGTCTCATTCCTTGGAGAATAGTCTTCAAGCATGATCTTGACAACCTTGTTATCATTGACCTCTTCACCACCAAGGCCTCTAATCTTGCCCACTATAGTCATCAACCTATCAAACATCTCTTATGACCCTTCACTTTCGTTGATCACGAACCGGTTGAGCTTGGCCATGAATAGATCAATCTTGGACTGCCTCACTTTGCTCACACCTTCATGTGCAAGGTGCAAGGTGTCCCATATCTCCTTTTCAACCTCCAAGCCCATCACCTTGTTGTACTCATCACCATCCAATGCACTTAGCAACACACTAGTTGCTTGTGCATTGAGTTGTATGCAGCGAAGATCGGTGGTGGTGGGGATTGTGGGATCAACCGTAGGCTCACATCCTCTATGGACAATCTCCCAAGCATTGGGGTGAAGACCTACAAGATATGCTTTCATCAAGTGTTTCCACTTGGCAAAGTTAGTCCCATCGAAGTGAGGCAATTTTCCCGCGGGAACATGGAATAAAGGTTTATGCTCATGATTAGAAATGGAAGAATAGTTGAAGGATATGGTGGAATATTTCTTGCTGCCCTCATCCTTCTTCTTCTTCTTCTTCTTCTTCTCATCCTTCTTTACAATCTTGGAGGCTTGGTATGATACATCATCATCACCATCGGAGCTACTAGAATCAACCTCCACTTGAGAGGCTTGCTCTTTTCTCTTCCTTAGCTCCTCCTCCTTTGCCTTGAGCTCCTTCTTGAGAGCTCTTACTTCTCTTCTATGAAGCTTCTTGGCAAGCTTCAAGCTTCTTGCTTCATTGAGAGCTTTTTCTTCTTTTTTTAATCTTTTCCTTCTTTTTCTCAATTTTCTAGCTTCTTGTCTTCTTGCCTTCTCTCCAGCGGACATGAGAGGAGTGGTTAAGTATTCCTCTGAGTCCACACTCTCATTGTCCATGTCGTGCAAGTCCACCTTCTTGGGGTCAACCACCGTGACCCTTCCCTCTTCTCCTTGTTGCTTGGGGTCAACCACCGTGCCTTACCCTCTTTGGCCATTACCTCGCATGGTGAAGTGCTTACTGAGGTAACCTTGTTCTAATACCACTTGTAAGGACCTGATTAGCCTAGAGGGGAGGGGTGAATAGGCCTGTTTAAAACAACTTGACAAGTTTCTGTCAGCAGAGGCCGACACTGCTGGGTTAAGGGCATCAGTGCTGGTCACCAGAACAGAGATATACACAATTCAAAATGTAAACTGAGAATGTAAATTGTGCTTGAATAAAAACCTTCCTAGAGATGTAGGGAACCTCTAGCACCACCTGAAAGTGGTAGCAACACAACCACCGAGTAGATCGGGTCCAAACCCTAGAAATCACCTTGCAAATAATATATATCAAAGTATAGAGACAAACACAAGGGGACACAAGATTTGACCCGTGGTTCAGCTCACCACAAAGGTTTGCCTATGTCCACATTTCTGAGGTGCACCACACAAGGTTCAAGCTCGCCACAAAGGCTAGCTCTTTCCTCGGTCTCAAGTAAAGAGAGTGAACTCTTGAGATGAGAGGATTGTATTAACAATAGTAGGGTGATACAAACTTCCCTAGGCTACCACACGAAGGAGGCAAGCTCAAGGGCAACCTCTAGCCGGCTAGGAGCAAAGCGCCAAGAGTAAAGAACTCAAACCGCCGGCCACCACGCAAACCAAATGCTTGTAGGAGTTGAAGATCCGAGGGAGAAGCTTCTTCTTAAGCTTGGAGGCTCAATCTCTCAAAGGTTGATTGGAAATCAATGGAGGAGAGTAGTTGAGCACCAAGGGAGAAGGGAGAGCAAGAAGGAGACTTCTCTTTTCTGTTTCACGAAGTTAGAATGAATGGAATAGCAGAACTAGCCGTTGGGGGAGAGTGAGGGGGTAAGAAATACCCCTTCACTGTCCAACAGGAAGATTAAGTCACGGCAGTGCCAGCCTAGGGCTCGGCACTGCCGGCCTGGAGACCAGCACTGCCGGCCTGGCAGAAACAACAAAAGGTATGGATCTTGAATAGCTGGTTGTTTTGCCCATCTTGTAGGTGTATGATATTTGGAAAGATATTTCATTTGGTTCACTTGTTGGCATGTGTGTTTAATCCCTCTTAATAGTACGACATACCTAACTCAATTTCAAAATATAAAATAAATTAAACACCATTGAGCTTGTTGCCATGCACTTTTGTAATTGGAGGGGTCCGCCAACCTGTTCATCAGCTCCTTAAGTTTAACTTGCTTGTCATACTTGCAAAGTCTTATTAGTCTTCTAAATATGTTGTCATGTCACCAAAACCCACTTAGGGCTTGATTGCACTTTCACAAATCATATCTTTTTTTTGCAAAATTACATGAAGATAGTTTTTATATGAAAGTTGTAGATCTCAATGAGATTTATAATGGCGCATAAGGAATTCATCCCCTAAAAATTGCTCTTTCAAGTGTGGGAGTTTTTTATCTGATTTCCCTTCATGGAGAGGTTGTAGAAGGTAAGAAAATTCTATTCCGAATATTTTTTTAAGTTTTAATGGTTGATAAGTGAATAATTAGAGTTTTACTTTTCTCTCTTCTATGGTGCATGAGCCATGTATGAAACAAATTAGACCAAAGTCTTGAAGGTATTAGGGTATATTAGTTAGTGGAATGATATTATACGCTGTATTTGATGGATCTTGCTTGATTTTAGTGGACTATTAGTTGGTTTATGGATGTTTTATGTAAATCTAGATCTAGAATTAGGGTTTGTTTTTTTATTAATTACGCTTTTGTCATAAATAGTTGTTTCTCAAAATGTGATTAAGTTTGCATGGAGGATATATGATGGGTAAAATCTTAATTGTTGCTAATATTTATCTTTTAAATTGTCTATTGCAATTAAGAATACAAAGTGGACAAATATTTATTTTAAATAGTTACATGGCTAAATACGTCATTAATTATTCTATACAATAGTTTTTCATGAGAGTTGTAGTTATATTCATTCAACTAATTATTTATTTTATTCCTCTCTCTATATATCTAAGATTAAGAAGGTAATATAATATTATTTTTTAAATGGGAAGGGATTCTATTAAATTTTAAGCACAACAATTACATCTTTGTTTATATCTAAGTCACTGGAGAACAAGAAATATACACGAGAGTAGACCAAGAGCCTCCTAGTGATATTCTTCACACCCAATTTGTGATATTTCATAATTTAATATGTCACAACTTAGTGATGGTCAGTGAAGGAATGTGCTAATAGGGAGGGGGAGATTAGTCATTCTAAAATTTCTCTGCTAAACTTGGGTTTTAATTTTCACCTAGTCAAAACCTATAATAAAGTAATCTATCTAGATATGCAACTAATGTTTACTATATGTGTCGGTCGAACTCGATAAAAAAACTCCTCAACTATTTACTATTTTTACATTTTAAATACAAAAACAAAAGCGAAAATGGTAAAGTTGAACACGAAAACGAATGCGAACTTATGAAATATTGAGAATTTTGAAAAAGAACCAATTCAAGCGAAATTTTGTCGAACATGGTCGGTATACGAAAATTCAATTCGAAATACCAACATACAATGCATAACAATTAACAAGTGTCATTGTGGCAAATTTGGAGTGCAAGAGAGCAGATTTACCAATTTGATTTCTTTCGCAGGGGAAAAAAAAGAAAAATAAAGAGTAAAACCTTAGATACCATCGGTACTAGGCTAGAAAGGATAGCAACAAGAGACGAGCCATCTAGTTCTCTCTCTTTTGGTTGGCTCAGTCACATGCAACGCAATAACAACGCCGCGTGAAGCCAGATGCAGCTATGCAATGCTCCGGAAGGCGATGAACTGCATATATAATACGACGCATGGTTATCAGTGCTTCACATTTGCCTTTGCTTAGTTGTCTTGATAGTAATGATTGGCAACCAAATTCAGTTTAAATAAAATTTTGAATTTGAAATATTCTAAATTAAAAGTAGAAAGTAGAAAACGACCGAACTTGGTAAAAAACTACTTTCCACTTGGGATTCAGGACATTTGAAATACGAAAATGAAATCAACAATGGTAAAGTCGAACAAGAAAATACAGATTCGATCGGATTAAATATAGAAAACGATGCAGCTCAGTTCGAGATATATCCATTACGTTTTCATCCTTGGCTGTGTTGCTATCTCTACCACAAAAGTGCTATCCAACCTAGGTTACAATCCTACCAAATATCCTATCAAGCAACTAGAATTGTAAGAACACAACTTATGTACAAAATATAAATCTAGAAGCTTAATTGCGATACCAATGGGAACTCTCATCAACAACTCTGATATTTTTACTAATGTATCAAGAAGCTCATGCTTCCCCCTAATCCTCGTTGAAGCCCATCACAAGGATGCCCTCACAAAGGCCAAGCTCCCAGTTGGGTAACTCTATGGATAACCCTTGGGCCTTTCCCACGCACAAGTGAGTCTCCAAGATGACCTCTCCTAGACAACTCTCTACCATCTTCAATATCGAGATTTTGACCAAATCACTATGGGCCCCATCCTTGAGGTACATAGGGGTGTCCATACCATAAATGCATTTGGTATGGTCTCTCAATACTATCCTCTCCAATGTACAACAATGGCGTGTGAAAGCTGTTAGTGGTAAAAGATATATGCAAACCTCTCTAAACACTAGACCTAAACCTAGAGAAAGCACATAAATAGAGGTCTATCTAGCCTAACCACCTCACAAGCACTATGCTAATCACCTAACCTTACCTTAAGCACTTGTGGTGGCTAGAGAAATTAGGATTGTCTCCACAGTCCTACAACTTTAGCATATATACTCCAACACCCTTGAAATGGCCTTTGGGGGGAGGGTATAAATAGCCCTCGCTTGAGAAACTAACCATTGGAACTTGATGTAGCTTTTTGTGTAGTCATCGAATATTCTGGTGGGGTCATTGGACAAATCTAGTGACTCTCTTTCGAGACTAGCTGTTGCTAACCGTTGGAGTAGCACGTTCTTTGGTGTGCTTCCCAGAGTATTCCATTGCTCCAAATTCTTCTCCAGATGCTCTTTGGTGGGGACTATTGCTATAATGCTTCCCTTTTGTCCAGTGAGCGTTACCTTTCTTGGTGAACAGTGGCGTCACATGCTCTGGTGTTGGCTTATGAAAACATCAGATAAATCTGGTGGGGGTATACAACCTTAGCTTGTCCTCTGCCTAACCATTTTCTATGGTGGTGCTGATGGGTAGGCACTAGATAATTTCTATGCTCCTATATCTGAGCAGTATTTGATTTTTTGTATGTGTCTTTGCATATGGGTTGGTTCCATATTGTATCTTGGACTTCTTGCATGTATATATTCTAATGTCTTGTTTGAGGTGTTCATCATGCCGGTCTCCATGTTTTCTTAGTCCGACTCCACCTTGCATACATTTGAACTTTCCTTATATACTAGCAATTGACACTGATCCAAATGGTCATGTTGTTCATAGAACACCAAAATCAACTTAATGGCCCATGTAGGGTGCAATTTTCCTTAAAACTAACGATCACCATCAAACATCGACCTATTATCATCCACAAAAGTAGGTCCTAAACCTTGAAAACTCTTTCAAGGGATAATGACACCTAAGGTAGGTAGATAAATAGATAGATAGAGTTTGAATTAGGCAACTTAAAAACTATTTGGCCTCTAAAGTCTACTTATAAAACATATGCATAATATCTAATCAAGATGCCCACTATGGTTTTCCTATGTGTTTTCCATTTCTATTGTAAGTTTTTTTTTGCATACATGGTTCCAATCCATATAGTTAACCTAGCAAGCTAGACTGGGAACATAAAGCACACAATCAAAAGGAATCCAAGTCAATGTGGAAGCTTAAATGAGAGAGAATGCAAACTCTTGGCAATAGTATTTTTCTTAAGGTATCGAGAAGTTCATGGTTCTCCCTAGTCCTCTTTGGAGTCCCTTGAAGGGACCATGCCACATAATATGGGGGTGAATATGTATTTGTAAAACATCTACTCTAGACTAAGGCCTCGAATTTTCACCTAGTCAAAACAAATGCAAAAAGTAATCTATCTAGATGTGCAACTAAGGTCTTGTTAGGCGTGTTACTATCTCTACTTAGTTGCACATCTAGATAGATTACTTTTTGCAAAAGAGTTATGCAACTTAGGTTCCTACTACAAAAGAGTTATGCAACCTAGGTTCCAATCTCACCAACTAACCTAGCAAGCTAAACTATAATTGTAATCTCAAAACATAAGTACACACTATAGATATGGAAGCTTGAGGACATATAATGCAAACTCCCATTGACGAATTCAATATTTTTACTACGGTATTGAGAAGCTCACACTTCCTCCTAGTTCTCATTAGATGCTCTTGAAAGGATGCCCTCACAAGGATGTGTTTGATATGGATTCTCCTTACTACTCCCTGCTATGTTCACTATCAAGCTTTTAATCAAAATGCCATGAGCCTTGTTCCCTTTAGTACACTAGTGGTGACCACACCATAAGGGCAGTTGGTGTGATCTTGCAAGACTACCATCCCTTTTGAGTAGAACAATAGCATGCGCAAGCACTGAGTGAGAAATAGAAAATGCTTTCAACAATGGTCTAACTAGTCTAAGCACTTCACAAAGCACCCACTAATCACCAAGTGATTTCACTAAGCACTATGGTGGAAAGAGAACTAGAGTAGAGGCATGTTGGTATTTCTTATGCTAAAGTAGAGGATTATGTAAGTGCATAGAATACTGTTGTAGAACTTCACCTAGGAGTATTCAAAGGTATCATTATTTATTTAATCCCATGGAAAGCAGTAGTTAGGAATGATAATAAATCATAGATCTTAGTGTTTACCACAACTTAGTATCAAATAGTGTAGAGGGGTAAAAGTGAATAATGATAGGTAGGGTTGATGAATTGAACCAAGATAAAGATAGCTCAAAGATAACTAGTAAAGTATATCTAGGTGGGAGGACAACGAAAGAGCAAAAAGACTCCTATGATTCTAACTCTACTTATATGGTTCTATCTTAATCATACAATTGCAACAAATAAATTGAGTCCATAGAACGGGTACATGAGGCAGCCCTACCCAAAGTAGCTACCATGTTACAGGGCCATACTATTTTAATAACTTGTCTACAACAAGTGGTGGAATACAAAGGCTAGATAGGGCTCTCACCACCTACTAGATACCACAAACAATATATGCAATAAGCAGTAACCACATGCAAGATCATGTATGAACACTATGGTTACACTACCTCTCACCACTATAATTGTGTACATACAGATCAATTAGAGCACCTAATTGAAGCTGATGATCAATGTACAAGTGTGGGTGTTATATCACAATCTATTATGCAAAAGATATATGATAAGATATGCCACAACAACAATCACTACTAGAGATGTGTTGAACAATGACGCTATGCTTTCGTCATAGCAGACACCCAAATCATCACAAAAAATATTTTGTGACAAATTGGTGATGAAAATGGGTTCGTCATGAAATGAGCGTCATTGATTGAACAATGTGATGAAACACAAAATTTTGTCATAGATGTGCACTCATTCTATGACAAAATGGTCATCGTCACAGAATGGAATTCATTCTGTGACGAACCATTTTCGTCATTGAAGTACACCATGTTTCATCATAACTTGTCGTTCCGTCAGGCTGCCAAACGACGTTTGCCACACTGGCAGCTGGCATGTCATGTACACGTGGCACGTCCACGTGGCCAGCTGACGTAGCTACAGACGTGGTCTGATACGTGGCTGCTGACGTGTTCCGCCACGTGGCGGCTTACGTGCCCAGTGACGCTGAGGTACACATGTCTCTTAATTACTGGTCCACGTGGCTCACAACGATTAGTCCACGTGTCACTACGTGGTTGGTTCTTTTATTGTCATAGAACTGCTTTCAAATCGTCACAGAACAAATTTAAATATCATCATAGATTGCCCATAATTTCAGCACTCACAGGCTAATTTCATTACAGAATGGAAATTACATTGAAATGACCAAATGCTTGCACAAAGTAACAGATCCAGTATTCAGCAACATAAGTGCATAAGCTCATTTCACTAGCAACATAAGTGCTTATACTTAGTTCATCAGCAACACTACTAAACTCGGTTCAACCACTAGCAACATAAGTCTTTACATAAAACAAAATGAACAGCATGCCAACCACCAGCAACTAAAAGTTTTGGGAAGTTCCTACTACCAGCAACACAAGTTTTTGCCAAGCACCAACAACAAAATCACCTGCACAAACCCCTTGCTTAATCAACCTGTAGCTTCGAGCAGCGCTCATGTTGAAGACACATTGTTGAGGAACAAGATATGCTTGAGCAGCACATTGTTCTCCTCCATTGCCTTTTGGTTTATCTCTGCTAGCTTCTTCATCTCCTCCATCTCCCTTTGTGTCCTCTCCAACTTTTCCTCAGCTTGTTCACTTCTCTTCTTGAGCTCCTCGAGTTCACCTTGTACAACAGCCTTAGCTTCAGCTGCTAGTTGTTCCCGAAGCTCGCTTTACTTTGATGTTGATGAGTTGGAGGATGACACTTATTTGATGTCAACATTCTTCAGAAAAATATTTGTGCTATTCTTGGAGAGCACCTGAGACACAACCTGCACACCAGATACTCATGTCTCACCTTCAGCAACAAGTTCTGCCCTCAAAGCTTTCATGTTTGACTGAAACATCAATGACCCATAATTAGTTCATATTTATTGCATTAAAGTGAGGTGCAAATATGACACAAGATGTATTTAAAAGATATAAACAACAAGATGTGTGCTAGAGAAAGGTAGAAGTAAACCTAGCCAAATGGACAGATTGTAGTACAGTTTAAATGATTTGTCATGTTGAACATTATGTAAACTGTAGTTTGGTTCTTACTCACATAAAGCACAACTAGTGTACAATCAAACAATATGGAATCACCTAACATGTGGAAACAATAATTTCAGATTGTTCTCAGTTAAAAGAATATCCTAGCATGTGGAAATAATAAGTTCAGATTGTTCTTAGTTTGGTTACAGTTAGGTACTGTTAGAACAAAGACAGATACCTACTATGAGTAGTCACTATAGTTACAGACTAGAAACTGAAAGGATCAAGATGCCCAAGAGGGGGGGTGAATTGGGCTCTTTTTACTTTCTAAACAAGAATTAAACCTATAAAGAACCAATTAACCCCCTAGTGCCTACCGCTTGTGTGTCCTAGCTAGAAAGCGGTAACAAAGCAACGGAAAGCGAAAACTTCCTACACAATTCTAGTATGAATTGAAGGACAAATGCGGAAAGTAATGCGGGAATAAAGAGCTAAGAAAAGAGATGCTTGACACGGCGATGTTTTGCCGAGGTATCGAGGAGTCGACACTCCCCCCTAGTCCTCGTTGGAGCACTTCGCAAGGTATAGCTCCCCCTCAATCCCGCGCAAGGGATGAGTGCTCTCTACGGGCTGATTCTTCGCCACTCCGGCTCGGTGAATCGCCCACAACCGATCACACACGTCGATGGAGAAGGGCCGCCGACAATCTTCCGGCGATCACCTTCCTCCGAACACCACCGGACCGTCTAGGTGATGTCGATCACCAAGAGTAACAAGCCTCGATCTTTGCTTGAGTCACTCAAGCTTCACAACTAGAGGATGCACACTTGAACTCTTGGATGAACTAGAGAGAGGATGGATGGATTTGCGAATCACTCTCTCTCTCTAGGGCTCTTGCTTTCTTCCCAACCTTCTCAACGAACTCAGCAACTCAAATGAGCAAAGGCTAGGTGGGAGAGAAGTGGGAGGGGCTATAAATAGACCCTCTGAAAACTGTCTCGGGCTGACATTTTAAGTTGGCGACGGACGCTCCGTCGACTAGGCGACGGACGGTCCGTCGCATGCCCAACGGCTAGTTTCTGTTCATAATTGAGGCGACGGACGCTGCGACGCCTAGGCGACGGACGGTCCGACGCCTCTGTCTAACGGCTAGTTCTGACACACTGTTCCCAGCGACGGACGCTCCGTCACTGGGCGACGGACGCTCAGCCACAGCGTCCGACGCTGAAAACTGGCTAGGGTTTGAAAACACCCTCTCTGGAAGGCCGACGGACGCTCTTAGCAGCGTCCGACGCCTGGCCGACGGACAGCGTCCGACGCACCCTGAAAAACTTAGCCAGAAAACAACCTCTCTGGAAGGCCGACGGACGCTGTGGACTCAACCACCCAGCGTCCGGCACCTTTGTCCGACGCGTTGGACAGCGTCCGGCGCCCCTGCCAGGAGCGTCCGTCGCCCAGAAAAAGATTTTGACAACTCCGTTTTTCGTCGCGATGAATATGGAAGTTGTTCTAGGATATCTTACGGTCACCATAGGCTTGCTTAGAGCTAAGGAAATCAAGTGTGCACCACACCTAAACATGAAGCTTTCCTAAGTCAAGCTACTAGTCTCAACCCCTCTTAATAGTACGGTCAAAGGTAAAAAGAGAAGCCCTATCTAATTCTAAGTACCCTTCATCTCCTTATGGCACTTAGCCTATCATTCTAGGGTCATCATCATGTCTCCTTAACAACCGAAACGATATCCATCTTGGGGGCTAAGTGATGACCTTTAGAGCCCATTCTCCTTGATCACCATGGCTAGGCTACGCATAGCCTCTGCAAAACACACGTTAGCCATAATAATCTCTAATTGTCGTTAATCACCGAAACCAACCAGGGCCATGATTCTTCAATCTCCCCCTTTTTGGTGATTGACGACAATAGAACCTCGAGTATGGATAAGAGTTTTGGTTAAGAATCGAGGGAGACTTGGAATGGTTGAGCAAAGGTTAGTAAGAAGGTAATGAAGTACATTTGCTCACCCAAGCCAAATCACAAAACATGGTACTTATGGATATGAATGAAGAAGCGGTACCTGATGATATTCTCAAAGGATGTATCGGAGTAAAACGCGGAAGCTCAAATATCGTTAGGCAAAGAGATATATCATGAACATGAAACAACTCACAAGATATATTAGAGAAACACAAGAGTTTGTCACATGCAACCATATATACACATATATACATCAACCATCATCACATCACACATATAGACAAATGCATAGAAGAGATAAGATGAAAGAGAAAGGGGAAATAAAGCATACAAAGATCCAAATCCCTCCCCCTATCTCTATACTCGACCCTCTCTCTCCCCCTTTGGCGTCTAGCACCAAAAACTACGAGTCTGGGGCTGGAGAAGAAGGCGAAGTAGCGGTAGCTCGGCGATCCAGCATAATGAAGTCCTGAAGGTCGGACTCGTCTGACTCATCTGACACGGTCTCTGCTGTTGTAGGTGCAACTGGGGTGGCCTCTGAAGCTGTCACTGGCACCTCTGGAGCTGCGGTCGCAATTGACTGTCGTGGAGACTCTGCTGGTGCCTCGGACGGTCCTGCCTCAGTGGTAGCGGGCCTGGGGGCCCGACGAGTGAAGACTCGAGGCGAGGGGGACGTGGTCACTGCTAGTGCCACTAGGGACACTGCCGCTGCAACCTCTGCAGGCTGAGTCTGACCAGGAGAGGACACTGCCACTGTAACCTCATCTGCTAATGATATGGCATCCGTCTGAACGGCAGCTGGAGGTGTGGTGACTGTCTGTGCCGACTGCTCAGGTGCGATCTCCGACGACGCAACTGAGGACTGGTGAGTGCCTATCGCCGGAAGATCCACTGCGGTCTCTGGAGCTGGTGTGACCTGCTGAGGTGCTCCTGGGGAGTCTTCTCCCGTGATCTCCAGGTACGAAGCAGACAGATCTCGCGAGGCCTCTGCTAGAGTAGTTCTCCGGGCAGGAGTGAATCCCGTCTGGAACTCTCCGGGTGAACCTATCCAAGAGGACACCTGGGTCCTCGGAGTCTGGTACTCTGGAGAAGCTGCTGGCTGGAAGGGAGGTGTAGCTGGTGCCTGACTCTGCTGCCCTCTGGACGGTAACGCTGGAGTGGGCACCACTACTACTGGAGTCTGCGGTGGCGGAGAGATGAACTGCTGCTGCTGAGAGACTGCGGGCAACTGAAAGTGTGGCGTCGAGGTCTGCCCGGAGCTAGAGGTCGGAAGACGCTCAAGTAGAAGAGTCTGAGTCTTCTGGATCTCTGCCTGCTGGAGCTGGTAGGCTAGGAACTGGCACTGGAACTCATCCTGCCTAGCTTGTGTCTGTGCCTGAGCGGCCAGCTGCTGCTCAGTAAGCCTCCGTAGGTCTGCAGCCTGTCGTCTCTGCTCCTCTGCCTGACGAGATTGCTCCTCCTTCATCCTTGAGAGAATAGAAAGCAAGGTAGCCTCTGAGGAGCTGGAGCCTGGAGCTGGAGCTGCTGCAGCTGTGCCTGACCCACCAGCCTCGTGGTCATGTGTCATAGGTGTATACTCGTGCACGGGCTGGTAGTCCTCGTCCGTGCTGTCAGAGTCGAGATCCTCTCTAAACACTGTCTCTGCAGCTCTATCGATCTCGGCGTCCAAACCAGCTAGCTCTGCCTGAGCTATCTGCTCAACTGTGGCATCGGCAACCTCGGCTGACTGTGGTGGCACTCCGGCCTGTCTCGTGCCTGGTCTGTAAGCTCTGCTGGGGCGAGGTAGCTGCCCATGAGCCACAAGCTGGCTCATCGAATAGACAGGAAACTCTGTAGCTGACCTCGTGAGGGTGACTCTCATAACCCCTGACCCAGTCTTGGCAACTACCAAGTAAGAGATCCAGTGTGCGAACTGTAGCTGCCAATGACCTCTAAATCCAGCAGCTATGATGTCCTCGAGCTCGCTCACTATCAGATCCCATAGATCGAACTGCTCTTTCCGGACAATGTGAGCTAGGAGCCAAAGCTGAAGTCGAGTGATAGTATCCCTAGCTCCAATCCTGGGTAGAATGGTCCGTCTGAGAACCTCGTGGAGGATTCGAGCCAGAGGAGTGAGGTCTCGTGGCGTATGGCTCGAACCCTCAGTGAACGACTGCTGAAAGCACGGACTGACAAAGTCTGTGGATGGTACTATGCCATCGTGAGGTCTGCGAGGAGCCTCCTGATCCCCATAGCAAAGGCTGTGGATCCTGGTAGGAGAAGATCCAAGGTGAAAGAGCTCTCGGAACCTGGCAGCTGTAACCCTGAAGTCACGTCCCTTATATGCGAAGTGAAGGAACTCGTGATCAGGTGAGATCCACAGAGAGGCGTAGAACTGATACACCCACTCCTTCTGATATGCCCCTGAGCGACCCATCATATCTGTCAATCCCTGGATGTACTGGAGATGCTGCAGGATCTCTGGACCGCCGATCCCCTCGATCTGAGTAGCTGGGCACACTCTGTGGGCCCTGAGGGGAGCATCGGTGTCAACATACGCTCGGTAGAAGTCCTCGTGCACTGTGGTATAGAAGTCTGGTCCGGCACGGGGGTCCCTCTGAGGTGGGAACCAGGACTGGAAGTCGACGAACCGAAGCATCTGAACTTGCTTCGCTGTAAGTGTCCTGACCTAGTGCCTCACGGGGTCTGGGAGCCGGGGTCCTGGAGGGCTGGGTGGTGCACCTGAGCCTTGGGAACGAGTGACACGACGGCTCATCAGCTCTCCAATGGTAGAGGGGCCCGCGGCCTCTATCGGCTCAGTCGCTGGGACTGGCTCTGTAGCTGGTGCCTCTGTAGCCTCGACGGGCTCTGACACTGGAGGTGGAGGGGAGTCACTACGCGCTCCACGGCGAGGTGAGAGCCTCAAGCCGGCGCGACGTCCTCCTCGCTCAGCTCTCTCAGCTGCCTCTGCTACAGCAAGAGCGGCTACTGAATCCGGATCCATGGCCGGCCTCTTGCGCTTCCTCGAGATAACCTTCTGTTTGCCCTTCCCGCGGTCAGTGGGTGGACGCGGTGGAGGTGGAGGGTCACCACCACTACCGGGGACGGGACCTGCATTCTTCGTCCTGGCCATCTTTCCAAACTCAAGCAACCAAACCACTGACAGGAAGACTCAACAACCAAAGCACAGCTCCACTGCCAATCAGACACTGTCCCTGATCCTCTGGAACCAAGCAGATCAAAGAGTGGCACGCCGGCCCTGGACTGTCCTCGCGAGGCTTTGCCTCGATCCGTACTCGCGGGCTTTGCCCCGAGTTATCTATCACTGCCCACTGTCTGAGTCTCTGATCAACTGACAAACTGACCCTGCTCGTCAGAGATGGACAGAGAGATATATATCATAAGCATATAACTAGAGGTACGAATCTATAGAAGCATGAAAATAGGAAAGAATAGAATCGTGATATCCACTGACATACCTCGAGCCTCTGACCAAGAAGGGAGAAGAGAAGAGAATCCCCGACCTATCAACTGCAACTCGCAACTCCAATCCGTACTGAAAACAAGATGGAGAGGTGAAGAATTAGGGTTGGTAGGTTTTTAGGGTGGAGAAGGGAAGTGACAAACTGATGGGATAAAATGGAGTTGGCAAGAAACTACACCTTAATCACCCATAGGTGATCAACCGACCAACAGAGCCTCGGAAGAGGCCTTGCCCGGCACACCGAGTCCTCCACACCTCGAATCTTGCAGGGAATCGAAGAGGGAAGACGGTGGAGAGGAGCTCTGGCACTAGGCAAGGCGGCAGGGGTGGCAGAGGTGCGGGGTGGAGCAGGAGGAGAGGGCGGTGGAGCAGGTGGCGGAGATGGCGGCGCGGGGCTGGTGTCGGCGCTGGACTGGTGGCGACGCTGGAAGGACGGAGGAGCTCGCCGGCGAGGGAGAGCCCCGGAGCTCAACGGCGGCGGACGGACGGCGCTAGGGTTTGGGAACAACGCAGCGGCGGACTGAAACGAACGAGCAAAACAGAGAAAAGATCGGGGGTTTAAAAAAAATTCGCCGATTAGTTCGCGACGGACGGTCCGACGCATAGGCGACGGACGCTCCGTCGGCATGCGACGGACGCTCGGGGAGCGTCCGACGGAATCGTCCGTCGGGCTTCCAGAGCCGATTTGGAACGCTCAGTCGTATTGACCGCGACGGACGCTCCGCGACGGACGCTTGGGAGAGCGTCCGTCGCCCTTTTTGCGGGCAAGGTTAAGCTCCGGACGATCTCGACGGACGCTGAGGCAAATGACACCGAGCGTCCGTCGGCAGCGTCCGACGCCTAAAAATTGGAATTTTTCAAATTTTCTTTTTGCGTATTTCTCCCAACCAAGTTCCAATCCCAATAAGATCCAAATAACACTTGATTGGGCTTGATATGAGAACCATCTCTCAAACAATCATTTTCGATTATTTTGCCATAGGCTTAAATTTAGTTTTTAGCTCAAAATATTCAAATGGAAGCGCCAAGGAGACATCATATGACCACAATAGGGGTAGAGAAGAGATTTGAGCTTGGAATGCTCCCCCTAAGTGAACTATCATAGAGGATGCTCAAGAAACTTATCCGAAAAAGAAAGGGCAAACAACACTCATGCATATGCATATGCAATACGAAAAGAGAATCTAGGTTGCTTGCAAGTTTAAACCGCGGTTAAGCTTCGTCACACGCTTTGAGGGCGGTTATCTTAACCGCGTTAGCCAAGCCTATGTGCATTACCATATTAAACATGTTATAATACATATGAATGCAAGGTTCACACAAGATCATCTTTTAGTGAAATTAGAGTGATCAAGCACATTTAACTCGCTTCTCAACCTACAAAAGGTTATTTCATCGAGTGGTTTAGTGAAGATATCCGCCAATTGCTCTTCGCTCTTAACTCCAACTAGTGTTATATCTTTCCTAGCCACATGATCTCTAAGAAAGTGATGGCGAATATCTATGTGCTTGGTGCGAGAGTGTTGAACCGGGTTGTTTGCAAGCTTTACGGCGCTTTCATTATCACACAATAGTGGAACTTCTTTAAAAAACACGCCGTAATCAAAGAGTGTTTGGGTCATGTATAAGATTTGTGCACAACTTGCTCCCATGGCAATGTATTCCGCCTCGGCGGTTGACAATGCCACACTATTTTGCTTCTTTGAGGACCAAGAAACAAGTGATCTTCCTAGCATGTGGCACCCGCCGGAGGTACTCTTCCTATCAACCTTACACCCGGCGTAATCCGAATCGGAATAGCCAACTAGTTGGAAGGGAGCTCCTTTGGGATACCAAAGACCCATGCTAGGGGTGTGCCTTAAGTACCTAAGGATTCTTTTAACCGCACAAAGGTGCGACTCCTTAGGGTTTGCTTGAAATCTAGCACACATACACACACTAAACATGATGTCCGGCCTAGAAGCGGTGAGGTAAAGTAAGCTACCGATCATAGAACGATATAGAGTTTGGTCGACCGGTTTACCTCCCACATCGAGATCGAGATGCCCATTTGTAGGCATTGGGGTCTTGATTGGCTTGCAATCCTCCATCTTGAATTTCTTGAGCACATCATAAGTGTACTTCTCTTGAGATATGAAGGTGCCCTCCCTCAATTGCTTCACTTGGAAGCCTAGGAAGAAGGTTAGCTCGCCAATCATCGACATCTCGAACTCCTTGGACATCAATGCACCAAATTCCTTGCTATGACCTTGGTTTGTTGACCCAAATATAATGTCATCGACATATACTTGGCAAACAAAGATCTCTCCATCTAGCACCTTGGTGAAGAGTGTGGTGTCCACTTTCCCGATCTTGAAGCCCTTCTTGAGTAGGAAGTCCCTTAGTCTCTCATACCAAGCTCTTGGGGCTTGCTTCAGTCCATAGAGTGCCTTGGACAACCTATACACATGATTAGGACAATTTGGGTCTTCAAACCCGGGAGGTTGTGAGACAAAAACAAGTTCATTAATGAAGCCATTAAGAAAGGCACTCTTCACATCCATTTGAAAGAGTTTCATTTTATGGTGTGAAGCATATGCCAAAAGGATACGAATGGCTTCTAGTCTTGCAACCGGTGCAAAAGTCTCCCCAAAATCCAAGCCTTCAACTTGGGAGAACCCCTTTGCCACCAATCTTGCCTTGTTTCTCACAACCACGCCTTGATCATCTTGCTTGTTCCTAAACACCCACTTGGTGCCAATGATTCTTGCTCCTTTGGGCTTTTCTACTAGTGTCCACACTTCGTTCCTGGTGAAGTTGTTCAACTCTTCGTGCATGGCGTTCACCCAATCCGGATCCGCAAGTGCATCCTCCATACTAGAAGGCTCAACAAAGGAGACAAAGGAGTGATGTTCAACATAAGAAGCAAGTTTAGATCGTGTTGTTACCCCCCTTGATGGACTCCCTATGATGAGATCTTGAGGATGTGCTTGAAGCATAGGTGTAGATCTTCTATTGATCACTTGGGGAGGAGGTTGCGGTGTTTCAACATTGCTTGCTTCGGCCTCGGCTTGATCTTGAGGGATGTGAGTGTCTTCTTGAGCTTCCCTCACTTGATCTTCTTCATCAACTTGAGGCGTGTGAGGTGGAGAAGGATCTTGATTCGCTTCATCTTCAACTCCTTCCACCTCTTGTGGGTTGATAGCACCAATTGGCATGTTCTTCATGGCCTCCCTCAAGGGTTCATCACCTACATCATCAAGATTTTCATGCTCTTCTTGAGAGCCATTAGTTTCATCAAACTCTAAGTCATACGTTTCTTCAACTAAGCCGGTGGCTTTGTTAAATACACGGTATGCCTTGGATTTAAGTGAATACCCAACTAAGAAACCAATGTCACATCTTCTTTGGAACTTGCCCAAGTGTTGGCGCTTCTTGTAGATGTACACTTTGCAACCAAACACTCGGAAAAAGGATATATCCGGTTTCTTTCCATTCACAAGCTCATAGGGGGTCTTCTTGAGAAGCCTTTGGACAAATAGCCGGTTGGCCGCATAGCATGCGGTGTTGATTGCTTCGGCCCAAAACTTCTCGGGGGTGTTGTATTCATCAAGCATTGATCTTGCAAGTGTGATGAGTGTCCGGTTCTTCCTCTCTACTACACCATTTTGTTGAGGAGTATATGTGGCGGATACTTCATGCTTGATTCCAACTTCATCACAATAGTCTTCAATCTTGGTGTTTACAAACTCGGTCCCATTGTCACTTCTTATCTTCTTGATCTTCACATCAAATTCATTTTGGGCTCTAGTTGCAAACTTCTTGAATATTGATTGAGTTTCTCCCTTGTCTTGAAGAAAGAACACCCAAGTGTATCTAGAGTAGTCATCAACTACCACCAAGCAAAAGAGATTGCCGCCAAGGCTAGCATAGGTCGTAGGTCCAAAAAGATCCATGTGGAGTAGCTCTAGAACTCTTGAGGTTGACATGAAAGCTTTGGTTGGATGAGTGTTTGCTACTTGCTTGCCGGCTTGACACGCACTACAAAGTTTATCTTTCTCAAACACCACATCCTTCACACCTCTAACCAATTCCTTCTTGACAAGCTTCTTCAAAGTTGACATTCCCACATGTGCTAATCTTCTATGCCATAGCCAACCCAAAGAACTCTTGGAGAAAAGACATGTTTGCAAACTAGCTTCATTTGAGGTGAAGTCCACTAGGTAGAGATTGTTGTGTCGAAACCCTTTGAATATCAATGATGAATCTTCAATCTCGGACACAACTACCTCATTTGGAGTGAAGAGACATTGGAAACCAAGATCACATAATTGTCCCACGGATAGCAAGTTGAAGCTCAATGATTGTACTAGCAAGACATTTGATATAGATTGATCATTTGAGATTGCCACTTTGCCTAGACCTTGCACTTTGCCTTTTGAATTGTCCCCAAAGGTAATCTTGTCTTGCCCTTCACAATCTTCCTCAAGTGTGGTGAACATCCGGGAGTCACCGGTCATATGTTGAGTGCATCCACTATCGATTACCCAATGACTTCCACCGGTCTTGTAGTTCACCTACACACAAGCAACTTGGCGTTAAGCTTGTTGTTTGGGAACCCACACTTGGCGAGATCCCATAGCCTTGTCCACCAACTCCTTAGCAACCCATAGCACTTTGGGCTTGTTCTTCATCTTTGGACCGAGAAAAACAACTTGAGGTCTACCCTTGGAGTCCTTGTTAATGATGAAGTGTGCATCATGAGCGAAAGGCCTTATGTGCTTGGGCAAGGTCTTGGGAGGTGGAGTCTTGCATTGGGATTGAAGATGACCCTCTTGACCACATCCAAAGCACTTCTTGGGTTTGGGCTTTGGTGAGTTATAGATGCTTCTCATAGCCTTGTTCTTGTAATAGTTCTTGGCTTCTATCTTGACCTTGGCCTTCATGATTTGGTTCTCCTTGAACCCAATGCCGGTCTTGTCGGTCTTCATGATAGTGTTCATCAAGAGCTCACTTTGAAGGTTGTGGCCCTTGGTGAACTTCTCCAATCCACTTGTAAGCTTGATCTTCTCAACCTTGAGCTTTGCATTTTCCTCTTTGAGAGACTTGATCAAGGTCATTGCATCCTTGTCATCTTGTTTGGCCGACTTGATAGTGAGTGGCTTGCTTGCCTTGAGGTTGATTAGCTCTTCCTTGAGCTTGGAGTTTTCTTGCCTCATCTTCACATAGTCATCATGCTTGTCGGCCTCAACTACCTTCTTGCCCTTGCACTTTGCATTTTGCTCACTAGCAACTTCATCAAGCAAGTCCTCACAAGAAGTAGCTATATCACACTTAACAACCGGGTTAATAGCAACATGTGTAGCAAGATCATTTGAAAGCAATTCATTAGCTATCACAAGTGTGCCATGTTCATTTTTAACTTGGTTGTAGTCATCTTTCAGCAAGTTGTACCTTGAATGGAGCTCTTGTGTTGACCTCTCAAGCTTATCATGTTTCTCATTTACTTGCTTGAGTGAGGCTTTGAGCTCCCTAGTGCTAGATGAGAGAGATTTATTCTCAAGCTTCAATTCATTATTAGCACTAGTCAAGTCATCAAGCTTAGCATGCAAGTTGCCATTTGCTTTCTCTAGTGATTCACTTTTGCCTTTATACTTCCTAATGAGCTTAGTGTATTTATTGCAAATTTCAATTAGCTCATCATAGGAAGGTGCCTCAAATTCATCATCACTATCATCACTAGAGCTAGCCTCATCATCACTATCCTCTTTTTGTACCTTTTTGTCACCTTTAGCCATGAGGCATAGGTGTGTAGAGGATGAGCCCGGAGATGACGGAGGTGGTGGCGGTGGAGTAGATGAACCAATCACCAAGGCGGCCACCTTTTCTTCTTCACTTTCATCTCCGGATGAGTCACTTGAGTCTTCAATGTCGGTGAGCCAATCACCAACAATGTAGGCTTTGCCATTTTTCTTCTTCTTGTGGAAGTTGAAGTTCTTTTTCTTCTTGAATAGCTTGTCATCCTTCTTCTCCTCATCACTTGACTCAACCTTGTTGCCCTTGTTGTATTTGAACTTATTGTTAGTTTTCTTGTTCTTGTACTTGTCTTTCTTTTCTTTGGGACATGCATGAGCCAAGTGTCCAAGTTTGCCACAATTGTAGCAATCCATCTTGGAGAGGGGCTTTCTTGAAGAGCTTGTGAAGAATTTCTTCTTCTTTGAGTCAAACTTGACTCCATTCTTGCTTAGCTTCTTCAACATCTTGGTTGTTTTCTTCACCATGAGAGCGAGATCATCATCATCATCATCATCGCTTGTGCTCTCATACACGACTTGCATCTTGTGCTTCTCCGACGAGGATGCCTTGAGAGCCAAGTCCTTCTTTTCCTCCTTCTCTTTTTATTTCTTCTTGGAGGAGGAAGATGAGCCATTATCACCAATCTTCATGTACATCTCATGGGCATTGATCTTGCCCAAAATTTGTGTTGGTGTAGCGGCGGAGAGATCTCCTTGGTGAAGCACCGTGACGATGTGGCCATACTTCTCAATGGGCAAGACACAAAGAATCTTGCGTACCACATCGGCCGGTTCCATTTGGTTGAGACCGAGCCCATTCAATTCCTCTACAATAATATTTAGTCGTGAGTACATTTCATTTGCATTTTCATTTGCATGCATAGAGAAAGAATTTAGCTTAGCCATAACCAAGTGATAGCGTTCTTCACGCTCACTCTTTGTGCCTTCGTGAAGTGCACAAATAGTGGTCCACAATTCAAATGCGTCTTTGGCATTACGCACTCGGTTGAAGACATCCTTGCTAATGCCTCGAAAGAGTATGTTCTTTGCCTTGGCATTGTGCTTTTCAAAGTTGAGGTCCTCCGCGAAGAGAGTACCTCCCTTTGTGGCGGCTTTGAGCACGCCCATGTCAACGGCCTCTAGGTAGGCCTCCATACGAACTTTCCAATATGGAAAGTCGTCTCCATCGAACATGGGAGGTGGTCCATCCCCATGGGACATCTTGCTCTAGGCGGTGAAGCCTAATTTAGAGCAACCTTGCTTTGATACCAATTGAAAGGATCAAGATGCCCAAGAGGGGGGGTGAATTGGGCTCTTTTTACTTTCTAAACAAGAATTAAACCTATAAAGAACCAATTAACCCCCTAGTGCCTACCGCTTGTGTGTCCTAGCTAGAAAGCGGTAACAAAGCAAAGGAAAGCGAAAACTTCCTACACAATTCTAGTATGAATTGAAGGACAAATGCGGAAAGTAATGCGGGAATAAAGAGCTAAGAAAAGATATGCTTGACACGGCGATGTTTTGCCGAGGTATCGAGGAGTCGACACTCCCCCCTAGTCCTCGTTGGAGCACCTCGCAAGGTATAGCTCCCCCTCAATCCCGCGCAAGGGATGAGTGCTCTCTACGGGCTGATTCTTCGCCACTCCGGCTCGGTGAATCGCCCACAACCGATCACACACGTCGATGGAGAAGGGCCGCCGACAATCTTCCGGCGATCACCTTCCTCCGAACACCACCGGACCGTCTAGGTGATGTCGATCACCAAGAGTAACAAGCCTCGATCTTTGCTTGACTCACTCAAGCTTCACAACTAGAGGATGCACACTTGAACTCTTGGATGAACTAGAGAGAGGATGGATGGATTTGCGAATCACTCTCTCTCTCTAGGGCTCTTGCTTTCTTCCCAACCTTCTCAACGAACTCAGCAACTCAAATGAGCAAAGGCTAGGTGGGAGAGAAGTGGGAGGGGCTATAAATAGACCCTCTGAAAACTGCCTCGGGCTGGCATTTTAAGTTGGCGATGGACGCTCCGTCGACTAGGCGACGGACGGTCCGTCGCATGCCCAACGGCTAGTTTCTGTTCATAATTGAGGCGACGGACGGTCCGACGCCTCTGTCTAACGGCTAGTTCTGACACACTGTTCCCAGCGATGAACGCTCCGTCACTGGGCGATGGATGCTCAGCCACAGCGTCCGACGCTGAAAACTGGCTAGGGTTTGAAAACACCCTCTCTGGAAGGCCGACGGACGCTCTTAGCAGCGTCCGACGCCTGGCCGACGGACAGCGTCCGACGCACCCTGAAAAACTTAGCCAGAAAACAACCTCTCTGGAAGGCCGACGGACGCTGTGGACTCAACCACCCAGCGTTCGGCGCCTTTGTCCGACGCGTCGGACAGCGTCCGGCGCCCCTGCCAGGAGCGTCCGTCGCCCAGAAAAAGATTTTGACAACTCCGTTTTTCGTCGCGATGAATATGGAAGTTGTTCTAGGATATCTTACGGTCACCATAGGCTTGCTTAGAGCTAAGGAAATCAAGTGTGCACCACACCTAAACATGAAGCTTTCCTAAGTCAAGCTACTAGTCTCAACCCCTCTTAATAGTACGGTCAAAGGTAAAAAGAGAAGCCCTATCTAATTCTAAGTACCCTTCATCTCCTTATGGCACTTAGCCTATCATTCTAGGGTCATCATCATGTCTCCTTAACAACCGAAACGATATCCATCTTGGGGGCTAAGTGATGACCTTTAGAGCCCATTCTCCTTGATCACCATGGCTAGGCTACGCATAGCCTCTGCAAAACACACGTTAGCCATAATAATCTCTAATTGTCGTTAATCACCGAAACCAACCAGGGCCATGATTCTTCAGAAACACTAGCGCAGCTTTGCCGCACACTCCTTAGATGGACATGTCAATGCATATAAATATGGTATAATGATACCCTATGCCTGTTACTCCCTTGTGTGTGTGTGTTTTGTAGCAATTATGAGTATTCAAGTATGCATCAATACACCTGGTAGTGAAGGTTCACAATTCCGGCAACAATTACAAATTATATAATGTTCCTTGGTAGATAATATGGCATTTGCAAGGATATGAAGCAAGGCAAGCAATATTTGTGCACGGACGACACACAATGTAATTTCCTATATAATTTGGTTATTCTAAAGTAACACTCTAGAACTAAATATCATTTTCTAATCACCTCCCAGCAGAAGAATAGCATTTAACTTAAGATTATCCATGATGAAATTATCATAAATAATCATGCAAGAACAGGGGACCTACTGATGCATGGTCAAAAATTATTTCACTTGTAGTCGGACTTTGCAATCATATTTGGACAAATAAATGTTGGAAATACATACAAGCTACGATTTATAGTTCAATACGCTGCTATTAATATTTCTAGATAGAGTTTTTCTGTGTATTCCTTCTCTAGGCTTCAAAGTCAATAGGAGTTCGCATTAAATTCTAAGTGCTAAAAACTTGCTATTTACAACTATAACATTGTACATGCCTGCAATCCAAATCAAGGTTCTAGAAATTCAAATCTTTTATCAATCTTGGCATAGAGTGAGGAGATCCATAAATGAGTGGCACACTTCCATGGGATGTTATTTGATTGAGCACCTTAGGCACACAACATGCACAATTTTGGAAGGGCTATAGTAGTGCTAGTGATGTGCTAGCGGTGACCATAACAATAGATATGAATTTACACTAAAGAGTACTATAGGCAACCCCATTACATAGAAGCATCATACAAGGGTATTGCAACCACATATTATATGTTTTTACAAAGTTTTATTAGTTATAAACCATTTGATAGACTTTAAACAATTTAAATCAATAACTCATCATACTGCATTCAATAATCTTGAAAATTTTAACCTCATAGAAATCGAAGCAATATAACTGCAAATATGAATTTAAACATAAAACCCCTAAAAAGCATAGGTGTAAATCTGCATAAAAAACTTTAAACTAAGATATGTCCTATTATAACATAGATCTACTCATGGAGAATTCAAATCAACTTGGTTTCGAAAGTAGAAGATGTGGGGGCTTACAACTGCCTCTCTTGCTGCTTCATCTAGACCATGTTTGGAGCTGGTATAGCAGGTCTTGAAGGCCTCCACCACATCAAGTTCTTCATGTTGTTCAGTGCTTGGTTCTGCATTGTTACTATTTTGCTTCTGTGTCATAGAGAATCAATTATAGCTTAGTTTTGTCAGTCTTGTGATACAAAGTTAGTCTTATGTAGAGAATCAATTACTTACATATGCATGCAAGTGAGCCACATAGATGCGAGAACCTGTCTTCTGATGATACTTGACTTTACTGCGATTCCGATTGTTCTTTTCACTTGTTTGCTACAAAAAGAGAAGAAGAATGTCAGCTTAGATCATAGGTTTAAAATGAGAAGAACTATTGCAAACTGAATGAGAAAGAGAATATGACAAGATACACATACCATGTTCTTTGGATCTTTCCATTTTCCAACTAGTTCATTCCATTGATCATCATCCATGCATAAAACTGGAGAAGTTGTCAGAATCTCATTTGCAGGTATACCGTCGAAGTATTTCTTCTTGAGCCGATGACACATTTGCCGCACCCCAGAGCGCAACATATCGGTGCAAGCTTCCTTTGTTGCCTTGTATGTATAGTTAATGGCCAAACGCCCCTAGTCATGTGACAATTCCATAGTTAGTTAGTCAATTGAGTAGGTACATTCAGTAGCTAAGAACTGAAACATTCAGTAGGTACATTCAGTAGAAAATGAAAACTGAAACATTCAGCAACTTTGTGCTAAGAATTGAAACATTCAGTATATGGAAAGAACTAAAACATTCATTAGCTAAGATAAATATTCAGTAGCTATGAACTGAAATATTCAGTAGGTACATTTGGTATAAATATTCAGATTTCTGTACTTGTTAATACCTACAGTCTAGATTGAGTTATGTTACATTAATCTCCAACAACCATGCTTCAGAAATTTGATTAGTGTTCTCAGCACTAGTGAACATACACCATCTGGATGATGCTATGCTAGGGTCTTCACTGCAGCTTAAATATTCAGTATAAATATTCAGTAGCTATGAAAGGAAATATTCAGTAGGTACATTTAGTTTAAATATTCAGTAACTTTGTGCTAAGAAACATTCGCTAAGGAACATACACTATAACAAGTATAATTTTTCACAAAGTAAATATTAAGTAAAGTATAAAAAGAATACATATTAAATAAAGCAAAGTCTTACTAAAAAGGGAAAGGTACAAGAGCGACACCAGACTCTCCAGAAGATCATATCTCAAAACCTAAGCAAAGATCACTACTATCTCTAACCTCCACACTAAGGATAAAGTGGAGTTGTTCTACTCTTCACTTAGGTGCTTGAGTCATGAATGGAGAGGGGGCGTGAGCCTCTATTTATAGGGATATAGAGGTGGACCCATAGATCCATGTGCTTCTTACATTATCCATTGGATCAAACCGACTCAAGATGGATGGTTGTTGACGGTCGTTAACATCAATCATAAATCACCAACATGACATGCATTTATTCTTAAAATCAATCACCAACATAGGTGTAGATATTTAAATTAGAGTAAAATGCACCACAGGTCCATTAACTTTTTCGTCTGAGTCATGTAGGTCCATTACCTTTCAAAGTGCAGTTTTGGGTCCATTACCTTTTTTCTCTATGTCATATAGGTCCATTACCTTTAAAAGTGTAATTTTGGGTCCATTACCTTTGTTTGGGGTTCACCAGACGTCCAAATCTGTCTAGAAGCAGGTTGACATCCGACGTGACTCTCCACGGTGGCTACCGACCGTACCTACACTACCGATTGGGTACTATTTTTGCTATTCATATTATAAATAAAAATAAATAATGATTCAATCATATTTAAAAATATATATTATAAAAAATAATAAATTAAAGTATATAAAATAATATTAACAATAGAAAAATAAAGGAATATATTTAAATATAATTTTTAGCAACAAATATAGGATTCAATTTAAATACATATTTAAATATATTTTATCATGTGCATATTCCTTGCGAATACATATGACAGTTAAATACATATTTGGAATTGGATAGAAAAATGTTATGAAAAGTGGATATTTAATATGAATATCTATATTTAATATATGGAGTATCAGTTTCAGTACCCACATCAGAAATGGAAGTGAATACGAATATCTATTTTTACTATGACTAATGATATTAGTTTTAGTATTATTAATGATGTGTTCAATGAAACTATTTAAAAGCTCTCTAACAAATGATTAATGTGAAAGGATAAAATATTTAATATGCACATAGCAATATCAACTTTAATTTAGTATTGTTATATGATTTAATTTGAATCATATATTTATTGCTAAAAATTATATTTAAATATATTCCTTTATTTTTCTATTTTTAATATTATTTTATATACTTTAATTTATTTATTTTATAATATATATTTTTAAATATGATTCAATCATTATTTATTTATTTATTATAGTTTTTTATTTTTATTTATAATATGAATAGCAAAAATAGCACCCAATCGACAATGTAGGTGCGGTCGGCGGCCACCGTGGAGAGCCACGTCGGATGTCAACCTGCTTCTAGACAGATTTGGACCCCTGGTGAACCCCTGGTGAACCCCAAACAAAGGTAATGGACCCAAAACTGCACTTTTAAAGGTAATGGATCTATATGGCATAGAGGAAAAAGATAATGGACCCAAAACTGCACTTTAAAAGGTAATGGACCTATATGACCTAGACGAAAAAGGTAATGGACCTATGGTGTGTTTTGCTCTTTAAATTAAGTATTTCCCCAAGTTGTGGTGATTCTATGAATACATGAGGGTTTATCTAGAAAATGGACCAAGTGGGCCATGTTGTCTCAACAAATCAAGTTTATCCACAATGAAACCGACTCTACTAGGCCTCAATCCACAATATAAGAGTTACCGATGAAGATCGATGGTAGAAGCAACCATGGGGTCGACCGAGCCCGCCTATAGGTTGGTTGGACCATATCTCCACCAAATGTGGCGCTGCAATTCGTGGATCTTCCATCGACCTCAAGGGTCAATATTCATCATGCACGAACACCAGTTCATAATGGAGAGTTGATATGGAGTCGTGCCATAGATTCATGGACCCAAAGGGTGGCTAGCGCTCCCTATAAAAGGACCCCTAGACAACTAGACCCCTCTAGAAAGGCATCCGCTCAGATCAACACATTCCATAAGGGAGGAATCTCCACTCCAATCTCAAGATGTAGACATAGAATAGCTAGTTGGGAGTTAGGGAGAGTTGAGTTATGCTTAAGTTATGGACGTCTTTTGAGGTTTGGTATACCTTTGTATCTTTCCTTTGTAAGACTCAAGCTTTAATTAATTATATTCTCAATTTACTTGTACGCCTTTCATATGGATCTAGTTAATGTCCTAGTTGTTTAGCTAAGTTGGGAGGCCAACTGGCATGGTCAATGACCCCCCTTGTCTTGTCTTGATTCCGTCGGCATGCCTAGATGGAGTTGCTAGGTTCACACCAAGGCATGGCACGTCGTGGCAACATTGTTCCGGTCGTGGTTGTTCTCATGACAGGTGCATAGTATGTGGCGTGGCCTTCGTCATTGCGCTTGTTATCTGGGATGGCATCTGTCCTCGACCACCTATCCTCCTAGTAGTGGCATGACATCTGTCCTAGAATAGCTATCCTCCTGACGGTGGCAGGTTGACCTCGACCCTTAGGGGCGAGGCCGAGGCTTCCTCTAGCTGGACCGATCCTAACCAGATCAACCCTTGGTGGTGTGAGCCATGCTAGCTTATAGTGGTTGGGCTAGTACGCCCATCTGTGAAGTCAGGTAGATGGGGATGGTGAGGTTCTAGGGCAGCGACGGTGGCGTGCTATGGCTGACGTGACTAGGATTGGACAACGATTTTGTCTTCATAGGTGGTCTAAAGGGTTGTGCTCTGCACCACAGTCCCATGGTTCAAGGGGTGTTTGTCCTTGGGTGGACTTGCTACGTGGTCATATTCTGCCAAGGCATGTCCATTAAACCCATCATCTGCCTCTTGTCTCACTGGCATGCCCATGAGGTGAGGTCAAGGAGGGTGGCATGCCCTACTTGTCTAAGCTGAGGGAGTGGCGGAAGAGGCTCGTGGGTAGTGAGTTGATGCCGCTAGACTGCTTGAAGCATGCTCTCTCTTTAACACATTAGGATACCCTAGGTATATGACCCAAACAAGGTGTTATTCTCTTTTCTATAACGAATGCAAGAAAAAAGTATACAAGTTTCCAAAAATGCAATTATATATTTGGCCAAAGTTAAACTACCTTAAATTTGGCTAAATTTATAGAAAATATATTACCAACATGTTTGATGTTAAATATATATGCTATAAAAATATGTTTCATGACGACGCTACTTATTTGATATAATTAATATTACATTATTATAGGAAGCATTTTCAAAGATGGGCATTTTCTCAAACTTAACCTCCCTACCACTGTACTACACACTTTTTTTTGTCAACACACATAGGATATTACCATTTTCTATGTATAATCTTGTATTGAATATTTTAGCTACTAAATGAACTCAAATAAAATTTTAACTACAAAATTTTTAACCTTATCAAAAACTACAACTCTCCACTACACTGTTTTGTTAATATACATATGATACTATAATTTTATATTAACATTTCATAATCTTGTATTGTATATTCTAGCTACTAAAAAAACTGATATGAAAAAAGTTTCAGCTACAAAGTTTTTAATCTTATCAATCACTACAACTTTGGTATATGACATGTATTTGCCCATAAATGATTAAAAATTAAAATAAATGAATACATGAATATAAAATATATATTGAGATTCTAAATAACTTCAAATAAAAAACTTCTCAACAACAAACTTGTAAATTAGGTTGTCCACTATAACTTTGGTATTTACCATGTGAACATTCCATCATTTGGAAATTGCTCAATTTTGAATTTCAAATTCTAAGCACTTAAAACCACATATTTTAAAGTGTAAACAACTTCAAATAAAACTTTTCAACTTCAAAGTTGTAGATTATACTGAGAATTATAAATTTGGTGTAGACCTTATCAACATTGAGATTGTTTCAAAATTCTAAATTTCAACATATGAAAACTTAAAACAACATTTTTGGATAAATACTTAAAAATTTAAAAACTTCTCAATTACAAAGTTATAAATTACATCAAGAGCTATAATTTTGATATAAAATCCATCTTTTGATATGAAGAAAATATTAATTATGTTTTGATGAAACTATGTCTAGAAACAGGCCTATTAAAATATCCATCTTTGTCAATCGATTTGTAGAGATGATTGTTTAAAATGCCCGATAGAAGTGGATAACTTAGAGCATCTCCAACAAATCCTCAAATACACTTGCTATTCTTATTTTTTTTTGGAAAAAACACGAAAACACCTCTCCAACAACTCCTTAAATCGACTTGGTATATTTACCAACTTGGTAAACATCGGCCCTGGGTGCGTAAATCTCCGCAACTCGATGTTCACTGCATATCGGCGAAATCTTTTTTCCGCCGGCTCCCTCCCGCGCCCGCGTGGCCTCTCCCGCGCGTGCCCATCTCTTCCCGCGTCGTCCCCCGATAGGTCTCCTCCCCCGTGCGTGAATAAAAAAAGGCCACGGGAGTCTCCGATCCGTCCCCGATCCGGCCCCATTCGCGACTTTGAAGCCCCGCCGTCCGCGACTTGAAGCTGTTCTGAAACCCCGCTGTCTCCCTGCTCTTCTGAAGACCGCCCTCTCCCTCGTCGAATTGAAGCCGCCAGGCCTTCCATCAGGTACGCCGTCTCTTGAACTCAATCTCCCTCCTGTTGTTCGTCTTTTCGATGGCCATCTGCTAGTTCGGATGGAGCCCTAGGGTTTAGGGTTCTTGTTGTTCATGGATTTGCCGATGCTGATCATGTAAACGAATCTGGTAGTATATATGACGTTGTTGATCATGGATAATATGCCTGTGGTAATAAACCCTAGCAAAAATATATGTTCATCATATAGTTCTTTTTATGATCTTCGCTTTTGTATTTGATGACATGAATTTTTTTTGTATAGTAGTTGTCATGGAAGGACAACATGAAGACTTCTTGTCCAACATTCTACTCAGTGCAGAAGGGGCTCATGTTCCTGGTTTGGACGACTTGAACCTTCCAAGCACTCAAGACACTGACATTCGTGTTGAGGAAATACAGGCAAGTCGTAGTTCAAAGGGAGGAAGGAGGTAAAAAAATTCATTACAAGGAGGATCGGCAACCAATGCGGCAACAAACCTACGTAGGCTCTCAAGTGTTGTACTTTCGCCAATGCACACGTACTCATCTGTCGCATCGGCTGCCAGCCCATATGTAAGCATACGCATTGCCGCAGTGATCTTCTGGAAACACTCAATCCAAGTACTCCGACCCCATTCCTTTTCTGCATAAAGTATTCATCATGTGCTTCAACGACATTCATTATGCGTACGAAAATCCCCCTAGACATCCTGTACCTAAAAAACAATTCCATAGATTAACAACTACAACGATATTTATGAACATTCAACAAATCATATAGAAGTGAAAGAAAAAAACCTTCGACGAAATGTTCATGCCGTGTCCACCTTGTCTATCACGGTAAAGAACCCTATGACCTGGGATGGAGCCACCGTGCTTCTTTTTGACATTGCAAAAGGTGCCGATAATTGCAGCAGCCGACGCAATGAAAAAGTCATCATCATCGGATGATGAATCATCCAATTGGCTTCGAAGACGGGACCTTTTCCTAGGCATGTTTCCTGTAACGACAATAGTTGTGAACAATCAATGGCATGGCCATGTCACAAGGGTTGTCGAATGCATGATCAATGGAATATACAGTAACTTGCATCAACAATTTAAAAAAACGCAAGGACTGATGCCTGATCGGAGGACCTACTGAACTCAAAGGGAGGACGATGAGATGATGCAGGGACTGATGGGCGATCAGATCGAGGACCTACCTTTGTGACCGTTGGGGAGAAGCTTCAGAAGGAGGTCACGCACGCACGCACGCAGAGTAGCGCGTCTCGGCCTCTCGACCGGCGGCGGCAGCCACGCACGCACTCGCCCTGTCGTGCGCAGGAAGACACCTGGCGAAGGAGGGCCACGCACGCACTCGCCCCGTCGCACGCATGAAGTAGGGCCCAATACCGGTTTTGGAGAAAGGTGGGCCTATTTTTTAATTTTACCAATTGAGAATACCAACTTGTTGGAGACACGTCATTTTTCCCCTTGCGAAACAAAATAGCAACTTGCTATAACTCAAGATATATGAAGGACCAGAAACGGCGACCAGAGGGGGGGGTGAATGGGAGCCAAATAAAATTCCTTTCGAAAGATCTTGACCCTTGTCCCAAGCATGACCCAAAGCACGAACTAGGCTCACGACCCACAAAAGGGTGGATGTTCTAGGAGATGTCCTAGGAACACAACGGAGCTAGCCACGAACCCGGAGAAACAAACCGGGAAACAAACGGAGAAAACATCAAACCACAGGAGGCTCCGGACTACCTTAGTCAAGACCACCGGACCAATGGAAATGGTTCGGTGCCTTTGGTCCGGTGCACAGCAAGGCACCACCGGACTAGTCCGATGCCTCCTTTGAGAAGTCCGACGCCTGCCAGAGAACATGTAGGGAGTGCCCTTGCTCCGGACAACCAGTCTGACGCTCACCGTCGGACTATAGGATGTAGTCCGGTGCACACACCCACCACAGAGCAAAAATCACAGCAAGCACCCTGGCTTCGGACCACTCGTCCGACGCTCACCGTCGGACCCATGGCTCTGGTCCGACACTTTGAACAGTCAGACGGCCTCCCGGGACTTGACCACCGGACCAGTGGCCTATGGTCCGGAGCCTAGTCAAAGTGGTCTGGAGGTTAGTCTGGTGCTCACGCTAAGAAAACTGATCTTCGCAAAAACGGATTTCTCTCCACCAAATCCTCCCAAGACTCAACCAAATGATCACCAACTGCAACCAAACTTTGTAGGCATGATCCTAGAGCAGTTGGGGAGCTATCCCAAAGAAATCATCGTTCAATTTGGAGATGATAAACGGGAACACTCGGATTTGGGGGAGAAAAGGCAAAATGAAGAACGCAACAAAGAAATCGCCCGATCTATGCACTTGTGAGGTTTGAGGAGAAATCCTCCAGTGCAAAGAAGCTCCTCACGATTGCTAACAACTTGGTTCAAGTCGATTTTGCAAAGCTACTCTCAACAAAGAGAAATCATCTCGGGAAAAAGAGAGAGCAAAAGCAAAATGGGAAGAACACAAGCAAACCGGGAACACAATCATGAAATCGAAGCCACCATGGCTTACGGAGGTTACGGCCTCCAATTCCTCGCAACAAATCCAAGTTTTTACAAAGGTTGGTGGAAGCAACCTAGGGATCTCATGAACTAGAGAGAGAGGGCAAGAGATTAGGTTCAAGAGATAGGATGAGGATACCCCTTCATCCTCTATTTAACGGGGCTTTGGCTATTTCCCAAAGACCCCCTTAGATACATGAATGAATTACCTAGCCCTAAGACATTGTAATCCAAATCAATAACTCTCACCCACTCATTTGAATGGACGGCCCCTTTCCTGCCGGGAGTTGCCGTCGCCTCGACGCAACCTCCAGGATTCCGCCACGTGCCATCCCCGCTTCCTCGGAAGCTCCGCCTAGGTTTTGAGGTCCAAACCCAAGAAACCCGCCACCGGTAGCTTTGGGCTCAACTACCGAACCCCGAGTTTTGCGGCCCAAACTCGGAAACCGACGTGGATGGTTTTGAGGCCCAAACCACCAAATCACTCGACGCGAGCCACCTTATCTTCGCCCGGTCGGACTCCGAGTCCCCTGAGCCTCCGCTCGACTCGCGCGTCCACCGTCTTGACTCGGTCGACTCGGTCTACCTCCATGTCTTCTCGCACTTGCTAGTGCGAAGTACTAGCCACCACAGCTAGTCCGCCGACGCCCATGGTCCCTCAGTCCGAGCCTCACTTCCGTCCTTCACCGCTCTCAGTCCATCGGCATGGCCAGCCTCTACTCGACCTCCTCCACGCCATTGACCACTATCACTAGGCATAGCACCTGCACACCACAAGCCGATAGAAAAGCACATGTTTTCTGCTTTCGCAGAGGTTAGGATAAGCCACTCAAACTGAAACACTCAAGTGTTGGTCAATCACTCATCATCAAAGCTAAACTACATGGGTACTTATCCACCATGTGTTCGCAATCTCCCCCTTGATGAGTGCATTGTCAACACAAGTGCATTTCAGATTTGAGCCACAAGGTAAAGCTCTCCAAATGACCAAAAAGCTACCAAAACCAAAACGGGGTCACTTGAGAGAAGCAAACACGATACCAATTAAAAGCATCCTCAAAGCTCAGACTTCCAATTGAAACACTAGGGGAGCTCAAAAAATACCAATTGAAACCACTTACGTCCCCTAATGCTCAAGAAGCAATCGAAACCTGTCGGAGTCAACAAAGCAAGCTAGACCCTCCAGAAGAGGCAAAGGCTCAACACATCTAGCAAAAGCTCCCCCTGGGCAAAAACACACTCAAGATACCAAATGAGCTCCTTAGGGAAAAAGAAGCACACAAAACTCCCCCTTGACCAAAGAAGCTCTAAACCAATGAAACCAATGAGATGCACTCTTTCTCCCCCTTGGAAGTAGATGGCTGAAAATGGAATGAAATGCACATCTCTCCCCCTTGTTGACACATGTAGCTTATCAAACATCAACAACTCAAGATCCGGCTATAAATGCCATGAAATGCAAAATGAGTGCAAAAGCTTCATACTTAGAGCTAAGGCAATGAATAGATGCTCTAAGTGATGTGATCTTGTGAGAATAGGAAAAGCTCTACGTGCCCCACAAAGACTCAAGTTGAGCTTAATATCACTTTAGAAGCTATTTTAGAGAGCATATCATGTGAGAGCAGAGAAAGGGTATCACCTCCTAGAGACAGCTAAACATGGCAAACAAGATAGGATATATCTCATAGCAATCTCATGTATAGCAAGTAGAACTATCCCTAGCAAAGTTCATACAACAAGCCAATGACCCAACTGAATGAATTTTCCAAATTTCGCAGTTTTGCAGCCAATTTTCAGTTTTAGGCACATTTAAGTTGTATGCGAGTGGTTGTAAGCAAAGTGATGCCACTGCTTATCAACCGGGCGAAGTCAAAGGACTTGACACACTGGTTTTGGTCATACACGACACCGCTCAAGTATCGACCCATATGGGAAGCAGTCTCGAACACACGGTGAAGTGCTCACAATGCAGACCCAACTCGATCTTTCCAATTCACAAAACAGAGAGCAATATCATTTTAAATATTAATCATGGTGCTCAAAGGTAGTGAATGAAACAATGAAGAGTCATAGTTACAAGCTATATACAAGACAGCCAAGAAGGATCTTCAAAAGCCTACACATGCTAGTGCCATTTTAGAGGTGACATGGGGAATTTAAATTCAGTTTTAAAGCTTTTCTAACTTAGCTCTATAGCATATCATATAGATCAAAAAGAGTCTAAGTTAGGCAACACCATAGACACATAAAGCACCTCAAACAGAGCATAGATTCATTATATCGGCTATAAGTATGAAGCTTGAAATGAACTATGTCACAAATGCAAATGAGATGCACAATGCAATGACACCAACTAACACTAACAAGACACCAATTGAGAAGAAGGACAAAGAAAAGACAAAAAGAACCAAAAAGAACTATGATACACAAAACTTTCCTCCTCTAAAAAGGAAAGCAAACACCCAACTCGCCCCGAAGGCAAGAAAACGCAGCTTGATCCAAAGGCTTTGTGAGAATATCCGCAAGCTGGTTTTGGGTCTCGTCATGCCGGAGGTCAATGTCGCCCTTCTCGTAATGATCTTGCAAGAAATGAAAGCGGACCTCAATGTGTTTGGTCTTTGAATGAAGCACAGGATTTTTGGCCACACTAATTGCACTTGTGCTATCACAAAGCAGAGGCACCTTAGTAAGCTCAAGACCGAAATCTCTCAAAGTGGCAATCATCCAAATCAACTGCGAGCAACAACTAGCCGCGACAACGTACTCAGCTTCGCACGTCGACTATGCCATGCTAGACTGTTTGCGAGAAGACCAAGAAACCAAAGAAGAACCGAGAAACTGGCAAGTCCCAGAAGTGGACTTCCGATCAAGTCAGCAACCGGCAAAGTCGGCATCAGAATAACCACAAAGCTCAATAGAGGAAGAGGTGGAGAACCAAAGTCCAAATTTGGGAGTGAAGCGTAAGTACCTCATGATGCGTTTCACCACCTGCTTGTGTGAATTCTGTGGGGACGCCTGAAAGCGAGCACACAGGCAGACGACGAACTGAATGTCTGGCCTGGTCGCCGTCAGGTACAGAAGCGACCCGATCATGCTTCGGTACTCGGTCTGGTCCACCGCCTCTCCTTCCTCGTCCGCATCCAAGGCAGTAGTAGTTGACATAGGCGTCGAGAGGGGTTGTGCCTCGCCCATGTCAAACTTCTTCAAGATATCCTTTGTGTACTTGTCTTGGTGCACAAACGTCCCTTCCCAGGTTTGCTTGATTTGCAACCCGAGAAAGAAAGTCAACTCTCCCATCATGCTCATATCAAATTCCATGCTCATAAGATATGTAAACTTGGCAACAAGAGCATGAGAAGAACCACCAAAGATGATATCTTCCACATATATTTGGACAAGGAGAGTGTCTTTGCCTTGCTTGAGCAGAAACACCGTCTTATCTACCGATCCCATTTTAAAACCCTTAGCAAGCAAAAAGGTTTTTAGCCTATCATACCATGCTCTAGGTCCTTGTTTCAAACCATACAAAGCCTTGTGAAGTTTAAAAACATGGTTTGGAAACTTGGGATTTTCGAAACCGGGAGGTTGTTTAACATAAACTTCCTCCTCTATGTAGCCGTTTAAGAAAGCACTTTTAACGTCCATTTGAAAAAGTTTAAAACCCTTAGAAGCCGCAAAAGCTAAAAGGATTCTAATGGCTTCTAAACGAGCTACGGGAGCAAAGGTTTCCTCATAGTCTATTCCCTCCTTTTGACAAAATCCTTGAGCTACCAACCTAGCCTTGTTGCGCACTACCACCCCATCTTCACTTTGTTTATTTCTAAAAACTCATTTGGTACCTATGGGGTGGCAACTAGGTGATGGAGGAACTAAGACCCAAACGTGGTTTCTCTCAAAGTTTTCCAGCTCCTCATGCATGGCATTAACCCAATCTGAATCCATCAATGCGTGTCCAACATCTCGGGGCTCAAAAGACGCGACAAAAGTCGAATGAGTAAAGTGAGAGATACGATATGACCTAGAGCGTGTGGTACGCTCGTTGCTGTCGCTGATCATAGTCTGAGGAGGGTGGCGATGTTGAATGTGTAGTGGCGCCTCACGTGAAGACGCCGCCTCCCCCTCAACAGTAGCTGGAGCTCCCTCAGGTGCAACGGGCACGGACTGAGGAAGCTGCTCAAACGGCCCCCATGTAGAGGAAGTAGTTGGATCGGGACCATGAACCGAAGTGGACGTCGTAGGGTCGACAGGGGCAGCCAGTGGAGTTGGCTCGGGATCACCCCAATCGACATCGTCCTGCTCCTCCTCCACAAAAATGCTAGTGTTCACCTCATCATCACCTGCAAGCTCAAAAGAAGTGGAAACACAGGGCATAGTCTCATCGAAGGTAATCTCACAAGTCTCCATCACTCGGTTAGTCTCAAGGTTAAGTGCACGATAAGCACGAGAGTGAGTAGAATAACCAAGAAAGATACCGTCAGAAGACTGTGATTCAAATTTATCCAACTTACTGCCCTTTTTGAGGATGAAGCACCTGCACCCAAACACCCGTAGGTGACTTACCTTGGGTGGTCTCCCAAATCGCAGCTCATAAGAAGTCTTTTTCTTGAAAGCTCAGAGAAAAATGCGATTGGAAACATAGCAAACAGAACTGAGTGCTTCGGCCCAATACCGCCTAGGAGTCCTATGCTCATCAAGCATCGTCCTGGCCATCTCAACAAGGGTCCGATTCTTACGCTCAACACACAGTTCTGCTGAGGAGTGTGAGGCGAGGAAAATTGGTGATCCAAACCCAAAGAAGAGCAAAGAGTTGCAAAGTGAGAATTCTTGAATTCTGTGCCATTGTCACTGCGGATAGCTCTCATGGCATTCTTAGGTAGCTCATTTTGCAATCTCAAAATCAGATCTCAAGGAGTGTGAGGCGAGGAAAATTGGTGATCCAAACCCAAAGAAGAGCAAAGAGTTGCAAAGTGAGCATTCTTGAATTCTGTGCCATTGTCACTGCGGATAGCTCTCATGGCATTCTTAGGTAGCTCATTTTTCAATCTCAAAATCAGATCTCGAACAAGTGGAAAAGACTCATCCTTACTCTCCAAAAAGAACACCTAAGAGTACCTCGAGTAGTCACCAACGACTACAACAACATACCACTTCCCTCCTTCTGACCTAACCCAAGCTGGACCAACTGTGTCCATGTGTAAGAGCTTGCCGGGTTGAGTGGTCATGATCTCAGTCATAGGAGGATGGGAAGCGACAACCATCTTGCCATGCCTGCAAGGATGGCAAACCAAATCCTTCTCGAACTTTAGCTTTGGCAATCCTTGGATAAGGTCCGTCGAGCTAAGCCTTGTAAGCAAGTCGAAGCTAAGATGTCCAATCTCCTATGCCACTTCCAAAGCTCGGAGGACAAACTGGCAAGAAGACAACGAGAAGGTCCGGAAGAAATATAGAAATCCGTACGAAAGACCTTCCCGAAGGGCAAAATCTGGCAAACAAGATCACCACGAGAGTCCAAAGTCCGAGACAAGTTTGGCTTAAAGCTCACTTCAAAACCTTCATCAAGGAGTTGCGAAACCGAGAGAAGGTTAAAATGCAAATTCGCAACCAAAGCAACATCCTTGAGGACAAAAGACGAATTGACTCGGATGGACCCCCGTGAGACAACCTTACCTTTACTCTTGTCCCCGAAAGTGATATACTCAGTGTGGCGCACTGGGTCAACGCTGGAGAACCACTTGGCACTTCTGGTCATATGGTGTGAGCATCCGGAATCCACAAGTCAGGTCTCCTCCAGTCCTCCTTCCTACATCAATAAAAAGACATAGGGTGAACAAATGAAGCAACACTGGGGTTAATAAACTGTGAAGGATACCAGTGTTGTCCCATTTGCCCAAAGAAAGGGTTAGGAGTAAAACTAAACATCTCTTGTCCCATGGGGGGATAGCGATCACCATGATAGGGAAAACATGGTCCGCTAGCGAAGGGAGGAGTGTAGTCACCGCCACGAGGCCCGTAGTCGTATGGGTCACGACCGGTACCCCGCCGGGCACGACCACCACGTGGTCTTGCCTCCTAAGGCCTAGTACCTTGAGGCATTGTACCTCTAGGCCTAGTAGTGTGCCTCTGAACTTCTGGTTCATGCACCCCAACTCGTGGGTGGTACATGTCCCGGTTGTTCAACTCAAACTGCCTCCGATCATCTCTCTTCCTCCTATAGCAAAACTTAGCCAAATGCCCATCCCGTTCACAATACTCACAATGGTACCTCACCACACTCTTAGTAGGCACTCTCTTGTTGGGTTGGGTGGCTCTAGCTTTCTTAGGAAGGGGATCACTAGAGATGTCTGGTAGTGTGTCAAGTGGGTTGCGAAGATGGTTCAGTTTTGCAATCCATACTTGCTTCTGTGGAGTGGTTTTGGATGGCTCTTCAAACACACCATCTCTCACAGGAAACTCAGAGGGGTTGGTAGGCTTAGGTAGAGTGATCTTGGTAAGCTTGGGAGCTGTGGTGGATTTCTCATTCTCGCTCAACCCACTGCACTCACCGATCTTACCGAACATGCTATTGTCCTTCCTACCTATAGAAAAGTCTATTGCCATTTTGCATTGGCTAAGCATCACCCCCAACTGCGGTTCTGGGCAAGACACTCAGCTCAAGATGGACCAAAGGTATGTGTTTTCTTCCTCGGTACGCATCTTGTCGTGTCTGCACGACGCGATCTCAAGCTCCAAAGCCTCAAAGCGATTCGACTCTCTAGTGCTATCTGAGCTGACCTTCTCTAACACAGTGATCTTAGCATCCTTCTGTGCCAGCTCAGAATGCAAGCCTAAGCAAGACTTGCCCGCACCAAATAAGCTAGGCCTAGCCTTCAGCTCACTGACCTCCTCAAGTAGAGTGACATACTTGTCCTGGAGAGTGACAAGACTAGACATGTGGATGGCACAAGCATCACACTCTACCTCCTCGGTAACCATCACTGACGCCTTAGCAAACTCTAGCTCATGCAACATGCTAAGATACTTCGCCTTAAAGTCGTTCCTCTCACAAGCGGCACGCTTGAGCAACTCATCAAGGTGTCGTTCAGAGACTCAATCTCGAGAGAGAGGGACTCGACGATGGGTGGTACCTCGGGTGTGTCAGAGTCGTAGTCGTAGTCGGGGCCTTCCTTGCGCTTGCCGACCTTCCCTTCTTCAATCGCCATGGTGCAAAAGCCACCGTGCTTAGCGTCGACGTAGAAGCATAGGTCGTTGAGCTTGTCATCAACCTTTCCCTTTGACTCATCATCGCTTGAAGAAACACCTCCGTCGGAGGAGGCATCGATGTCGCTGAGGGAGGCGAGGAAGGCTCGGTGCTTGGCCTTACCTTGTCGATCACCTTCTTGGAGGACCTTCGATGGTAGCCACCCTTGGGCTTGTTCTTGTCCTCGAAGTGGTGCGCGCGCTTGTCCTTGTGCTTGGTGTAGTCTCCCGCAGCTTTTTTGGGGCAGTTTGCGATGAAGTGATCCTCATCATCGCAACGGTAGCACCCATTGGCTGAGCCACCACACCGACGGTTCAAACGGTTGTTGTGAAACCGTGAGAACTTGGTGATGACCAAAGCCAGCTCATCATCTCCAAGAGCCTCCACTTGATCCTCTGTCACAGAAATCAAAGACAAAGCGAACAAAGAGTGTGAAGGGTCAGAGGAGGAAGAAGACGTACCGCTGGGGCCAGAAACCAACGCCATAGATGGTTTCGACGGGTTTTCAAGCTTGGCCCGGGTCTGGTAGTTAATCTCTGAGAACTTGAGCTTGTTGAACAGTTCGTCCACGGTCAGGGTATCATAGCCCGGTGACTCCTGAATGGCAGCCACCTTCATCTCCCATACCTTCCGATCAAGAGCATGCAAAAGCTTGATAGCCATCTCATGATCATCATAAGGCAAGTTGGCTCAATTAGCATGCATCTTGTTGACGATAGATTGGAAGCGAGTGAACATCCCGTCAACAGATTCGCCGGCCAACTGAGCAAAGTTCCTGTACTCTCTACGGTATGTGTCGAAGAGTCTGGACTTGATCTGAGGGTTGTCATCATGATATCTCAAGAGTGTTTGCCAGATCTCCCGTGCCGTAGTGAGACTCGAAACTCGCTCAAACTCTAGAAGAGATAGACAAGAGAAGAGAATGCTACGGGCTCTTGCGTTTGACGCATGCTGCGTAATCTAGGCATCGGTGATCCGAGCCTCAATAACCACGTAGTTCTCATTCTCACAAATCTCCCAAAACTTTGTGTCAAGCCCTTGGAGGTAAGCCAACATGTGCACCTTCCAATAGGCAAAGTTGGTTCCATCAAAGTAGGAAGGTTTAATAGCACCTCGCTCCATGTCGCCTTCGTGGATCAAGAACCATGTAAGGTGGATTGATCCTTAACCGGCTCTGATACCAATTGAAGGACCGGAAACGGCGACCAGAGGGGGGGTGAATCGGAGCCAAATAAAATTCCTTTCGAAAGATCTTGACCCTTGTCCCAAGCATGACCCAAAGCACGAACTAGGCTCACAAATGGAGAAAACAACAAACTACAAGAGGCTCCGGACTACATTAGTCAAGACCATCGGACCAATGGAAATGCTCCGGTGGCTTTGGTCCGGTGCACAGCAAGGCACCACCGGACTAGTCCGATGCCTCCTTTGAGAAGTCCGACGCCTGCCCAGAGAACATGCAGGGAGTGCCCTTGCTCCGAACAACCAGTCTGACGCTCACCGTCGGACTATAGGATGTAGTCCGGTGCACACACCCACCACAGAGCAAAAATCACAGCAAGCACCCTGGCTTCGGACCACTCGTCCGACGCTCACCGTCGGACCAATGGCTTTGGTCCGACGCTCTGAACAGTCAGACGGCCTCTCGGGACTTGACCACCGGACCAGTGGCCTATGGTCCGGAGCCTAGTCAAAGTGGTCCGGAGCCTAGTCCGGTGCTCACGCTAAGAAAACTGATCTTCGCAAAAACGGATTTCTCTCCACCAAATCCTCCCAAGACTCAACCAAATGATCACCACCTGCAACCAAACTTTGTAGGCATGATCCTAGTGCAGTTGGGGAGCTATCCCAAAGAAATCATCGTTCAATTTGGAGATGATAAACAGGAACACTCGGATTTGGGGAGAAAAGGCAAAACGAAGAACGCAACAAAGAAATCGTCCGATCTATGCACTCGCGAGGTTTGAGGAGAATTCCTTCGGTGCAAAGAAGGTCCTCATGATTGCTAACAACTTGGGTCAAGTCGATTTTGCAAAGCTACTCTCAACAAAGAGAAATCATCTCTGGAAAAAAAGAGAGCAAAAGCAAAAACGGGAAGAACACAAGCAAACCGGGGGACACAATCACGAAATCGAAGCCACCATGGCTTACGGAGGTTACGGCCTCCAATTCCTCGCAACAAATCCAAGTTCTTACAAAGGTTGGTGGAAGCAACCTAGGGATCTCATGAACTAGAGAGAGAGAGAGGGCAAGAGATTAGGTTCAAGAGATAGGATGAGAATACCCCTTCATCCTCTATTTAACGGGGCTTTGGCTATTTCCCAAAGACCCCCTTAGATACATGACCGAATTACCTAGCCCTAAGACATTGTAATCCAAATCGATAATTCTCACCTACTCGTTTGAATGTACGACCCTGCTTCCTGCCGGGAGTTGCCGTCGCCTCGACGCAACCTCCAGGATTCCGCCACGTGCCATCCCCGCTTCCTCGGAAGCTCCTCCTAGGTTTTGAGGCCCAAACCCAGGAAACCCGCCACCGGTAGCTTTGGGCTCAACTACCGAACCCCGAGTTTTGCGGCCCAAACTCGGAAACCGACGCGGATGGTTTTGAGGCCCAAACCACCAAACCACTCGACGCGAGCCACCTTGTCTTCGCCTGGTCGGACTCCGAGTCCCCTGAGCCTCCGCTCAACTCGCGCGTTCACCGTCTTGACTCGGTCTACCTCCATGTCTTCTCGCACTTGCCGGTGTCAAGTACTAGCCACCACAGCTAGTCCGCCGACGCCCATGGTCCCTCAGTCCGAGCCTCGCTTCTGCCATTCACCGCTCTCAGTCCATCGGCACGGCCAGCCTCTACTCGACCTTCTCCATGCCATTGACCACTGTCACTAAGCATAGCATCTGCACACCACAAGCCGATAGACAAGCACATGTTTTTCGCTCTCGCAGAGGTTAGGATAAGCCACTCAAACTGAAACACTCAAGTGTTGGTCAATCACTCATCATCAAAGCTGAACTACATGGGTACTTATCCACCATGTGTTCGCAATATGGCAAGTCAATTTTAAGGAGTTGTTGGAGATGCTCTTAGGACGTATATGTCTCTATTAATAGTCGACTAAGAGAGGTGGCCACCTTAGGATTCCTGCCACTGGAAATGATTCAAATAAGTGACCTTTTGTTGGTGGGCTCATCATTTACAAGGGCGGACCCTAAATGTGTTCGGCCTCTGTTAGCTTTCTCCTTATCTTTTTTTATTAGTGTTAGTACTTTTATATAAAAATTAGTCAAACTTCAAATTGATTAACTTATAGCACTATTATAAAATTACATCGCCCTTCTTAGTATGGAGGGAGTATATCTATTAGATATAAACAAACTTGTATTGAAGCATGCCGTAAATGGGCCATTAAATTACTAACCACAAAGGCTTAAATCGTGAATCCATATAGGAACATTTTCTATCAACCACTCCTATTGCTCAGCAGGCGCCTAAAGCTGGGTGAGATTTGAGGTGATGGCAGCGCGCCACTTAGTTGTCTTATCCGGCGTCATCCATGTATGATTACAGGCCTTACAAAAGGGGAGGCACGCTTGCAAGTGCAATGGAGGATCCGACTCTGAAAAGGATCAGGAGCAAGCAGCGACCCAAGGAGAGAGAACTCACACCTTCTGTCGAGTACGTGACGCCGGATTACTGAAGAAAAATGGGAAAACACCATTGAATGCATATGGACACGTTTGAGATTGATAACCTGATATGAGTTCTAACAAAATCCATATTAGACCTTGTTTGCATACACATGTATCTCCCTCAAACCATATGGTTTGGAGTTAATTGAAATGTATATTAGTTCAAATACACTCCAACATATGTGGTTTGAAGATAATACATGCGCATCCAAACAAGACCTTAGTATATATCCATGGATCATTGTGGGTTCTAAAACTGATATCACTGCCAGAATTAGATTCGACAGGAGGGCAATAAGCAGTGATAAGGTTTTAGACCCGGCACGGACCGGACAGTATCACTGCTGGTGTACTCATTAACTGTTGGGTTATGCTTCTATATACCTGGCAGTGATAACATGAGTATCACTATCGGGTTGATACCATACCTAACATACCCGACAATGATTTGGTGATTTTCATTGCCAGGTTATGGCCAGTTTGGTTATCACTTCCTAAAGTGTTACCTAAATTTAGTTTTATTTAGTCATTTTTAGCGAAACACTATGACTAAATGGAATTAAAAGAGCTTTATCCAACTAGTTTCCAAATTGTGGCTAAATGGGACTAAAAGAGCTTTAGCCTATTAGTCACCTCACATGTTAGTCACTTTGGAGCCAAACACCATGACTAAAAGGGACTAAAATGCCTTCTTTAGTCTCTTTTAGTCACCTAAACCAAAACACCCAGTTTAGGAGGTTTACATTAAATAGAGGTTACTCTGTAATATTTATATTATATGATATAATATTTATGCTGACATATATATCATTACCATTAAGATCATACTTATATATATATGAATGAATACAACAACTGTTTTTCTTATAAATATATAGCTGTTTTTAAATTTGTGCTCATGTGCAGGCCACTAATACTACAGGAGCTGAGTCAACAACAACAGTGGAACTATGATCTCATATCTACAAGACAAAAATATTCAAATAGAAGCATTTGTATGCGTATGTTCATAGAGATGAGTGCATGTGTTGTGACCGTCTGTATTTATACTTGTGTAATTCGCAAAAAAAAAATTACTGGTTTCCCATTATATTTCTTGTTTCGCTCATCAAACGAACTGACACGACAAAATGTAAAGTGGCAAAAAATAAAATAAAAATGAACGCCTCGATCGCGCACAACAATGTATGCACGTTGTAAGCTGTAAGAGCATCTCTCACAACTCCTTAAAATTTACTTGTCAAATCCTATGGTTTAGCAAGTTGCTAAAATGTTTGGCAAGTGAAAAAAATGTCTATCTTCAATAAGTTGGTATTTTAACTTGGCAAGTGAAAAAAAAATATACCAAGTGCGGAGATTTATCAAGTCTGGGGCGATATTTACCAAGTTGGTAAATATACCAAGTAGATTTAAGCAGTTGTTGGAGAGGTGTTTTCGTATTTTTTCCCAAAAAATAAGAATATCAAGTGAATTTGAGGAGTTGTTGAAGATGCTCTAACACAGCCAAATTAAATATAGAAAAACAAAAATAAGCATCATTCCACGGAATGTACAGTAACATCAATTGGGGCAAAAAGACAAGTATATATATATATATATATATATATATATATATATATATATATATATATATATATATATATATATATATATATATATACTTCCGTCAGCTTCTCCTCTTAGGATTTCGAACGCACGATTCTCGAAGCAATAATTAGGCTAATCTCTATAGATTACTACCCATGCATATATATTCCGACGTACTCGATCACTCCCTTTCTCCTTCTCGACGATCGGCCAATGCCATCGCACCAAGTAATTAATGGTGTCGTTAATGGCGACTCGTGAACCCTGCGGTGCAGCTATAGTTTTTGAAATGGGCCAGACACGTTGGGCCAAAACGAGCACGACACGGAAAAACACGGCCCGGTCCGATAGCCACCGTGCTAGTGCCAGGCACAGCTCGACCCCGTGCCCGTGCTCGTGCCTGGGCCGCAGGTTCGGCCCATGGGCTGGCACGCGGCACGGTAAGGAATTTGGCCTGGCACGGCTTCAGCGCCGGCGATCGTGGCCATTCGACACCCGATTATTATAGACCGTTGGATTGATTTGGAGTATTTCTGGTCGTTGAATGGAGCTGCAACAATCTACCCTAGGTATAAAAGCACTCCCCACTCTCTCATCCCCATTTCCCCCCACCCAGCCGCCGTGCACACTCCCGTGAGGTGCTCCCACTCCCAGCCAAAGAAAGCTCTGGCCTCTCCATCTCTCCCTCCCGACGGCAGCTGCTTGTGTCCTCCTCATGGCGCGGCGACGGCGATGGCAGCGCGACGACGCCAGCGCGCGGGTCACAGCCGCACGGCGACGACGGCAGCGCAGAGGCACAGCTGGGCGGCTCAACGGCGTTCGCGCGAGCACAACTGCGACAACGACGGCGCAAGAGTGGATCGATGGCGGCGTGCTCAGCGCATCGGCGAGCTCCTCAGCACCTCCCTTGCAGCCACGGACGCCCCGGGCCGACATGGGCACTGCGGGCCGCCGTTCTCCGTGGCACGACACGGCACGCTCCAGCGCCTATAGTGCCGTGCCTGGGCCGAGAGAGGAGCACGGTGGCACTAACAGGCACGGCACGGCGTGTGCCGTGCCGAGGCCGTGCCCGTGCCGTGCCGTGCCGGGCGGCCCATCTGGAAAACTATAGGTGCAGCTGCCAACGCCGTATAGGTGCAGCTGCCAACGCCGTGGAGCTTCATTCGTTATCCTGCGACGGCCGCTGCGGCGGGCGCGGGAGCGAACACGGGTACTGCTTCGGCCGCCGTCAGATCGTCATTGGCGGCGGAAGCATCGTCGTTGCTTAGGAAGCAACCCACCGCGTGTATGCACGGCGCGGCGACGAGCCACCGCCACGCCTCGTCGGCCGCATCGCCGCGCCTCCGGAAGACCTCGGTGGCGTCGACGTGCCGGACGCAGCCCCACATCTTGGCGAGCCGCTGGATCTTGGCGCGCTGCCGGCACGAGAGCCGGCGGGTGTTGGACTTGATGTCCTCGATGGCGTTGGCCAGCAGCCGGGCGCGCTCCTCGCCGTCCTCGTCTCCCGACCACCGCAGGTACGCGTCGAGCTCCGGCGCGCCAATGGTGCGCCAGATGCCGCGCGAGTAGTCGCGGCGCGGGTCGTCGAAGGCCGCCGCCGCGACCTCGTCCACCATGCCACGGCCGCACATGTCGTCGACGCGGCGGGACACGTAGCCGTGCAGCACAGCGCGCTGCACGTCCACCCACAGGAAGCAGCAGTCGTAGAGGTCCCAGAACGCGCGGCCGTCGCCGTCGACGAGCTCCTCCACGTACGAGTTGGAGCCTCCGGCGATGATGGGGACGCCGCCGCGCGCGGTGATCGCGCGCGGCGGCGACGGACGCCTCGCGCCGGAAGTCCGCGGCCGTGAACTCCTCGTCGGGGCGCGCCACACCGAGCAGGTGGTGCGGCACGCCGGCGCGCTCCTCCTCGGTCACCTTGTTCGTCGTCACCTCCAGGCCGGCGTGTAGCTGGATCTTGTCGGAGTTGATGACCTCGCCGCCGAACTGGAGCGCGAGGTCCACGGCGAGGCGCGACTTGCCGGTCCCCGTGGCGCCCATCACCACCACGGCCTTGTGCTTATTGGCACTGATGACCAGTGGTGGTGGCGGCGGCGGCGCCCGTGGCAGGGGGAGCGCCATGCCTCGTTCCAGCTGCCTTAGATCGATGGACGGCGGCGGCGACCTTGGGAGGGTGGTGGCGGTGGCACCGGACACCGCGGCGGCGGCCGTGGGCGCCAAGTAGAGTGACATGGTTCTCCCAATATTCTCATAATTTGAGATTATTCTGTCTCTTTGTCATTTCTCAAAACAAGAGATAATTTATTGTTCTGCATACCCAACACTAATGATGCGCGCGCTTAGTGTGTTGGATTTCATCTTCATGATGATCCTCTTCACGAGGTGCTTAACCTTGTTCATGAGGTGTTCTCTTCATGAGAATGAAGGAGTTTCATTTTATTTCTATTCAATAGTATACATTAAACTACAACCCACAGGCGTCCCCGTAGATTTTAGCTTTATAGTATAGTATACAACATTTAGTTTACTACTAGTAAACATAACTTCAGGTTTATAACTTCAAGTTACTCCTCTCATTTTTCAAAAATATATGGCATATGCTCCGCTTCATGCTTCACAAGAGCATAATCGAACTATTGGTTGATTTAGTGTGTGATATTATTCCTGCTTCAAGCTTTAAGGAATATTTTTTTTAGATCATTTTTCTTCTATGGAAATAATATTTGGCATTCAGAATAGCCTTTCTCTCCCTCTAATGCCAATATTAGATCTTTAATAGCATACTTCAAAAGATATCCCCTTTCATGGGCTTAAAATAATTCAAATTCACATATCTCCAACTACAGGTGGAGGCTCATTCATGTATGCTATGATAAATTTTTCTGGGAAATATTCACACACATATTTAAACATGGGGTTATTAAGTAAATGCAGTTGTTTAGTCTAAAATGATCCAAATACTCATACATAAAAATAGATAATATACTTCAAATGTATAAAATGCGCAACTTTTAAATTCATATGGAATTTCTTCTAGAATTTTTTAATTGCCATTAATGCAAAAATCACTAAATGTCTTTTCTTCATAAATCCCAAATCATCATAAGTATGTTATCTATCATCTTAATTCCACAATTATTCATCCATCAAATGGGTTAATCTCTATTGAGCTAATTTCTTATTATCTCTCCCCCTGATCTCAAGCTTCTTAAACTTCGATCAATCATATTGCTTATGCATGCACTGCATTAGAAAAGAAACATATTTATTATTTCAATAAAAAATATTTTGGCATAACATGTTAGATAGCCAATTTAATTGTAAGAGGAAAATTAGTAGCTACAAGCTACAAACATAGCTTCCATGCTAATATGTATGTACGAGGGGAGATAGTTGTAGCTCAACGGGAGCACAATATAGTGATACACATTCATGTGTAATGTGGAATATTGGTATTCAATCCAACTAAACAGATAATAACAAAATGCAAAGCTGCAAGCTTCACTTAAAGATAAATTTAGAAAAGTTATGCCTACTAAATATATATTACCCACATTTTTCTTATGCCTTTACCCAAAATTCCTCCCCCCTTTCAAGCCACAATTACTTCAAGTAGAAACATGCTTCATGCATCATACTTCTAGTACTCAATGGTTGTGGTATGAATTTCATTTATTCAGTGTATTATTCAGTGTACACAATAATATATTTGGGGTAGAACATAAACTTCTAGTTAATTTAGTATGCTAACATAGTCCGATTATTCATGTACTTTTAGAAAATTCAGTTTCCCTTCTACCTACATGGAAGTATTGCACAAAGAACTATAACCTTCATGGTTAATTAAGGCTTCATTGTAGATAAAATTAATGCAAAACTTATTTAGATAGGCAAAAATTAGCAATTATTTATATGTGAAACATATAAATCTGATTTATTCCATGCAAGATTAACACATATTACTTCAAGTAAGAATTGCATCTAAGAATATTAAATGCTTCGTATTAGTCTTTAAGCTAATAAAGTAACCATTAACTCTTCTATGAGTTTACATAATCCACTTAATTCAACTGGAACTAAAACTTAATGCACCACCATTACTACTAATACTTATAGATAATATAAGTTTAAATACAATACAAAGTATATTAGCACATGATTTAAGTTCTTCTTCTAGAGAAACCTGAAAAATTCTTATTTATTATTATATATGTCTTAGCTTCAATGCTTGACATTTAGCAGCTTCATGCATGCTTTATTTCATAGTGGTAATATGTATTCACAATCCTTCTAGGAGTGCACTATATGCAAGTCATATATCCTGGTTCATTGAGTTGTCGAAAAATTCTAACTCAACTTCTATTTGAGTAATTTCTGATGATAAATTCAAATACATCATGTATTACATTGCTCTTTAATATTCTATACTTAAGAGACAATTAACTCAACTTCTATTTGAGTAATTTCTGATGATAAATTAGATAATTCATGTATTACATTGCTCTTTAATATTCTATACTTAAGAGGCATTTCTTCGAGAATATAGATTGCTAAAATTTTATTTACCATCTTGTCTTCTAGACATTCAATACAAAGCTTCTAGCTATTATTTATAAAATAGCATTACACCACAAACTATAAGCATACAAGCTTGAAAATTCGACTTTCAATGGAATATGATATTCTATAATCATAATTTGAGAATTTTCTCATGCAGTGAGTCATACAATATATTTGTTATTTCTCTCGGCCATATACTCATTCTAGAGAATAATCAGGAAATATATATCATGAATTCACTATACTTCAATGGTAGCAAAATATCCTACATAGATTTAATAATGACCATAACAAATAATTTTACTGTTCAGAGTAATTCTAGGATATTTCTTTTTTCTTTAAAACATGCATATATTAACATAAATTAGATCATGTACACATAAGTTTACTACATGTAAACAAGTGGTAAGATGCAAAAAGGTAGTGGACGGTTGTAAAAAAAATATTCTTAGAAACATCCTAGCATTTTTTAGGATTATTTTCCTTTTAGAAATTCAGGTAACTTGTGGTACATATAGCTGCCAGCTTGCTGGTTAGCCATGAGGGGTGATGAGCTGCATGCTAGCATCAAATATTCGTCATGCATGTTTAAACTACAGGTTCAAAATTTTCAAAACCAAACAAAGACAATAATGTATAGGATCGTCATGTTGGAAACTACAGGTTCCTAAAACAATCTACTAGCTGTCCGAAACTACATGATCAACGGGATCAATTTAATAGACTACTAGACAATACTATATCAATACAACTTCATGTTGTTTATTTCTGTGCCCGTAAATTCATATTCACATTTACGAGAAACATAAATTCGATTATGCAAGAATACATGTCTGGCTTAAATTCTTCAAGAATTTGAAACTTATAATATTAAGATTTCAGATCTATTAGTTAACCTGTTTCTTTACTCCTGAACTGCTTCTAGCATTTTTTTTTTAGGATTATGGTATATGTAAATTTTCAGAATTAATACCAAACATTCGTTCATCCCAAAAATTCATTATGCTAGGAAAAAACAAATATGAGTCTCTCAAAGATGATAAGTCTAAGGTCTGCAGGATTTAGAGAGCTCATATACCTTGTACCATGTTTCTAATGTAATCATTCAAGATTTTATACTTGCAATTACATGTTAAATAATTCATAATGTGTGATAAAATAAATACATTCAAAATAATATAAAAATATCAATACATGACATGAGCAGAACATACAGGTTTACATACTTTTCTGTCATGTTTCTCGATGTTTTATTTATTTATTTTCTTAGTTCAATGTCAAAGGTTGTTCACTTTCCGAAAACATCAAGGTATATTCTGCAAGAATATAATGCTATGAGGTACAACACCATTGATGAAGCTACATGTTAGCAGTATATACCACCAATGGGCTCTGATCGAGATTCATAGCAAACAGCTACATGACTTTGGGACGTACATCGACCCTGACCTTGGGTCCTTGTATACGGCTATACAATGCAGCATAGGAAATTGACAGCAGGTCAGATTCCGCCTCGCATTCGGATGGAATTCAATTTAGCCAATGGTGAGACAACTAGGAGGAGGCCAACTTCTACTAGATCGAGATCTCTGCAAAGCTTCGAGCTAAGCGCAATGTTGTCCCATTGTCGTTGGCATGCGAACTTTTATAGGATCCGCACACTTCCGCTCTGATTCATCCAGCATGCTAGCTAGCAAGGCTAAGGTGCATGTCTCAAAAATTCGTAGCATGCATGCGGTGCATCTCAGATTTTGCTTCATGCAAATCGGCTTTCGGCCTATATTCAAGCCAGAATATTTTACCACAATTATGTGTAAACGAACGTTTCCAGCCTTATAGCCGATCAAATATAGTAAATTAGATAAAACGATTCTGCTTGAATGCTTGGGGCACAAGTCTAATCTACTATATGATCCGAACAATTCATCATACCTTATTTATGATGTCAATTTGATCTACCTCACATGCCGCGTAGGGCAGTGGTTAGTAGATACATACCGTGTAGGGCGTTTGACATTGTCGTAGAATTGTCTGCTTGACAGTGACGGTGTATGTCGATGCAGTGTAGATTAGATTAGTTGCAGGTAGAGGTAGCAGATTCGTTCCGCTAACAACGTCGGGGATGTCAACGTCGTCGAAGTAGTCGCGGCGGGGGGACGTCAGCGTCGACGTTGAAGATCAACGGCAACTTCAGCGGCGATGTCGACGTAGAGCGTGTCGTGCTGATAACGTGTTATAAAACTCGTTGTCGGCGGTTCTGATCTTTCCCTATCCGTCTCTCATGATCAATATAGTAGATGAAAAGTAGAACAAATAGACACAAGATAGGTAGACTATTCTTTATTTTTCTTGATATTGGTGTTTACAACATAAAGCTCCCACATATATATAGTTCTGCCAGTGCCTATGAATTTGGTAAGAGCCCACATACAAACGGACTAGAATTAGGATTCTTACTTTTCCTTTCCTTCTAGGATAGAGTCCATGTGTTTTACAACACGGCTAATGCATGAATCGGAAGAGTATTTGGAAAAAAAGGAGAATTAAGCACATAGAACAGGTTTTGAAGGTACTACACTGCTACCTTTTGTTTTTGTGTTATCATGTTTTAAATTTATACTCCTACCAAATACAGATAACTATAAATATACATCAAACTGCTCATCAATTTGAATCAAGCATAATTGTCAGATACTAATTAATAACTTCGTAAAACTCAACAGGAGGTACTGATCTCCTACAACTACAAAATAAAGGTCTCATTGAACCATGTAAGTGAATGATATGTATATATATAGTAGTACACCTTTGCTTAAGCGAGCGCGTGAGACATTTTTGTGTGTTGCATTTCCAGGCTTGATCCAGATACTCAGGATAAGGAGATTCCCTGGATTACTTTTCTCTTATTTATAATAAGAAACAGTCATATGCATTGATCAATGTAGAAGCTGGGATATTAATATATTTCCCTTTCTAAAAAAACAATCCTCGTGAGCAAAAGGATTCAACCATAGATTTGGGCAATGAAACAAAAAAGTGCAAGTCAATAGAAAGGACTGTTGTGCTAGCTGAGCTGAGCTGAGCTGTATGCCTGTATGTAACAACAAAATTTGCCTTTACAAAATTTTGACTCGGTTTCTGAAATTCTTGTCAAATCATGGAAGATACACACAGATTTTGTAAGTACCTTTCACAGATACAAATGACACAAAAAAATGTTTGTGTCTCTGTACAGAGAGAGAGAGACAGTAATAAGTTGCATTTAGATAGGCAGGTCGTGGAGCGCACAAAGCATGCGCAGTGGCAACGAGCAAGCCACAGACTAGATTTAAGGCAAACGTGCAGCGGAATAAAATTATGCCGATCACACATGACATGCAAGACTATTTTTCTTTGGGATCCACATATACGCGGATACATGACTCGTTCTTTTGTCCACACCAACCCAACATATATACTCAAGGCTACTAGCAGCTCAGATAAGCACGTATAAGTTGCTTAGGGACAAAGTTAGGATACTTAATTGGTTTAAGTAAGACCTCTAGTCACATGTACCACCTCTTTATAGGGCTATTAGTGTTGATTGTCAAAATATGATCGGAAGAGTTGAAGATATATAGACCAGAAAATCAAATATATATTATTGAAGGGACAAATTTGGGCTGAATTGGCAAAGATCAGAGAAAACCGGCTTAGGCCGGTTTTGTCCATCCCCGGCCGTTGAAAGTGAAATCTGTCCTAGATTGATTCCTAAACCGGCCAAGGTCGATCGGTTTGTGCGGTGAAGCCAGCAGACACTATATTGAAAAAATAGGCCCCTAGACTGGTTTTTGGAACCCGTCTGAGTCAACTTTGGTAGCCCAAGGCCAATTCGAGGTTTTCAAGATGGAAACTCCTCGGATATGGTGGAAAACTAGCTTGTAGATTGTATGTGAAATGTGCTTTCTGCTGGGATAAAATCACCTTCTCTATTTATCTGAGAGGGGATCACGTATGGTTGATTGAGAGATCTATCTATTCATTTGACAAAAAACCAATCTACCCTACTTCTACCCTCTCCTCAACTTCTCCAATCTGTTATTGATGTTCGTTATTCATTGCCGTTGTTGCTGGTTTGTTGGTTCAATGATGACAAAGCTCTAGAGCGCTCAGGCCTTCTAGGGAGCCAATAGTCACTGCAAGCCCTAAGAGCAAAACTAATAATACAGCCAGCCCTTGGCTGTAAGGATTTCTTACAGCCTTCTCTCAGCTCACCCATATAATAGTTTGCATTTTACTATGGATATAGGGTCCACTTGTCTCTCCTCTTTTCTCTTCTCCACGTCAACATTTAGCCAGCTTACAGTCTTCTATTATACTTGCTCTAACGGGGTCCCTCCCATGCATGTTTGGTTTGGAATTTCAAGAGACCTTGGTGCCATGCCTTTCGTATCGCACTCCTACGAGACTTCTTTCCAATGATGTGTCACAAGAGTGAAATGTTCATGTGTGAACACGCTATTATAGGAAACAACCGACTTGAAAGTCGGCTAAGTTGAATTAGCCCACCTCAATTGAGTATTCTAGCTCTTTATTTGTGTGTGACCGACGGATTAACAATCAGCAATGAGCTAGGGTGGCACAGAGTTGTTACATCGACATCAACATTATATATTTCCTGACATTCCTATTAGCTAGATCTATATCACAGGTTGTTGTCCATGACTATTCCTATTCACCTATTCTTTGCATATTCCTTCCATTCTAAAGCATGCAGATGTCAGTTCCAAAGTACTTCAGGGGCATGACCAAAGCAGATAAACACTGTGCATATTTCAGACAAAGGAAGTTTATATAGATATAGAAACAAGACAATTACTACATCGAGGTGATATAAACCATATCTGCCACTACCCAAAAAATTGAAATTTCCATTCCCCAACAATATAGTTTCTCTAACATGAATTCTGTGGGGGGCGGGGTTCAATGATCACAACAATTTTTGTGGGGGCCGGGGGTTAAGGCAACTGCTATCATGGAAAACAGTTGTGGCAAAGACAGGCGCAGGTTAGCCGCACTAGGAGAAAAGTTGAATTGTGTTGTGTACCTAGGCCCACAAGGCACTGACCTTGATCTCTATTACTTGTCTAAAAAATTCACTCTAATGCACCTTCTATTTGGGCTCTCATTTTACAGGTCTTTCAAAGTTTAGTTTTGGGTCTTAGGAAAGAGGTCCTCCTATTCCTCTCTCCCAAATTAAAAACTATGGCTGGAGTTGGACTTTGAATTTGACCCTCAAATTTTGCAGACCACCTCCTAAATAGAAATTTAGAGGTTTGATTTAGGGCACGTGGCTGGAGATGCTCTTAATATACTGGCAATGGGATACGAACAGCTAAGTTCTATGGTTGGCGCCAACAGACACACACGCATACACATATACTGGTATAACTAACAAAGTGCAGTCCTAGCTAGAAGCATCTCACACATAAACACTACTAGGTCAGAGAGAGGACGTACGTGTGCGTGCATATGCTTTTGTTTCCTTGTGTAGCTGTGTTCGTGCCATCTTGTGCCCAGCCCTCCAATCTTCACTTAAACAAGCTAGTGTGTATATATATGGGAGATGCGTTGGCCTTTGTTTAGAAATATTCAGGAATAATGTCGCAGGAAGTATGAACGCGCGCCGCACCAAAAAGTAAACGATGGGCTGGTACCTATACAACCAAGGACCATTTGCTCTGCCTGCACTCATCATTGTGCCTCCTAGTACTAGATTGCGTTGCGCTTAACATGCCAGATTCCTCTATAACGAGCATGTTATGTCATGCATAACGAGCATGATAATGTTATGCCATGTTCATTATATCAAAAAATTTACACCAATTGCTTCCCTAGTAACAGCGCTAGAAATGTTGGTTGATATTTCTTATAGTCATGTAGAATATTCCATAAGTCTATAAAATACCGTTATAACATTTCACCTACGAGTATTCCAGAGTATTGTATTTATCATCAGAGAAGCAATGGTTAAAGAAGGTGATAGTTAACAATGATGTATCTACTAACTAGTATACCGAGTAGACTGAAGTGAAGATGAATGATATATGATAAGATAGGGTGACACAAGAAGTTCTACTCATAGAAAGGTAAAGTGAAAGTGCAGCTAAGGGGGAGAGCAAGAGTGATGGAATACAAGAGTCTTAAGTTACTTCTACTTAAGCGCAACTCTATCCAGTAACTATAGTGATACAGATAAACCAAGAAATAGAGGGATTCATGTGCACTTCAGGGTGCACCTGTCCTAAACTCACCCAAAAGGTTGATTAGCCACAACAATGTCACGATCCCTACGATTTAAGGACTATAACTATCATGGTGGAATACAGAGGATGGACAGGGTTGTCACCACTCGTCATCTACCACTAACTATCTGGAGGCCTAGTCATAAACGCAGGCAAGCTATATCCTAAGCACCACGCTTAACTTATATACTCTCGCTACCCTAACCAAGATCCTAGTGAAGTAAGATCGGAACACCTTAACACAATAAATAAGGTAGTTATAAGTATCACTAAAGCGTAACTAGAGAACAAGACTAGTACTCAAAGTAACAAGACTTGAAATAGTACTTGTGTAGGAAGCAATATATTGAAATGAAGAAAGTCTTACTAGAGAGATACAAGAGCTATACCAAACTCTTGAAGATTGCTCCAAACTCTAAGCAAAGCTCCTCTCACTCAACTCCCACTAAGGTTAACAACTAACACTAGTAATACTACATCTTGAGAGAGTAGAGAGAGATTATCTTGTGGTGTGTGTGTGTGTGTGTTACAAGTAAGCCAACATCCTTATTAATTTGTAGTGTATAAGAGTAGGGGTATTTGTAGAGGAGTGTGAGGTCGGTGGAGCTCTTGGTAGTTGGGCGACCTCCTTTGGCATCAACCAACCCTCCATTTGCACTGACATTTGATCCAAAGGCTAAGCAGGCTTCCTGGAGTTGGTTGGGAGAAGACTAAGGTAGTTTAGTGGGTCACACATGATAGTCGATGTTGTTGGGTCACCTAACCCCTATAGGATCCACTGCCTTTGCTTCACCATGGTCCAAATGTTCCCTCATTTCTCCAAGAATGTGGATGCATGTTGTTTGGACCAAATGGACTCGATTTGGACCTAATGGGTGGGCCCATGGATCTATGGGTACTTAGGGGTGTTTGGCATGGCTCTAGAGCCGAACTCTAGGTTAGAGTTGGCTAGAGATAGCCAAACACCCCAACTCCAAAGAAAAGTGGAGCAGCCTAACTCCATGGAGTTTATGAAGCTCTAGTTCATTTTTTCGGAGCACCTATTGATAGTGAGGTTTGCATACCTGTTGATCAAATGTGCTTGAGCGCACTGCATTTGTACTCATCGGGGCATGTAGTCTTGCAGACCACATGAACCGCATTTGTGATGTGGCCACCACCGTGTACCAAAGGGTCGGGAACAAGACCTGCAAAATTTCGACTAGAAGCTTGATAGCGAAGATGTCGGGGAGCGGCCTAGGAGAGGCTTGCTGGTAGGCACATTAGAGATTTACTTGTCAGGGAGAAGGCCTGAGGCTATACATCACGGAGTTACCTTGCTAAAAGGTTGGCCCTTGTGTGAAGGCATCCTTGAAAGGGGCTCCAACGAGTATGAGGGGGAAGCTTGCAAGCTTCTCGATACCTTGCTAAAAAAACTACCGTCGTCGACGGGGGTTTGCATGTCTCTAGCTTATTGTTTAGCTTCCGCATTATATTGCAATCTTAGTTCTGTGTTACTTTCCTAGCTTAGTGAAAAGTTAGTTGATAGGATTGAAACATATGTTGCATAAATCCTTTTGCGGTAGATATACCAACACACCTAGTAAAAATCATAATTGCATATTTAGATAGTTTATGTATTGCATAGGTTTTCTTAGGTTGGGATTAGAGGCCATAGTTAGAAGTAAAATTTTAAGTTGCCTATTCACCACCTCCTAGGTGTCACGGTCCTTTCACTATGATATATGAAGTTAGCCATATAAAGGGACTCATGTTCAAGAGCCATGGTCATCTAAACATGCTCCCTCCATCCTATAAAAAGAGTCGTTTTTGCTTCCCAAGAAATCAAGTATCTTTAATTTTGATTAAATATATAGAAAAATATAAATATTTAGGGTATAGAATTACTATCATTGGATATCTTTGTTTATATTTCATAATAAATTTATTTAGATATATAAATATTGCTAATATTTTCTACAAACCTAGTCAAACTTAAGAAATATTTATCAGAATTAGTGTCCATAGCAACTTTTTTTTAATGGGGCGGAGTGAGAAGGTTACTGTGATGTTGATTAGCAATCCGTCTTGACTATATAAAATCGATGACTTCACAATATTGTGTTTTTATTGGAGGAAACTTGATATCGAGCATCTCAGTAAGCGACATGTTTTGGGTTATGAGACTTCCAACAGAGTTATATATGCTAAGAAAGGTACAATTTAAGCTTTTGTGTTATAACAGATAAGATATCAACATAATATGTGGAGATAGACGATGGTCTTCGGTAGAGTCACGCTAACGATGTCCAATAGCAGATTGTTTTACTAAGGATTTACGAGTAAAATATACTGTAATATAGCGGGTAGGAACGATAGATATCTTTATTGTCTATCTTGATGATGTGTGTTGGGCTATATGTAATATGTATGCAGCATGTGTGTGAATCACTGAATTGGGCCCGGCCCATGTATTGTCTCTAGGCTGTCGTATATTTACTATTCTGGACTAGAAATTTCCCCACATTTTTTCAGTCTGATGAAACGATTAGATGAATTGCTCTCTTCACTTCAGAGATGCTGCTCCTCCTGCCATGCACCTCCTTCACCTGCAGCAGATAATCCAATTAAGAACATCTCAGAGTTCAGAAGCACACCTGCAATCAAATCTGTCACCAAAAAAAAAAAAGAGTAAGGCAATTTCCATGATACTTCGCTCCATGCTAACCTTTGCACGCAACTCTGCAAGAAGCACGTCACCGGCTGACGAGGCCTGGACGGAGGTGATCTCCAGGCGGAGCTCCTGGTGCAGCGCCTGCATGACCCGGAGGAGGAGCCCTTCCCTGTGCGGGCACCGGAGCTCCAGCAGCGCGTCGCTCTCGATGATGGACACCTGCACCTCCGTGTCGCCCGCCGCCGCGCGCGCCGGAGGCTCCCCGACGCTGCTGCTGCTGGTGTTCCAGCAGCTGCCGCTCGCCTCCGCTGCTGTGGTTGTACCTGCGCGCGCGATGTAACCGCCGCTTGTGTGATGATGACGACCTTTCTTCTCCGTCGAGGCTGCTGGCGGCGTCTTCGCTGAGTTGCAGCTGTCAACCAGCCGAGCTCGTGACTCGAGCTCCTTGATGCGTCTCCGTAGCTGCTTCACGTACTCGATCGTGTCGCCCAGGATTGAGGCCCTGTCCATCTGCCATGCGAACACGGAGAGGGGGAGAGAGAGAAAAAAAATAGTTGCTTAGCTTGCTGTATTTAGGGATGAAAACGGTCGAACTCGGTCAAAAAAAACTCCTCAATCGTTTTCTACTTTTAGATTTGAAATACGAAAACGAAAGCGACAATGATAAAGTTGACAAAAAAATACAGATTCGATAGGATTAAATAAAAAAACGATATGGTTCGGTTCGGGATATTTCCGTTCCGTTTCGATCCTTAGCTGTAGTACTGTAAGTCTGTAACTGTGTAAGTGTGTAACACGTACAAGTGTAGATGACTGTAACACGACTGTAGACTTGCATATATTGCTTGTCATTGTTAGATATACGTACGCACCTTTGTGACGAACGGCACCAAGGACCGAAGCATGAGGAACCTCTCGTTGAGCGTCTCCCTCCTCCGGCGCTCCTTGAGAACATGGCTGCCGCTCAGCTCTGCCAGCTGGACCGGCATCTGCGCTCTCCGAGACCGGCTCGTGCCTTCGCCGTCGTCTCTCGGCTCAGGTGACTGGACGGCGGCGTCTCCTTTGTAGTTCTGTTGACTGCTGCTAGGGGCACCGAGCAGGGTGCTCTTGAGCGTTCTTTGTGCGGTGCCTTCAGGGATCGACATGCTCTGAAGATCATTTCTTCCTTTGTGGTTCCAGCTGGTCCATCTTGAGAATGACGAGTTCTTGGAGAGTGCCAGGTAGGTTTTGGTGTTTGACGCTGCTTGTCTTTGCCGGCACGCATTGAACCGTAAGATTGTCAGGACCGTTTCGACGTAGTGTGCGTTTTCCGCTAGTACTGCTTGGTCTTCTGCCGCTGGAACGAAGAACAAATGGATACAGTGGGTGAAAAAAATATATAATGATTATTTCGAGTGAATAGAACTATGGAAGACATATGTATGTAGTTTCTGCCTTTTGTCATCATATAGTGACCACACAATATTCAAGAAGTTGTTTATTTTCTGGATTATAATATATTGATTATCATGATGGATTTATCTCCAATTAATGTGATAGTTGTTCACCTTTTAGATTTTTTATTTTTTTCATATATTTCTCATTATAAGGTGACTAGTTGGATGGTGCTCCCTCTACACAACTCTAAAAGTTCTTATTTCCAAAATTCTCGAAGATCTTTTGTCTCTAGTTTTTTTTACTACCTCTTCTTAAGTGGTTTCGAGTTGTAAATAACCTACTCTCTCAATTTCAAATTATAAGACGTTGAGACCTTTCTAGATACATTATTTTTACTATATATCTAGATATAGTATATACTCCCTTCATCTTTGAATAAACCAATTCTAAGTCCTACTTTTTTGTGTTTGACTAAATTTATTAAAAAAATACAAATATTTATGATACCAAATAAGCATGTTATGTGAATAGAGTTTATGGTGCACCTAATGATGCTAATCTAGTGTAATAAATTTGGTGCTTTTTTGTAAATTTTCGCAAACATGAAAATATTTGACTTCAAACACTTTAGAAATTGATCCATTCATGGATGGATGGAGTATCTAAGGTCAATCACAGTGGATTGGAAATAGCATAAACAAGTTTCATCCATGTGAAACTCATTTCATCCCATAAAACTTTCATCATCTCTCTTTATTTATGTTATGGCATGTTAGCTTATTTAATATTCATGAAACCTCCGTTGAATTGACCTAAGTGTATAGCAAAGTCATGTATCTAGAAAATTCAAAAACGTTATATAATTTAGAACAAAGGGAATATCATCTTGTCTCTTAACTTTGTTTATAACGTGTCTCTTAACTTTTGCTAACTACCTCATCTTAATTGTTTTTTGAGTTGTAAATAAACTATCATATTTTCTAGATTTGGGGGGACACCCATTCCGTGGTTGGCCAATGAAACATGGTGCATTCTATTTTGCATGGAACATGATGCTTTCCCGAAGGTGGTGGAAACAAGCTCATGAAACCCAAAGGTACCCTTGAACAAGCCGAAAGAGGCCCAAGTGGGGGAGAGGTTGACCATGGCCTAGACCAGCTAAGATAACACAGATGGATTAGAGGAAGATATGAACTATCAAAGTAAGGACCAGCTAGTCACAGCGATGATCAAGACCATAAGAAGGTGGCCATGAAAATAACCGCATTGCCCCTACATCGGTGAAATTCCCACAATATCGATGAATAAACCTAGAATATAGTAGTTGTTGAGGGAGACTTGTAATCCCTTTCTACCCCTTTGTACTTCCTATAGGTACCGCCATATCATCAAACACTATACATGACATGAGAAAGAGCAATATCATTGTTTTGCTTAATGCAACATTATCAGCATTTGACGTCCTTGGGACCACCCCTCGCAAGAGATTCATCTGCCCTCAGCTCTATAATAGTTATAATTAGTTCTTGCTCTAGTTCTTAATTGCTATCCTTTGATCCACTTATTTGTATTGCATATATAGTGACCTTCACCTCTAGTTTCATTCCGAAGGTATATATAAGTTGTAGGCCACTATCCAACAAGATACATATGGTGTTGATTGTGTCGATTTAATAAATAAAGTACCATTTATCATCTTGAACTTGTTGTTGAATTTAAAAAACACACTTGAACGAAAATACTAGATAACTTGCCTCCTCAACTTTCAAACACTACTACATAATTCATTTTCCGTGGCGGTTAAAAAACATTAACTGTGGCGGTTGGTTCCAACCGTCACGGATCAATGGTCACGGTTAATCGTGCATTAACGGTGGCGGTTGGAAAGGAACCGCCACGGTTAATCAATCTAAAAAACAAAAAACAAAAAGGATAGGCCCGGCAAGCCCATCCATGGGCCCGCCGAGCCCATCCACGGATCCATCCCAGGATCCATCCATGGATCCGCCGCCACCGCGCACGCCCGAAGCTAGTCGGAGGGGCGCGCCTGAAGCTGGATCCGTCGTCCACAGCGCAACGCCGCCGCCCTAGATCCGCCCCGCCGCTGCGAAGGAGGAGTGTGGCCTCGACGGTGGAGGAGCGCCGCCACGCCCGCGCCGCTGTGGCGTCGTTGCGTCCACGCCGCCACCCGCCTTGCCTCCACACGCTGCCTTGGCTAGATCCACCGCCGGGAGGCCGGATCCAGCCACCACGCCACCGGATCCGGTCTCCACATGTGCCGGCCACCGGTTGGAGGAGCTAAGATGGTGGAGGAGCGCTGCCACGCCAGCGCCGCCACCGCCGAGCTGTGTCCACGCTGCTGCCGAGATGCGTCCATGCCGCTGCCGAGCTGCAGCCACGCCGCCGCCGCTCTCCTCCCCTCGTGTCGGCATCAGGATGGGAGAGAGAGAGGAGTGGAGTGGAGTGAGGGAGATGGAGATGGGAGGGGAGATGGAGGGAGAAGATGGGAGATGGAGCGGCGCGTCTCGGCACAGAGAGGGAGGGGCTCGTGAGATGGAGCGGCGCGTGAGGAGAAAGAGAGGGTGAGGAGTTAGGGTTTTTTTTGTTTTATATGTTGTGATCGGTTCGGGCTGAGTGGGCTTTCTTTTGGGCTCGGCCTTTTAACCGAGGCGGGTCTATTTTAGGCAACCGCCACCGTAAATAGTCCTATTTTGCCAGACGGACCTTGTATAAGTAACCGCCATCATAAATGGATTTACCGTGGCGGTTTTTTGTAACCGCCACGGTTAATAAAAAGCAACCGCCATGGTTAATCGAAGCATTAACCGTGGCGGTTTATGTGTTTAACCGCCACAGTTAATAAAACCCAAGTGATATGCAAAATAAATTCTGTAGTAGTGAAAACATGACAAATTGTTCTCCTAAGATAGTCAAGAGTGGTTTTGATGGTGGTTTTGACGTTGTGGTGCCTTTGGAATTCTTAGTCATACCATAATTAATTGAATATTATCAAATAAAAAATTTAGCTACAAAGTTATAGACCGCATTGAGATCTATACCTTTGGTATAGACCATGTTAATGCACAAGGTCATTTGAAAAATTCAAAACCTTTAAATTTTAAATTTTGAGGTATATTAAAATGAATATTTAGGCCTCTAAATGATCCTGGCTAAAAAAAGTTACAATTATAAAGTTTTTTATTACATTTAGAGCTATGACTTCGGTATAGACGATATTAATATCCAAAAAATTTCTAAAATTAAAAAAAACAAAAGCTAAGAACTTAAAATGAGTAGTTAAGCCTTTAAATATCTCATATAAAAAAGTTATCAAAACAATGTTGTAGATCGTATCGAAAAATATAACTTGAATGTAGACCATGTCAACAGCCTAGGTCATTTAAACATATTTAAAAAGTGAATTTCAAAATCTGTTTACTTGAATTGAATAGTTAAGAGCCTCTAAAAGTTCTCAAATAAAAATGTTGTCAATCAAGAAGTTGTAGATCACATCCAGCTCTATAATTTTGACATAAATTTTGAATCCATCAGAGACTTCATATGAGAAAATTTAAAACATATATATATTTTATATATAAGAGAAAGATAGACCCTTGACATGTAGGCCTGCCACATTAACAAAACCATCCAAAAATCCACTTTCAGGTTAATCCCTCAGTATAAATAAAATGGGAAGTGAGGTTTGTATGCACTAGTTCGATTTCAGATAGTACCTTGTTCAATTTTCAAAGGGGGGTTTAGAATTATTTAGTGCGAGATTAATATATACACAGGTCCAAATTACCTGAGGATTGTAGGTATTTATTACTGCTTAGGTCTTCGTCGAGAAAATCATGCCATGGTCCAAATTCACACTGCGCTGCAAGATTACCGTTGTTCTGGCAAACCATAAGCACTGGGATCTCTTCATCCTCCTGGTTTGAGCAACCATCTCTTACCCTTTCCGACGTCCCAGTCAGCATCAGCTCACTGTTCCCTGCATTGAGCATCGTTCCATGCCCATTGCCTACATTAGTGTCCTGTGGCGAATGCCGGCTTGAATCATTTCCGGTATTGATCTCTAATAAATCATTTCTGTGGTCGTCATCGTCTTCCATTTCGTTATTGTGCTCGTCTCCTCCTGAATTGAGACTATTTTTCTGCACATTTATGTCACTGATGCAGTTTTCCGTTCTTGTCTGGAATGGCTGGTGATTAATGAGTGTGGTTGGGGTGGAAGTTGAATGCCCCGAGAGGGTAGGCATTATGGCGGCGCCATGCTCAGCCATGAAGATGCTCCTAGCATATTGAATTAAACTAATGTCTTCTTCTACCTGAAATGTATATCCATAGATTTGTTAGATCCTATTATATTGTTTTCCGGCATATCCCGTAGCTTGATGCTTGGTTATTATTAATTTGGTTACTGAGAGATATTAGTTCAATTTATGTAATTATTGATCAGTTTGCAGAATATGATATTAACATTTAACGGCTGTAATTTCTAAAATGAATAACTAACTCACTGACCTTCTCTGTAGTTCCAATTTCCAGGACACCATCGTCAACTGGAATGCATGCTACTGTCTGCACATTATTAAGATAGAAGTCAACGCATGCATAAGCATTGATCATATGCCTGAGATTCAATATTCAGTGGAAGTCATGCAATTATTGCTGAATATTGGAAAGTTAGTTGAAAAATAGAATAAGTTCACTGCAAATAAAGGCTTGTAAAACTAGAAGTGATTTATTTTAGAATTGAATGGCAAAACATATATTGATAAGGCTTATATATACAATAAAAACTAAAGTTTCAGAAGAGAATTTTAATACCTGGATGCCTGCACTCTGATATTTGTTGCCACAAATATTTGTGGTGATCCACATGAAAAGAGTAATAAAAGAAGAATAAATTAGCACCTTCAATTCTCTATCATGAGGCAAAGAAGGGAATAAGACCTTTTCAATTTGAGCTTCATACTCGTATCTTGAAAGGAAAATAATGCTTTTAAGTTCAACTATCATATATAAGCTTATCTTTTGTCATGCTTTCTATGACTAGAATTTGTGATGTGTGTAGCCAACTACGTGCTCCCTATGTTCCAAACTGAAAGTCATTTGGGATTTTCAAGTTGTTTTTACTGTCCATCTAGATATATACTATATTTAAATACATAATAAAAATTATATATCTATAAAAGATAGAATGATTTGTAATTTGCGAATAGAGGGAGTATATATTAACTAATTTTTTCCTTTTCAAATTTAGCCTTTTTTCCCAAACTCACATTATAGTTTCACACAATACAAACTACTCATGAGTAGATTTGAAATATACTAGAGTCAAAAGTAATTTGACCTATTGAAATATACTCTCTCCGTCCCTTATTAAGTGTCGTTTTGGATTTCCGTGTCACAACTTTGACTAGATTTATATAAAATATATGTAACATTTGTGTCTCCAAATAAATTTATTAAAAAAACTAGATCAAAAGATCTATCTAATGATATCAATTATGTATCATAAATATTAAATTATTAATAGTTTTTTTAATATAAAATTAACCATCAGTGTTTTAGAACGACTACCAGAGGCACGCATGTAGTCGTGTAGCGAGAGTATTGTAGTAATACCCGGTCCAAAATTTTATTATGCATGGCTCCGTCAAAAAAAAAAAAATCTTATGGTTCAATTCCTACATGAAACGAGCCCACAAATGTATAGTACGTACGTGTCGTCTCTTTTGAACTTCTAGCCTTGCTTCATGTAACTATATAGGACATGTTTGGGACTACGTACGTGGAGCTGAAACTGTTTGGCTAAATAACGTGGAGCGGAGCTGAAAAACGTGGAGCAGAGCAGTTCCAAATAGGCCAACAACATCATAAGCTAACCTAGCTAGACCTATTTATTATATATAATCTAAACAATTGTGATGGGACCAGTTCCATAGAATAGAACACATGAACCACAATCTTCGAACCATATAACGCTTGGGGTGTATTAAAATAAGATTACACATATCATTTAATGCTCCACACACAAATTAGTTCATAAATTAATGACGATAGCCAAAGTTTCAAATATTATACTTGATCTTAGTGAAAGTGTGCCAAGTATTTGCGACTAGAAGACTAACAACCATTTTAAAACAAAAAATGATGAAAAAGAAGGGAGACAGAGTATGTGTAGTACCCTAGCAAGAATTGCTCTTGAGAACACTTTGCTGTCAACTGTGTTTGCCCCACATAGCCACACATGAACTCTCCTTACAAATGCCTCCCCAGGCAACCTGAAATGTGAAAGCACGACACATGTATAAGAACATCATATGTTTGTTATAAATAAGGAATGTTTTTTTCTTTTCATTTGATGATTTATTGATGCATGCCACATCAGCTAGCTCTATGATCATGAAAAAATGTCAAATTAAGAGATTAGAGTGAATAAAACTAAGGTTCAAAATGACACTAAACAGGAACAGCGGTCTGAGTGTCGTGTTTGTATATAATAGTTCAAAAATGTGAATATATTAATTATCTTTTAGTACCAAAAATATGTAATGCTTTCTTGAAATTGTCTAGCAACTTTTGCGAGTGAATGAATCATAAATTTGCATCATTTAATTTGAAAGGAATGTAAATAAAGGGCAAGGTGACATATATGATAATAAACAATGTCACCCTTGAAGCATAGGTCAGTGGTTTTTTCCTTGTAAATTGAAACATTTTTCCATTTCAAAAATAAAACATACATTTTAGTAATTTTCAATGATGGCCATACTAGTTTTGCTAGTAAAATTTATCTCTCAAGGACAATAATTTTTGGAGGTTGTCATGTTGCTTGGAAGGAACCTTGGGTTCCTCCACTATGAAACAACATTAAACCTTATATGAGTTAAGAGTGGTATATATATGTCTAGGCACAGTACTGTTTGTGGAGTTTAATTTCAAAATGAATCAAATGCATGGCATATGATCATCAAATAAATCTCTAAGACGCATGCATATCGTCCTCTATGCCCTACTACAGTGCACGGACAAATTTGTGTATTGTCTATGTCTTCATGGAACCAAAGACTAGGTTGTATTCTCAAAGGTGTGAGACACAGGGGCTGGCCGCTACCCATACAATATTATCTAGCAGGGTTTGAGACCTCTTAGAAATAGAGTTCTTCCCCACCACCCATCAACCAACTCTCGGCACCAGGCGATTTCACCGCTCCATTGCTCGCTTCCTTGATTCCACATGCCGACAACTCCCATCAATGCCTCCAAGCCTTTCTCCGAGGTCTCTTGGTGTTAATTAATAGGTTATTGCTCCCTCCGTTTTTAATTACAAGATGTTTGGTTTTTGTCTAGATACATTGATTTTACTATGCTTCTAGAGTTCTAGACTTAGGATGCGTTTGGATAGAAGAAATATTTCAGTTTCTGGTCAGAATCAGGTGGAATGTCACTTCCAAATGGTATTTCTAGCATGTGATTCGGAATGGAAACGTTTCACCATTTCTACATATGCATGCGAAACGGTTGGAGGCTATCTAGTTTCACATAGATTCTCATCTCATTGCTTCATAATTTTTTTCTTCTTTTTCTAGTTAAATCTTTTTCGGTGGAACGAGTTAAAATGGTTTGTATTTAAGTTGTGCTCCATCCAAAAAAAAAGTTTAGAGTTTTGTTGAACATATTTTTATTTGCATGATTTTTAACTGGAATTAAACTGTTCCATAAAGTGACTATGATTCATCACTAGAAACGTTTCTCGAGAGAATCTGGTCGTGTCCAACGCTTCCTTTATTTGTACATATGAACATAGCAAAAGGTATAAATGTAGAAAATAAAACACCTTATATATAATCTGGACCGGTAGAGTGAGACCGAAGGAGATAAGTCGTCGGTGCCAAGTGTGTTGTGGGATCTAATAAGTGTTGGGTTGGGTTGACGCGTGCTGTTGTGCAGAAAGAGCGGACACTAGTAAAAAACAGGGCTTTGCTAGCGTCCCCAAAACACAACACATATATGCGGTTTTGGTTATCACACGCACGTTGTGTGAAATGGCCCGTGCAGAGCTATCAACCATCAGTGGAGATGGATTACTACTGGCGGTTCGCATAACTCAACCGTCTATGTAAATCATCCATTTACACAGGCGGTTCAGTTAAGTCAACCGCCATGGTAATCCTTCTTTAGTGGCCGCGGTCTGTTTCTATGTTACACGTACGTTGAGACCTTGAGATAGTTCGTTCCTTGTGCTCGATCGATCTGCTGCTTTTTTCATTCAGTATGTAGTAGATGAGGTACGTAGCATGCAAACTGAACTGCAAATACACATATGTAGCTAGCTAATACGCCATACTAGTAGTATAGCCGTATAGGGAGGGTTAGGTTACCCGACGCCGACGGCGGCATGAGGAGGGAAGCAGTAGGATGCGCACATGAGGTAGAACCACTCCGTCTCCGTGAGATCCTCGGGCGCCAGCGCCGCTGTCGGCCGGCGAGCATGCTGGTGGTGGTGCTGCTGCTGCGCGCCGCCGCCGCCCGCTCCTCCACCACCGTCTTCGGCCGCCGCCAGCGAGTCGTAGAGCTCCTTGAGCTGCTGGCTGCGGCGCAGTGCCGCCAGTCCGGCCGCCGCCGTCGTCTCCTCTTCCTCCCCGGCGGCGCCGCCTAGGTGATGATGCACCGTCGTCTTGCGTGTCCTGACGGCGCCGTTGTAGTGGCCCTCCGCCCACACCAGCGCTCCTTGGCGCGGGCAGAGGCGCCAGAGGAGGCTGTACGTCCACCCCGTGCTCTGCGCCACCGACTGCAGAGCCTTCCGCACGGCCAGCTCGCCGCCGGCCGCCGCTGCCATGTGCTAGCTAGCTGCTTCGATCGTACGTTCAGCGACCTGGCCGCTCGCCGGCCGGTCTGAGCTAGCTAGAGTACTGCAGTGAGTGAGAGTTGGTGAGCATGCATTTAAGCTAGAATCGGAGGAGGGAAAAAGGAGGCCGTGCAGACGTGCAGTGCAGTGCGGCGTTGACTGGTGGATGGGTACCAGACGGCCGGCTGCGTGCGCGAACTCATGCACCCGATCGCGAGGGCACGTGGGGTGGGGTGCAGGTGCGGCCATCGTAGTTGTAGTTGTACTCACTCACTCCGTCCACAAAAGAATCAATTCCGTATCGGTCAACTTTGACTAATTTTATAAAAAAATATAACAGTAGACTTAAAATATACACTATGTAAAAATATATTTTTAAATAAATCTAATGGTACTAGATATCATAACTTTGAATACTTTATTTTAAAATTTTAGTCAAAGTTTAAAAATTTTGATTTAAGACAAACTCAGAAATTCATTCTTTGGAGAGGGAGGGAGTACGTAGTACGTATGGCTGCAAAACGAGCGACCAACGATAGATAGAGGAAGGAAATACATGTGACGGGGGATTCATTCTGGTTGGGTCTCTTTTATTTGTTTATTATACTTTCCTCCTCGCATCTCAAATGTCGGTAGTCGCCATTCAATGCCCCCTGCCACCTCCCTCAAATTAAATGACCCTTCTACCCCCAGCAGTCTTTTTTTGGAATTCAAGAGCCCGCGACGATTACGGACGGAAAGAGAGAAGGCGAAAACGAAGGAGGAGGGTGGATGGGCCCGGCCAGGCCGACCAACTTCCAGATTAATTCAATTCTAAAACACACGAGACACGTGCTCCAACAGATTAAGGGTTACAGCTTCCGGGCTAAATATATGATGAAGAGATCCCATCAAACGGTTTGTTACCGAATTGAAGAGAAGAATCTAAGGGTTACAAAATATAGGAAGAGATCATATCAAACGGTTTGTTACCGAATTGAAGAGAAGAATCACGTCCGTCACAGTGCAAAGGTCCCGATAAATCATCGCACTCCCGCAGCAGGCCACTTTGTCCGCTGTGGTTAACAGATTTCCCGCAGCGCGCAGGTTAGTATGCCCGCTGCGGCTAAACGATTAAAAAAATAAAAAAAACACACAGAACCCACCGTGAGCCCATTCCAGAGCCCACCGACCCACGCCGCCGAGGCCCGCACGACCCACGCCGTAGCCCCATGCGCCGCCGCTCCGTGCTCCACGCGCCGCTGCGACCCGAGCCGTGGCCGCGCGCGCAGCCGCACTGCGAGCACTGGCCCGCGCCGAGACCCGAGAGCCGCGTCGTGGCCAGCCGGAGCCCCGCGCGCCGCCGCTCCGAGGTACGCGCAGCCTGCGCCGCCGCTCCGATAAAGAGAGAGGGAGCGCCGCCGGGGCCACACGAGGTCCGCGCGCCGCCGCTCCGAGGTACGCGCAGCCCGCACGAGCCGCTCCGAGCTCCGCGCCGTCGGGGCCACACGCACCGCCGCGCCGAGCTCCGCGCAGCCCCCGCGCCCATCGCTGCCCGATGAGGGAGAGAGAGGGAGTGGGAGAGGGAGAGAGAGAGGAAGGGAGAGGGGAGAGAGAGGAGTGGGAGCGGCGGCTGGGAGAGAGGGAGAGAGAGAGGAAGGGAGAAAGGTGAGTGCAAACCCTAAGGGCTTATTTTATACCAGCACCTGCTATGGGCCTCGCCCTGGGCCTAATGGGCTTCGGCCTTAACCGTGGCGGGTCTTATAAGATGTCCGCTGCGGTAAATTGATTTACCGCAGCAGGCACTAATGCCCGCGGTGGGAAATCATGTTATTTTCTGTAGCGGGCAAAATAAGTGTCCGCCACGAAGGGCTTTTTTTCAACGCTGCGCAAAATCGATTTTGACGTAGTGCAAAGAGAAGTAATTCTTTGTTCAATTATAATCGATTATTAGAATGAAATTAGGAGCCTCGGAGCTGGAAAAAAAAAACTTATCACGATTCACTCCATATATATACCCAGAATCACTATATATCTGCACAGTGATTATATATCCTAGATAATCGTAAAGAATCAATTTTAACTAGAGAATCATTTCTCACACAAAACCAGCTTCCACGAGCAGGGGTTCTACTAAACTGGCCCAAACTATCATCCCTATACATAGGATCCATCTGTTAGTGAGAAAAAAAATTCTCTTCGATCTGCCCCTTCTCTTCTTGCTTTCTCTTTTCACGATGGATATATATACTAGCAGAGGCGTGCAGCGGCGAAGGTCTACCCAGCGCAAAGTTGTGGGCTATGGTAGATTGGCCGGCACAAGGCTCGCTTGCATGCTCAAGCAATGTGGGGCTGCGACGACGGATCGCTTGGAACGGGGAGCAGCCCGGTGCAGTGCATTGTGGGGCCCATATGCCAGTGACATAAAAGGTAACAGTGGAAATTGAGAGAAATTGCTGCCTTACATAGTAGAGAGAGAGAAAGACACAGAGGAGATGCTTACCCGGCCCCTGAAACCAAATCCCCTCTGTTTGAGGGAAAGAGTGGAGGATTTTAGTGACTGAGAACTACTGGAGCTGTGTTTTTTCACCTCAACCCCACTTTTATTTAAGAATATATAGGGAAAGGGATCTTTTCTCACTCTGGTGGAGTTGCTCTATGGCTTCTGGAATAGCACTGTGCAGCGTGCAGTGATGTTTCTTCGCAATAGTACAGGTGTTTGTTGCAACCAATCGCGCATGCGTACATACATGCATGGCTCTGTTGTGGTGATATACCGTACCAGCCTAGCTAGTTGGTGTCCTGCTTGAGACTCCTTTTGCAAGGCCTGGCATATTGCAAAAAGATCTTGCAAGAAAAGCCCATCACCTAGCTATCATGCATTACCTACTACTACCACAGCAGCTCCAACTGCTTGCTGTGGCTTTCCCTTGCAAGGAAACTTAAGAGATTGATGTGGCACCAGCACCAAATCTAGCTGATCCGGCCTGGTGCTGCACAAAGGAGTAAAAGGACCATGACTTGCTTCCACCCTCATCCTTCCATCCTGGGATATACAGGGATGCACCACTAGATTCTACTACTACCTCTCCCCTTGGCAGCAGTGTCCACAGCATTCCATTTCTGTCAGGCAGGCAATTGGTGCCTTCTGAGCCCCGAACCTGTGCACAAACTGAAACCAAGCAACTGGACTGCATGCGTTCCATTTCTGTCGTCAGGCAGTTTTCGCTTGCCTCCATCGTCTTGCCGTTGGGCTTTAAAAGTTGGATGCACATTCTACAGCAAGGTAAAAGTGATGTGATATCATATCATGCAGGTCAACAAAGCATTACCTGCTAGCTAGGCTGGTCGGCACACAAGCTGGGTTTATTCCTTGTTATTATGGTTGCCACCGAGTAGAAAGCATATATATATATAAAGTAGACTCTAAAAGCATGCACCAGATTACAACACGGTATGCACTCTGCTCCTATGCCAATTTACAGATGATTTCAGTGCGGTTCATGCGAACACATCACTTCTCTCTAGAAAACAGAACGGGTGGAGCAAAACTTGGAGCTATAAGCAGCAGCCAGGAAGATGATGATTCATGGAAACAAGGTGTCTCGAATCTGACATGTCATTTACCGATACAAGGATCTGTTCTCAGAATGTCAAAATCTACAAATATCACGGATGTGTTGTCCTTGGTTCGCAAATTCCTAGCTTCGTTCAATACACAGTTGGCTACTTTAGCCGCTGAGGTGCTGTCACCAGAGTTCCTCTCCTTTCCCTGCACATTGTGAAATGTTAAGGAGGCAAGCAACAATAAAGGCCACTGCAGCTGCAGAACAAATGACAGCAAAAACGTACAGTCATCAGATCTTTTACCTCAACAACAAGCTGTACCGCCTTTTTCGTGCTGATGACATCCCAAAGCCCATCACTGCGTACATACATAAAACCTCAATGGTGAGGAGATGGTTCGATTATATGTCAGTAGCATTACCTTGCTAGCGTTAGGAAAACACAAGTTACCTAGCAATAACGGCAAAAGCTGTGCATGCTTTGGTGATTCGAACAGCTTGGCTCACATATGGTTCTGAGCTGAAGCGTGAGTCTTGCTCCTTAAGAAACTTATCTCCAAACATCCTAGCAAGATTTAGTCCTGTTGAAACAACAACGAACATTGATTAAGCCTCCACCGTAAATGGGAAAATAATTCAATGGAAATGGAGCAAAATATCATACCATTAAGACGAACTTCCCCATCTTTCAGGGCCTGCCCAGTTCTTGCTATCCTAGCTCTTTCAGTTGCACTAGCTACTCGATGATCTTCAGTCATATCAATCGTCTTTCCATTGACACTGAAACAGTTTAGGTTGTCATGGGGCTCAGAAACATGTTACTGGCAATGTTTTCTTTTTATGGATATTTTTTTCTTTCTCTCTCTCTCTCTCTCTCTCTCTCTCTTTTTTGGGCAACTCTACACCATGCAGGATGTTAGCAGGAAAAACTAACATATCAGCTGGCTTGCTTATATTTAACAAAAAAATTCCCTGAATGGCTTAGGCAAACCCCTTACCTCATTACACAAGCAGAATCACCAAGATTTGCACACTGGGCAAAACAATCTTTATTTTGATCAAACCAAATAAGAAGTGCTGTGCCTGTACATCCCTAAGAAGGGATAAATAAAAACCATAAGGCATATAAGAGGAGTCTGAGTAGACTACAGATTTTCAAAGTAATTCAAAGGTAGAGTATGCAAATACTATTCAGCAAAGTAAGACAAATGACTAAGGCATATAAGAGGAGTCTGATTAGACTACAGATTTTCAGAAGCAAACAACCATTGCTATTTCTGGGTAGGTATTCAGAACAAGGGAGGATTCTTACAATATATGATAGTAGGGTACATGCTTACATAACAAGATCTAAAATCTGGGAGCAAAACTACCTAGAGATCTGTATCCTAGATTAATTCAGTAAAAAAGATGGAAACCAGAGAAACCATTTCAATTAGGACCAAAACAACCTAATATTGTGTACTCAATCTGACCGACGCAAACAGAAAGGGGAGAGAGCCCCGCGAGTCCGCTGCCTGCCGTAGGGCGTCTCGCCGCCACCACCGCCTCCGGCCACCGTTCCGCTCGCCTCCGGACTCGGCGCTGGTGGTGAGAGGAGCGGGGGTCCGTCCTTTTAGCAGATCTACTGTTTTTTCCTTAGGTTTCTTCGTTGATTTTTCTTTTCTCCAAAATAATTTGGGCTAGGGCAGTTGGTCGTTTCGATGTTCTCGATCCGGCTTTCTGTTTCATACCGGATCACTGGTGAGTGCGTCGTCGTCTTCGATGGTGGCATGTTCTTTCCAGAAAGATCAAGGTATGTTGCCATAGTCCTACTCGAGAAGGGATTGGATCTATTTTTCCCTGTCTACGAGATTGTTTTTCCGGCCGCTGGTGATGCTATTAGCGGTAGCGGATCTGCCCTTCCGGTCGCTGGTCGTGTTGCTAGCGGCGTCGGATCTACCCTTCCGGTCGTTGGTCGTGTTGCTAGTGGCGTCGGATCTTATGTTCGGTTCAACCTTTGGAAGATATGGCCGATGTGCTTTCGGCGCCCTTTACTCCCTACAGTGGTTGAGCATATTGCGCCTCTTTTGCGACCTCCATGTTCATGGAGTCTTCTGATGGTTGGGACTGCAGTCTTCGGGTCCAAATCTGGTGTACTTTCATGGCTTCAATGGAGCTTTCTGAGGTGTACATCGTCGGATGCGAGGAAGATGAAGGATAGGGACCTAGTGGTGTGCTTCAATGTAATTTTATTTTATGTTGAGGTCTCGTCTGTAAAAGGGGTTTTAATTCAATGAAATCCAGTCCCTTTCTCAAAAAAAAATATTGTGTACTCAAGAGATGGTATCAGCAATCAGACAAACTGTGTCATGAATTGTGACTCCAACAGAAAAATAGTAAATGACATCACTACAACAGTAAGATTTCTTGCTAAGCCTGATATATCAAAAATGGAAATATGTAACGTAGATTAAGTGGAGAGGGCCATCTATAAAATACTAAATATCACAGCCCTTCACAAAAAAATAAAAATTCACTAAGGTAATAGGAAGATAAATCTGAATCAAAACTTCAATAATAGCATCTGGCAAAAGACAACTAGTGAAAGGGTTAACCTCATACTGATGATCGATTGCATCTTCTGTCAAAGTAAAAGCATATCTAAGAACATCAGAAGCATCAGAACATGATTGCACTCGTTCTTTTGTCTCAGGATGAGATAAAATGTATCCCAGATTTTCTGGAAGAATCCTATAAATTGAAAGTGAAAGCATCAGTTTTGCATGTTGAGATTAAAATATCAAAATATTAAAAATAAAATATATGTACAGGTTCATTTGGAGTTAATTAATACAAGAAAATCCCCATATACTAGGATAAAGTGATAAATTGATGCCATGCATAGTCATGCATCAAAGAAGCACAGATGACTAACTTGCTGACAGCTTTGGCAGCTCCATCCCCACCATGTCCATCAAAAATTCCAAAGAGCCCAAACTGCAACAAAATCAGGCATAAGAAAAAGAATAAAGAATTTGGAAGAACTATCTGATTACTGACATGTTCAACACCCTGCAGAGGACACTGGCAAAAGCTTATGTCTTCCATTGGAAGTTTCCTTCCACTTCTACGTGCCACCATTGGATCGGATGCCATACCAACACCAGCAGGAACTCGTTGATTTTGCAGTGAAATTTGAACCTTCAGAGGTAGAAACACAATTGATTTTTTTCAAAAAAAAAAAAGAACTATTGAAATATTGCTATGATGCTCAAAGTAAGCTGAATGTTAAGCAACAGAAACTTTAAGACCAAATAACATGTATATACTTCAAATCATGAATTCGAACCAGATGACCATAATTCATTGGGCATTGTGGTGGTTGCAGTGTTTCAACCAGCCCTCAACAAAGAAGCAAGCATCCATACAACCAATGATGATTAAGCATCACTTAGCAAGTCCAGTAAGCCAGCAGCTAGCATTCATTCAATGTTCTAAAACAGTCGCCTAGCCCCCACACAGGTGCTAGGCTACACAACCCACCCATCCTAGTACCACGTGACAGCTTAAGTGGCACCAAGCCTCCTGCAGAGCTTTTTAGAACACTAGCTTTAATAACTACTCAATTTGTAGACAATATTGTTGGCACTTGACACTAGAAATAAAGCATTCATTATGATTTCTCCAATAACAACACGCTAAACAAAGTTTTCCCCTACTTATGGTCAGATGTGTGGAAATTCAATGGGCAATATATGACAATAAGTGGACTACAAAACCACATATGGGCTTGCAACAGAACGAAAAACCAGAATCATGATTTTGAGGACTAAATCCTTCTTCGCAAAAATGAACTCATATGCGTAGATTAAGCTTATATACCAAAACTAGCCACAAGTGATTTATGGAACATCATATGGAACGAAAGTGGAAGAGCACACCCAGAAGCATGAAAAGAAAATGTAAATAACTATATTCCACACATTCATCAGCTATTCATGTGCTTTAGGGAATAGGCTTTAGATCCCTCATGATATCACTATTTTGATGCTGTTTTTATTTTATTTTCTCTTTATTTTCCCTTCTTTTTGGTGAGTCATGTTGGATTTCATCTCTAGCCTATCCCAAGTTACTTGAAACTAAAGATTTTGCTCTTCTTCTTGTATGTTCCATACAATCTCATCTGGTGAATGGAGTTAGTAGTTTATAATGAGTAGTATAGGACACAGTGTCAGAGTCTGTAGTTTTTTATATTCAGTTTGAACTAAATGTATGAGATTATAATGGCCATGTAAACCTACAAAAGATGAAGTATTTTAGATTAAGACTTGTGAAGATATCAAGCATAAGGATCAAGGCTTAGGATTTGATATGAGCATATGCAAAAAATTCTAGAAACATATCAAATCTGATCAATTTCAAAGGATTCAGACTTCTATGAGACATACAATGCAAGTTCAGTAGACAGTAGACTGTATCGTTGAACTACTAAACGATCCATAAAGTATTTTACAAAATTTGGAAGAAACTAGCGATGCTGGAAGAATATTATGAACTTACAGATAGTTTAGATGAAGTCCCTAGAGTTATAATATCACCATGTGCAAGTTCAGCAGGTTCACCCCAACGCCTAGACTGAGCATCTGGATGGTGAACCGACTGGGAGTTCAAGAAAGTTCCATTCAAGCTGCCCATGTCCACAAGTTCCCATTTTAATGTCTGCAATATTCCAATATAACAATTATCACTGTTTCAGAGGTAAGGAAGAATTTTAAATTATGCTGCAGCACATAAGTAACTAGATGAGCGAAAGCATCTCAAAGACTGTAACATAAACTACAGATTTGGTCAATACAGTAGACAACCAGATAACATTTAGAGGCTCTACCCTACACAGTTTTCCAGTGAACCAATTATCAAGCCTTATCCAGTATGTTTCTGCTCACAAATAAGCAGTTAATGATATGATGGTGCTGACAAAAGTAAGCTTGACCAACCTTGCAGGAAGTTTCTGCAATGGTATTTTAAATTATTAGGTTTGAAACATGTACGCATAGCATCCACATTCACAATATAGACTTCTTGAGTAATAATTTTGGACAAAACATACACCTAAATTTTGATGATCACAAACAAACATAATGTTACTGCTAAGGTTTATCGATAGCATCACTTATTCAGTTTTCAAAGCTAAAAGTACAGAGAAGCAAACATTTCAAATCACATTAAATTGAAAGTAAAAGTACAATAAATAAATAAATAGTTCCTGCTCAACTTACCTTTGCATTCCAGTTTATCTGAGCATGTTTCCCTGATACTTCAGAGTCCTTTAACACTAAATCACTTGGGGGAACCCTTCCAAGAGTTATTGGGAGCATAGAAGGTCTACTTGACTGTCGAGAACAGCTTATTCCATGAGATGGACCAGCTATGACCTCTAAATCTAGGCTGCTATCTGCACTTCTAACAAAAGATTTGATGAAATGGCATATAAATGTCAACCTTTGCAAGCAATGGATTATTAGAACGTCCAAGTCAAGTTTGGAGGATAGCTTACGATATGTAGTATCCTTCAGAGAAACACTTCCATTATGATTGTCATCTCCAGAAACCCTTCTTATGTGCTTCTGCTCAGGTGTTGCCCATTTTGGTGGTGGTGCACGTCTTAGTGTGCTTCCTAATCGAAACTCTTCGGAAGTATCATTTTCAACATTGATTACATGAGTTTCTCCTACAAAATCAGTACTGACTCTCAGTAACTGGAAAATTATTTTTGTCGGTTCATAATTGGACAACTCCAACAATGACGAGAACATAGCTGATATTCCAACAAGGCTACTAAATGGTTGGATATCATTATGCATACCTTGTGTAGCACAAAATTCAGCAGGATAAATCCTCCCTGTGTCAGCAATTGCATGACTTCTAGGTGAAGTGTTACTCCTACTTGTTTGAATCTTCGAAGGTTCTCCTAAAGAACTTCCAAGAAAACTATTACTCTGTCTAGAGTGATCGCCCCGATTTTCAGAAAGAAGAGGCCTATCTATATCCTCATCCTGCAAGTAGAGAGTGTAAACCATTGAGACACCAATACAAGTACATCCACATTGCAATAAAGAAAAGAAGAGCTTAATGTAGATCGCGTAGTGAAAATGCCTCACTCAGTACACAATTACATTTCGTTACAGCTAGTTATCTTAAGCATTGAATGAAAGGCAAAGGTCAATTGATGTGGCTACCACTCCACAGAAATTATTTAGGAAAGTGTCAAGTCTATGGCTAAGACCATGGATCATTGAATTAGTTTTGGCAACCCTTATGTCATGACTTTCGACACCAAATTTTTATTTGTTTCATTTTTTACTTTATGACTGACCTGCTTGTGTGAGGAAATGAGTTCTTGATAATAACCAAAGCTTTTGTGCAAAAGCATTCGAATGAAGAAAGCCCAAATTTAATACTTATTATTTCAGATTCCTTATTAAGTGTCATTGGCAGCTCACAGCATCCAGCATGTTCTGGTGCGTGTAACAGCTCTGAGAGATAAAAATCCTTCTTATTAGGGAGTTTTTTGACCGCTTGGGAGCTAGATACTCATTATTCATCATGATCCATCAACTAAGGAAATAAAAAGTAATAATTTGATATCATGATCACTGAATACCAAAATGTAACAAGAATACTTTTCTCCCACTAATGGCCAATTCATAGCGATTGATAGCAACATAAGCAGCTACGACAGCCTAATCAACCTTAAGCATGACTCAACTACTGTACAATGGCACAAATCAAACAGCATCAAACCATCAATGCAATACTATTTATCGACATGACTACAAGAAACAAGCCAACGGCCAAGAACAACTACAGATGGACCTCAACACCGTATGAGGTATGAATCAGAATCACCACCGTTTGAAGAAATCACACAAAGAAGACAAAATGCGCCACAGGACAGGCCCAAGAATTCTCCACTAATGGCGGAGAAGCAAGAACCCCCAATCCTCAATCGACCGGCGATCCCTGTGTATATTCTTCCAAGAAACACCGGGACCAGCGATTCGCGTAAAAACCATGGAGGTTTCGCATCTTGGCGATTCAAGGAAACAAAAAGGGGACGAAAAAGCTTGGATCTTTACATGGACAGCGACCGGGTCGGGGCCGCCACCGCGGTCTGGAGCGGGCGGCGCTGCCGCTGCCGCTGCCGCTGCCGCCGCCGCCGCCACCATCGCCGGAAGGCGAAGACGACGAGGACGAGGATGGCGAGCGCGGCTATGGCAGCGGCGACGAACACCAGAGGAGGGGCGGCCATGGAGGGGGAGAGGGAGAGGGGAGGGGGGCTAAGATGGCTGCATCGCCATCGCCATTTCTTCGCTGTACGCGTGCGCGTGCGCGTGTTATCTAATCTGTTGTCCGTGGGTTTCTTGGGGGGGAGCCTATTTTTGGGAGCCAAAGCACATTTTGGGGGTTTTTTCGGTTGCTGCACACATGAATCCTGAGCGCCCACACTTTTCTTGCGAGTTTTACTTTTCAGTTTATGGTTTTTTTCATTGATTGTTCTTATTTTCGGAAAGCGGTTTAAATTTTTGTATCATTTTATATTTTAGAGCAAGTAGCATATAATTGCTTGTTATTTTTAGAAATATGATGATTTTTCTTTACTTATACATACTCTTAAAATCTATTTTTGTTGCATATACATTTTATCTAAAGACTGCATCATCTTTGATAAAAACAAATAATACATACTCCCTCCGTCTCAGATTAATTGGACATCTAGAGTTTTTTTTTTTCCAAAATAATTGCTCACGTACCAGGATTGAGGACCTGAAACCTGGCAGTACAGGCTATCAGCGACCAACAGAAGTGCAACACTAGGTTATTTTATTTTATTTATTATTTACTCAAGTGTAGGTGTATTAAAAAAAGAAAAGCCGATGGGACTCTGGAGTGCAGGCACAATGGCACAAATGCTAGAAGTTTTTGTGATAGCATATAGACTATTTATTCGTGAACACGTGTTGTGTTATTGAAGACATTACTTTTCTCAGAATTTTTTTTCATATTTCTTGTGTCAGATTTTTATTTTTTATACTGAAAATACATTGTAATCACGTTATGCCAATATTGTAGATGTCAGACGTCCTTTAAAAGGTAGTATAGTAATTTCACAGCATCACTAAGTTCCTCCCCACAATTCTAGACGTCCATTTAAATTAGAACGGAGGGAGTATGTCTCCTATACATAGCGTTAGAATCTTCTGTGTATCATATAATTGACCAATTTATATATTTGTGTATTTCTTTATATAGCACTTCTAGTTCAATTTTTTTTTAAAATTCTTCAATAACTAGACATAAGTTTATTATAGTGAAATGAATAATTTGATGAATTAAGACATCAGTAACCATGTTTAGAGATGCATAAACCATGAACAAGAGGTTTGATATATAGACATAGAGTCATTATTCTAGTTATACGATGTTCTTCATCAAGTGACTGTATTTTTTTATTTTCATGCTAAAGATTTGTCACTAAATATTGCATAACTTAAAATGGACTCACCCCATTTCCTTGACCATGCCCAGTGGAGGTATGAGAGGAGAAAATATTTACACCTACCTTCTAAATAGGTCAAATCCTTTTATGAAAAAAGTTGGTCAACTCACCGTACGAGCCTGAGAGCTCATAGAGCCATGATAAGAGAGAGGAGAACAGATATGAACATGTCAGTAGTCTAGCTAATGCACATCATCTAAAAAAAACTTCAAAGCAACTATTATATGAGTGAGTTGATAAGTGAGTTATGAGTATCAGGTAAAAGTCATATTTTTATCCTTTCTCTTAGATAACTTTCACACTTATAAGTGTCAAATAATGCTATATTAGAATAGTTCCATAACTTAGTTGAACTAAAATACATATTTAATGTTTTCTTAAAACTACATATTGATTCAAAAATAAAATCAAATTTCTTCAGGTTCTGACAAGATGTAGGGCAAAGTAGGAGCACTCACTCGATCTCTTTTGCTCTTTTATTTTATACCCTCTATTTTAAATTAATTAACATTTTTTATTTTCGTGCCACAAGTTTGTGCAATATTTATATTTCCAAATAAATTTATTTAAAAACTAAATTAAAATATCTTTTTAATGATACTAATTACGTATCATAAATACTAATAATGTTTAATATATATTTTCTAAAATTGTTTTTCAGAATTTAAAGCGACAGATATTTTAGGACGGAATAATTAACCCTAAGAAAAAAAACACACACCGAATAAATCAGAGTGAAAAGCTAACTTCTTGGAAAATCGATGGGAACAGGTCAACAGTGGCACTTTGTGGTCTGCCTACGGGTCAGGTGTACAGGCGGCGAGCAGGCATTGGAAGCCTTTGCGTGGCCAGCACAAGTCAGCGAAATGACCTCATCACTCATACAAGGTTGTGTTTAGTTCCTCAAAGTTATCAAACTTTGGCACTATGAAAAAATAGATTCTCTGTCACATTAAACTTGTGGTTATAGATGACCGTCGTGTCGTGCTGTGCTACCCCGTGTCGTGCCTAGTCGAGCTTCGTGCCTAGTCGTGCTTCGTGTCTGACTGTCGGCCCACGGACCGTTTTGCCGTGTCGTGCAGCCTGTCGTGCCGTGCCGGTCCATGGCCCATCAGACGAGAAATACTTCAAAATTTTCGTAAGTGTTCATATTTTCAGTTTTTGACAAGTGTTCATCATTTTTAACATGTCGCAATTCAATTATTAGTTATCATAAATCATTTCAACAACTTATTTTAACTGAATAAGCCGTTGGAATCATAATCTTCGTGCCGCTCTCGTGCCGCCTCTTAGATCGGGTCGTGCCCGTGCCGTGCCACGTGCCTAAGTGGCGGCCCAGGCACGGCCCATCCACCATGCCGTGTCGTGCTCGGGCCGGGCCAAAACACCGTGTCATGGGTCGTGCCGTCGGCCCTCGTGCCTCATGGACAAGTATGCTTGCGTTATATGCATGAAGTACTAAATGTAGACGAAATTAAAAATTAATTGCACAGTTTTGTTTAACTTTGTGAGACGAATCTTTTAAGCCTAATTAATCCATGATTGGACACTAATTGTCAAATACAAACAAAAAGTGTTACAAGACTGCTCCAGGATTTTTTTCACCAATTTTGCAACATCTAAACACAGCCTAAGTCATAACCACGACCCTGATCTGATTCTGATGGTCGCCGCGACTGCATATGCCAGTACAATGATTAGCTTCATCCGTCGCTTTGGATTTGATTTTCGGATCTTTGGGGAACGAACGATGCGGGTGAACGTGAGATGAGACAAGCAGAGGGAGCGACACAGATCAACTAGCAAGAAGCAAGAAGCAAAGCAAAGCAGGCGGGCAGATGAGAAATAAAACAATGGTTTGCCAATGCTTAGATTCTACTCCTACTTGACTGGAGCCGTCGATTAATTGGATTCAGCTCAACCACCCACCTCGGCTTTTATTTCTAGATCATGTACTGTACTGCTGTGCCACGAGTCTCTTTCCGCATTCATGCCAAAGCTTGACACGGGTTAAGTGAGAGGTGGCATTATGGCAAACCCAACGGCAAAAACTTCGTCCCAAAATAAATTTAATTAATTTTATATAAAAATATTAATATTTATAGTACATATTAGATATATTGTTGAATATATTTTATAACAAATTTATTTAAATATATAAATAATTTTCTACAACTTATGATATAGAAACATCAAAACCATATAACACAAAGGAAGAACACGAGAAATAGAAATATTTTGTTAGAAACACATTTCTAGCCCAACCTTCTTACGTCTCATTTGGTCTCATATGACAAGTACTCGGCCCATAGGCCCATTTACTAAATCATTCACTCCCTCCTAAAGGTCATCTATTTCTTTTAAAATAAACCAATATTTTTGATAGAAAATTAGATTATTAATTAAATACACTATGAAACATATATTTTTATTGGTGTCATAGATGTTGATATTTTTCCATATAAAGTTGGTCAAACTTACAAAAAGTTTGATTTATGACAATTCTAGAATCCATTTCTTTAGAATGAAGGGAGGTAGCACAATTCAATAGAAGAAAGCGGCATGAAGTAAACAGACCTTTGTTATAGAGGGAAATGAAAATCATATCAATAGCTTTGTCTTGAAAATTACTTTCATAAAAATATACATATATTATATTTCGATAAATATTTTTTTGAAATATAAGCAGTCAAAGTTACACTTTGGATGTCACTGTCTTAAACGTTAACAAATATGAGTATAGAGGGAGTAGTTACTTTGGTTTATCTAGTACAAATTTAAACATGAACCCTAGGTTAAGTTTTTAATGGCCCAATTCACCCCTCCAACTTAGGGCATCCACTCTAGGGTGCCTCTCATCAATAGTTTGAACATCTTGTCTCTATGGGTTCTTACTTCAAATCCAGACAATATCACCTTCTGAAATTGCTCCCAACTCTGAACCCTTGAGACAATCTTGTAAGACCGATGCCATCTGGTAGCCCTATCTATGAAATATATTCGAGTAGTTGTGACAGGAAATACTTTAGGAATTTGATAAATTGTGAAATATGCATGACCCTTTACAACTAGATATGCACATTTGCCCCCATCAAACACCAAGAAATCCATTTTTGAAGAAAAAAGTTAATGAAGACTACTTTGGGAATCCAACAAAACAACTAGCTTGCCTTGACTTGCATCAATAAACACAACAAGCATCACAACGCCTACATCAGCCACATAATAAAAAAAACTCAACTCTGATGCTTAAGGAGAAGTGGGGAAATTCACCTGCACAATATGGAATTGAGGAGGTGGTAGAGGTGGAAATTGTCGGTGCAGTCCCATGAGTTGTGGACCATGGTGATCCAGAGATCCCACCGTTGGAGCAGGAAACTCCGTGAGATCATGCAAGACATGAATTTGTTCTTGCTGAGCTGCTGGAAAAGGCATCGAGAAGTCTACCTTTTCTTGCACTTGGTCGTCCCGAGTGGCCTGGTCGACGGACTTGGTGTCGGCGTCAACAATTTGTTGTTGGAGCGCAGCAACTCCACCAAACTTCTTTGCGGCCATCATGAGCTTGTTCTCAAACGATTTGCATAGGCTCACCTCTGCATCCTCCCCAACACAAATCTACAAGCATCGGCTCCTTACCAATTAGGAGTCGTGGTAAATTCCTCTATTGAGTGAATTGCATACCTGGAATTGCAGTGTGAAATCTAAGGATAACACCAATTTATAGCGATCACCACTCATTGACAAGAGGGTAACGAAGGAATTTCCTGCATGAAGAACCTAGACGCTGGATCTGATACCAATTCTCATGTTCCTCTTAATATAGGGATGCAACTGGGATATATTTATATATTTGTGGAATAACTTAGAAGTTAAGAGAGACCGAGATATAGAGAGATAGAGATAAAGATAGAGACAGAGATGGAAGAAGCAAAGAGGAAAAAATAGGAGAAACGGATTTGGGAAAGTAATTGCAGTTATTACTCGTCATGCCCCCCATATGAACAAAGTCCAATTCTAGGCCAGCACACGAATGTCTCATTTAGGATCACATGTACAAGTACCAGACTTATATTCCCATTGCTACATTTCCATTTCTTTTCTTCTCGATGGCGCTAGCTCACTCCTATGGAGTGTCTATCCACGTGATATGACATATCAATCCTCCTGCTTGCCCACTTCTACTTCATTCTAACTACATGTATATTTCACAAAGTCTTGAAGTTTGTAGTCCTTTCATCTTTGTATGGTCCATTTGCATTGCCTAAGGATATGATCATGAGGAGGCTTAGTGCCAGATAAAGAAGGCCTACCTAGTAAACTGGTGGGAGGTCAAGTAAGGCCTTCCATAGTGTTGAATCCAGGCTAGAAAAAAAATTGGACCCCACCATGAAAACAAGCATTGCTCCTCAAATGTTGCAACATGCAAACATCACTATCGAGACACCCATGGTAAATAAAAATACCATATAGAAACAATAACCCTCATCTTGTTCCTCGCATGCATAGCTATATATCTCTCTTCTTCTCCATGGCTACATGAAAGGCATCACAAGCACCAACATTCATGATTATTTTCACTATAGACTAGTAATTTTACAAAAAAATCCTTGCAACCCACTACTCTCCATCATGTTTTATCATTTGATTAAAGCATTCATGTGCTCATCTCATTCCAAGATATAGAGTGATGTGTAGGAGCATCCTTTTCCATGCCCTCTCCAATGCAATGGGAGGCTGGTGATCTAATTCCCTTGCCTTGTTGTTTGCCTCATCCCACTTTTTTGCCATGCTACTAGCCCTTTCACCTAGAATTGATCATGGACCACTTGATCCAACTAACCTGATTCAACTTACTTGAAAATCCCAATCTAAATGACTCAAAAGTGTGTCAGGTCGTGGTGATCTAGTTCCCTTGCCTTGTTATTGGCCTCCTCCCACTTTGTTGCCATGCTGGAAGGTCTAGGAATGGCTAGAGGGGGGTGAATAGCCTACTAAAAATTCTACAACAACGCTTAGGCAAACTTGTTAGAATAAAACATGGCGTAAGCAAGTTTTCGCTAGCACTATGGTTAGGCAAGCTGTAAGGTCCTCCTATCCCAAGGCTAGAGGGGGGGGGGGGGTGAATAGCCTAAAACAAAAACTCAAAACAAACTCAACAACAAGTTAGACTACAATATGGTGAAGCTCAACTTGCACTAGCAAACTAGGGGATGCAAAGCCTCCTAACCACAATTGCTATCCTAATATAGCTCTAGAAGCACTCAATGCCTACTCAAGTCTAGTAGCCCTCTAGGCACAACCTAATATACTAATACAAGTATGAATAAGTAAATGCGAAGATGGGAAGAGTGATTATACCATCGAGTAGAGGATTGAACCAATCACAATAAGAGCTCCAAGATAGCCAATCAATCCAATCAATGGGAGACAAGGTTGACACTTGATTTTTCTCCCGAGGTTCACTAGTTTGCCAACTAGCTACGTCCTCGTTGTGTCGGCTCACTCACTTGGAGGTTCACGAGATAATTGGCATCACACGCCCAACCCGTCACCGGGTGCCGCACAACCAACACAAGATGAGGGCACTCCAAGACACGTGCAATCCACTAGAGTTACCTTTGCGATCTCCCGTGGGGAAGGCACAAGAACCCCTCACAATCACCACTTGTGGTCGACGAAGCACAATCACCAAGCTTCTCGAATCCCCCACCGTTTGCTCCAAACCGTCTAGGTGATGGCAATCACCAAGAGTAACAAGAAACTAGCAGCGGTATCAATTCCCAAGTGCCACTAAGATGAATCACTTCATGCAATGCACTTGATGCACTCAAATCTCTCAAATGGATGATTAATAAAGTATGAGATGAGTGGGAGTGTGTGTGTTAAGCTCACAAGAGTATGCAATAGCCAAATGTGCAAGAGGAAGTCCTTGAACCAGCCACACACCCTTAAATAGCCCCCTCAAAGGAACTAGTCGTTATGCACTTGGAGCTGCAGAAAACGTGACTGTCAGACTACTTTTCAGCACCGTCGGACCATAGCAAGTGGTCTGACGCTTTCTGCGTTTGAATTTCGACCGTTGGCGCGCAGTTCTGGCCACCGTCGGACCACCTTCATTGGTTCGAAGGGCTGGTCTGACGCCTCGTCTGACGCCTTCTCAGCCTTCAACAATTTTACTCAGTACACACCCTGCATTCGAACCTCACCACCGGACTATACCGTCTGGTCCGACGCTTCCTCAGTGCCTTGAACATTTCACGCAGGGAGCACCCCTACTTCGGACTGCACCGTCAGACTAGTCCACCGGACCATGTCAAGTAGTCCGACGCCTGTCTTGATCTTCTGCTGAGGCTTGACCGAGCCACCGGACCACTGGCCGATGGTCTGAAGCACCACCAGACCACTAGTCCGGAGCTTTTCTTCCTGATAGCCAGTGCTGGGAGCAACCATCGGACCACCTCCTATGGTCCGGTGCTCCTATGCAAACTGGTCCGACGCTTCTATCTTGAGCTGATTTCTCTTCTCTTTGCTTCCCTTGATCTCATGTGCCACCACCAAGTGTTTCACTGACTTGTGCATGTGTGTTGGCATATTTTATCAAGTTTACAAGGGATTATTCATTAGGTTCTATATGCAAATGCAATCATGATCAACCTAATGGCACTCGATAGTTGTAACCACTAACTATTTTCCCATCTTCATAGTACGGTTACCTATCCTAAATGTGATCACACCCACTAGGTGTCATGATCACCAAACCAAAAAGACCTAGCTTATACCTTTGCCTTGAATAGCTTAGGGTCTCCTCCTTCTCTCTTCTTCTCCAAGTGTGGAACTTCTTGATAGCTCTTTTCATAGCCTCCTATGCTCCACCACTTGTTTTGTTCACTCCACCTTTGTGTACTAAACCTACTCAACCACTTAGAGCTAGGTTAGTACTTAGGTTTCATCAATTACCCAAAACACTAGAGATCTTTCACAAGCCACCTACCAATTCTAGTTACTAGCAAGATAACAACTAGATCACACAACTTAGCTAGCAACCTAGAAGGCTCTAAACAAGGCTACACAAGCTAGAGAACTACTCTACTTTGCAAGGATGTAAAGAAGGTAATCCAAAGCTAGAGTTAGGAGAGTTATACCGCCGCGGAGAGTAGAACAAATCAATCAAACACTCAATAGATGAATCCTCGGTAGAGAGACAATGAGACACAATATTTTTTACCGAGGTTCACTTGTTTGCCAACAAGCTAGTCCTCGTTGTAGCGATTCACCTACTTGAGGTTCATGCGCTAATTGGCATCACACGCCAAATCCGTCACCGAGTGCCGCAAAACCAACACAAGATAGGGATCCACAAGCTACACGCAATCCACTAGAGATACCTTTCGCGAACTACCACAGGGAAGGTTCAAGAACCCCTCACAATCCACCGATCGGAGTCGGAGACAAACACCTTCCTCCGCTCAACGATCCTCGTCGCACCAAGCCGTCTAGGAGATGGCAATCTCTAAGAATAACAAGAGCTTCCGCGATGACGACGATCACCAAGTGCCACTAGTATGCAATCAAAGAAGCAATGTACTTGGTTCACTCAATCTCTCATGAAATGACCAATTATGTCAAGAGGATGAGTGGGTGGAGAAATCTTAAGCAAGCACAAATGTGTGAGTGAAGTAGGAGTGCAAGAGAGGCCTCAAAGGGTCGGCCATATCACTTATATAGCCCTCACACAAGTGCTAGCCATTATACCCCCAAAATACAGCTTTTGTGCGACCTCCGGATGCACTTTGCACAGGGGTAGTCCGGACCATCAGCCGCGTCCGGACCCTTCACAAGACGAGCGCTAGGCTCTCTGTCTAACACTCTGGACGCAGCCTCCGGACGCGCGCAGGGTGCCGTCCGGACCAACACCTGCGCGTCCGGTCACCTGCCGATTCAAACGGTCACTTTCCCGCGCGCACCTCAGCCTGCCATGCGTCTCCAAACGCTCCTGTAGACAGGGTCCGAACTCGCTGTTCCCAGCATTTGGAAATATCTCCAGGAAACCCGAAGAGCACCCGAGAGCTCTTTCTCTCCGGACGCAACGTCCGGAGTCCTTTGTCCGGACAAGAACACACGTCTGGGTCTCCATTTCTAGAGACAACAGAGAGCGCCAAACTCCAGACGGTCGTCCGGAGCTGCACTCCGGATGACGAACACCATCTGGACTCCTGCTCACAGACAAACTACCCTAGGGTTTGCCTCCAGACGCGCAAGCGATGGTCTGGACAGGCAGCACCCTAGGGTCCGGACCCCTGTCCGGAGCTCTTCCAGCTGCTCAAACACTTTTTCAACTTCTTCCAAGCTTCTAGGAGCTAACGCTAAGTGATCTCAACACTTGTGCACGTGTGTTAGCTTTTAGTTCACATTTTACTTGGAATTAATTGGTTGTTTCACTAGTTCAATTGATTTTAATGCAATGCATATGAACCTATTGGCACATGATAACCACAATCATTCACAAGAGCTCCCTCCTTAATAGTACGACTATCTATCCTAAATGTGATCACACCCTCTATGGTGTCTTGATCACCAAACCGAAAATGGTTCCTATATCACCTTTGCCTTGACACCATTTTTCTTTCCATCTCCTTCACCATGCTAGAGCGTATGCAAATTCACACCTTGATCCACCTTGCTCCATCAGATGGCATGTACCCACCTATCTCATGATTCACACTTAGAGATCCAAGGTTAGTAGTTAGGTAGGTTTCATCAATTACTCAAAACCAAAACACATGGGGACTCTCACATGCTACTCACCCTTTCACCTAGACTTGATTGTGGGCCACTTGATCCTACCAACTAGATTCAACCTTGAAAACCCCAATCTAAATGACTCGAAAGTGCGTCAGGTCAAGTTTATGTCATGATTTTTGACCTATGACCTGACCTTGCCAAAAAAACCAAACCTAAAGTAGGAAAACCAATAAAAATTGAGAATAGCTTGACTTTACTTAACCTGCAAGTTTATTGGGTTAGGCTCGAGCAAAAGATTTCAACTTGATTTTTTCCAACCCGACCCAAACCAAACTCGACTCAACATTTGCTCAAGTATATTTTTGGCCAACTCCACCCTAACTGTGACCGTTCGATGTTGAGCTCGGACTCCTTGATCACTCCCACGTCATTGCGTGAGTGGTAGTTGGTACAAGATGGAAAATATTTTATATAACGATAGCACTAGTGCCAGAAGGCGCAACTTGCGCCACTCCTCATTTTTAGCGCGGGCATAAGTGGTTGTAGTGTTGCTAGCTATGCTTTAATAATCTCTCTATTTTGCACATCACTTTAGTAACGCATTGTGTTGGTTCTTGAAAGGACCATGAACATGTAAGAGGGGGATGAATTAGACAACTAAAACTAATGCCTCTAAAACATACTTATCCAAACCTATGCAATATATCTAAATGTGCAATCAGATTTTCCTAAGTGTTGCTATCTATAATGCAAATAAGTTTTGCATCCTAGGTTCCAACCATATACACTAACCTCGAAAGCTAGACTACAAAAGGTAAAACAAACGATCTAGAAAAGCAAGTAAATGTGGAAGATTAATTAAATGAGTTAGCGATGGCAAACTCCTGATCATGATATTTTTCCTATGGTATCGAGAAGCTCATGTCTCTACTAGTTCTTGTTAGAGCCCCTCACAAAGATGACCTCGCAAGGCTTAAGCTCTGGTCAGCTAATGTCATAGCCCTGATCTTGTGAAAGGTCCTAAATGTCTAGAGGGAGGGTGAATAGCTTAATAAAAATTCAACAAAATCACTAGAGAAACTTGTTAGTCAACTAACATGGATAAAACAAGAGATATAGTAATATATATTTTAAAATTTTCAAATGACATCGAATGGAGAAATAATCAAAATAAAACATATAGGTCTATAAAAAGTTATAGAACTTTGATGTTTACAACTTTTTTTATTTGAATTCATTTGTTGCATCAAAATGCTATTTGAAAATCAATTTTTAAAATGTTAAAGATGAAAGTGCAATCAAGCCCTAAGTGGGTTTTGGTGACATGACAACATATTTAGGAGACTAATGAGACTTTGCAAGTATGACAAGCAGGTTAAACTTAAGGAGGTTGATGAACAGGTTGGCGGACCCCTCCAATTACAAAAGTGCATGGCAACAAGCTCAATAGTGTTTAATTTGTTTTATACATTGAAATTGAGTTAGGTATGCCGTACTATTAAGAGGGATTCAACACACATGCCAACAAGTGAACCAAATGCAATATCTATCTAGACATATCACACCTCCACATACATAGAAGGCAAATCAGCCAACTATTCATTGATCCATCTGTTGTTGTCTCTGCCAGGCCGGCAGTGCCAGGCCCCAGGACGGCACTGTCGCGACTTGTTCTGCCCGTTGGACAGTGAAGGGGTATTTCTTACCCCCTCACTCTCCCCCAACGGCTAGTTCTCCCATTCTCATTCTCAGACTTTGCAAGAACAGAAAAGAAGCTCTCTTCTAGCTCTCCCCTTCTCCCTTGGTGCTCAACCACTCTCTTCCATTGATTTCCAATCAACCTTTGAGAGATTGAGCCTCCAAGCTTGAGAAGAAGCTTCTCCCTCAGATCTTCAACTCCTACAAGCATTTGGTTTGCGTGGTGGCCGGCGGTTTGAGTTCTTTACTCTTGGAGCTTTGCTCCTAGCCGGCTAGAGGTTGCCCTTGAGCTTGCCTCCTTCGTGTGGCAGCCTAGGGAAGTTTGTATCACCCTGCTATTGCTAATACATTCCTCTCATCTCAAGAGTTCACTCTCTTGACTTGAGACCGAGGAAAGAGATAGCCTTTGTGGCGAGCTTGAGCCTTGTGTGGCGCACCTCAACAACGTGGACGTAGGCAAGCCTTGGTGGCGAGCTGAACCACGGGTCAAATCTTGTGTCCCCTTGTGATTGTCTCTATACTTTAATATATATTGTTTGCAAGGTGATTTCTAGGGCTTGGACCCGATCTACTCGGTAGGTGTGTTGCTACCACTTTCAGGTGGTGCTAGAGGTTCCCTACACCTCTAGGAAGGTTTCTATTCAAGCACAATTTACATTCTCAGTTTATATTTTGAATTGTGCACATCTCTGTTCTGGTGACCAGCACTGCTGCCCTTAGCCCAGTAGTGTTGGCCTCCACTGATAGAAACTTTTCAAGTTGTTTTAAACATGCCTATTCACCCCCCCTCTAGGCTAATCAGATCTTTACAAGTGGTATCAGAGCAAGGTTACCTCAGTAAGCACTTCACCGTGCGAGGTAATGACCGAAGAGGGTAAGGTCAAGATGGTTGACCCCAAGAATGTGGATTTGCACTCCACGGACAGCAGCGATGAGAGCGTAGCCACAGACAAGTACTTGACCATGGCTGGCATATCTGAAGGAGAGAAAACAAAAAGAAAAGAAGAAAGAAGATTGAGAAGAGAAAGCAAAAGATTGCAAAGGGAAGAAAAAACTCTCAATGATGCTAGAAGCCTAAAGCTTGCCGAGAAGCTCCATAGGCAAGAAGTAAGATCTCTCAAGAAGGAGCTCAAGGCCAAGGAGGAGGAGCTCAAGAAAAGCAAAGAGCAAGCCTCTCAAGTGGAGGTTGAATCAAGTAGCTCCGATGGTGATGATGATGCATCATTCCTGTAACACCCAAAATCTTGTTTGTATATGAAATTATAGAAAATGATTTATCAAAGAATTTGGTGAGCATTTCAATTAGAGAAATAATAAAAATTCTTGGAAATAAAATCAATTCTTAATTTAGTAACATGAATGTGCATACATGCTGCTGCATAATTCCTTTTGTATGATTGAATTTGCAAAACCAAATTTCAAATGAATTCAAATTGTTTTGAAATTGGATTTGGAAAAGGGAAATAAAAAGAAAATGAATTGATCTTTCTCTTTCTCTCCTGAAGCCCAGCCCATCCCTCACTCCCTCTCTTTCTCTTGGGCGGCCCAGCTAAAAGGCCGAAGCCCATCCAGCAGACCGGCCCAGCCGGCCACACTTCCCCCTCTCTCCCTCTTCCCTCCCACTGACAACCGGGCCCTACCTATCGGCGCCGTCCCCCAACCGTCCCCTTTCTCTCTGACTCGCTGACGACCGGACCCCACACGTCAGCGCCGTCGTCCCCAACCTCTCTCCGCTCTGTCCGCCGAGTTTGGACGCGCACGAACGCGCTGCGATCGGGAACCGCCTGCACGCCCCGCTCCCACTCCCCACGCCTCGCCCACGTTGCCGCAACGGCTCCGCACGCCGCGTGCTCTCTGCTCTGCGCTATAAAGCGGAGTACCGCGCCTCTGCTCTCCCTTTCCCATCTGCTCTCCTGAACGCCGCCGCCGCCGTTGTCGCAGAGCAGCACACCGGAGCCCTCGTTTCGCCTCGGTGAGTGCCGTTCCATGACCACGATCTCCCCGTGAATCTCCCGGCCTAATCTCTCTCTGTGTGCCCTGCCTTTGGCCGCAGAACGCCCGACGCCGTGGACGCAGAGCTCTCAGACCGCCGTCGCACGTCGACCGCCTCACTCGAGCCTCTGCCGCCCTCCAATCCGCCTCGGTGAGCTTCACCATCACCCTCTCTTCCTCCCCGTCCTCTTGATTCGGTTAATTAGGCTCTGTTTATGCCGCTCCGTCGCACACCGAGGCTGGCAACAAGGGCGCCGCCGTGGTCACTCGACTCCGGTGACACACCGCCACAGCCGAGCACACCCACCTTTATCGCACGGGCACACCGCACATTCCAGTACTCTCAATTCGGCTTTTAGTGGCTCCTGTGACACTGCCCGCGTGCGTACCGCACCGCCGGCAATGGCACACTGTTGAGCCGCCTCTGTCCTCTTCCCCGTGTTCGACCAAATGCCAAATCACGCTCGCGTTGATCCCCTCTTCTTTCCCCTGTCCTCGCCCAGGCAAACCGTGGCCTCTTGGGTGTGTACCGCGCGAGCAGCATGCCGCCGGCCATGGCGCACCGCCGCGCCGCCTCTGCTCGCCTCTCTGGGTTCATCCGAGCGCATCAACGAGTTCGCCTTGCCGTGCCCTCCCTTCCCCTGCCCTTGGTTTGCGAAACCGTGGCCAGGAACCCCTTTCCAGTGCGCTCCGGCGAGCTCGGGCCGTCGGAAATGGAGGCGCCGCCGCGCCCTCCCTCGGCTCCGGCCGACTTTCCCTCTCTCTTCCCTCTGATCTGTTCTGAGTCATCCGATCACAGATCTGTGGCTGAGATTAAATCCCCGAAGGGGTATGTTCCTCGGTCCACCGCGGACCCATGGACCCTCGGGCCCGCGCTGAGTCAGCGGGTGCACGCACTGTGCAGTGCACCGCGCCAATCCCGAGCCGCCATGTGGCAGCTCTGCTGACCCCGCGCCTCTGTCTTGGCGCATTAGCCAGTTTACGCTTTCTCTGTTTCAAAGCGTAACTCCGATCGGTTTAATTAATTCTGGAAATTAAATGGGAATTCAATATTTACAGAAATGCCACTGCACTATTTTGCTTATAAAAACTTTATTTTAACTCCGATTTAGACGATTCGAGTTGCGTTAGATTCGTAATGAAATTCTCTACATGTTATACCATCTGTTAGTCATGTTTTAAATATTTAAATTCAAGGTTAATTCAAATACTAAAGATGCTCTTAGAGAACTAGTTAAATTCATATCTTTTGCGTTTTAAATTCGATTTTCGTGAAATTCGCGTTGAAATGATCGTAGCAGTGCGTAGTATCTTTTTTATAAACCTTTTAACTCTGTTTACTGTTGATGGTGTACTGTTCTAATAGTAGTTTTGTTTGCTTTGTATGTATGCAAATTGGAATGCGTGTTGTTGCAATGCCGTGATCGAGTTCAGGCAGTGAGGAGTTTGTTGGTGACCAAGAGTTCTTTGATCAGGAGTGTTTTGACCAGCAAGACTTTGAGAACCAAGGAAAGTATAGCATGGGACCTACCTTGTTATCCTATTCACCGTAATCATAATTTCATGTGCGTGTGTTTAAATTGATACCCGTAGTATGTTTCCATAGAATTGAAATCCCTTTACCTTGACTCCTAAGGGTTATGCATATGGGTAGATGGCTAGTGCTTTATGAAATGACACATGATCCCTGCCAAATGTTATAATGCTTTGAATGAATTGGTGATCCTGTTTATGGCAATTGGAACATAACCTTTTATAATAACTCGTTGTTGGCAAAAGCTGGGACTGACAGTGCTACCGTGAGAGCTACATGGCTCTGGCTTTAACTCAGTAGTAGGCTCTTTTCTAGCTCGTTAGCGGTTACCCGAAAGGGCGCATTAGGCTCTTGCCGAGCTGGTTATAGTGCGGCCTCTGTCCGAGTTTGAGCCTAGGCTGCGGGTCTTTATGCTACTCGGAAGGGGGGCTCTATCACCCCTTGCCAATCCTAGCGGCCCTAATCTTGTTAGACGAGATACTATGAAAGGTTTCATAGTGAACCCCGCCCACTCACCTTGGCAGTGTTATGGGAGTAATTAACCCAGGCATTCGGGGCATCACGACTCACGGGTAAAGATGCACAACCTCTGCAGAGTGTTAAAAACTGATATATCAGCCGTGCTCACGGTTACGAGCGGCCCGGAAAACCGACGATTTAACTAATTAACTTGACCTATCTTTATGTTCCTGTTGCCACCATAATGATGATGTTTATGTTCTCTTAACTTTGGCAGTGATAAAAGTGGGATCATTTGGGGCTTAAGCATAACTGATGTTACTTAAAAATAAAACTTTGACCATCTAAAAGTGCTAAACGCAGTAAGCCAACGTCATCCTTTTGAGCTTCATAACCCCATGTTATACTGCTGAGTACGAGTGTACTCATGCTTGTTTTCTTTTCAATTTTGGATAAAAATCCTGGAGGGGTAACAGAAGCAGGAGGCTATGAGGAGTTTCCCGAAGATTTCTAGGCTTGATCAACTAGTTGACCTTCCCTGTGAGATGGAGCCTCAAGAGCTAGTTGTATCTTCCGTTTGCTTTATTTATTCTTGTAATGGATATATGTACGTTATCTATTAAACTCTGTGATGGTACTTTGTAATTTGTGAACTTATGTGTGGATTATTCCCTGGGCACACATAATGTTATGCATCCTATTTCGTCCTTGAAATTGGGTGTGACAATACCAAGCCTCCAAGATTGTAAAGAAGGATGAGAAGAAGAAGAAGAAGAAGAAGAAGGATGAGGGCAGCAAGAAATACTCCGCCGTATCCTTCAACTGTTCTTCCATTTCTAATCATGAGCATAAACCTTTATTCCATGTTCCCGCGGGCAAATTGCCTCACTTCGATGGGACTAACTTTGCCAAGTGGAAACACTTGATGAAAGCATATCTTGTAGGTCTTCACCCCGGTGCTTGGGAGATTGTCCATAGAAGATGTGAGCCTCCGGTGGATCCCACAATCCCCACCACCACCGAGCTCTGTTGCATCCAACTCAATGCACAAGCAACTAGTGTGTTGCTAAGTGCATTGGATGGTGATGAGTACAACAAGGTGATGGGATTGGAGGTGGCCAAGGAAATATGGGACACTTTGCATCTTGCACATGAAGGTGTGAGCAAAGTGAGACAATCAAAGATTGATCTATTCATGGTCAAGCTCAACCGGTTTGTGATTAATGAAGGTGAAGGGCCACAAGAGATGTTTGATAGGTTGATGACTATAGTGGGCAAGATTAGAGGCTTTGGTGGTGAAGAGGTCAATGATCACAAGGTTGTCAAGATCATGCTTGAAGCCTACTCTCCAAGAAATGAGACCGTTGTGACATTGATAAGAGATAAGAAGAGATTTGAGTACTTCACCCCAAGTGATGTGCTTGGAAGAATTATTACCTTTGATTTACAAAGGGAAGAAGCACAAGAGAGGAAGAAGCTTGGAGAGATGCAAGTAAGGATGGAGGGGATGAAGATCAAGGATGTGGCTCTCAAAGCTAACAAGAGCACAAGGAGAGCAGCCCCTAGCTGTCCCAAAAATAGCAAGTAAGCTTCCTCAAGCAAAGCTCAAGAACTCAAGGCCATCAAGCATGAACCCAAAGCTCCAACATAAAGTGATGGTGAAAGTGAAGATGAGAAAGCGGAGAATATTGATGACATGGCCCTATTCATGAGAAGATTCAACAAGGGCATCAAGAATAGTGGGTACAAGCTCACAAGAAGGAAGTTCTCAAACAAGAAATCAAGAACTTGCTTTAGATGTGGTAGCACCGAGCACTTCATTGTCGAATGCCCAAATGAAAATAAAGAATACAAGTTTGGCAAGGGCAAGAGAGAAGACAAGGGTGACTACAAGAAAGGCAAGAGATATGTGGGTGAAGCTCACATTGGACATGGTTGGGATTCATCAACCGATGGCTCAAGTGAAGATGAGGAGATGGCCACCATTGCTATTCACAAGCCATCCACTTCACCAAGGCTCTTCAACAACATGTCCGATGATGATGAAAGCTCCCCTCACACTTGTCTCATGGCAAAGGGTGAGAAGGTAAAATCAAAACCGAAACCCATAGCTCCTCCCCCCCCAAAGACATCTCTAGTAGTGATTCTAGTGATTATTCTAGTGATGATGAATCTAGTGATGAAGAAATCAAGGAAATAACTAATAAAATGGATCCTAAGACCAAACTCTTCATTGCTAACATATTGGATGAATTAGAGGCAACCAAGGCCGAGTTGGCATCTAGAGAAAAGACTCTTATTAAACAAGAGGATCTCTATATTGCTAGCGAGGAAGCCCTTGCATTAGAAAGAAGTGAGGTGAGCTCTTTGACTAAGGCCTTGGCCAAAGAACAATAAGCTCATGCTCTCACTAAGGAGTGTGTTGACCTCAAGCAAAAGCATTGTGGCTTAGTTGAAAAGCATCAAGAGCTTGAGGCACAATACAACCTTCTTTGGGAGGGCAACTCACATCTTCCTAAAGCAAATGATGTCTCTTCTCCATCCACTAGCCAAGGTTGTGGAAAATTCTATAATATTAATTTGAATGCTTATACCACTAACCTTGCCAATATGGAGGCCATGAAGAAAGAAATAGCAAGGCTCAACAATGTCATATCAGTTTCTAGCAAGAATGGCAAAGACAAAGTTGAGCCAAAGAAGATCCAATACAAGGATGTAAAGCATCCATCAATCAAAGATGGGCTTGGACACACTCAAGGAGGTAAAACCAATGGAAGAAAAATAGTAAAAGGCATTATTGAGTGTGTCAGGTTTGAGAAGAAGGGAAGCATTGGTGCAGATAAGCCTGCAGAGGCAGCTTTGCTGGACCAGAGGCCGGCAGTGCCGGACCTTAGGCCGGCAGTGCCGTGCCCCACTAAAGGGAAGGCTACCAATGCTTCACCTGATCAAGCTCAAGCCAAAGTCCATGCCAAGAGGGTGCCCAAGCAAAAGCAGGTTTCTCAGAAACCCAAGGAATCAATTTGGGTGGCCAAGAACAAGTATGCCTATCAACCAAAGGCAAGGTCACCTCAAGGAAGTTTGTTCTCATGCTATATGTTGAAATGCAATGACCGTGGTAAATTCATTGCAAAATTTGTGGGTGATGAGAAACATGATAAGAGAAGCATGAACATTTGGGTTCCAAAGATTGTTGTGACTAACATGCAAGGCCCCAAGATTGATTGGGGACCTAAATCTAGGAACTAAATTGTTTTGTAAGCATACTCCTCCGGTGGATCAAGTTGGGTGCTTGATAGTGGATGTACAAATCATATGACCGGAGAGAAGAGTATGTTCTCATCATATTCCCCAACTTCAAATGCAAGTGAGAATATCATCTTCGGTGACAACTCCAAAGGGGAAGTGATTGGTCTTGGTAAAGTTGCTATTACTCTTGATCATTCCATCTCAAATGTATTACATGTGAATTCGTTGAGTTACAACTTGTTGTCAGTTTCACAATTATGTGAGATGGGCTACAATTGTCTCTTTATGGATAAGGGTGTGGAAGTCTTTAAGAGGAAGGATTCCTCTATTGTCTTTACGGGTCGTTTGAAGGGCAAGCTTTACCTAGTTGATTTCAACAAAAGTAAAGCTAAGCTTGAGACTTGTTTAGTGGCAAAATCTAGCATGGGTTGGCTATGGCATCGCCATGTTGGGATGAGGAACTTGGCCAAACTCCTAAAAGATGAACACATTCTTGGACTAACAAATGTTCATTTTGAGAAGGATAGAATTTGTAGCGCTTGCCAAGCCGGAAAGCAAGTAGGTGCACCTCACCCACCAAAGAGCATTGTCTCCACCAAGCAACCATTGGAGCTAATACACATGGATCTCTTTGGACCGGTGGCCTACATAAGCATTAGCGGTAACAAACATGGTTTAGTTATTGTTGATGACTTTTCTCGTTTCACTTGGGTGTTTTTCATGTATGATAAGACACAAGTGCAAGATAAGGTGAAAACCTTCAATAAAAGAGCACAAAGGGAATTCGGTTTCCAAATCAAGAAAGTTCGTAGTGACAATGGAACCGAGTTCAAGAACACTCAAGTGGAGGAGTTCCTTGATAATGAGGGCATCAAGCACGAGTTTTTAGTTCCATACACCCTCAACAAAATGGTGTAGTAGAGAGGAAGAACCGGACACTCATTGACATGGCAAGGACAATGTTAGATGAGTACAAGACTTCGGATATCTTTTGGGCCGAAGCCGTCAACACCGCTTGCCATGCCATCAAACGGCTCTATCTACACAAGATCTTAAAGAAGACTTCATATGAACTTCTAACCAGTAACAAACCAAAGGTGTCATACTTTAGAGTTTTTGGGTGCAAGTGTTTCATACTTAACAAGAAACCTAAAACCTCTAAGTTTGCACCTAAAGTTGATGAAGGTTTTCTTCTTGGTTATGGATCAAATGAGCATGCCTATCGTGTATTCAATAAGACCTTAGGGAAAATTGAAATCGCGATAGACATGACATTTGATGAATCTAATGGCTCTAAAGTAGAGCAAATTGATCAAGTGGTTGTAGGTAATGAGGAACCACCCTGTGAAGCAACAAGAACATGGCCATTGGTGACATTAGGCCACAAGAAGTCTAGACCACAGAAGTGGAACCTCAGGGTGATGAAGCTACTACCCCAAGACTTGAAGAAAATGGGCCAGCAGTGCTCCCTGGTCAGGCCTCTGTGCCTGTGGTCGGCACTGTCGGACCCAGCAGACAGGCAGCAACTAGCCCCTCACCTGCTACTCCAAGGAACCTACATCCTATCTTTGAAGATAATGAGTATGATGACCAAGATAATCAACAAGAAGCCACAGAACACCCAAGATTGAGGCAAACCATTCAAAATGATCATCCTGTTGACAATATACTTGGGAGTCTTCAAAGGGGAGTAACTACTCGTTCACATTTGGCAAATTTTTGTAAATTTTACTCTTTTGTCTCCTCTTTGGAACCTCTCAAGGTTGAGCAAGCTCTCGATGATCCGGATTGGGTGATGGCTATGCAATAAGAGCTCAATAGCTTTGAAAGGAACAAGGTTTGGTCACTAGTGGAAAGACCCAATACAAATGTGATTGGAACCAAGTGGGTTTTCCGCAACAAGCAAGATGAGCAAGGCGTGGTGACAAGGAACAAGGCAATATTGGTGGCTCAAGGATTCACTCAAGTGGAGGGCCTAGACTTTGAAGAGACATATGCACCGGTAGCTAGGCTTGAAGCAATTCGAATGCTTTTGGCCAATGTTGCCCATCATGACTTCAAGCTCCAACAAATGGATGTGAAGAGTGCATTCCTCAATGGCCCTATCCAAGAGTTGGTGTATGTTGAGCAGCCACCGGACTTTGAAGATCTCAATTGCCCTCATCATGTATTCAAGCTCCATAAGGCGCTCTATGGGCTTAAGCAAGCACCAAGAGCATGGTATGAATGCCTTAAGGGATTCTTGATCAAACAAGGCATTGAAATAGGCAAAGCAGATCCTACTCTCTTCACTCATAAAGTCAATAATGATATCTTTGTGTGCCAAATATATGTCGATGACATAATATTTTGTAGTACTAACCAATCCTTTTGTGATGAGTTTAGTAGGATCATGACTAAAAGATTTGAGATGTCTATGATGGGTGAGCTAAAGTTCTTCCTCGGTTTTCAAATCAAGCAACTCAAGGAAGGGACTTTCTTATGTCAAACCAAGTACACCCATGATATGTTGAGAAAGTTTGACATGGCCAATGCTAAGCCAATCAAGACTCCTATGCCAACCAATGGACATCTTGATCTTGATGAAGGAGGGAAATCCGTGGACATAAAGGTATATCGTTCCATGATCGGCTCTCTCCTTTAATTATGTGCATCTAGGCCGAACATAATGCTTAGTGTGTGCATGTGTGCTAGATTTCAAGCTAACCCGAAAAAGTGCCATTTAATGGATGTTAAGAGAATCTTGAGATATCTAGTTTTCACTCCTAACCTTGGCTTATGGTATCCTAAGGGCTCTGTGTTCGATCTACTTGGGTATTCGGATTCGGATTACACCGGTTGCAAGGTAGACCGAAAAAGCACTTCGGGGATATGTCAATTCCTTGGACGGTCCCTAGTGTCTTGGAGCTCTAAGAAGCAAAATTGTGTAGCCCTTTCCACCGTCGAGGCTGAGTATGTTGCAGCCGGCGTATGTTGCGCTCAACTACTTTGGATGAGGCAAACCTTAGAAGATTTCAGATGTCAATTCACCAAGATACCTCTCTTATGTGATAACGAGAGTGCCATAAAACTCGCAAATAAGCCAGTTAGTCACTCTAGAACCAAACACATAGACATTCGTCATCACTTCTTGAGAGACCACGAATTAAAAGGAGATATCGCAACTCGCCATGTGAGCACCGAAAAGAAACTAGCCGATATCTTCACTAAGCCTCTCGATGAGACAAGGTTTTGTGCTTTGCGTAGTGAGCTATACTTGATTCCCGTAACGTGGTTTGAACTATAGCACACATTTGTTTGTCCACCTAGCGACTTAGGCAAAACTTTGAAAAATCTCAATTATGTGCTTCAAAACCAATTTTGAAAGAAACTTGAGTATGGTGGTCATAGTATGATTGATGATTTGCTTACTAATCATCATATGGCAAGGGTATATGTCTACAAGTGCATAAATATATAGTACAACAGTGGCATAGACCCTCACTTCCTGGCTAGGCCGGCAGTGCCGGACCTAAGTCCGGCAGTGCCGCGACTTAAGGGACCCAAGCCTGTCGGGCCCAAGTCCTAGCTCTCGGGTTTCTCTTTTATTCCCTGCCCAAACTCGAGGGGATACCATCCCAAGTCATATCCCCTCAACAGAACTCTCTCCCTCTCCTCTCTCAACCCAAGGTGACCTAGGGAGTCCGAAGGTCCCTCTCTTCTTCCCCGGCAGTGCTGCCCCTTTGGAGGTGCTGCCATTGGAGGAGGTGTGGAGGATCTTCCTCCTTGCGTCAAGCTCCGTTCAAGCCCGACCTTCTTCATCCTCACCCCTTTCTTTCAAAGATGGATGCCGGAGGATCGATGAGTGGTGCAAGAGGAAAAGGGCCAAGGACAAAGGCTCGTACTCCCATAGTTGATGATGGACTTAATCCAAGGCAGAGGATTATTCAGGAGGAGGAGTTACAAAGGGCAGGAAGAACAATCAGAGAAGATGTTTGCCCTAGGACACCTCCAGATTTGGGATTGTTCAATGGTTTTCATCTTGTTCACCATCCTGAGGAGGTTCATCCTAGAGAGCCTCAGGACAACTATGCAAGGCCAAGGGTGAGCTACCAAAATTAGTCACGGACAGTCCAAGAGAAAAGGGCCATCTATCCCTATGATGTGCCAAAGGACATGAGAGTGGACTACAGGTTCTGGAATACCTTTCACTCAGATTATTATTCCACTGTCCTCTTCCATGCTACCAAGCCCAAGATCATCAAGATGAAGTATGTTGATTGGGAGCACCTGGAAAACAAGAGAGACCATGTATTTGACAGAGTCATTGATCAGTGCAAGGAGCTTGGCATGTATCACTGGATGAGATTCCAAAATGGCTGGAACACAGAGATCATCCACCAGTACTATTCCACTTACTATCTTGATAGGGAGAACATGGTGATGCATTGGATGACAGAGGGCATGCACTACAGATTGGACTATGTGACTTTTGCCCGTCTCCTAGGCTTTGGGAGGATGATAGAGCATGCTCCAATATTCATGATGAAAGAGGGATAACCAATGAGGAAATCTCACAGCTTTACATTGAGCCAGAGCATGCAGATGGTCTTGTGAAGGGGTTGGGGAGTAAGTACTATATCTTGAACAACCTTTTCAGGACTACTCTCTATCCCAAGGTGGGATCTGCTTCAAACCTCTATAACACATCCAAGAATGTGCTAAGGAGGATGAGAGGTGGAGCACCACCTTTCTCAGTTGCACGGTTTCTGTGGGATGAGATCTTCATTGCTGCTAATGATGCTAGGAAGGGGCTTCCCTATGCTCCCTACCTGATGTTCATAATTGAGATGGTGACTGGACGGATCTACAATAAGGACATTGTCCATGAGTCTTACAGAGTAGGGAAGGAAGTGCATGCTACTGCTATTCAGGAGCAGGTGACTCCTCCTAGAGCTAGTATCAGGGCAACAGCTTCAGAGCGTCCTGAGTCTTCCAGAGCAGCAGCTACCAGAGGCAGGAAAAAGGGTAAGCTTGGCAGGATTCTAAAGAAGATCTTTGCTGGCATTTGTTATGCCAATGACCATGCTTACCAGACCAGGCTAGAGATCAGACAGCTCAGACAGGAGCAGGGCCTCAGACAGATACCTCCTCCTACACCTCCACCTCAGCTCAGTGAGGAATCTACCTATGATGAGGATGATGAGGATGAGGAGGAGGATGATGATGAGGAGGAGATTCAGCAGTCACAGACTCGGAGATGCAGCAAGCGTGCATCAACTCCTAGTGTTCACTTCACTTCAGCTCCAGATGATGATGATGAGGAAGATGAAGATGATTGTCACACCCATTTTTAAGAACAAAAACAAGTGCATAAAAGTCTCATCTGCACCCCAGGAATAGTCGCACACATGAGTTGACAAATCATAAAAGTACCATCACAGTGATTATTACATAGCAAATAAATATTCATTACATAGTCTGAAGCAAATAACTTTAACTAAACGAAGATATCTGCGGAAGCTCCAAAGGGACTGGTTGACTGGTTGACATCAAGTCTAGTACTCATTACGGTAATCATCAACCCAATTTTCATCTGTGGTGTTTGAATGCAAGAGTGAGCACATACATACTCAACAAATATAACACGGGGTTCATGAAGCTCAAAAGGGTATGCATGGTTCATAGCGGTGAGCATTTTAAGTAGATCAAATTCATATTAATATCAATAATTGCCAAGGTGATTTGCATAAGCTCAAATATCCATGATCATAAAGTAAATGACAATGATACAATAAATAAATAACACTTGCGTAAGCCACATAGAAATAAGAACCCAATAATTCTATGAGTTTTCCGAGCCGCTCGTGTCCGTGAGCACGGCTATCATGATAGTTTTTAACTCTGATCAGAGGTGTACAACTTTACCCACGAGTCGTGTTGCCCATTTGCCCGGGATCATGACTCCCAAAACACTACCGAGGTGAGCGGGCAGGGTACACTATGAAACCTTTCAAGGGTTCGTCTAACAAGTTAGGGTCGCAAGGTTTCTATGGCAGGGAGATATAGAGCCAACCTGTCCCAAGGTCACACTCCTTCGCGGCTATGCCCATAGATTAGGAACCACACTATACCCGTCTCGGCACACCCCTTTCACGCCATAAAGGTAACCACTGAACGAGCTAGAAAAGGTCCCCATACTAAGCTAAAGCCAGAGCCATATAGACCTCGTGGTTGTACTGTATATCCCAGATTTTGCCGATAGATAAGCTCCTATAATCCATTGTTGCTAAAAAGCGAGTTTTACCATTATTGCATATAGTCATTAACAAATTAAGATCATGTACATCTTGTATGAGCGCTAGCAATGCTAATCATATATGGTGGATCAAATCATAGGTGACAAGGTATTCAGGATAACAATCACTAGGATCAATCTATGGTAAAACAAGGAATCATGCATATGAGTTATATAAATCATGAATAGGACAACAAGGATAATCCCATGTTATACTTGCCTTCTTCGAAATACTCCTACTGATCCTGCTGATCTTGATCAAAGAAAAACTCCGGCTCTTCAACCGGCTGCTCAACGTCTATACCGATCAACAAGCAACACCATACAATCAACGGGCAAACACGCACGAAGCAAACAAGACTATGATTATAACAATACACCAACAGTAAGAAAATAAGATGAAAAGTTTATAAAACTAATCTACGTATCACTACGATCACAACGATGTTTCGTGCACGAAAAACGGAGCTAAAACGACGAAGTTATGAATTAAACAAGTTTTCCTATATAAAACGGAGCTTGCGGCGCCTCTGCGGATGCGGTGAGGTTCGGTTAGGGCAACAGGGGCTAAATAGATGCGTTGCACGGGGGCGGTGTGCATAGGCAAAGGCTACCGGGCAGACGTCGAGGGTTAAGGGAAGCAATCCCGGGGAATTCGGAGGTGAGGAGGATTCGGACGATGAGTTCGACCGGGTCTTTGCTTCGACTCGCAGAGAAGAAAGGAAAGGGGAGAGAAGGGACTGACGCGTGGGGACAAGCTGTCAGTGGTACAGGAGTGGGAGCAAGGCATTCCCTGCTGCCAACTGGGCCGAGGGGGCAAGCCGGCCCACGCGAGGGAAAGAGATGAGGAGGCCCTTGCGGCTTTCTCTGGGCTGAGGTAAAGAAGGGGAGGGGAAAAAGGCCTGCGGGTGAAAGGGAATTGGGCTAGGAAGAGAGAAATAAAGAAAAGAAAGTTTTCTCAATTTCTAGACTTTGATTTCAAATGATTTTTCAAAAGCATTTTGAAATTCAGTTTTGGATATTTTTTTCAAAACCACTCAATACAAAACAACAGATGCACCAGCATGAATGCTCACTCATGTTTCTACATGACAAGTTTTTAATTCGCCAAACCATATATATTTTATTTAGATTAAATACATATATGCTAAAAGCATAACTAGATCAATTTAGCACTTTTCAAAACAATGCAAATTTTGGGGTGTTACAAAATCTACCCCCCCCCCCTTAAAAGAATCTCGTCCTCGATATTAGTTGGCTTACTCAAACAACTGCGGGTATGATTTCCTCAGATCATCTTCTCTTTCCCAAGTTGCCTCTGCCTCTGAATACCGATTCCACTGAACCTTACACATCTTAATCACTCTGCTTCTGGTTACTCTTTCTGCTGTCTCAAGAATCTTAATTGGATACTCTTCATAAGTCAAATCATCAGCAACATTAAGATCATCCAGAGGTATTTGCTCTTCTGGTACTCGCAAACACTTCTTAAGTTGCAACACATGAAACACATCATGAACTCCAGATAAATTCTCAGGCAGTTCTAACTGATAAGCAACTTCACCATGTCTGGCTAAAACTTTAAATGGTCCAACATACCTTGATGCTAGCTTACCTTTCATGTTAAACCTTTTCACATTTCTCATTGGTGATACTTTGAGATAGACATAATCACCAATATTAAAAGATAAGTCTCTTCTTCTATTATCAGCATAACTCTTCTGTCTCGACTGTGCTACTCTCAAACTTTCCCGGATCACTCTCACGTGATCCTCAGCATCTCTAAGTACATCAGCACCAAACACTTGTGTCTCACCTGTTTGATTCCAAAACAATGGTGTTCTACACTTACGACCATACAGTGCCTCAAACGGTACCATCTTGATGCTCTGCTGGTAACTGTTGTTGTATGAGAACTCTGCATAAGGAAAACTCTGATCCCAACTAGTACCATATTGCAATGCACAAGCTCTCAACATATCTTCCAATATCTGATTAGTTCTTTTCGTTTGACCATCTGTTTGAGGATGATATGCAGTACTAAAGTTCAACTTAGTTCCCAAAGCTCTATGTACACTATGCCAAAAATTTGAAGTGAACTGAGTACCTCTATCAGACACAATCTTCTTTGGAACTCCATGCAAACATACTATCCATTCCATATACAACTCTGCTAACTGAGCACCATTGTACTTTGTCTTGACTGGTAAAAAGTGAGCTACCTTGGTCAGACGATCAACTATTACCCAAATAGAATCATAACCTCGCTGGGTACGGGGTAACCTAACAATGAAATCCATACCAACTTCTTCCCACTTCCATTCAGGTATCTTCATAGGTTGCAACAATCTAGCAGGTCTCTGATGTTCAGCTTTAACCCTCTGACAGGTATCACACAAAGCTACATACTCAGCTACATCTCTTTTTAATCCAACCCACCAAAATTTCTCCTTCACATCCATATACATCTTAGTACTACCAGGATGAATAGAATAAGTAGACTCATGAGCTTCACGCAAAATCATTTGCCTTAAAGCTTTATCATCAGGTACACATAAACGATTACCAAACCACAAAGTTCCATTATCATCCATGCGGAAACTAGGTGACTTACCAATTACCAGATTCTCTGCTATCTCCTTCAGCTTCTCATCCTGCAACTGACCTTTTCAGATCTCCTGTTCAAGTGTAGGTTCCATCACCATCTCTGCTGCATTGACAATGAAACCCAAGTTCAAGCATTCAAACTCATCACACAACTCATCTAACATGGCTGACATAAGCAACTCATGAACTCCACTCTTCCTGCTGAGAGCATCTGCAACCACATTAGCTTTCCCAGGGTGATAATGCACATCTAGATCATAATCCTTGATCAGTTCTAACCATCTGTGTTGTCTCAAGTTCAGATCAGACTGGGTGAAGATATATTTCAAACTCTTATGATCAGTATATATGTCACACTTATGCCCAATCAGATAGTGTCTCCATATTTTCAAAGCATGTACTGCCGCAGCAAGTTCTAAATCATGAGTAGGATAATTCAATTCATGTTTCCTCAACTGCCTAGATGCATAAGCAACAACTCTACCTTCTTGCATAAGAACACATCCCAAACCAGTACGAGAAGCATCACAATAGATAGAGAAACTCTTACTCATATCTGGCAGTATCAACACAGGTGTTGTAGTCAACCTCTTCTTCAACTCTTCAAAGTTGGCTTGGCATTGATCAGACCACACAAACTTGGCATTCTTCTCCAATAAGGCTATCATAGGCTTTGCGAGTTTTGAAAAGCCTTCAATGAATCTTCTATAGTAACCAGCTAAACCAAGAAAACTGCGAATCTCAGTAACACTAGTTGGTGGTTTCCAATTCAGTACATCTCTCACCTTGCTAGGATCAACAGAAATACCTCCATTAGAGACAACATGACCAAGGAAAGAAACTTCCTTCAACCAGAACTCACACTTGCTTCGCTTAGCATACAACTTGTGATCTCTAAGCTTCTGCAATACCAATCTCAGATGTTCAGCATGTTCTTCCTCAGTTTTAGAGAACACCAGTATATCATCAATGAACACAACCACAAACTTATCCAAATACTCCATAAACACCTTATTCATCATGTACATAAAGTATGCAGGAGCATTGGTCAATCCAAATGACATAACAGTATACTCATACAGACCATACCTTGTGGTGAAAGCTGTCTTTGGAATATCACTAGCACGGATCTTCAATTGATGATATCTAGATCGAAGATCAATCTTTGAGAACACACAAGCACATCTCAACTGATCAAACAAATCATCAATTCTGGGTAAAGGATACTTGTTCTTGATGGTAACCTCATTGAGCGATCTATAATCAACACATATCCTCTGACTACCATCTTTCTTATCAACAAAAATAACCGGTGCACCCCATGGTGAAGAACTAGGACGAATGAAACCTTTTTCTTGCAATTCTTTTATTTGTTTCTTAAGTTCTTCTAGTTCTTTTATCCCCATTCTATATGGTCGTTTAGCTATGGGTGCAGTACCAGGTAATAACTCAAAAGAAATTCAATGTCTCGGTCGGGTGGCATACCTGGCAGTTCATCTGGAAAGACATCCTGGAATTCATTCACCACTGGATCATCCTAATTAATTCCATCATCAATCTGGTTCACAACGGCTATCTCTGGTTGCTGCATAACTACATCAACACTGATCTGGTCACCCTTCGGTGTAACAAGAGATACCGTCTTCTCTTTGCACTAGATCACTGCCTGATGTGCTTTCATCCAATCCATACCCACAATCACATCAATACCAGAACTCCTCAGCACGACTGGACTAATCAAAAAGTCTACCCCCCTTAAGGTTAGATTAACTGAGGGGCATTTATGAGCAACTTGTATAGGTCCTCCGGGTGAACTTACTAACATGTGGTTCTTCATAGCTATCATGGGTACGTTATGTATGGTAACAAATGCTTGTGAAATAAAAGTATGCGATGCTCCAAAATCAAAAAGAACAGAGGCAGGGATGGAGTTGATGTCAAACGTACCCAACATGACCTCTGGGGCCTCCTGAGCTGAAGCGACAGATACATGATTCACCCTTCCAGAGCCAGGAGTTGCTTGAGGTCTTCCTCTGCTGCCACTGTCATTGTTCTGGTTCTGCTTCCTTGGACAGCTATGAGCATAGTGTCCAGGATCTCCACATCGATAGCATACTCTTGGAGTGCTGGGCTGAGGTGCACTATTCCTAGCAGGAGTAGAGCTGGGGGTACCTTGACGAGGAGTATGAGTTCCACTCTGAAACTGATAAGGCTTGCGCGGCTGATTCTGAGCATTACCCTGTTGGTACTGAGGCCTTTGCTGATTCGGATTGCGATTCCACTGGCTAACAGGCCCTTGGTACCTCTGCTGAGAACTAGTATGAGAGTTGGAGCGGGGGCGAGTATTGCTCCCAGATGATTGTGCTATCATCTTCCTCTTCTTGTCCATGTCCTTGCGCTCATTGTCAAGCACAATGGCACGGTTCACCAGCGTCTGAAAGTTTGGGTACACATTACCCTTCAGCTGCAGCCTCAAATCATAGTAGATTCCCTTCAGGAAGTGACGCTGTTTGTCGGCATCTTCTCTCACTTCATTAGGAGCATAGCGAGCCAGTTGAGAGAATTTATTATGGTACTCACTAACCGACATCTGCCCCATTCTGAGATTGCGGAACTCCTCTTGCTTGAGCTCCATGATACCCTCTGGAATGTGACGAGCCTTGAAGTCTCTGGAGAAGTCATCCTAGGTGATAGCAGGGGCATTCGCAGGATGTGCAGCTTGGTAAGATTCCCACCATGTCTGAGCTCCACCTTGGAGCTGACCAGAAGCATACAACACCTTCTCCTGGTCATTGCACTGAGCAGTGTTGGGTTGTTTCTCCACTGCCCTCAACCAAGCATCTGCTTCCAAGGGATCAGCAGCGTGAGAGAACACCGGGGGATGACATTGAAGGAATTCCCGGCGCTTGTTGACAGGGGCGGCTGCTGGGTTCGGCGGGTTCTGCATGAACTGCATCATAGTTTGCATCAGTTGTCCTTGCATCGCCATCAACTCCTCAGTGGTCATGGGTGCCGGAGGAGGTGGTGGCGGTGGATTCCTGTTGGAATGAGGCATTTGTGCTCCAAAACACAAATAATTATGCTTAGAAACATTACTTATACCTTCAAAACCATATTATATGCAAATCTGAAATTTTCTGGACGAGAGATTCTGACAACACTGCAGTAAAACGACCATAAATCAAGTTACAGATATCCGATGGAGTTTGTTCTGGACTTTTTGGAAAGGTCTCGAAATTCTCTACAACTTTGTCTCAACTGACATTCCCAGATTCAGAATATAAAATTGTGTAAAACAGCAAAGAACAGCTTCTATTTCAGGTTCCAGACTGCGCAGAAACATCGACTTGCAACAGGCATATCCCTTAAAATATAACAGCTATAAGGGTGATTCCAGTTGTACATGAACCATGGGTAAGTCTAGTTGTTCCCAGAAAAATTTCATGAATTTTGCATCAACAGATCTCAAGATATAACAGAAACACTGCAGACTGCTCCAGAAAATAGCAAGGACAGAGACAGGGTAAACCCACCCCAACTATATGTATGGCATTACCTATTTATTATAAACTTTGGAAACTTGTAGGTATAACCACAAGGTTCCAGCAATAAATACAAAGATCCAAATCACACATTCACATAATGGCAAATAATCCAAGCACAAAGGGTTCACAAAACACGAAAGACTCGATTAACGATACTATTCACATTTCTGCTCAATTGGTGGACATCCTAGGAAAGGGGAGATAAGTGATGAAAGACCATAAAGACTTTGAACAAGATGAGTCTAGAAACTTAGTAAAACCAAGAGAAACAAAATATACAAGGTGATAAGAAATAGTAGCTCAAGGGAAACTATCAAGGAGGTGATAATCGGACAAGGATTGAGAAATAATCAATTCAAAGGGCAAGGTTGTAGAAAATAATATTTGTAGCAATCTAAACTTTAGATAGAGACTAGAGCTACTAGGCTTGCATCCTACAATCAACACAAACTCTGATACCAAATTTGTCACACCCGTTTTTAAGAACAAAAACAAGTGCATAAAAGTCTCATGTGCACCCCAGGAATAGTCGCACACATGAGTTGACAAATCATAAAAGTACCATCACAGTGATTATTATATAGCAAATAAATATTCATTACATAGTCTGAAGCAAATAACTTTAACTAAACAAAGATATCTGCGGAAGGTCCAAAGGGACTGGTTGACTGGTTGACATCAAGTCTAGTACTCATTGCGGTAATCATCAACCCAATTTTCATCTGTGGTGTTTGAATGCAAGAGTGAGCACATACGTACTCAACAAATATAACACGGGGTTCATGAAGCTCAAAAGGGTATGCATGGTTCATAGCGGTGAGCATTTTAAGTAGATAAAATTCATATTAATATCAATAATTGCCAAGGTGATTTGCATAAGCTCAAATATCCATGATCATAAAGTAAATGACAATGATACAATAAATAAATAACACTTGCGTAAGCCACATAGAAATAAGAACTCAATAATTATGTGAGTTTTCCGAGCCGCTCGTGTCCGTGAGCACGGCTATCATGATAGTTTTTAACTCTGATCAGAGGTGTACAACTTTACCCACGAGTCGTGTTGCCCATTTGCCCGGGATCATGACTCCCAAAACACTACCGAGGTGAGCGGGCAGGGTACACTATGACACCTTTCAAGGGTTCGTCTAACAAGTTAGGGTCGCAAGGTTTCCATGGCAGGGAGATATAGAGCCAACCTGTCCACGATCACACTCCTTCGCGGCTATGCCCATAGATTAGGAACCACACTATACCCGTCTCGGCACACCCCTTTCGCGCCATAAAGGTAACCACTGAACGAGCTAGAAAAGGTCCCCATACTAAGCTAAAGCCAGAGCCATATAGCCCTCGTGGTTGTACTGTATATCCCAGATTTTGCCGACACATAAGCTCCTATAATCCATTGTTGCTAAAAAGCGAGTTTTACCATTATTGCATATAGTCATTAACAAATTAAGATCATGTACATCTGGTATGAGCGCTAACAATGCTAATCATATATGGTGGATCAAATCATAGGTGACAAGGTATTCAGGATAACAATCACTAGGATCAATCTATGGTAAAACAAGGAATCATGCATATGAGTTATATAAATCATGAATAGGACAACAAGGATAATTCTATGTTATACTTGCCTTCTTCGAAATACTCCTGCTGATCCTGTTGATCTTGATCAAAGAAAAACTCCGGCTCTTCAACCGGCTACTCAACGTCTATACCAATCAACAAGCAACACCATACAATCAACGGGCAAACACGCACGAAGCAAACAAGACTATGATTATAACAGTACACCAACAATAAGAAAATAAGATGAAAAGTTTATAAAACTAATCTACGTATCACTACGATCACAACGATGTTTCGTGCACGAAAAACGGAGCTAAAACGACGAAGTTATGAATTAAACAAGTTTTCCTATACAAAGATATTAATTTAAATCTAATCACGAAATTGAACATTTTAAAATCTAACTAACTGTGGTACTAACATGTTATTACAAATCTAACGAAATTCGAACGGGTGAAAACGGATTTAAAATGAGCAAGTTATAAGCATTTGAAATCGAGTGGCAAAACTGTAAATAAGGATTTTTCATTTATTTTGAAATAAAAACAGATCCAATGGAGATTACACTTTTCAGCGGCGAAAACGTATTCAATGAGGGCGCCATGGATGGCGGGTTGATAGACAAAGAACCCGAGGGGCTCTTATACAAGATTGCCAGACGAAGGGGTATTGGTGTCTGTGATCCGTCCGATCTGAGATGGGCGGTCACGATTAGAAAGGGGGAGAGGAACAGAGGGTGGCTGCCGGGAACAGGAGCCGGCGCGGCGGCGCTCCATTGCTGAAGCAGCTAGGCTCGGCGGCGCAATTGCGTAGGGGCCTACGGGCCACCAAATCGAGCACCGAAAAGTCCGGGAGACAGAGAGAGAAAACGCGAACTCACCTAGGGTGATTTCGGTGACTCGTGGAGCACGGAGGCGGCTGGCGACGCGACGGAGCGGGTGCGGCCTCCCTGCGACCGATGGTGAGTCGAGGTGAACACTCAGAGGCAAAATTGAGCGTGGGGTAGGGATCACGGAGTCCCAAACCTTGCTTTGGAGGAAGAGAATGGCCCGCAAGGGCGACAGAGGAGTTTGGTGGCGCGTTGAGGCGGCTCCCGATCCACTGTGTACGTCGGCAAGGTGATGAGAGTCATGACATGTGCAACTGAGTGGCGGGGAAGGTTCTAGGGGTCCCATACCTTGATTCGGAGGAAGTTGAGAGCTAGAGGTGGACGGAGGAGATCGATAGGGTGTCAATGGCGGTGGCAGAGCTTGCGGCGCCTCTGCGGATGCGGTGAGGTTTGGTTAGGGCAACAGGGGCTAAATAGATGCGTTGCACGGGGGCGGTGTGCATAGGCAAAGGCTACCGGGCAGACGCCGAGGGGTTAAGGGAAGCAATCCCGGGGAATTCGGAGGTGAGGAGGATTCGGACGATGAGTTCGACCGGGTCTTTGCTTCGACTCGCAGAGAAGAAAGGAAAGGGGAGAGAAGGGACTGACACGTGGGGACAAGCTGTCAGTGGTACAGGAGTGGGAGCAAGGCATTCCCTGCTGCCAACTGGGCCGAGGGGGCAAGCCGGCCCACGCGAGGGAAAGAGATGAGGAGGCCCTTGCGGCTTTCTCTGGGCTGAGGTAAAGAAGGGGAGGGGAAAAAGGCTTGCGGGTGAAAGGGAATTGGGCCAGGAAGAGAGAAATAAAGAAAAGAAAGTTTTCTCAATTTCTAGACTTTGATTTCAAATGATTTTTCAAAAGCATTTTGAAATTCAGTTTTGGATATTTTTTTCAAAACCACTCAATACAAAACAACAGATGCACCAGCATGAATGCTCACTCATGTTTCTACATGACAAGTTTTTAATTCGCCAAACCATATATATTTTATTTAGATTAAATACATATATGCTAAAAGCATAACTAGATCAATTTAGCACTTTTCAAAACAATGCAAATTTTGGGGTGTAACAATGATGATGATGATGACCACATGGAGGAGGACAGCGACTAGTTTGTAGTCTTTTTGCTTTGTTCTTTTCTCCTTTTTGGTGACTTGTTGCCAAAGGGGGAGAATTACTAAGTGAAGGGGGCACAACATTAAGTGAAGGGGGTACAACATCTTTCGACGGTCATAGAGGAGCTGGAGCTAGTTATCTTAGTTTCTAGTTAGTGAGATGAGAAAGCAACATTCAAAAACTATTTTATTGTAATATTGTCACTTAAGTACTTGATTTGTGTTATTTGTGGACATGTACTCTCTCATATATATCATGATTGTCTTAGTGTGCATTTAGTTTATCTTTATATTGTGTTGTGTGGTTGTGCTCAAGCTTCCGCAGCCTTGCTGTTGGTAGCTAGGCCGGCAGTGCCGGGCTTCAGGCCGGCAGTGCCAGACTGCTGTAACAGTAGGCCTTCTGATGTGTTGGAGACAGGTTTGCATCTACACGTATATACTTGTGACACCTTTTTCAGCACCCCACAGCAGCCATGGATGTAGGGAGACCCTACTTCACTCCAATGTGTGAATCTTGGCCTTTCATGCCAAGTTTGGAAATTCAAATTCTCATTCACATATTTAGGGGGAGCTCCTACACCCATGACTTGCATTGTCTTAGATTATTATTCACTTTTGTAAGTTCTAAGTGTGCTTGTCATCAATCACCAAAAAGGGGGAGATTGAAAGTGCAATCAAGCCCTAAGTGGGTTTTGGTGACATGACAACATATTTAGAAGACTAATGCGACTTTGCAAGTATGACAAGTAGGTTAAACTTAAGGAGGTTGATGAACAGGTTAGCGGACCCCTCCAATTACAAAAGTGTATGGCAACAAGCTCAATGGTGTTTAATTCATTTTATACTTTGAAATTGAGTTAGGTATGCCGTACTATTAAGAGGGATTATACACGCATGCCAACAAGTGAACCAAATGCAATATCTATCCAGACATATCACACCTCCACATACATAGAGCAAATCAGCCAACTATTCGTTGATCCATCTGTTGTTGTCTCTGCCAGGCCGGCAGTGCTGGCCTCCAGGCCGACAGTGCCGGGCAGGCCGGCACTGCCGCGACTTGTTCTTCTCATTGGACAATGAAGGGGTATTTCTTACCCCCTCACTCTCCCCCAACGGCTAGTTCTATCATTCTCATTCTCATTCTTAGACTTCGTAAGAACAGAAAAGAAGCTCTCTTCTAGCTCTCCCCTTCTCCTTTGGTGCTCAACCACTCTCCTCCATTGATTTGCAATCAACCTTTGAGAGATTGAGCCTCCAAGCTTGAGAAGAAGCTTCTCCCTCGGATCTTCAACTCCTACAAGCATTTGGTTTGCGTGGTGGCCGGCGGGTTTGAGTTCTTTACTCTTGGAGCTTTGCTCCTAGCCGGCTAGAGGTTGCCCTTGAGCTTGCCTCCTTCGTGTGGCAGCCTAGGAAAGTTTGTATCACCCTACTATTGCTAATACATTCCTCTCATCTCAAGAGTTCACTCTCTTGGCTTGAGACCGAGGAAAGAGCTAGCCTTTGTGGCGAGCTTGAGCCTTGTGTGGCGCACCTCAACAACGTGGACGTAGACAAGTCTTGGTGGCGAGCTGAACCACGGGTTAAATCTTGTGTCCCCTTGTGATTGTCTCTATACTTTGATATATATTGTTTGCAAGGTGATTTCTAGGGTTTGAACCCGATCTACTCGGTGGGTGTGTTGCTACCACTTTCAGGTGATGTTAGAGGTTCCCTACACCTCTAGGAAGGTTTTTATTCAAGCACAATTTACATTCTCAGTTTACATTTTGAATTGTGCACATCTCTGTTCTGGTGACCATCACTACTGCCCTTAGCCCAACAGTGTCGGCCACCCCGGCAGTGCTGGACTTGAGCCCGGCAGTACCGACCTCCGCTGACAGAAACTTGTCAAGTTGTTTTAAACATGCCTATTCACCCCCCTCTAGGCTAATCAGGTCCTTACAAAAGAACTCATGTTTCTTTTTTCAATGTCTGGCTAAAACTTGTAACTAATCTTTCTCTCTTATACTAACTTCAAATTGCTTGATATTTTTTCTAAAATTTTATAAATCTTGCTCTATCAATTTATTATGTTTTTACATCTATTATTATAGTCATCTTTTCTTATGATCATTTCAAATTTTGAATTTCAAAAAATAACGACGCCAAGCAATATTTTAAAATATCAAATGATATCAGCTAAAGAAGTCCTCAACAACAAAGTAATAGAACTTATCAAGATCTACAACTTTTATTTTGATCATTTCTTCATCCGAGAAAGTGGTAATAAACATTTTTATAAATACCACATCTCTCATACAGTTTCATATATGTGAGAGATTTATGAATAATGTATATATACTACCACTTTATTGGATGAAGAAATAGATAAAATAAAAGTTACAGATCTAAAAATGTTATACAACTTTATAGTTGAGAACTTATTCATTTGAAATCATCATGTTAAGAAAAACTACGTTTGAATTTTTTAAATTTGAAATTCAAAATTTTGAAACAACGTTAGATGTAGAAACAACTGAAAAAGTTATACAATTTTATAATTAACAATTTTTTGATTTGAAATCATCTTGTCAAATAAAAGTATGTTTGAGTTTATCACATTTGTAATTTATTTTTTAAAACGATCTTGGATGGACAAACAATAAAAATAAAAGTCGTAGATCTTAAAAAGTTATACAAATTTATAGTTGACAACTTTTTCATTTGAATTCTTTTAGAGTATAAAATAATTAATTTAAATTTGATTTAGGATAACACGACAATAAAGAAAATCCATTATATACACCAGTGAGTGCAAGTTGTATTATTTAGAGGAGTAGCACGTGAGGATGAAGTCGTGAGTTTAAATCCTAGCCGTCGTAAAGTGCATAGATCAAGTTGGTGGCTAACTAGTGGAACCCTCCTAAGATAAAAAAAAAAGGTTTGTTATTTTTTTTTTCTCGCATTCAAACGCTACTACAAATCATGATATGGAGATGGGTGGTAAACTACCCCTATAAATCAAGGGGCTATAGGAACCAAGTATTAGATGAAGGTTAGTAGAGGAACTAGTATTAGAGAGATCAAAACGTCTTGATAACAGTTTTACAGATAAAATCAATCCAATATACCCCTGGAGCATACACATTGTAAGATTATCAGATTATATACAAGACGGACTCATGACTGACCGACAAGGTAGGCCGCGCGCGCGCATCGGCGTCAGTGCGTCACCACTCCCTGCCCAGGATCATCTCGGCGGCCGTGCCCATAGCCTCGGGCCCGGCGCGGCGGAGGAGCGCCACCGCGAGCTCATCCTCGCCCCAGTGCCGGAGGCCGCTGCAGAGGCGCTTGAGCACCTTCAGGTCCACCTCCTGCACCCAGCACGGGGTGCACTCCACCACGAGCCCCAGGAAGCCAGAGACGTAGGCGCGCCACAGGGAGGGGTCGCAGCCCAGGGAGAAGTTGCCGTCCAGCGCGCTGGCCAGGAACCCCAGGTGCGACCGCGTGACTCTCTCGCGGCGCCTGGACACGGGCGTCGGGTCGATGCCCCAGGCGAACATCCCCGAGTACACCGCGAGGTAGGCCAGCGCGTGCCCGCCCAGCTTGTACACCATGCCTCCGCTGGCGCCGCCCTGGTCCAGGTCCTGCACGGCCAGGAACCAAGACGGCAGCATCTCCTGGATCAGAGACTGGACCAGAGCCGTGCCGCCGGATAGCCAGACGAGCGTCGCTCCCAGCGATGCCGCCACCTTCACCTGCGTCATTGCAGCCGAAAGAGATACCTGGCCATGCCTCATCCCGTACTTGGTCTTCTTTACTTTGTTGTCTGACCGATGTCTGGGCACAGTTGTTTCCGCGATATCCTTCACTGAAAGCATCAGGAGGGAGAGTATGTCCTCCGCGAGTATGGAGCAGTCCTTGATGCACCGGAATATCCGGAGGTAGAGTATTCCTGGTGCAACTGGTGAGTGACCACCAGGGCAGTACCCGTGGCCCAGAAGGCTGGCGACGCCTCCACAGCTGCATACTGATGTCGACGACATGCCAAGGGTACCGGCGAAGCAGCTTCGCAGGAGCTGGACGACTGCCTCGTTGTTGTGGTGGAACACCGTGCGCGAAGCAGAAAATATTAGGAAATCGCTCCATCGCTTCACCTTCTGGGTCCACAGTGCTGCGACGATTGCCATGCTTGGCCAAGGGCAGCTTGCAGCGAGGTTCTCTAGAGCTGGACCAGCAAGGTTGAGGAAACGCTCTGATGCCTTATCAAGCTTGTATGTGATTGTGAGGCTCACGAAAGCAGCCAATGGCAATGGAAGTGTACCCGAAGAACTTCCTCCTGCAATACATGAGACCTGGATTAGTACTCTGCATGAAACTTGGTACGCTGGCTGTAGCAATGGCAGGAAATAAACAGGAACCAGCACCTGTAACTAGCCTTGGAACATCAACACCAGTAGCAGCTACGATTTTCTTGATGTGCTCATCAACCATGGATAGGTTTGCAGATGGGCTAGGCCAATCTGACCCATTCATGGATGCAGGCTTCCAGACACCCCGCGTTACCTCAGCGGAAAAGTAGCTTACTATTGTAGCAAGAGATGCAGGCAAGAAATCAGCCAGATCCTTCAGGCCTGAAAAATGAGAAGACTCGATTCAAAACCTGACCCTGAATGAGCATGTTCTAACATAAAGGTTAGATTAGAAGCTACAATTCAGTATTGAACACAACCGACCTGTGGCCAGTTCACGTGGAAATAGTCTTCCATGGGAACAAGCAGTGAGAGCGGCATCAACCACAAATGGAACAGCCTCCAGAATCTCCCAAGCTGGCAACTGAGGCCAAAGATGTGAATCGTCCACACCAGGTCCGGAAGAATTACTTATGCTGCTACTTCCAGATAAAGAACCTATAGATGTGCCTCCTTTATTGGCCTTTCTGAACATCTGATTAAGAAGGCTGTCCACATTGTTTCGTACAGGTGTCCCATGAGCAAGTCCAGATAGAGTTGAGGCCAGACAAGCTTGGTGTTGCCGGTACCATAACTTCAACTTTGGAAACGAGTCCATAAAAATAGGATTCCCAGATGATAGGTGTGAAGTTGATACTTGTGATTGCCTTTGTCCGTTTCGTTGTTTTGTCAAAGTGCTGGAAGATAAAACCTGGGAATTCCGCAACAGCAGAAGATACTCAGGAGTTAGCTGCGAGCCAACTGGAGCCCCATCTCCCATTATGCAATACTCAAGTGGTGGATGGTTAAACTTCCAGAGTCTCAACAGAAGAATGAATGCATTCGAGAAGACTGTGTGAGCAGATATTTCCTCTCCAGTTCTCAGTGTCCAGGAAACACTTGGTGAAAGACACCCAAATACTTCACAGATTGCCATGAGAGCAGCAGCCAGCTCTGGAATCTAGTGATACAGAGAGAAAAAGTTCAGTATCCAAAGATAATATAGACTTCTGAGTGGAAGTCAATGTAAGTGGCTATGTTAACCATACCAGGCCATGGAATGAGAAGATTGGAGCATAGTCCACTGCCGATATTCCTGAAAGAATAACATTGAGCATTGGACCAAGCTTTATCAATTGGCTCTCTCTTCCAGAATAATCGATTGGATCAGATGGTGAGAGCAGTTTAACAACTAACCTCACTGTATGCTCCTACAAGGCAGGAAACCACAACATTTGAATATGAATTACCTCAAGACAGAGAGATGTTATATTGGTTCTGGCAATGCATGCTACCATGTACATAGTATTTTTTTTAAATTAATCAGTGATAGGGTCAATATTAGTCATACTATGGACCTGAAAATTGCAGCATACTAACCTGAAAATTCCAACCCCGTAAAAGGGTGGCTCCACATAAAACAGTGGCAGCAGAAATGCTGTCGTCATCTGACCCATCAATTGCAACTTCAAATAACTTGTCAACCTCTGCCAAGCTTCCATCAAGTTTATGAGCTTCATTCAGTGTTTATTACCATAACAATGTATGAGAATTAACAAATACGATAATATTGAGATATAGGGATATTAATAGCTCAGCCCTAGTGTGATTTTTTTTTAATGTACACCATTGTACAGTGCAAGTTCTTATTTTGATTTTTGTTTCTTTTTGGAGAAAGCAAACATAACAGTTACATGCTCCCCCCCCCCCCCCCCCCCCCCCCCCCCCCTTTTTTTCAAACAATGCAGGAGAGCTACATGCTTTCTATTAAAGGAGAGGGGAAAAGGACCAATTACAATGCCATAAGGCAAGACTTATGCTTATTATGGTCAAACATTCTTTTTTTTAAAAAAAGAATCAGGGAAGAGAGCTGCTGATTATATAAAAGAAGGCCAGACTGGGTAGCACACAGCACAACTGAACCAACCAAAACAACAAAGGCAGGTTGGAATTGTCACACATTTTTTACTATTTAGGAATCACGATTATGCAAAGATATCCATTTTTCCCCGCGCGCGCATTGTACACACCTGGAAGCAGGAGTTGATACCAACATATTAACCAGTGGTTGAGTCAGTGGTGCTCCATTCATGAAAGATGACCACCCAGCAAGTTGGCTAGGGAGTGAATGAGATGCAGAGTTGTCATGATTACTGATATAACCAGGCCAATAGTAAGCTGATGTATCCAGCAACTGCCTTGAGATACATGACTCCACAATCAAATGTCGCATATTTCCGGCTGACAAAATTAAAACATGATTTGTTAAGACTACCTTACATCCATAACTAGAAGGTCAATCTAGAATGTCAATCATATGTGTAATTCAAAAATAAAATATTTTAAGAGAAGCCACATACTATAGTTCATCCCATTGACATTATCCATGTAGCCATTGTTTATACTGATTCCCGAAATGAACATTGCAGCTTTAGTAGCAGCCTGATTAGCTGCTGGGATGACACATGAAGGAGGAACAAGCAAGCTTTCATAATCACCAAGTATCTGTAAGCTTAGCATCAATTCGTTGCGTAGATTACCAATTGCTTTCTTCCCATTCACATGACTGTTGAGTTCTGTTTCATTGCAAAGTGAATCTGCTTCCATAATTATGTCAGCAATCGCAAGTGTTGTGATAGACAACAACATGCACAGCCGTGTGTCTAGGTGAGGTACAGGACCTTCAATTGGTTCTCTTTCCTGCTTGTTTCAAACGATCAAAGATTAGGATGTGAGGCATTATAAGGCTGTCTCAAATCTGAATAACTGAGTGAAGATTCAAGACTCACTCTTTGTACAAGGCGAAGTGAAGCTACCCAGAGGGCCAAGAAAGCATCATGCCAAGTTGACCTATTGACTGCTTGAAGAGCCTTGACCAAACCTGCAATTTCCAGTCATTCAGATTAGCAGCAGCCCAAAGCAAAAAAAAAAAAAAAAAAAAAGGAAATGGCTTTATCATTCAAGATAACCAAGGAGTTTGTTTCTATTGATGAATGAAATTACCACTTAAAATCTCAATGGAATTTGTTGCAGCGATTGAACCATCTAGACAATCCTCAAGATACATATCGATAGGAATCCATAGTGCAAAATAGCTAGCACCAAGGCATCGTCCATTTGGTGAAGATAGAGGGTTACAAGCCACTGTTGGGTGGAATCTTTTATGCATATTATGTTTAGTTTCTCCATATGCATTGCAATCACCTGCAATCAAATGCTGAAATGGTTCCAAGGATAATGCTGAATTTTGCAAGGTAGATGAGTTTGTTGCAAGTAAGTGCAACCGATTAGTAAATGCCCCCCAGTGAGATTGCCTGAAACAGTTGAGATTGTTGACAATGTTATATTAAATAAAAACTGCAATATTTTGCATAAAAAAACGAACTGCATTTATATTCCATTGTCGCATGTTCAGTGAGAATATCTCTTTACCATCACTTTAACTATTAATAAGAACATAAAATGACTAGGTTTCAGTCATGAAGTTCTAGTAAAACTACTGTAGAACTTAAATGTTTACATTCACCCATCAGTCTATCAGACCATCACAAAGCTTGAGTCCCAATCCCATGGTGGCTGCAGTTTTTCACAAAACTTTTCTTGGTTATTTAAGAAGGCAAATCAAATATCACTAGTGTAGTCAGTGTTACCTTTTCTTTTCCTTTGCATAACCCTAAGCGCTTCTACAACATTAGCTTAAATGTTTGCATTAGAGAAAAATACACAACGAATATTCTATGATACATTGGTTATGTTACTGGCAAAATCTTGAGCAATTACTTATACCTCCCCAAACCCGAAACCCACACAAACAGGTAAGCTTGAGTAAAGTTTATGTGGTCATGAGCCTATGAGATGAAGATCTAGTTTGTTATTTGATTGATTGATTTGAAAACAAATTCCTAATGACCCATCAGCAAAAAGATGAATTCATCATTTCCAAATGATAAAAAATAAAGACCTGAAACAACTCAGTAAAAGAGTACTTCAAGTTGAAAAGCCATACATGTTTTCGCGTGCCAATGATAGGATACAAGTAATTACTTTATCACGAAGAAGATGCTCAATGAGCTCCATAGTTGTTACAGTGTTCATCTTCTGTAACTTTTCAATCTTTTCAGTTCTTTGTTCAGGAAAAGTTCCTTCAAATGTGCTCACATCTTCAGGCCTTGTTGGCCATTGAGTTTTCTTCTCTGGAATTAACTCTAGCAGGCCCTCATCATCCAAAACAACATCAACCAACTGCCATATAATACAAAGAGCGAAATGGACAACAAAAACCCCTGGTTCACATGTAGAGATGCCAAATATCTTGGAAAGTTTAAGGTTCCCTTCTATTAGATCCATGATCCTGCAAACATAAGAAAGGCTTTAGCAAGGGCCTCTTGTTGCTCCAGCAAATTTAACCATGCAAGACAGACTCTTTTTACCATTGCAGGTGAGACTTCTAGAGGGATAGACTGCATGAATAGAGAATGGAGCAAGGAACAAGCTTATGAAGCGAAACAGATCACATGGAAGCACATACACTCTTACTCACAAAAAAACATTCTAAACTTATATTCCCTCCGTACCAAATTATAAGTCGTTTTGGCTTTTTCTAGATACATAGCATTTGCTATGCATTTAGATATACACTGTCTAGATACATAGTAAAAGCAATGTATCTTGAAAAGGCCAAAATGTCTTATAATTTGAACGGAGGGAGTATTTGACAGTGAGCAAATAACAATGCAAAGTATCAGGAACTGAAGAATATAAGGACTGGACAAAATGGAATATAAAGAAATATGCAGAAGAATTTCGGCAATAAATCTGCCTTGACAAATTCAACAGAAAAAAATACAAAGATTACTGCAAGACAAGTAGACTTTCCATCATAGGAAAATTGGGGCCCTTAGTTGGAAAGCCAGATATGACCAGTAATCCACTACAGAGACATCACACAACAAGGTGGTATACTTGTGTAAACCTTATTATGACCACAAACACCTGAAACTGAAATGTCCATTTTTAAGACCATTAGGAACTATGCTAAATCACATTCGAACACTGCACCTCTGACTCTGTTTCTCATCGAAAGTCCAAACTACTGACTGGAACATAGTGTTATGGAGGTACAGTCAGAGAGGGAAATGCACACTTTCTGAAATTTGCCGCTTTCATCTGATAGTGGAAGTTGAACCCATGTCTTTTCAAGAGCTCTAGGTAGAGTCTATACTCCATTGGCCTGGAAAACCGGTGAGGAATGACCCTGCAGGACCGGAAGAACAAATAAAGTCCATGAGAATAACATTGAGAAAAGTCCTAACTCCATAATACCACACAACCCACGCACATTGTACGACAGGAATAGCAGCCAATAAAATAATTAGTACTAAGTGGGATTTACGCGCTAATCTAACTACTTTTCCAGTTCCAGAGCACAAGTCAAACTAACTGCGATGGCTACTACAAGACTCTGCTTCTCTTGAAAAACAGGACGAGGATTCCAGTGAAGTGAAGACCTGATTAGCATACCAAACTGTCCAACTTCTTATAGCCTTAAAACAGACATTTATCCCTGTTGTGATCTATCTACATTGTCATTTGCCAATTACATTGACACTGTCACAAAATTTATTTCCCCCTCAAATTATCGGGGCGAAGCGCGTCAACTTCCTGGTAAACTCGTGTACGGGCAACACCCGACACGTCGTCCGGTTCAAATCATTAATCGGAGAGAAATAAAAATGCGTGCGTGCATTCGAGGTCAACTGATTCGATCGAGATTCCCGACAGCGAAGTGCTGATCACACGCGCATTCGCCATTCCGATCCCACTCCCCACCACCCGCCACGGACCACACCAGTGACCGGACCCCCGTACCTGGTGGAGAGGAGCGCGAGGAGGAGCGCCGGGGACGCAAGCCGCGCCGCGAGCGCGGCCTCCGCGTACTTCCAAGCGGCGGCCGATGGGGCAGCACCGCCGCCGCCGCCGCCGGAGAGCAGGGCCCGCGCCAGCACCTCGGCGAGTCCCGCGGACCAGGGCACGTCCCCGCTCTCGCCCGCCGCCGCCGCGGCCGCCGCCACCCGCGCCGCCCACTCCGGCGGCGGGCGGGCCTCAGCCTGCGCCGCCTTGGTGTACTCCGCGGCCCACTCCAGCCACGCTGCGGAGGACGGCGGCGGCGCCGACATCGCCATGGCCGCGCGTGTTCCCCACCCCCGCCGTCAGCAGCGGCGGGTGGGTGCTCCTGTCGCCGTGCTCGCCGTCGCGTGGAGTGCCGGTGACCGGTGACGAGGAGGAGAGAGCCGCCCGAAAGTGGTGTCTGTGTCTGCTGCAGGTGATGGTGTTTGGGTTGGTGGGCCGACTGCCGAGGCTGATGGCGTCCCGTTGGTGTAACCACCTCTGGCCCACGGCCCCACCACACCACTCGAGGTGGGACCCGCAAAGGATTTTCTGTGCTGGCGCTGCCGTGCTGGCTGAAATCAATTGATCGATCGCTGATCTGTGACGTGTCGCTGATCCCAATCAAGCTGACTAGGCAGTATCGCTATTGTAGTTTACATGTGTGGTAATACAGAAACAATAATGTGTGTTATCAAGATGATGTTTACATTGAAATGTGTGGTAATACAAAAACAATAATGTGTGTTATCAAGATGATGTTTAGGGACCGTTTGGCAGAGCTTTACGGAGCTGATTCTCTGCGAGAATCACTTCCTGACTGCTAAACGCATTTTCCAGTCACAACTGATTCTCTGCTAATTCTGTGAAGTGATTCTCTGAAATGAACTAAGAGGCTGAGAGCTGAAAAAAATAGTTTCACCTGATTCTGTGAAGTGATTCTTCATGCTGATTTTAAGAGTTTAGGCTAAACAATCTAAGAGAATAATTTTCAACCACAGAATCACTTCACCAGTGAATCAGGGAGCACAGCTGGAGAATCTGGGAGCACATCTCTACTAAACGTCCCTTACATTGATATGGTAAGGTATGTCTATTGCTCACCCAATTGTAGGTGTTAGTTTTCAGTGAATGGTCCTTTTCTCGCCACTGAAATATTAGAGCCTATTTGGTTCATGTCGTAGTTTACCATGTCAAACATTCGGTAAACTATGGCTGACACAACAAAAATCAGCGAACCAAATTAAAGCTAAAGTTATGGTAAAGTTTAGCAAGAAAATAAGTCTATGATATGTGAGGCAGGATGTTAAGAAAGTGTGGCACGCTATAGTTGTGGCAATGAACCAAACAAATGTCAGAATAATTGTGGCATGAAATTTTATGGCCATGAACCAAATAGGCCTTAGGGCTTGTTTGATATATTCAAAAAAAAAGAATGTCCATGTATATACCCTAATCTATATGTGTTGGAGTGTATTTGAACTAATTTACACTCTAATCTACTCTAACCATATGATTTAAGGTACATACATGTTTATCTAAATAAATAAGCCTTAAATCATTAATGTTTACTATGATGCATGCCACTCGCAAAAAAAAATATTTCCTCCGTAGTCAAAAAGATTATCGTTTAGCACAAGATTTTAGTCAAACATTGGGAATATAAATCATGAATAACTTTTAAGTTGTTGAATTTGAAAATGTAAAAACCATATCAATACATTTCTCTTGAAAAATACTTTCATAAAAATATACATATCATATTTCAAAAAATATTTTTTAAAAAATAAGTGGTCAAAATTATACTTTGGAGACCGTGTCGTTTTCTAAAACGATAATTTTTTTTAGTATGGAGGGAGTACTATGATGCATGTCGTTGTGTATAGAACAGAGTCGTCTTGAGCCATGTTTGGATACTTTAGTACAACTAAAGGTTAGAGTTAGTTTCTAGCTCAAAACTAGTTCTAAACTAACTCTAGCTAAAAAGATGTTTTGATGCAAGAGTTAGATTGACAATAAATATATATATATATTTTTTTTGAGATTTTAGTGGATTCCACCAGAACTAGCCTAAAAAAGGAAATTTTAGTGAACCCATCATAACTATCCCAAATAATCACCTTTTGATAAGGATAATTTTTTAGATGAATTAATTATAACTAACTCAATCTAGATCTCCTGTTTCAATACTTTTAATAAGCTGGTTAAACTGAAACTAGCTCTAGCTCTAGCCCGTGGTTGTGCCTTCGTCGATCGTCGGGCTGCTTCCTGCCCGCAGCGGATCCTGGGGGTGGGTTTGGTCCCACAGCAAGTGGGTTCGCTCAGACGTGGGTGGGAGGCGCCGTGATCCTGATCCAGCCCCCACTCCCGTTGACACGTGGTCCCGCCACCCTTGACCCTGTCGCTGGTGGTCTGAAAAAAAGTTGCTGCTGCCCGCGGGCCCCTCGCCGACCAACCGTCCGGCCACCCACCCGACTAGCGGCGCGGCGGGCCCCGCCGCCGGTGATCGCAACTTCGTGAGCCGCCGGCCGTCGTCCTGTTCCGGTTGGGCTCTTGGCTTGGATGGGTGTGTGAGTGCGATGCGTTGCCGTTGCGTGAGGCTGAGGCTTTGGAGTTGGGACGTTGAGCTCACGCTCACCTACCACGGGCGTCAGTGACTGTTGAGTGGGAGCTGACAGTGAGGTTAGGTGACACGGATCAGGATGACCTGCAGTGGGAACAGCGGGCGTCATGTACGGCCGGTTGTGCTGTTCTTTTCTCTCTCTTTTCACAAAAGCATATGTTCGCCAAACTATTTTAACTTTAATTATATTTGTAATAAACAGTATTAGCATCTATATTTCTAAATTAATTTATTGTATGATAATATATCTGATATAATGGTACATGTTTTGCCTCATAGAGCTAGTGTATTCTCTCATATAATTTTAGCTAAAGTATAAAGTGTTTGACTTTTTGAACCGTGAGAATCGCATGTTTATTTTGGACGTAAGGAGCAGGAAGGAGTAAGAGACTGGAGGAGGTAGGTATGCATGTGTGTTCCGTGAGCAAAATGCAAACAAAGTTGACGTCATCACATGAGAAAGGTGAGGGAGGGGACACATGGAGGTGGGATTCGGAGACCTACCTAGCGTCATTTTCTTCTAGTACAGTGAAAATGCGTGTTTTTATCGCAAGGGTTTCTCTTGAGCTCAGTTGTGCTAATAATTAATCAACTGCAGCGATTATTCAATTAATTATTGTACTACGTACTAGCACGTAAGCGACTCATGCATCATTTTTCACCACGATATTTAAGTCGACCCTCCACCGGTCAAGAGGTAGAATAATTTTGACATTCATTTTTAGCCATAGCTAATACCTAGTTCTGATCTTAACTTCTATTCAAATAGGCCCAGTGGCGAAGCTAAAACAAATTCGAGGGTGGTAAACCTACATTATAGGTGTATAAACATATATTTTAGAGGGTGTATATATGGTAAAAATTTAGCTAAATTCACTGTTTTTATAATTTTTAGGTGGTGCATTGGCACCCAGTCTCAACAACATAGCTTCGCCCCTGACAGGCCCTAAGTCTACTTAAATGACAACATATAGTATCCAATATAACAGTTTGATCTAGAAAACATATATTGTTATTGAAAAGAGTTCATGTGTTGTCAAATTATTTTAAATATTTATGGTCTAAAAGGTTTGACTCTACCTTACCGAAAGGGATACAATTCTAGCTCTATTCTTAATGTAAATTATTTCAGGATTGGATCCGTCCGATGATGACACTTCGGTATTAAATATGGTCAAATTCAGTTTGACTTGGTATCTTATGCTAGAAAATATATTTCTTTTTGGTACCGATCGAATTGAATTGAAGGAGTACAAAAGAAACAAATTAAATTGAGGTGTAATTTTAGCCTTTTCCTTTATTTTAATTAACTCCACCCTAAGAAGTTGGTGGCTTTCATTTTTCATCTCTACTCCTAAAAAATCAAAACAGGAATCGTCCACTCGGTCTTTCGCCCCGCTCACTCAACTGCCCCGCCTGCCATCCGTGCGCCCCGACATGTGGGGCCGCCTGCTCCACTCATGCCTCCCGCAACAAATAAAACGCGCTCTACCTCCGGCCGGCTCGGGCTTCTTCCCACAGTCACAGCAGGATGTAGTCGAAGAGCGGAGGCCGGCAGCTTGGGTAGGAGCGGAGGTGGCCCTGCGTTGGGGAGGAGCGGAGGCGCGTCCGTTGACAGAGACGGAGATGACGAGATGCCGATGCGGTGCGGGAGTGCATTTTTCTTTTTTTGTATACAAGAGTGCGGGAGTGCATTTTTCTTTTTTTTTTATACAAGAGTGCGGGATGCGTCGAGTGCCTTCTGCGGTGGGGATGGCTGATAGGAATAGGATAAGCGGCTTGGATTATCTTCTCCTTATTATTAGTGCTTAGCTTTTTTTTTTTTGAATCTTATTAGTGTTTAGCTGATACAAATAACAGCCCATTTAAAGCTCATTTAACATACTGGTCAAAAATAGCTGGCATAATTTTCTTTTCTCTGTGTGGTTTATATTTTTTATATAAAAAATTTACATACTCCCTTCCTACTATCCACGTTCCATAGCTATGTTTCAGGTTCGTTGTTCCAATTACCTAGGGATCATAATCTCATCATCGAACCAAACGTTCCGAATCATTCCAATTACCTAGGATCGTAATCTCGTCATAATCAGCTTATCAACCACCGAAATGATAAGGCGAACATGACGTAAATTGACGTTTATTTATTCGAATATGTCTCGAAATCGTATGTTGTTAAATTACAATTTATGTCTATTAATTTTACTCAATATTTTTGGGTTGAAAATTAAAAGACTCCTATAGCAATGCACAATCAGTATTACTAGCTCCTCCATCATACTACATGTGTAACTGTTTTAGATGCTTTGTTGACAGCTTGCACATACATCTTGTGAAAATGGACGTAGACACATGTTCATTTGAAATGATACAATATTTTTTCTCACAACAAAAAAGAACTTCTCAACCTGGCTTTTCGACGAAATGATAAAGGTGATTATGTAGTGCATCTTAGTGTTATTCCGTGTCTTAACTGTCGGGGCAATTCTTAACTATGAAATTGATTTTGATCAAGAACAAATATGATGAATGAATGCACTTGTAAATTATCCTAAAATATGATGAATTTGTATAGAAAAAATGTGTGAATTGTGTGATATGTAGCCACAGCAAAGTTTTTTTTCTCCTTTTCCAAGGCATCATCTTAGAGTCATTATTTTTAAATACTTTTAGGGAGTTAAAATTTTTGAAACTCCTGTAGCAACACATAGGCATTTGCTATATGTGATTATGTTTGTGGAATAAGTTTTGCACGGGCATATCGCTTGGCAACACACTATTCAAAGTTATAAAACAAAGGAGTAGCCACTATTCATCGGCCGTTGTGATTATGTTGCATTCTAGGTCGTTCTTTCAAAAACAAATATGTATGCAACTGTTATTTTGAGAATCTAGATTGAGATAATTGCTTGACACATTTTTTTATTGATGCATGAAAATAGATTCCAAGTTGGTTCTCCAAAAAAAATCTATTTAAATTGATATTAAGTAAAAAAAAGTGTTGATAATATCATAATTTATTTAGGATCATGATTAAGCATCACTGTGATATATAAAATTTTGAGGATATAATGATTATATATCATGTGATATAATTTTATAGCCGTAGCAAAGCACGGACATATGCTAGTCATCTATAAAGAGTTGTGACTAGCTATAGGTTAGGCGCCTCTCGCTGTCGTCGTCCTGCCAAGCTAGCGCAAATCAAAAGTATCCAGCCATCCTAGTTTGTTTGTTTGTCCAGTCATTAAGGTTCGTCTTTCTATAAACTTATTAATCCGTTTCAAATCATAAGATATTTTAGCTTCTCTAGATTTTGTTATGTGTACATATGTCTAGATATAGACTAAAAATAATTAATTAATGTGTGCAGAAAATCTAAAACATCTTGCAATTTAAAACCGAGATAGTATTTATTTTATTTTATGTCTAGAATTTTATTTTATTGCATGGGGTTGCTGGCAAGCTATTCGTAGCAGACAAGCAAACCCTCTCTACGTCGCTCTTCTGACTACCTTTTTTTTGACAAAGTTCTGAGTACCTTTTTACTGTCCGCTAGCTAGTTGAAGCAGAATATATTGCAATTGCAATGCAAGAGATGGATCGAAGTGACACAAAAGGAAATTATATAAGACATCGCTGGGCAATTTCGATCAAGGCCCGATGGACTTATTTTGCACGCAGCACGGAACATATATATACGTACGAGTACGACGGTCTATTAATTACTTGTGGGAAATCAAGAGTAGTTCTCGGTTTGTCTTCGTTCGTATGTGTCATCTAGGGCGCGATTGGTTCTGCCTGGCTCGCATCTGTCTGTCGGCCAGGTTCCCCAGGGCCATGCTAATAGCGTACAACTCCTGCGTGTTTGGTTTCTTGCTTCTCTCTAACCAAGCTCTATCCATCACATGATTGGTTAGTTCAACTTTTTGCTGCGCTGTGAGACAAAGAAACGCCACAAGCTTCGGTACTGCATCCCGTCAGCCTGGCCCGTGAGAAATAGATTCGATTTTCGTTTCTGCAGAGCCAGGTTGAACGCTGAAGTTTGCACCCACGCAGTCAGGTTCTACTCGTCACCGAGCCAACCAATCAGCTGAATGTTGTATCACCGGAGCCATACTAGAGGCGCTAGCGGTGCGTCGCCCAGTACGTCTCTGCTTGTTGCTTTGCATCAAGGCCCCTGATGGAAAGTTGCTTTGCATACTCTTTTTCTTAAGTTAAAAATTAAAGTTGCTCAGAGATTCTGTCTATTCGGTTGGGTTGCTCATTGTAAAGGAAAACTTTTTCTTCATCTTTACACTGTCATTTAACTTGACCTCTCTTCTTGTTATCTGCTAATACTAATTTGGCATCTTTATCTTTATATGAAAAAAGATGCAACATTGTTCAATGCATCTGTTACGGATGCAATTTTCGTGATTGAGAATAATGGCCCTCTTTTTTCTGGTGTTGCCAACCCTTGACACACTACACTACAACATGTCTCTTTATAAAAGGCATTTTTGCCAAAGTCGTTTTCTCAAAATTACCTCTTTTTTCTGCATAAAGGCACTCTTCTCAAAATTGCTCTAAAAGCATTTTTCTTAAGGCCAAATTAAAAACGCCTTAAGTAGCTAATGTATAGCAATAGGTGGCGTTTTTGCCAAAAACGCCTCCAAAGTCCTGTGCTGCGTGAGTAAAAAAACTTGCAGAAATGATCCGCTATGCTACCTCATCAGAAAATAAAGGAAAATTATGATCGATTTATAGTAGCTAATAATAAAGAAAAGCTACACTTCGGGACAAACGCCGTGCTCACATGGAAAAAAGTTAGGTAACGTACCATATATTCGTACACGTACTCTGTGTGGTTTGTACTACTGAGCGTGGACTATAATATCTATTTCACTATCTTCGGGGTAAATAACCTTCTCCTTGGAACCACACGTTAATCATAAATCCGTACAAAAACACTGTAGAGGTGGTCCGCACCAGATTTGTTTCCGCTCAGAGGTGACAGGCTAGAGCTAGTCCATGCAAATTGTTTCTCCTAAGTCCTGACCCACCTAACCCAATAGCATAAGTCGCAAAAATAACACTCAATAGCAGTCACGGCTATTCTTCCCCTTCCTTATGCCTTCCGGCCGACATTTTAAGAGAAAAATTTGAAGACTATCATTATAATTTTGCTAAATTGGATATTTGTTATCATGACCCACATGTTATTGACTTGTGTAGCTCCACATATCAGTGAGATGTCAATTGCATATCTCTAACTTTACAAAAAAAAATTGATATTGTTCAAATTATCTCCGCTCAGACTGCCCAGTGTCATCAGGCAAGATCAACCATTTCCACCAGATCAAAGGATGACTTCGCATATTGGAGCGTACCAACAGCCGATGAGGTATGTTGCGCCCCATTTATTATTGGGAGCGACTAACGCACGCACGTGCATGCTTTAAGCATTCGGCACGCACAGTCCATTTACGGAAAGATTTCTCAAGTAATTTAATATTCATTGCTATTATAGTAAATTTGCTTTCCGCTCGTCTTTTTCTATCAGTGACGCTACTTCCCACTGTAGGCTCGCTGCTCCTAGATTCGTTCATAGGACGGAGTATAGCTCACATCTAAAAGTATTATAAAATTGATGTGTTAAACCAAACAAATGAAAATCAAAATAATTATTATTCATCACATGTCATCTAGACATCTTGAAATGTTTTGTTTAGCATGTCAGGCATCTTACAACAGACATGCAAAAAAGTAGATATTATGAAGCATTTTAAAACACGACGAAGCAGAAAAATATACATCAGTAGTCATACATATATACATTTTGTTGCACCAAATGAGACCATGAATCAGATGTTGGTAACATATATACATTCTGCTACATCAACATCTGTTCCTACACGCCAATATTGAGCAACTCATCGAAATTGAACTCGCTGCCATACTCCGTATCAATGCGTGGCTGTTGCACACCATGCTCCTCGCCTCCAAACATCATCACAGGATTCACCCAACTTGGAGGACAACAACAGCATGACCATATGACAAAGTTAATTAATCCAGATTAAAAGATGAAAAGCTAGCTAAAACAGAATTGAGTTAAGCAATTTAATATCATCATTAATAAGCAAAAAGATCCATGATCTCTGTTTTGGAGCAAAACAAAAAAGCAACCTTATATGCAGCCATATGGACAGTGGGCAACAACAACCAAAAACGATAAATCATCAAGCAAAGTTGTCAGTAATTTATCATGCATGCAAAGCTATACATACCACTTGGTTTTGTGCCAATCCTGTACTGAGAACATCCACCGAGATGGCATCAATTCGTGCAGTATGCCTACAAAGCCACAAATATTTTAATATTACCACATAGTTGCGAGGGAAACCGTCCAACGTTAGTAATCAGATCACAAAAAACCTTAAGTTAATATTACCACATAGTTGGTAATGATTCCTACAAATGACTAGCATTAGAGTGTCGAAAAAGGCTATAATCAAATGTAAAACCTTAAGTTGCATACTTAAGAACACATTATTGCCTAGAAGCAGTAGTATTATTGCTTAACTAAGGAGCCTATGTTGCCTTTTAAAAGTACTGCTGCTCCTACAAAATTACCAACATGTTGCTGATGCTACGAAATTACCAAGCACTCAAAAAGATCTAGTTGGTTAGACAAAAGGATAAATAGATCAATACAAACCACCAAGCAATACAGAACTCCAGCATATCAACACACCAAACAGTTGTATATGACTACAACATTGTTGTATGACCAGCTCAGTATTTTTAGAGCCATGCAGCAGGAAGAATTATTTCAGCATTGTTAAGTAAACTTCAAGCAAGCATCTATGTCCGCACAATTCCTTCCGGACCCAAAAAAAAGTACATACACTAATTTTTCGCAGAAGTTCCTTAGCCTTTTCCAAGGTGCTGTTATTGGATGACAAGATCACAAAAAGTTAATGCAGGTGGGTGGGACATTTACAAGAAAATAAACTACAACTGCAGGTGGGTAGGGTATTTGAATGAAAACAAACTGGATTGCATCTATGGATCTACCTGAAACACAAAGCTAAGTAGTACAACAGATTGTGATACAGACATATAAATCTGCAAACCCTGCTCGTTGTGCCAACAACAGCAGTTTGATTCATCAGTTCGTCATACTCATACAACAGTGGCGAAGCTAGAGAAAATCTAAGGGGTGCACTTGCCTTGTGGGTGCATAGACTCATATCATGGAGAGTGCATATATGGTGAAAAATTGATCAATATAACTGTATTTTAAAATTTTGGGGGTGCATAGGCACCCCCTAATTACACTACAGCTACGCCACTGCGAATCAGACTCAAAACACAGAATCCACATGGTTATACTACAATTCATCAATGCAGGCTGTTACACGGCATCACAAGCTCGCAACACAGGATGTCTATTGCCTAATAGATACACCATGGAAACCAAACTCAGAAGTGGTGTGACTACGAGCAAGTGATATAGATCAGCATCAAGACACAGACTCCACTTAGTTACAGTTACCTGATCGCAACACAGAATTCTGATGTACACCATATAGACCAAGCAATCGGGACTGGAGGCAGACACACAAATTAAATAGACCCGGCATCAAAATGCAGAATCGGCTCCATGACACCACAATTCATCAATATGGGTTGCAGATCGACATCATAGCACGGAATTCCTACAGTATGCACCATGCAAATCAAACAATCTGAACCTGAAACGGCTATGCGCACCCTGACCACCACCCCTGGGTTTTATTTCTTTGTATGCTTAGAAATAAAAAAACTCACATGAAGTAAAATATGGTAATGCTGTACTGGATTGCATTTTTTAAGCAACTTAAGTGTCACTCATTAGGAAATAATGTCTTTCTAAATAGGCAATTTATGTATTCTTAAAAAGCAAGTATAGTATCTGTGTTTATTTACATCCTACATCCCCACCCTGACCACCACCCCTGGTTTTATTTACAACCCACAGTCCCACCCCCAGTTTATTTGCAAAAAAGAACCATTCGGCAAGGTGATGATGTAAAAAAACATACTAGATTAATGACTGAACAAAAATGATCAGCATAACAATAGAAAAAAAGAAAAAGAATGCTCTATCGTCAACAATATGCCACATCCATTTGTTGTGTGAACCCTTATTGTTTGCATATGCTGTGCTATAGTATTGCTTAAACATACAAAAGGTGTCAAACGACGAATCTAAAATACACTTGCTAACTACTGAGACATCTAGTTTGAGCAGTACTGAAAAAACACAAAGTATATAGTTTGAGCAGTACTGAGACATCTAGTTTGAGAGTGCTGTATGTATCTACAAAGGAATGACCAAATTACCATTTTCCATCATTCAGTCACATAGTAGTTAATAAGCACAAGACACATTCTGCCCTCAAATACAATCATACAGATTACAGAATTACATATACAACAACCACAAATATTCTAAGCAAAATTAGAATTGAAATCACTCAATCAGAATCACTGAATATTCAAAACAAAACAAAAAATAGAACAAGATCTAGATCTCACACATCCTCACCTCGATGCCAATCTGTCACCAGGAAAGATTGGGAGTGGGAGACTACAGGAGCAAGAGGCAGCTGGTAGTTGGCAACAGTCAATGAAAGGGGAATTGGAGGACCGAAGGGCCTGCTAGCCGGGCAGCTTCGTCAATGGCGCTGCCATGCAGTCAACCTAGGACAGCTTCAGACCTCCGCAGTTGGCCAAGCGGGGGCAGCGAACAGAGTCACAGATATGAGGCACAAAAAGCAAATAGCTTATGTTAGGGTTGGGGACCTCAGTTTCGCGCAATAGGAAGCGGAAGGAAGTCAGGAGCGGACAAACCTGGTGGGCGCTCGTCGTCGGCGAGCAGCCAAGGGCCTGACGAACACCTGGCGTAGGGTGGGGCGGTCCCCAATCTCTAGCGGATCCGCCATGGCCTGCGAGGGTGGGGGCGGGGAGGAGAGCTCGGCGCAGCCATTGGGAGGGGTGGGGTGAGGGCGGAGGAGGAGGTCACCGGGGTGGGCTCAGCGGTCGTCGGTCGCCAGGGGAGAGAGACACGCAAGAAATGAGAGGTGGAAGAACGACTCACGAAAGGATGGTTGCGAGGGTGTGTACACAGTCGTGTGCGTGCGATAGAAATAAAAAACGGCCGTATCACTCATAGTCTTTACCTTTATTATTCGCTCGATATCTTCCTTGTAGAAAAATTTCAATTTACCTCCTTGGTTGTCACGGTGGTCTAATTTTGTTCTCTAATCTACAAAAGACAAAACTAGTGATTTTTAGCATCTCTGAACTTTTGAAAACCATTCACTCTTACGCTCTTAGGGTTGTTTGAATCCTTTTATTTAGAGGAATTGAAATCTACTTTAATAAATTAAGCTATTTAACTTAAAATTTGATATTCCACCACTTTCTAAAATCCACATTTAAACATATCTTAAATTCATAAGGTGAGAGATGAAAATTGATTCTATAGATAACCATTCTATATTTCTATTTGCAACTTATAACATGTTATTCAAACTCTTTCTCCTACGATAGGAATACAACAAATAAGTATGTCTCTCATATAGTGAACAATAATATGCAATTATAATTTATATACAATCATATTAGCTTAATTAATATGCCTATAAATTATGGTTATTACAATAAATTCAATTCCAGAGATCCAAACACGACCTTAGTGCTTTTGATGGCAATTTTGCTCATGTGACATCACGTCTTTTTTTTTGCGATTTGATGTGACATCACGTCAAAGGATAAATTTGACTAAGTTGGAAGTTGGAGGAGATAAATCTGACTAGATATATAATTAAAAATCCTAAAACCTAAAACCTAGTTTTAGAAAATTCATTGAAAAATTGTTTTAGCTCGGAAAATTTTGAAACTAGTTTTAGTTTTTTTTTTCTAAAATTATGTTCTATGCTATGTTGCTTAGCTTAAAATACCTTGTTCTTCATGTCACTTGATTCTGTCTGTACAAATATCATGACCCGTAATAGTAGAAAAAGTTGATGGTGGACTTCTAATACAGCTTGTAATGGTCAGATGTAATAGCTTATATATGGACGGACTTCTGGAGCGTGGATTTATGCAGGATAGCAGCCATTTTGTGTGCTAGTATAATACACCCTGTGAACAAACGTGACAAGCGAGAAACGGCCGAGGGAATTCCATTTGAATATTGTATATATATCTATGTCATCACGTTCCGGACTTCTGTCAGATCACTAGTTGCTGCTTTTCATTTAAGGTGAATGAGCAGTCCACACGAAATGCATGTACATATCATCCGCTACACACTAACGCGTTGTACCGATGGTGCATGTATGAACCATTTAAATCATCAGTCCTACCTCATATCTACAACCTAAGCCTCTAGAGACTAGAGAGATAATTTTATGACTATCCTGTCCTATATATACACATTGATACTGACCATACAAAATTTATAGTGAGAAACATTATCAATGGCATGTCACATGTCAACCAGCCATTGATATTTTGATCATGCCAAAATTAGCTTGAGAAATAGGAAGAAATCAAATGGTACATCAACCGGTTTAACTAGGTTGGTGGGTGCGCTTCGCTGCGCCAGCTCTGGAAAGTGTGTGAACAGTAAAACGGAAAATGAACAGCAAAATCTCAGACAACCAGCCTTTCAATAAATTTATGAATAGGTTAAAAGGATACATTGTAAATACAAAAAATTTCAATATATGTAAATCTATCCTAGTGGGCCAAGCAAGTTTGTAAAGATCATTTGAGGTCTTAGCTAAACCAGAGATGAAATATATAGAGTTAAATTAATATCAATGAAGCAATGATCAGAATGGTCTCCTACATCTGCATCGAAGTGAAATACGGCACCCTCGTTAGGTGATGGCGTGATAATAATAGCTTAACGCTGCATAGATCATGTGGGCTGGGCTTCAGCAAAGGATATGACCTTTATTGGTGTGTTACACACTTATTCACCAAAAAATGAAGCCTGAAAGGACCACCCTATGAGAAAAGAAACAAAGCATGAAGATGATCAACATGGTGCAAGTTCCAAAGGGCATGTGAAGACCAAGAATTGGGTGACCAATATATTTAGCACTTCAAACATACAAAACACACTGGTAAAAATATGTATTGATGTTGACACAACAAAGGATGATACAAATATTTTTAAAAGACCTCTTCTGTGCATCTTTCATAGTGCTAGAGTACCATAATAAGAAAAACAGGCAACTGGTTTTGTTAAAAACTGTGTTGGGGGTGGGGGGGGGGGGGTGAGGTAATAGATCTATGGAACCTACAAAAAGTTAGATATACCTCCTGCATATTAGAGATTATATTTTGTAAATTAATGCATGTATTTTCTATAAGATTTGTAAAAAAAAATAGCAACCTAGGATAAGGGTCTTGCTTACATGGCTCTAATGTGGATAAAATAAAAGATGGCAACCATGCAATACAATCAGTATGGATAATGTCAACCAAAGAATAGAACCATACAATAGGAGTAACTTGCAAGAATCACACTACTTTCATGGTTACTGGGATGGGTATGGCATATTAAACAATGAAATTTCCGGCTTCACTCCCAACCTGTAGCTATCATTAGTAAAGTCGATCATGCAACACTATTTTTTGAAAGAATTTGCATATACAAATTGAAAGAGAGTAGGTTTAATTTTTTTTTAAAAAAAGAGTCCTAGTTTATGCGCAAATGTGCAAGTTTTTTTTGTTATCCGATGACGTATATGTAGGCTAAGCATAATTGCACGTCTAGGAAGTGTAGTCCCAAGGAGAATTAATGGTCATAGGGAAAATTTACCTTCTCACGTCACACGGGAAGCGAGTTGTATGAAGTCAATTTGTGCATGTTCCTTCGTAGCCTAAGGTAATGGCCAAAACTTTGACACAAGTAGGGCCTAGACGTAAGCAATCTATGAACCGAATCAAACAAGATTTATCATCAAGTGATGTCACCTAGTTTGAACAAATAATAGAAAGCAAGTCCATGGCATGTGTATAAACATTGTATTATCACTGCTAGTTTATGATATTAAATTCAAAGTTAGAGAAATCCTAGCAAAGACATATATGTGAGGGCATCATCAATTCTGCATAGAACAATCAGCAGTTTCAAGCTGCAAGGTGTGTCAAGGTTTAACAAAGCTTGACATGTCTGAATGCATGTAACTGAAGATACTATTCATTCATAGAATGCAATCAACAATATATATACACAACTCATCTATAGGATATGGGCTTGATGAAGAAAATAACATAAATATATTGTAGGACAGTAGAGATCACTATAGAAGCTCATGACGGTGAAAATTATATGTATGAGAAAAGTGAGCTTTATTGGCAAATGACAACCTCTTTCATGTGGTCCTAAAATCCTATTGAGAGAAAAGAAAGAAATTAGGTGTTTAATGAATAGCATTGTGGTAACAAATTACCATGCAGAAGATTCCTCGAAGTGTCAAAAGGCATACTATGAATACAACCTGTGTAAACAATCAACATGGGAAAATACAGAAACCACAGTTTTTAAATATGTAGCAAAGGTGGTCATATTAGGTAGGCATAGGTATATCACTACCATAGTGTGTTAGTCAGTTTAATGAGCAGATAATATAGTAGCTATTCTAATATGAAATGAAGTAGGAAAATAAGAGATGGCATGAGCGATAGTATGAGTTCATCTTGTTGGAAATGCAACATTCATGGGAATGTATGGTTACCTAAGATTAATATGTGACTGGCCTTGCGTTCTTTTCTTTATGGGCATACCCCCCACAAAGGGATGCAACACTTAATTAGATGGCTGATTCAATTCAAGGAAAAGAATGCAAGTTATTAGGTGCTCACTCTAAGTGTGAGGGGAGCAAGTTAAGAGATTGGAAAAAATGTATATATACAAATGACATGATAGGGGAGCGTAAAGCTATAAGAACAGGAGAGACCTACTGACGCCCAAGGGATGCTGAGCATTGCACCATAACCCTATCCATATTGGAGCATACCAGCGTGAGGAATATGTGTCTATGTACATGAAAGAAACATTATTAGAGCTGAAATCAAACAAAATTACATGCGGTGGACCAGTATGCTGTTTGAGTGGAATAATAAAAAAGAATTTTCGTGTGTGTCCTTGTACATAAAAGAAATATTATTATAGCTGTGTAGACTGAGTGGAACAATAAAAAAATTCATGCACAAGGGGGATAAAGGGGATCTGTACAAAGAAGAGCAGAGAAAGGGGTGATGAAATAGTAACTTTCTGACGGCCAGTGGATCGGTGACGAAGACGGATGACTGTACGGTCATGAAGGTAACTGCAATGGTGATGTTCATAGCGCCACGCGATCCGGTATGGTACCAGTGGACAGCTTTGTCGCAAGCTCATGAAAACTCCCAATCAGTTGCAAGAAGACTTGGGTCATAGAGTTGGATCCAGATCCGTGACAAAACAAAGATAGAGAAAAGGGCAGGTGAAGTGCTCACCGAGGCTGATGGAAAATAGTGAGGCTATGATGCCACGATGGAGCATTGTCCTGTCATCATGGAAGAAGGTACCCATTCGGTGAAGGAAGGATGCAAAGATGACCATGCTGAGGTCGGCTAGTAGGGGTGCAAATGACCTTTAGGATGGGAAGCAATCTGTGGATGTTTTTTTTTTCATTAATAAAGAGGAGAATGTACGGAGCACGAAATATTTTTCCTTCGCCTTTGACTCGCTGGCACCAATAGCACGCGCGAGGTGGCGTTTATGAACATTGTTAGATGGCGCTTGGGAGAGCAACGATTTATTCTGCGTCACAAACAGTAGCAGTCAGTATCGGTGGACGGCTTGGGTAGGCAGACGTCAGCGGCCAAGTAGTACTCCGAACAGTATCCAAATCACGAAGAAGCTAGCAATTTATTTGTGGTTAAAGAACTACTATCATATAGAATTACCTTAGTTATGTGTTGTTCTTAAGTTTAACTAATTGGCTTGGAAGGTCTGTAATAGGCTTGTAGTTTTTTTTTTACCTGAGCAGCTGGGTTCTAAACTTTTTAGCTCGTGGGCATATCTGACTCTGAGGCAGAGTGCAGCTCATGTCAGTTATGTGTTTTCTTTCTTGTCTTTGTTACATTCTTAATGGAAATAGGGTGAGCCTAGTGTGGAAAAAAGTTCTAGCTTCCGTGACAACGCATCGTAGCATGAATTGTGCACCACACTACTTCTAGGGTCACAACTAGATCCTCATTAGAATAGGTGCGTTATATTCTGGTTGCTACAAATACGCTTGTAGTATTTGTTTTTTACCCTGAGCAAATTAAAAATTCTACTACACATTAATGTGTAGAATTTTGCTTTGATAATTTTTTACTTGCTTTGATGAATATTTTGATTTGAATTTGATGAAATTATACGCGGTTTCTTGTTGTGCTTTATTGATTTTTCCATTTTGATCCTTCCGCTTTTGCAGTTTAAAAAATTACAAACGGTATGTTGCTATATAAAGCCCCAAAATTTTAGTGTCGGCAGGTTAAGAAAATTACATACAACATGTTGCTATATTAAACTTTTTCCAGGCGAAATAAGAATTATATTATACAATAGCTTGGTACATCAACATGTTACAAACACTCTGGATTACACTAGATATATCTAGAAATTGATTTTCATCTAAATTATACCCACACTGTGAAAATCTCTAAATCTCAAAACCGAACATTTTTTATGGTTCGGGTTGTGGATGGAGACAAGTCTAATCAATCAAATTCATAGTGAGGGCAGCAAGTTCATTGCTGTTAGACTATCTCCTATAAGGGTGACTCAAAATATAAGACTTACAGGCAAAAGATTCCATACCCATTTTTCATTTCTCCAACAATATGACTTAAAAGACAACTCTTTCTGCAAATAGATCTTCAAGAGAGAGGATACTCAGATTTGGATCATGTCTCTTATAAAATCCAAAATAGGGTCTTCAAATGAGTCAAACTTGTGTTTTTGCAACAATGGTCGGGTCCTGCCACATAGGGACCATACATGAGTATATCCGTTTTAAATTATAAGTCATTACAAGATATTTAAAGTAAATCATCTCAAGTTTGACTAAAATTATTAAAAAAGTTATAAAATTTATGACATCAAATAAGTATACTACGAAAATATAATTGATAAAGAATCTAACAATACTTAGTTAATATCATAAATGTTATTATATTATCATTATCATATAAGTTTGGTTAAGCTTGAGATGTTTTGATTCTCTAAAAGTTTTGGAGTGACTTATAATTTAGGACGGAGGGAGTATAGTATTTAGTATTTAGTATATGTATTTGTATATTGTAATGAAAATTTAAAGACTCGTACACTGAGCACAAGTCAAGCAATTAGGAATTAACTTGCAGTTGAATTTTGATACTCGGCTATTTTCGATCGCCGACCGGTCCTGAATGACCGATCGTTTTTGCCTGCCTATGGCTGAACGGCCCCAGTCGCTAGAAACGTTGAAAGGAAACGAGCCTATAGCCCTTTTGATAAAAAATGACTCGATCCTTGACCCCTAAAATCAGTTGTCGGGTCCAAGACCAGGGACGGGCCAGCCAACATCTCTACTACCCACTTTCACCCATACGAAATTGGCCCAACAAGAAAACCAAACTATGGAAACCGCTTCTGGCCCAAACTATTATTAGTTTTAGCTAGCGAGCAAGCACGCTGTAGAAAATTTGACTACTGGTTAAATGCTTCGGTTACTCGGTGACATATTGCTTTTCCCGTGTATATTTGGGTGACGAAGAATAACAAATTAATGCTTTTTTGACTTCATCTAACTTTTGAACAAGAAAATAGAAAAAAATAATTAAACTACTGTTCTCTGGTAGTCTATGGACGGACTTCTAGAACATGGATTTCATGCAGGATAGCAGTCATTATGTGTGCTAGTAGAATACATCATCTTCTTGTGAGCAAATGTGACAAGCCAGAAACGGCCGAGTGAGTTCCATTTTAATATACTAGCACACGGGACGGGCTTCGCTGCGTCGGTTTTGAGAGCATTTGTTGCAAGCGGTAAAGAGAATTAGTTTTTCGTATATACTGAAACAATATATCTACAATGACATGTATAAGGACTCAAAATTGTTGTTATGGTCCAATAATAACCTAATATAAAGATGTATGGAACTGGTAGAAATATTACAAACTCTTTATTGTCATAACTGATATGAATCATCATACTACACGCACTTTATAGCGTGTGTTGTATATAACAAAATATATAAAAATAAATGAAAAAAGAGAATAAAAAAGATTAAATAAATTTAAAACTAAAAAATAATAAAATATTTTGGGAACTAAAAACTAAAAAGATAAAAAAATGCCTCTAACAGTTTAATATAAAGCTATAATGACCTGATAGAAAGACTGTATGCTCTTTATTGCTATAATTGATATAGACTATCACACCGCATGCATTCCGATGCGTAGATGTATATGTATAAAACAAAAGATAAAAAATAGAAATACTACAGGCTCTTTATCGCTTGCGTTGATTGATGTAGATCACACTATATGCACTCCGCTCAATAGGATCATGTATAAAACAAAAGATAAAAATAATTAAGATAAAATGAAGTAACAATAAATAAAATTGGAAATAAAAATGAAAGAAAATAAAAAATTTTAAATATGAAATTTAAAAATTATAATAAAAATTTTTAAAAAATAAATAATAAATAAATAAATAAATAAAATAAAATGTCAAGTCGATGAACAATGTCGGAGGCTCTGTCCGGTCTCCAGTTTATGCGCACATGAAATATACTAGCACAAATGGGCGCGCTAACCGCCGCGCCGGTTTTAGAAGGAGAAAAAAGTACAAAAAATAGAAAAAAATTAAAAAATAATGAAGAACAATGCTAAGAATCATTTAATTTTAAAATATTATATGTACAATACTTTATGTCTATGTAGTGGTTGATAGTGTTTCTTGACCCTTTGAGGCTTGATTGTTGGGTTAGACACAAACATCTTTTGGGGTGTGTCTATATAAAGGTCGATAGTGTTTCTTAAACCTTAGACACTCGGTTATTGGGTCAGACATAAATATCCAATACCATATACTACAGTAAACAATGTTATAACGACGATAAACACACAGTTTTATAACCATAAACACTCGATTTTCATGAACATAGGATCTTAATCAAATGAATCAAATAAAACTTATATAAGAAATAGAAAAATATTAAATAAACAAAACAAAAAAAAGATTAATCCTAAGGTAAACAAACCAAAAGATTTCAAAGGAAACAAAATAAACATAAAAAAATAGAACATTGTTCGAATAATTAGACTATTATTATTTATGAATAATCAATTTATACCAACTAAATACAAAACTTACCTTTAAACAAAAATAACAAATTATAGTTTAATAAAATAAAATATGACAAACTTCTCCCTATAGGATCCGACATCGTGTGGAGTAAACAACCAACATGCGTAAGAATATGTTATGGCTGTAATTTTCATGCATAAAGAGATCAACATTCACATGCATAAAAAGATCAACATTGCATGCTTCACATGTCCTCATCTAGGCTCTCAAAGTCTAATCACCGGTGATGAACATGTAGTTATAAACATAGCTCTCAACCACAACAAAACCTAGATTCACTCACACGCAACAAATAAAATGTCAAAAAAAGCAACATGTGTCAAATTGGATGACCAAAAATAGTATCAAAACCTCATAAAACACGCGAGAGCTGCGACTATAGCGCACACTGGCCAGGCCGGCTGAGCAACAATTTATTCTTCGTCGCTAATGAGTATCTATATTGTACATGTATAGAACACTCTATCTGCTGTGTATGCTTATAATACGTGTAAAATAAAAGCAAAAGAAAAAATAGAGAGAATTAAAAAATATGAACCAAAAAAAGAAAAAGTCGTGTCAGCTATAGCGGCAATAGTGTCGGGCAATGCGGATGTAGCGGTGAGGCCAACCCGTTTGAGCAATAATTTATTTGTCGTTAATGAGTATGAGTATCTATTGTACATGTACTTATATAAAACACGCTATCCGTTGTACGGTCATAACACATGTAAAATGAAAACAAAAGAAAAATTAGAGAGGAACAAAATTGATAAAAAAACAATAAAAAGGGCAAAAGGTAAAATATAGAAAAAGGAAAAAAAAGCCACGTCAGCTACATAAGTGCTACAGTGCCCGAGGTGCTCTCCGGGCTCCATTTTACAAAATTGGAAAAAAAAAAATTCAAAAAGGAAAAAATGATAATAAAAATTTTAGAAATAAAAAATAAAAGAGAGAGAAAAAGGTCACGTCAGGGCTCCCTTTTATTCGCGGTTAAGGATGTATCATATATCTTATTCTGTACACTGTATATCTATGCCATCGGCACGTACCGAACTTGTGTGTTAGATCAACTAATTGCTGCTTGTTCACGCAGGGTCAATGAGCACTCCACACGAAATGCATGTAGATATCATCATGCTCAACCGAGATGATCCATCTACCATCCATTTAAATCATCAGTCCTACCACTTGAACCTCCAGGGAGATCAGAATTAACCATGATTGTTATGTTGGTCAAGTGTCCAATTCAAATAATGTCTTATACATATAGACATCTAGATAGACCGATCATGCTAAGTTTGTAGTCAGAAACTTACACATGTCAACCAACCATTGATACTGAACATACCAAAATCACTTTGAGACATCGGAAGAAACCAAATGTCACATCCACCCGTTTACTACATGTAATTTCAAAAATATTATCTGTGTGGACATGCACAGATGTGCTAACTTGTTTGTAAAATAGTAGTTCTATTTTAGGATATGTGGGTTGTCCGAAATATAAACTTGGTGGTACAGTGAGAGCACAATCCATATGAACTACACAACTTACATAAATCTAATTCATTTGTTACAAGCAAAAAAAAGATTCAACCCTATCGCCGTTATCTAACATTGTACCTTATGCTAAGATTCGTGCAACCGCAATCAAGTTATTGAATTTACATCAGTTAGTCAGAAAGAGTTCCTGATAGATACTCAATCTGCTTGCACGTTATCACCTCATTGCTAGCAGATTGTCTATAACACCTTTTCTTATGTGATTACTTACTCTTCCTCACATGACTACTTCCTTTTCCTCGTGTAGATGGAGATTCGAATTGCTGCCTCTATTACTCCTCACATAACTGCTTCCTCTTCCTCATGTGGATAGCCGATTCCAATTGCTGTCTCTATCACTTATTTAAGTATATCACCAGATATTCTAATTTTTATATTTGTTTTGATAAATATTTTGATTTGAATTTAGTGAAATTGTACAAATGATTTGTTATTGTGATTTGTTTTGTTGTTTTCACCTTTTTGGGGAGATACAAAAATTTTAGTGCTCACAAGTTAAAACAAAATACAAACTACTCCCTCTATTCCAAATTGTAAGTCATTCCAAGAATCTTAGAGAGTTAAAACATTTTAAGTTTGACCAAAGATTATAGAGAGAAACATAAAGATTTATGACATCAAATAAGTATAGTAGTATGAAAATATACCTAACAAAGAATCTAACGATTACTTAGTTGGTATCAAATATGTATTCTATTATATAAATTTGATCAAACTTTATAAATTTTGACTCCATAAGATTCTTGGAATTACTTACAATTTGAAATGGAGGGAGTACATGTTACCGTAAAAGACCGCATTGTGTGGTTGTGGATGCGGTCGGTCTTCGCCTAGTCATATTATCTATCGGTAGAAGACGACTGCGTCGCTGCCCTAGGGTAGTTTTAGATCTCCATCTTCGGGCTTTGCTGGCGACGAGCACCATCGTTTGAAATTACTGAAGATGGTCGAGGGGTCCAGTTGTTCAAGTGCATCATCATCGACGAGACATAGGCGTGGGGAAGTAGTGCATCATAAGTTGCGGCCACAGCTCACGTGCACAGCACCGGCCACCGTCGGTTTGAAGACCGCCTCACGCGTCATCAACATCTGACGACAAGCCCATCAAGCTTCAGATGTGGGACACGGCCGGCCAGAATAATTGTGACCCAGAAAATCGAGGACGAAGTCGTTAATATATCCCCGCAAAGTTTGGTGGTTTGAAATTTCAGTTAGGGCATGTACAACTCACAGACAAAGGCTCGTTTGCAAGAGCTTTAAATTTGACGTATAGACAGCTAAAAAGACAGATTATACAACCTTGAGGAGTGAAAGTGAACCCCCAAGGGATATATCATTATCTTGGGGTTGTAGAAAACCCTCTAAGAAAATGGATATCCTTAAGTGCTAGGCAAAACTGTCATGGTAACTTCATATTTTCATGAGTGCTAGTCCAAACTTCCAAGTTAATTTCATATTTTATCGGGTGTTATTGTAACACTAAGGTAATTACTCATTAATTTCCTTTGGTGCTATTCGAAACTGCCAAGGTAATTTGTATTTCCTTGAGTGTTATTACAAACCACCACCATTTCCTTGTGTGTTATTCCATACCAACAAGTAAAATGCACATTTCCTTGGGTATAATTGGGAACTGATAAGGAAGTGATAGTTTCTGTGGGTGCAAACCCTCAAATAAATTGTTGTAGCCACCAAGAAATATATTCATTTTATAGTCATTCCTCTTAACCACCAATATAATGGACTCATTATATTGTAGGCATGTTAGTTAGACATTCCATTTTATAGGCATAAATGCTCCGTTAATATGTTTGTGGAACGAATAAGATTTTTCTTGGTACATTAATCCAACAAAAGGTACAATTTTGAGTTGATATTAAAGAATGCATATTGGCACTTAGATTGAGATGCCGAGTTGGTTTTAAAGATAACATGTAACAAATTTAATTGAAACAATTGAATGCTATGATATATGATTTTCTAGTTTTTTACAAAGGTGATCTTATCGAATCCTATCAGATCAACGTGATTTTCTTGGCTTCTAAGTATATTTAGTCAATATATTGTCTTGCTAATCCATTGCCACTTGTTCAATTTAGGTATTTTTCTTAGCAGCTCAGTTTGTCGATGTTTTACCACCGATAGCCTGCCACAGGGTTACCCGAGACAGTAGTTCGTGCCTCGGCGAATAGTGAAACCTTGGTGGTTGGACACGCAGGGACACACGGTTTATACTGGTTCAGGCCCTCGACACAGTCGAGTAACAGCCCTATGTCCAGTTGGGTCGTTTGTTAATACAAGGTGTTGTGTGTCGTTCTACGTATCAAGTGTTGTGTAGTATGTAGGGATCGTTTTTGGGTGATACCCTCACCAACCCTTTATAGTCCAGGAACTGGCCGAGGGTTACTCTAATTCTACTCGATTACAAACTTAGAGTCCTAAGCTGTGCTTCGGTCTTGTCGTCCTTACCGAGTAGAATTCAGTTTCTTCAGTCTGTCTTCCTTTGTGGGCCGAGGAAAGGAGGCCCAGAGCTCAGGTAATCCGGTCCCTGGGTACCCTATAGGATATCCCATCGACAAACCCCCGAGCATCTCATGATTTTTCTTCAATATGCCGGGTTGCTTCGAAAGCGAGCCGAGTTCTTCTTGAAGGAAAATCATGAAATGGTCTTCTGTGTTCTTTGCTTTGTGGTTTTTTGTTATGCACCTATGGTGCACTCATTGAGTGTAGCCCCCGAGCTTCTGGATACTTGGTACAAGTATTCGGAGGATCTAAAAAATGTCTTTAGCTTTAGTCTTCTGTATTCTTCATATTGTGGCCTTTTTGTGCACCTTCGGTGCACTCATTGAGTGTAGCCCCCGAGCCTCTGGATACTTGGTACAAATATTCGGAGGATCTGAGAAAAAAGTCTTATAAGGTAGGTATTTCTAGTCCCCCGAGCCTTTCTCCGAGTTCTTTTTATCGGAAAAGAGCTTGGTGGAAGGATCTGAAATAACATGCCCTTGTCTTCTTCTTATTCACGGGTGGGTACTGTGTCTTCACGGGTATGTAGAATCTTACTTTCACTGTTTGCTTTGGTCAGGTTTTATCTTTTTCTTTCTCTTCCTTTCTCGTGACTTCTGGCTTTTGGTGATCCTTCCTTGCTATATATTCCATCGCGTTTACACTGATGGCTTACTCTTTTAAGGTGCTCCTCTTTCTTCTGATGACTATGCTGCTGAGTGAAACTGAGCAGCCCCCGGGCATATGTCCTCCTTCTGGTAGTTGAGTGGGTAGAAGAATTCTTGTGAATGGAGTTAGAGGTAGACTAACTCTTCGGTTAGATTTTCCTGGAAAGTTTGGCGTGGTAGGCAGAAGAAGTCTTGTGAAGTGGCTTTCATGCCTTCTCTGTCTAACCGCTGGGCTCCGGGCTGTAACCGTTGCCGCTCCTGAGTTGATTGAAGTTGTACACTCCATATTTCTGGGTGTGAATGCTTGCACCGCACTCTTGTTGGAAAGCCTAGAGCTGGAGCTGTCCAATCTCATTCGTTGGGAGTGGTTTTCTGCCTATCAACCAGAACTTTCCTCATGCTGTGTGGAAGTTCCGGGTTGTTTTAACCTGCAAGGTTTTTACCAACTGCTGGATCTTGTTTGGTAGATCTGAACTGTCTTTGGTTTTAGCTTTTACATTTTGTCACTTGTGGTCCTTTGTAGACGAGGCTTATTCTGGTCTTGTAAAGTTATTTGTAAGATTGCTGGCCGAGTTGTTTTTATGGCCTGCGAACCTGTTGCTAGATGTATAATTATCCTTGGAATATTCTTTTGGATATTCTATGTAGTACCGTGATGTACTGCCTTTATTGTAACCGTATTTCTTTTATATGTGTAGTCCTTGTAGAATCTTTTGCTTTTACTTTTTCCTTTATGTACTGTTGTTGTTGTAATCTTCTCTTCATGGACTTGGTGTATGTGCACCTGTTATTATTCTATAAATAGCTGTAGTATGGCTCCTTTGTCATATAACTTATGTTTTCCTTTGTAAAAGTTCTTACTGTATCATGGATATTGTTGTTGGCGAGCTTGACGAGCCCCGGGCTTCTTTCTCTCCCCCTCCGAGTTGTAATTTTGTGAATGGTGTAGATCTTGTGATAGAAACTAGTAGATAGCTAGTTTCAGGGTAGTGGAATTTTGTGGAGGCAACCGAAGCAAATGATGTAGACCTTGTGATGGTATTGGTGTGTACTGTCATGAACCCTTCAGTCATTTATTTGTGTTTCCCTCCGGGTTGTTCTGGATCTGCTACCCTTAATGGTGTTCGTCTTGGACGACTTCTTGGTTTTACTGCTTGCAACCAGGAAGGGTGAGCTTCTTCTCGTCTAAAATCAAGTATTTTCAAGCTGTTGCTTCCTGCGCGATAATTACTGGTTCTGGTTTATATAATTTTGATCTCTTCCCTGCTTCTTAGGGTACTTTTGTATCTGTCAAGGCCTTGCGCTCTAATGTAACTCTGCTGTATGATGATACCCTGTCACACCCCAAAAATTTTATTTTTGGGATGTGCCTTAGAAAACATAAAAGACAATCAATGATTTCAATATTTACTAAAATTTTCCAACATTTATTTAGTTGTTGACAATTTATATAGTAGAAAAATGTGAGTTTCCAAATTTTTTTAAGAATCTAATTTAATGGTTTGGTGCATTTCATGCCTTTGCATAGTGTTTATGTATGAAAAACGAATTTAAAGTTTTTCAAATGCGCCTAGGGTTTGAACCAAAACAAAAGCTCTCTTAATCTTTGATCAAGTTTTCATGACCTCCAAATCCTTCATGAATTCCTTGGAAACCATATACCTTGATCCTTTTTCTAAAAACCTTGATGGATCTTCTATCTTTCATATTGTCAAAACTCTCTCTAGTCATATCTTGTTTTGCTCTCTTTTTATCTTTTCTTTATCTTCCTTATATTTGATCTCCTAATTCTTTTTGGTTGAGTCTTCTCCAACTCTCTAAGTATATGCTAGATGACCAATCATTGTACCTCTCTCTCTCTCAATGCCACCATCACTTTGTTCAAGTCAAATAAATCACATGTCTCGTATTAATGTTAATCTCAATTCTAACTTTTTGTGCTTTGTTTGCCTTGCGCAACATTCACATGGGATGATCTTTCCCCTCCACCTTTTATCCTCTTCCTCAAATTCAACTTGTTTTTGAAACATCTTTGAAATCTATACGACCTTGATCTCACCTTTTGATCTAAGTTTTCCGCAAAACCCTAATCTTGTCTTTTTGAGAATTTATCGGGCCGACCCGACCAACATCTTGCCTTCCATATTCTCTTGTCTTGGGACAACTTCATATGCTTAGTACATTAGTAAACCATACCCCATATATCTCTCTTATGCTAACGGTTCAATTCCAAATCTTTCCACCTTCCAACATCGCTTCGGGCAAAACCCAGTGCAAATCTTGCATTTGTTCTCACCTCGGATCAAAGCCCAACCATCCTCCTCTTCCTTGTGGACCAAGACCAAGCCCAACCATCCCTCTAACTCTTTCTATCCCTCTCCCATGTCAACCCCCTGGTCCCTCTCCTTTTTGCACAAAAGAAATATCAAAAAGGCAAGGATAATATCAACTCATGACCCTTTGCCTCCCACCCCTTCACCTCCCAACCTTACCCCTTTATATCCCAACCCCCTCACGCCTCCCCTTCAGTTCCCATGCCTCCCCCTTCTCTCTCACGCCAAGAACTCCTCCCCCATGGCGTCCCCAATCAATCGGAACGCAAGAACGACGCTCCACCGCACCGAATCGTCGTCCTCAGCCGTGGCAGCGCATGCCCTTGATCCTCCACGCCTTCTCCATGGTGAAGAACACTCCATCATATTCCCCATACTGTTTTCATGTTCCCCTACGAATTTCATGCACCTTGGATAACATTTGATTGATCCCCCGCGATGTTTACCCGTTGTAGGTGTTGCTGCCAACAGGGACAGAACCTCTATTGTTGAAGGATTCAGCGTTCCCCGCTGTTTCGTGACTCCAGTGACGAAACCCTTTGGTGTAGTTGTTTCTTACATCCTTAAACACACCTCTGTAAATTTGTTTTGTCACATGAGTTGTGAAATTCGAGATATGATCATTCCCGTGCCGCTGTTCCTGCTGTTTGGACAGTTTTGCAGCACTGAGTTGTTTTGGCGTTCATAACATCCCTGCACATGATCCCACCAATTGGTTTGTCTATGCAATCCAAAATTACTGAAATATAGTGTTTGATATCTCTGCTCACCCTGCTGTCCAACAGCAGACCACCCTGTTTTTGTCAATCGCGTTCCCATTGATCTATTGACCCCATGGATGCAACCTTTGTCTACAATATCATTCATATACTTGCACATGCCTCTGAAAAGTTTCATGCTCATAGGGTCAAGTATGAAAGAGATATATTCATATCTTGTACTTGTTGTCCTGCTGTCCTACAGCCGCGCTGATGCCGGTTGGCATGCGCGTTCCCGTTGATTCGCCACTTCGGTGGTCAAGCCATTTAACCACAATGTGTATGATATACATACACACATCTCTGAAAGTTGTCTTGTCCATATGAACCACACCATTGAAGTTCTAAACATCGCCATGTCGCTGCTCATGACATGCCGATCAACCACGCAATTAAATCTTGCAATCTTGTTCCTTAGCTATCTGATGGTTGCAACATCATATCCTTTTGTCACCACATGATTCATATAGTACCATCAACCACACATATAATATATCACATTTTGTCTCTTTTATATCCATGCAATCGTTCATCATACCACCGCTATCTGCCACCGGTTATGCTCAACCGAATCACAAATCACCATATCGTGTTTCTCTTTGATCTATCATCCGCCTTAGTCCATTGATTGATCATGATATGTTCCAAAGTACATATTCACATATCCCATCATTTTTGTTCTGATGGATATGTGTATGCTAGTCCAAACTCCACCTTGCTCTTTTGAATCCAATCATTTCCATGTGTACCTTCCAATTCTCACATCTTTTGATTGTGGCTCCCGTTTTGGTTAGTGTTTTTGCGCTCATACGTTATTAGTAGAAGCCCTACCTTTTCAAAACCTTTATGTATGTTGTTTTAATGCTTGGTGTATTGTTCTTAGGTTCAAATGTGAGGCTTGTTCAAGTTGTTTTCCGCCGTTAGAAGTGGAGCTATGTAAGGATGATCCAACAGAAGGAGAAGATAAAGAGTTTGGAAAGCTTTTGGAGGCAAGTATAGCCTATGGTTTCCTTGTTACCTAGCAACTCATCAATTCACTTGTAATACATATGCATGTGTCTATTTTACTAAAACCCTAGAGATATACTTAGAACTACTTGTACCATACATCCTTGATACCTATGGGGGTTTAAACATGATAAGTTTATTGTATAGATATTCTATGCTCAACTTTACTATATGAACTTGGATAATGGAAGGTTGGACCTTTGATCAAATGTTAATGATATCTTTTAAAATTGACTAGGAGGGGGCTGGAGATGCATTATTTTCCCATATGCTCCAGTACCTCTCCATAAGGTTTGTATTTGGGACAGACAACCCAAGAAGTCCGTACAACCTTGAGGATCATATGGCTCTGATCTTAGTCGTAAAACTAGTTTGCTCTAGCTTGTTAGTGGTTACCAACTCATGGCGCAAGAGGGGCGCTTCGCATTAAGGATGGTTCTCTTGCCTGTCTTGATGTGCCTTGGAGGCTGCGGTCTTTTTAGAGAGCCGTCTCGAAGGGGGGCCCCATTCGTCTAAGTGGAAACCTCGCGGCTACTAACTTGTTAGAGTGGCTAGTGTAAGGCTTCGTAGTGAACCCTTCTGGCTTACCTTGGTAGTGAGCTAAGAGGCTTGCAATCTCGGGCAAAGGGGTAACACGACTCAGGGGTAAAGTTGTAAAAACTCTGCAGAGTTCTAAAATCTATCATGATAGCCGTGCTCACGGACACGAGCGGTCTAGATCTTTCCAATTATATTACCTGTTTTTACAATAAATTGGAGATGATGATGAGATGGAATAATGATGTTAACCTGGAATTTTGATGCTTATGCCTAATCATGGGAAATGGTTAAACTTATGTTTTTATATGTTATGTACTTAATAAAACTTGACCAACTAAAATTGCTTATCGCTTAAAGCCCGTGTCAGCCTTTTGAGCTTGCATCCCCATAGTTATACTTGCTGAGCATGGTGAGCTGACGCTTGTTTTCATCACCTTTGTATAAAAATCCTGGATGGGTACCAGATAGTGTTTCAAGTGAAGAGTTTCTTTCGGAGTTCCAAGAGAGCTAGGTGAGTTCTCCCCCAGTCAACCGTCCCTGTGGAGTATGGAGGCCCAAAGACAGAAGTCTAAGAATAGTTTCCGTGATGCTTTGATATAGATGTAAGTATTTTTGTAACTATGTTTCGATATATAATAAAGCATTGTCTTTGATAATCTCTATTTTGTTACTATATGTGGCGTGTGGACATCCTGGGCACACATATGGTTAGCATTCGGTATTCTTCGGAAAACCGGGTGTTACATACCCTTTCATAAAGAATTCTTTTTGATCTACACCCTTTTCATTCTGCCGAGTTGTTTTACTTTTATGTCAAACTCTTCATGGTGTAATTGTTTATGGTACTTGGCTGTGGTCGGCCTAATCGGACCGTTATTTTTCCTTTTCTGATGCGCAATCTTGGGGAGCGACTGTTTCGCTATTTTTCCATAATTACTGCCCATGAGTAACGACTATTCTGGGGAACTAATCTTCTTGTTATGACCTTATATAAGCTTCCTCGTCTTTTGTTACCCAGTTTATCTGTAATCGGGGAATCTCTGTCCTTTGTCTTTGGTTTTACCTTCCTCCGTGATTCATCTTTAGAAAAAATTTCGCAATGAAAGGTAAGGGGATTCCGAAGTCTTCCATTCAGCAGGGTGATATTGATCAGTTAGTTGCACAAGTATTTCTTCCAAGATCGGCCCTTTCTGCTTGCGAATTGCCTAGTAATCAATTGTCTCCCAATCCATCTCCTGATCAATCTCTTCTTTTTGTTTCCTATGTCAGATCTGGACTTTGTTTTCCTCCGTCTGATTTCTTAATTTAGTTTCTTAATTTCTATTGTCTCCAACTTCACCATCTTGTCCCCAATGCTATCCTCTTCCTTTCTTGTTTCGTTCATCTTTGTGAGGCTTTCGTAGGAATTCCTCCTTGCCTCTTGTTCTTCCGTTACTTTTTCGAGTCCCTTTTACTGGTAGGTCAAAAGTTCCCCATTGTGGTTGCTGCATGATTCAATCCAAGCAGAATCACAAGAATGCTTTTCCTTCTCTGTCCCTATCTGACTCTGTCCGTGACTGGGCTGAAAAGTGGTTCTATGTTTCTCAGCCCTCCTTTCCTAAGCCTTTTGTTTTATCTTCTCTTCTGGTTTCGCTTCCTTGTTGGTCTAACAAGCTTACTTCTTCTGAGAAGCGAGTTCTTAAACCTTTGATTGATCATCTCGGTTTCTTGAAGCAGTCAGGTTTGATAGGCAATGGTATTGTTGCTAGTTTCTTGCGTCGCCGAGTCCAGCCCTTGATGAAAATGGATCATCTAGGTTTTGAGTATACTGGTCTTTCTGACTCATCCCGTCTTATCCCTGAGGTTGAACTTTCGGATGACGCTGTTCTTGAGATGATGAACATGATTTTAAATGGTGTTGTTATTCTTCCTGTTGCCATTCAAGAGTATAGTACTGTCAATCCGCCACCTGATGTAAGTATTTGAACCCTTGATTTATTTTATTTTGTTGTCCCTGTTTGATGTGTTTTTTGTTTTGCAGGGTTTTGGTTATGCTTTGCTCTCAATATGCCTGCTGCTGATGATGGTGGGCATTTGGATGACGATGGCGATGATGATGATGATGATATTGACGCTGCTATTTCTCCGAAGCGGGGTCATTCAGATGTTGATACTAGGCTTCATTGGCCAAAGAGGAGGCGGTCTGCCCGTCATGGTTCTTTGTTAGGTAATCTTTTTATGTCGAGTTCTTTTGTCCCGCCTTTCTGTCCTTCTGTCTCTTGACTTTGTTTTTTGTTTTGTAGATGGTCATTCGGCTCTTTCGACTGAAGATGAGTCAGTCGATCCTTTGAGTCCTTCAGGGTGAGTTCTTTTTCTAATGTTTCTTTTTATGTGCTTCCATGATATGTGCTGATACTTGTTCTTTTTGATGCAGTCGGGTGTCTGCTAATGCCCTCCTTGCTTCTGGCTCTGTTGTGCCTTCTTCTTTTGCTTTACCATCTTTTGATGATGGTTTTGATTTTGCTATCCCAAAGTTGCCCTTCTCTCAAACTGTGGCTGAGATCAGAAGTCTTCTAGGTATATTTTCCTTCCTTTGCTTATTTCTTTAGTACTTGCTGAATTCCTTGTAAAGATTTGTGATATTTTTCATTACAGTTCTTCTTTTGGTAGTTCCTCTTCTTCTAAGGCTGTTACAGATTTGGAGTTATCTGCTCAAGGTAAATATTTGCTGCCCTACCTATTTTTATCTATCCGTTTTATCTATGTGCTTACTTCTTTGTTGCAGGTGATCCGGTGGCTCCCCTTGATGTTGATTTGACTGGAATGTCTCTTGGGAAGTTTTCTATGACTATCCCACCTGCTGCACAAGTTCTACCTGTAGTTGATCATTGTGTTCCATTGTATGCTCGGTCTGAACGGATTGGCAGGTTGCTTTCAACCTGGGAATCTTTTTCTTCAGAGTATAGTGCGGAGCTTAAGGTACTTCCAATACTTCTTGTCTGTCTTTCTTGCTATCTTCTTCTTATCTTTATCTTTGGTCAGCGGGCTTTCCATCAAGATCAAGATCTTCTATTTGGTCCTCAAGAGGAGAAATCGGCTAACCTTATTCAGGGTAGCCTTGGAAAGGCTGAGGCCGAGTTGTCTATCGTCAGGGTTGAGTTGGTTCGAGTGAAAGAAATGCAGGAGTATGCTGCTATCCGAGCTTCTGCTGAAATTGCTGATTTGAAGTCCCGGCTTGCTGGTATCTTTTTCTCTTTTACTTATTTTTAGGTTTTGACACATCGCCTTTGCTTAATTGTTTGATATTTGTCAGATGTTGAGCGTCAGCGTGAGGCTTGGAAAAAGGACCGGGAAGTAATGACCGAGACTCTCTAGTCTTCTGAGAACAAAGCTGATCATGTAAGTGAATCTGCTGATGTTACTTTAAAAAGAGCTCAAGATTTGATAGCTGAAGCGCAGTTGATTCGAAGTGGTGCTGATCGTGATCTTGTCCAGGCCTTACAATCTGTTCAAACTTTGCAAGGGAAGTTGAATTTTGCTCGTGCGCAATTTAGGTCCTTGCTTGAGGCTGTGAAACCTATTGTTGTTGTTGTTTGCCATACTAGAGATGATAGCGCTGGTGTAGATAGTATAATCCCAGTGCTGTCTTCACGCTTCTGTGAATTTGTGCAAAATGGCTTTGAACGATGTATTGTGAATGTCGTTTCTTTTGTCCGAGCTCTTGCTCCTGAGGTCCCTTTGGCTCGGATTCTTGAAGATCCTATGGAGACCGACCTTTTGGCTCGGTGGGAACAATCAAAAACCGAGGTCCAAGATCTTTGTCGCCAGATATTTGGTCAAATGAAAGTGTTGCCACGTCCTTCTTGATGAACACATTTACTTGTCTTTGATGATCTTATAATATATACTCAATGATACTTTTGCTTGATACTTTTGCTTAATATATTGTCAGGCTTCATCCTAATATTGTAATGTCCTTGTCTTTATTTTGCCAATGATGTATTGATACGAGTGTCCTTCTGATGAATACCTCATTTTCTTGATATTTGTGAGCTATGCCGAGTTCTTTTGATTGCTGTCTGAAGTAGTGCGCCTCTGTATTAGGCTCTGAAGATGCTTCTAAATTCCTGAGTTCTTCCTGGGTAATATTATTGTCCTTCGAACCTTGATGTTTATCCTGTCAATATTTCCTATAGAATGACTTGTGCCTCTGAGTTTAGGCTTTGTATTGTAGAAATCCTCCAAGTAGTTTCGGGGTAATATTGTTGTTTTTTTACGAGTGGTTCTTGACGAGTAGTTCTTGCTATTGGGATGTTGCTTCTTGATGTGCGAACGTTTGGTTTGCAGTCTCTTGCGCCGAGTTCCTGCTGTTCTTTCAAGCAGTTGATGTAATGTCTTGCCGTTTCTTGAAACAGATGTATGGACCGGACTGTGCCGCTCATGGTGCAAAGCAGTCGGTTTGTCGAGTTGCCTCACGAAACAATCGACTTAAACATGCTAGACAGTGCCACTCATGGTGCAAAGCTGTCAGCTAGTCATGTCGCCTCACGAAACGGTAGACTTTATGTATGAACCAGACTGTGCCGCTCATGGTGCAAAGCAGTCGGTTAGTCAAGTTGCCTCATGAAACAACTGACTCCAGACAGTGCATCTCTTTGTGCAAACTGCAGGTAGATTATATATATATGGACCAGACTATGCCGCTAATGGTGCAAAGCAGTCGGTTTGTCAAGTTGCCTCACGAAACAACTTGACTCCAGACAGTGCCTCTCATTGTGCAAACTACCGGTTTGTTCTTAATGTCTTGTATCTTGTGCTTTTAGTTGTAGAATTTCTTGAGTTGGCTGATATTCCAAGTATTTCTTAGTTGAATTCCTTCTTCTTTCATTAGCTCATAAGATCCGGGTTGTATTGTTGTCTTGATGATAAAAGGACCTCCCCATGGGCTGAGTAGTTTGTATCTTCCGTCTTTCTTTTGAATTAGTCGTAGTACCAGATCTCCTGGTTTTAACATTCTTGGGTGCATATTTCTGTCATAATGTCTTCGCAAGCCTTGTAAGTATCTTGCATTTTGTATTACTAAACTATCTCTTATTTCTTCGATTGAGTCGATCTCTAGTCGTCTTGTTTCTTCAGCTTCGCCTTCGTCATATTGCTCAATTCTTGGTGATTGCCATATTAAGTCGATTGGTAATACGACTTCTGATCCGTAAACCAGGAAGAAAGGTGAATATCATGTTGCTCTGCTGATTTGAGTTCTTAAACCCCATACCACTTTTGGTAATTTTTCTATCCATTTGCCTCTGTAGTCTTTTAGGTCTTCATATAGTCTTGGTTTTAGGCCTTGTAATAATAGCCCATTGACTCTTTCTACTTGTCCGTTTGCTTGAGGGTGAGCTACTGATGCATAATCTATCTCTATTCCGCAATCTCTTGCCCAATATTGGAATTCCTTTGCTGTAAACGGCGATCCAAGATCTGTGATTATTCTGTTGGGCATCCCAAATCTATGCATGATTTCTTGTATGAACTCTGTTGCTTTTTTTGCTCTGTATTTGACTAATGGTTTGTATTCAATCCATTTGGTGAATTTATCTACTGCCACAAATATGTACTCGAATCCTCCTTTTGCCTTTTTGAGGGGTTCGACTTGATCTAGTCCCCAACATGAGAAGGGACAGGCTCGTGGTATGCAGATTAGGTTATGTGCTGGAACATGGGATTGTCTTGCAAACATTGGGAAATTCTTGCATGTTTTGACTAATTGTTCTGCATCCTTGAGTGTTGTTGGCCAATAAAATCCGCTTCTGAATGCTTTGCCGATTAGTGTTCTAGATGCTGCATGATTTCCACAGCATCCCGAGTGGATTTCTTCCAATATTTCTTTTCCTTCTTGCGTAGATACGCATTTCAATAATATTTCAGAAGATGCTGCTCTTTTGTATAATTTATCCTTTACGAGAACGTAGGCTTTGCTTTTCCTTATAATCCTTGTTGCTTCTGCCTTGTCTCCGGGTAGTTTGTTTTCACTTTTATGATCAATGTATGGTTGTCTCCAATTGCTTTCTATGTTGAGGATCTGTCTTGAGTTGTCAGGTTCTTTTGTTTTGTCTATGTCCATTGAGTCTTCTTTTTGTTTATTAGTTTCCTGGATTGATGGCTTTGCGAGTTCTTCCACAAATATCCTGGGTGGTACCTTTGCTCTATCCGACCCCAATTTAGACAATATATCTGCTGCCACGTTGGAATCTCTTAAGATGTGGTGAATTTCTAGTCCTTCAAAATTCTTCTCGAGTTTCCTTACTTCTGCGCAGTATGCGTCCATGTTGTTTTTGTACAGTCCCACTCCTTGTTGACTTGGTTGATTACTCCTGCTGAATCTCCATAAGCGAGCACTCTTTTGATTCCCAGTGTAGTTGCTACTTTTAAGCCATGTATGAGTGCTTCATATTCGGCTTCATTATTTGTTGCTCGCCATAATATCTGTAATACGTATTTTAATTGTCTTCCTTCTGGGGAGATTAGTAACACACCTGCTCCTGCCCTCTGAGCTTCAGAGAACCATCAAAGTACATCTTCCAATGGTCCCGTATTGGCTCGGGTTATTTTGCGCAATTTCCGTCCATTCTGGAATGAAGTCGGGTAGTATCTGCGACTTGATTGTTGTCCTTGGTTTGAAGTCCATGTTTAGAGATCCGAGTTCCACTGCCCATTTTGATATTCGGCCTATAGCATCTTTGTTTCTGAGTATGTCTTGTAGCGGAAAGTTGGTTGCTACTATTACTTTGTGTTCATGGAAATAGTGCCTCAACTTTCTTGATGATATGAGTACTGCATATAGTAGTTTCTGTACATGTGGGTATCTGACTTTTGATTATGTGAGTACTTTGCTGATGTAGTATACTGGTCTTTGCACTTTGTAGATATGTCCGGGTTCTTCTCTTTCCACGATGATTGCTGCACTTACTACGTTTTTTGTTGTTGTGATGTATAGCGTCATGTCCTCCTTATTTATTGGCGGTGTCATTACTGGAGATGATGATAAGTATTCTTTCAATTTGATGAAAGCTTGATTTGCTTCCTCTGTCCATTCAAAGTTTTATTTTCTCTTTAGGAGTTTGAAGAAGGGTAGTCCTTTTTCTCCCAATTTTGATATGAATCTGTTGAGAGCTTCCATGCATCCTGTTAGCTTTTGTATGTCTTTGACCTTTTGGGGTGGCTTCATATCCATCATTGCTTTGACTTGTTTGGTGCTAGCTTCAATCCCTCTATTGCTGACTAAAAAGCCGAGTAGTTGTCCTGATGGTACACCAAAGACACATTTTGTGGGATTGAGTTTCCACTTCCACTCTTTCAGGTTTTTGAAGGTCTCTTCTAGGTATTTCAATAGTGATTCTGGTTCTTTTGTTTTGACTACTGCGTCATCAATGTAGGCTTCGACGTTTCTTCCAATTTGATCTCCAAGGCAGGTTTGTATTGCTCTTTGATATGTTGCCCCCGCATTCTTTAGTCCGAAAGGCATTGACTTGTAGCAGTATGCTCCGAAGGGTGTTATAAAAGATGTTTTGCTTTGGTCTTCTTCTCTTAATGATATTTGATGATATCCCGAGTAGCAATCGAGAAATGATAGTAGTGATGATCCAGCTATTGAGTCTATGACTTGATCAATCCTTGGTGGCCCATATGGGTCTTTTGAATAGTGTTTGTTGAGATCTGTGTAGTCTACACACATACGTCAATCTTTCGAGTTCTTTTTCTCCACTAAAACTGGATTAGCCAGCTAATCCGGGTTGATTATTTCTCTGATGAATCCTGCCGCCATTAATTTTGTAATTTCCTTTTTGATTGCCGCTTTCCTGTCTGGTGAAAATCTGCATAGCTTTTGTTTTACTGGTCTTGAACCTTTATTTGTATCAATTTTGTGCTCAGCCAACTCCTTTGGGACTCCTAGCATATCTGCTGGTTTCCACGCAAATATGTCTTTGTTATCCCTCAGAAAGTTGGTGAGCACGAGTTCCTATTTAGGATCCAGGTTTGCACTGATTATTGCCGTCTTCTCTGGATCTCCAGTTAGTAGGTTGATTGTCTTTGTGGCTGCTTCTTTAGGAGGTGTGAAGGTGCTTGGCTTCTTTGCCGGTATCTGGATTTCATCCGGTTTCATTTTCTCAACTCTCTTCACAATATCTTCTTTTCCTTGTAGTCTTGTAGCTTTTCTGATATTTGTATGGCCTGTACATCACAATCATATGCTCTCTTTAAATCTTCTTTTAATGAAAGGACTCCTTTTGTTGTCGGCATTTTGAGCAGTAGATATGGGTAGTGGGGAATTGCCATGTATCTTGTGAGCGCTGGTCTTCCAAGGATTGCGTGATAGTATGATTCAAAGTCGGCTACTTCAAACTTGATGAATTCAGTTCGATATTTGTCTGGTGTTCCGAAGGTAACTGGTAAGGTGATTTGTCCCAAAGGTATGGAAGCTTTTCCGGGTACTATCCCGTAAAAATGAATAGTTGTTGGTGTGATCATGCCTTCATAGTCCAAATTCATCTTTCTCAGAGTACTTTGGAAACTGCCACTCCTGCTCCTCCGTCGATGAGTACTTTGGAAACTGCCACTCCTGCTATTGTTGGTCCCATTACTAAGGGATAATAGCCAGCATTTGCTGCGCTTGTCCATTGATCTTCTCTTGTGAATTGAATTGGGTATTCTGACCAATCCAGGTATCTTGGGGTAGCTGGTTCTGCTGCCATGATGGTTCTGTGTACCAGCTTTTCCTGCCTCTTATTTCTTGTATATGATCTTCCATAAAAGATGACTGCTATTTGTCTTTGGGTTCCTGATAATTTCCCTCTGCTTTCTTTGTATCCTTCCCTGAATCATCTGTTCTTTGCTCCGAGTTGTTTGATCGTGTATCTTCCTTCTTTGTGAATCTTCGTTGGAAAACGTCGCATTCAATTAGCTTGTGATTTGCATTAGGATGTATGTAGCAGGGTAGGTCTTCTATCCTTTCTGCTGGTCTCTTTGTGTAATTATTGCTTTGGTAGTTATTGTTTGATTATCTATTGTTTGTGTTTCTATTGTTGTTGTAGTTGTTGCTATTGTTGTTGTACCCTCCTTTGTCGTTGCCGTTGTATCTTCTCTTGTTGTCTGTTGCTGCTACCATGTTGTTGTAGGGTTATGAGGTTGCTACGCTAGCCGAAAAAAAAATTTATACCCCATAAACCAGGAACTAGTGCTAGTTATAGATCACGGGGTTACCACTAGATGCGCAGGTGCAGCGGAAGCGACTTGATGTAGTCGTGCGCGTCACAGCAGTGTCGTGCAGTTGAGAGGTCGTCCGTCTCAACGTCTCCTTCTCGCGGTTCGTCCTTGTGCTCCAGATGCAGCACCTCCGAGGAATCCCACACGTGCAGGGAAGAAGCGTCACGCCTCTGGACTGCTAGGTCCGCGAGGAGTACTAGGCGCGAGGGTGGGGAGGGCGACGACGACTGCCAAAAGGTGTGAGTCCATCTCGCCCTGCACCCACCCCTTGCTTATATAGGCGTCCTAACGAGCTCCCACGTTGGAGGCCCATTAGTAACCCTAAACCTAGTCTAAGTCGGGTCTAACCCGAATTAGGCTTCCAGCCCCTTAAGCGTGCGACCCTATGGGCTCACGCACACATAGACATGGCCCAAGTACTCTTACTCGGCCAATAGTTGACAGTGGCCTCTAGCAAGGCGTGTCAACTCCTATGCATACGCTATGATCATTACGATCATATCAGACGAACCACCACAATACAATATACATGTTATTCCTTTGTCTCATGATATTTGGTTCAACTCGTGAGTTAACACTTAACCCAAGCATGGCCATGCATTTCATGATCTAATCATTTGAGTGTTCCAGTGATATCTCTCTCATATGGAGAGTGGCAAATTCCATCTTGATTGACTATGTCTCACAACATGTTTCCCGACAAACCCGAAGCTACCTTTATAACTACCCAGTCACGGAGTAGCGTTTGGTAGTCCCTAAGTAGGTCGTTTCACATCTTGAGTACATACGACAATCTCAAGTCTAAGGACATAACGTACACGATGTGTATAGAGACAATCTCATGTCGGGTCTGTCCAGCCCCATGTCGTACATGTGCCCACATTATTAGCTTGTCATCTCATGTCCATGACTTGTGAAACATAGTCATCAACTAATAATGTGCCGATCTAATATTTATGTGTATTCTTGCACGAACTCCGATCAGGGACAACTTTTATAATAACCATACAAGTAAAAGAGTTTCACAAGCAATTCACATAATTGCTAATCGATACAAGTTGTCTTTAATGGATATTCATAACATGTCATGGATACAAGGAATATATCATCTCTATGATTACCTCTAGGGCATACTTCCAACAGTTGTCTTGTCTTGGTCTCTTGTCATTTGGTCTGAAATCCGGTCTTTTATTCTCATGAAAATCTCGGGTGAATTTGTTTCGAGTTCTTTCTTCTGACGATATCATCTTCTCGACAACACTTTTGAAGTCTTCGTTGGATCTTGGGTTTTCGTTAAAATAGTCTTTGAACTGCCAATTTGTTAAGATTCCATCCGCAAATGTTTCTATTACTTCCCTGTCAGTGATATCATGTATCTGAGCTCTGAGTTCTCCAAACCTTCTGTAATACTCCCTCAGAGTTTTTCCTTTTCTTTGTTTTACATTCTTCAATTCTGCCGCTATCATGGGGTGTGTTATTATTCCTGCGAAGTTATTGCAGAATGCTTCTTGCAAATCTTCCCAATATTTAATTGATCTTGGCTTCAGCTTATCAAACCATTGTAATGGCATGACTTCAATTGCCATTGGAAAGTATAGGGCCTTTATTTCATTGTTTCCTCCTGTGAGTTCTATGGATTGAGAATATACTCTTATCCATTGCCTGGGTTCTACTTTCCTGTTGTACTTGGAGTGATTTGCTGGCTTGAACTTGGAGTATTGTTCTATTCTGATGAAGTCTGGTGAACCATCTCTTCGGTAATAATCTTTGTCCCCTCTATATTCAGATTCGTCAGTCTTCTGGATAGCATTGATCCCAATCCGGGTTGTTTTGTTTTATCAATCCGAGATGTTGTTCCTGTCTTTCTGATGGTTGTGGTACCCCTATCTTCCCTAGTCTATGGAATATCGACTTCTTGGGTGATTGTTCTTCTTGCTTCTCTCCTTGTCCTTTTTGACACGTATTGTCTTCAGGTTGCTTGTTTGGGTCTTCGTCTTCTTTCATTAACTCATCTGTGATTCTCTCTTCTTTAGTGAGGATGTTTAGTTCTTTTGTCAACTCTTCAATTCTTTCTCTCTTCATGTTTTTCATAGATTCTCTTTCCGCCTTCTTTTTGTTGTATTCTATCAACCCTTTGCAACAAGTCGAGCTTTATAGACGTGAATGTTTCCATCCATATCTTTTTTCTTTTTATAGATCCATCTGCACTCAATAGGTTTAACCCCATCAGGCGGGTCAACCAAGTTCCAAACTTGATTGTCTCCCAGGGAATCTATCTCGGATCTCATGGCACTTTGCCAATCCTCGGAATCTGGGTCCATTATTGCTTCTGCATAAGTCGCAGGTTCGTCATCGTCTAACAATAACACTTCCCCACGTGCCTCACAGATTCTTGCTGACCTTCGTGGTTGTGGTGGTGTTTCTCTTGCCACAGGTATCTCAACTTGTTCTGCTACATTAGCATCACTTGTAGAGTTATCCCCTATTGGCTCATCTTGAACTTCTTCAAGATACACCTTTTGTGACACCCTGTGTCAAGCTTTGCATTAGGATTATCCTTAGATCTAAGCATAAGCATTTCATTGCATTCATGTTGCATATGACATCATTCATATGAATGTTTTGTTGCTTTTGAAACTAGAACTGAATAGGAGTTATATGCTCTTGCTTTAATTAATGTTTGAATAATTAAGTTTAGTTTATTTATTAAAAGGTTAAAGTAAATTCTTGTCCCTTAATTTGTTTGATCAACTTAGAACTACAACCTTTGAAAATAAGAGTTTTCAGAAAATATGACCTACATAAAAGATGTAGAGAATATTATTCTGATCAACTTTGGTTTACATTTCAAATGTTAGTTTTAAGTTTTTGAAACTGTTTTGAATCAAATTCGATTGGAAATAAATAAAAGGAAAATGGAAAAAGGGAACAGAGCTGGAAAGGGCCGAGTCCCACCTTTCGGCCCAGCCGGCCTTGCGCCAGCCCACGCCCACGCGCACAACACCCGCGCTCCCGCGCACGCGCAGTTCACGCGCGATGCACGCGCACCGCATGCGCGAGCACCCGCGCCCGACCGCTGGCCGCGCCGTACGCCGGCGTTGCTGCCATGTGGCGTCGATGCCCGCTCGCCGACACCGACAGCCGCACTGGGCCACTCGCCAAGCGCCGCACGCTGCCACCTGCGCCGACCAAGTAGCTAGCCCACTCACTGTCTCTGCCCGCCGCAGACGCGCAACGCTGTGGCGCGCCGTCGCCTCGCTGTCGGGTCGTATTTACGCCGCCGCAGTGCTGCGTCCGACCAGCCGATCGCCCCGTCTCGCTCGCGATCAAGTGCCGAATCCTCCCTAACGACGCGTCGACCAAGTCGCGGCCTGCCCCGCGCGCTGCCGCCTCTGCCCCGCGCACCGCAGACACGCCATGCCACTGCCAACCGCCGCACCGTCGCGTCCCGGCCCCCACCGGCCGCGTTGGTTGGCCATGACCGCGCAGAAGGGAGCGCCTACACCCCCTCTCCCCCTCGCAACCACAAACGCACCCGCTCACTTGTTGTCTCGCTCGCTTTGCCTCTACTCTCGCCACGCCGCGCACCGAGAACACCACAACGCCCCCATTCCGATTTCGCCACCACCCGAGCGTCTCTGCTCGATCCACCTTGCACACCACTTCGCCTTCGCCTCGCACACGCCCTGCTCGCCTCGCCTTTGCTAGCCTAGCTCCACCGTTGTCGGAACGCCGCCGCCGTTCCTTGGCTCGCAGTCACCGCCGAGACGACCGAGCTGTGTTCATCTCTCTCCCGACCACCTCCGTCGCCTCCATCTCCGTGGAAGCTTCACCGGAGGTAGTAGAGGTGAGAACACCCTTTCCCTAGCTCTGTCTCGCCTTGAAACAACACTGCGCCGTTGGCCGTGCGCCATTGCCGCCGCCGCGGAACTCGCACGTGGCCGGACCTCCTCGGAGCTCCTCCGGCTCAACCAGCACTTGCATTGCACTCACCACAACACCGTGGTGCTCACGCACCCACTCGCCAGGCAACACAACGCCGGTGAGAGCTTCGCCGCGTCGCACCACCGCACCGCACCGCCACCGCACGTCGCCGGCCACATTCACGGTCGCGCTGGTTCATCCAACACCACCAGTCGCTTCGCGTCATCACACCGAGCACGCCAAGCACCGCACCGCCGGCGACAACGCGCCGGTCAGCGCAGTCCTCTGCTTCCTGCTCACTGGTAAGTGGACCCGTGTTGACCGTAGGCCCCACCTGTCAGCTCGGCCTCCCGCACACACTGGGGCGAGTCCAGCACCGTTCACCGTGGGCCAATTTCATAAATGCAATTCTTTTTTCCTGTTTTCAGTAAATGTGTTAGTGGTTGTTTATTTAATATCTAGAGTTTGGTAAATCCTAAAATGGTGAAATAAATTGTGTTAGACTCTATGAATGAAGATCTTTATGTTAAAAATATAAAAGTAATTTTTGGATAATGTCTTCAGTACTAATGTTTAAATAGTTCTTTTCTGCATTTATCAAAGTTAAATGTGTTCCTGCATGAAATTATCAAATAAAAATGTGAAGTTTTTATGCTAGCTCTGTTATCCTGTGTAGAAGCTAGGAAAAACATCTTATGCCATGTTTCTATGTAGAATTTATTTGTTCCCTATTAAAATGTGTTTATGTTTCTTTCTTAGATTAATTCCTGTGGTAAATTTGTGCATGGATAAATCAGAAAACTTTTTGTGTAGTCTCTGTGTACCATGATCTGTCTAGGAAAAATGTAATATGTGGTGTGTTGTAGGGAAGAAAAGATACTTGTAGTTCAAGTGTTCTTTTCTAAGGGTTTCTTTGGAAATCCATATAGAAAATAATCTGGTAGTGTTGTTCATGGAACTTTCTTGATAAATATGTTTCTAAGTTAAGAACCTGTTAAAAATAAGATATAACATGTTTCACCCTGTTAACCAGAAGGTCTAGTTCTAAGTGGTTTTTCTGCAATTAAATTCATCATTTTGTTCCTATTGTTTGGTAGCCTTGCCTTAAGTGAAATTTCTGCATTAGTATCCAGTAGGCTTGCTCTGTACCCTGTAATTTTTGTAGATTTTTCTGAGCAGTTTATAATAGGCTTGCTATGTAAAGTGGAACTAGCTTGAATACTTAGGTTAATTCTAAAAGCAATCTTTGAGTGTTTAATTCTTGTTCAAGCTTCATCCCTGCACCATCAAGTTTACTTATATGCATTTCAAACATCCAGGATTAGTAGAGGAACCCCAGGTGCCACTTCCAGAGGAAGGAGTCCAGGAGGTGCAGAAGCTGAACGAGGAGTACCACGAGCTCGACACTAACCTCCCCGAGTGCCCTGACCATCAGCCCTCTACCTTTACTCAAAGCAAGCCCCGGAGCATCCTTAAGCCTCCCAGTATTTACAATTAATATACTTGAGTATTTTATACTGTGATGCATTAGGTGACAGGGTTTGAATGAATCCCAATGAATGCATTACCTTCCTTGATTATTGAATTACCTACCTTGTTAACCTGTTAAATAAAAGTAAAAGCAACCGCTTAGCATGCTTAGAAGAAATGGTTACATTTATATTTATGTTCGTATTATCCCATGGGGATAGTACCCATCACGGTTGGCTATATTTGCTATCGTGGGAAAGAACCAATGGTAGTAATGAAATGCGGTCAACTAGAAGGCAAGTGCACCAAGTGGTTTAGACTTGGAGGAAGTCCGTCCGTTGGATCGTATAGGTTTGTATACGATGGTGGCCCTCTTACATCTTTGAATGCGCCCTTTCACATAGGGGTCGTTGTGAGTATCGACCCCGAAGCCGAGTAAACACTATCCGGGCCAGCGCTCAATCTGCTGTGAGCACCTTGTAGTTTGTAGATACGACCTGCCCCGTGGTGGCCAACTGATTTCTACAATTGGGTGGACCAATGTGAGCCCGCGGCGATACTACTTGGACAGTGTTGAGCGGTAACCCAATGCATGGACCCGACGGGGAAAGTGTGGGCGTGTGTTAAAGGTAATCTTGCCAGCTGGTTGTATAACGATTCGAGTCGCTGACTCCCACCGGATAGTGGGAGATTATGCTGAGCTTCACCATGGTACAACTTCATGTGACATCGATAATGGTTCTACTAAAATATTGACAATGCAATATGATATGGTATTATTATATTGTTTGACTAGATCAAGTGAGTGCTCTAGTACAGGTGCATAACCTAGATATAAATAATAGGATGGAAAATGGCTGCTCTCTAATATTTAAAGTTGTTTCATCTTTCTTGCGTTTCCGCAAAAGCAAAGTTTATCCAGATCCACATAAATAGCCATGCATATCCCGTTTGTTGCAGATGGCCAAGTATACTTTGGCTATTGTAAGCACTGTCTCTATCCTGTCGAAGGAGAAGAGGAGTAGGCCTTGGGCAAGGTCTTCTACAAGCTCATATTTTGCTGTTGTTGGACGTGATCTCATGGGCACCCCTATCTATTAATGGTACTAGTGTGGAGTAAAACTTTGGGTTTGAGTTTCAAAACAATGTTTTATTTGGCCACGTGTGTTGTGGCGTGAGTACTACTTTATTTGGAACAAAGTGTTATAACTTTATTTCATACTTCAAGTATTTCATTTTAATTGTTGGTTTGTTCGAATGTGCATACCTGAGTTTGCGCGATCTTAGTTGGAGATACGATTGTTAGAAATCCTTCGAGATTTCCGGACTACTGAAATTATATGGGCTAAAGTGTTTAAAGTGGTCGTTAAATCAACTACTTTGGTACTTGATCTCTTATAATTTGGGTGATTCTGCCACAGTTGGTATCAGAGCTGAGTTCAGGTATCCTCATTCATTTAAGCAACTTTTAATCAAAATAGGTACTTCAAAACTATCTTTATAAACTAAGTTTGAAAACTTAGGGTGCCCGAGTCTAGTCCTTAGCCCTATACTAGGAAATCAGGTGGCTTAGGAATACTAACTGGGTTCAAGGTTTTGCTCATGCTGGATCTTTAAAAGGTCCGGGGTATCATTCTTTGGAAGCATAATACAAATTTCGAAAACTGCATCAAAAACTATTTGTGAGATGTGAGAGTAGAACTTCCAACCGTTGGTGTAGGGAAGCGATATTGTTTACTTAAGGGTATGCGAGCTTTTACGCAAACATATTCGAGAAGTATGAAATGCTAGGTGGGTTTTCCGAGCTTGATGCATAAGGTTTTGGTAACTAACTGATGTGTACTTAGTGCGTATTAGGAAAGTGCCCGGTGATTTTCTACATTGGGATTTGTTCTTTTGGGCTGAAATGATTTTTCTACAGGTACACTAACTACGTATCCATGTAGAACGAATAACTGCGTAATGAGAGATCGTCTTGACACCGACTAGAACGTTAGGACTTGCGAGTCATTCTAGTTGAGTGAGAACGTAATTACGATCATGCATCATGTTTATATTCTTGCACCATGTCATACATCCCCTTAAATTGTAAATTGTTTCTTTTCAATAAAATTTACCAACTTAATATCAGTCTCACGAGAGTTCGAAACCCCTTTTTCTATAGATGCCTCGCACCCGTCTGACCGCCAGGAAGGCAACGGGAGGAGCAGGAGTTACTCATTTCCCTTTGGCAAGGAAGATGACTAAGGGGAAGTTTTTGACGTACTTTGGGCTGCCGACTATCCTTTGGCGGGTTTTGCACACAATTGGGTATCCCGAGGGCAGGGAGCCTAAGTATTCTTGGCAGAAGCAGCAGTATAGTCAAGATGCTCTAGTTCATGTTCAGGTCAAGGTAAAGACTTTGGAAGGATGGCCAGATTGGTCTGGCTGGACAATCATCACCAAGGGAGCTTGTGCTAAGGATGGTGCCAACAGGGCAGCATACCTGGTGCTAAAGGAGATCATCGCTCGCTTCCCCGCAGACCTTGCAGCAGCTTGGCTTGGAGTGTTTCCCTATGGACAAGCTTTTCCTGTGGACTGGACATAGGCCGAGGGGACAACACTAGCAGGGGACGAGGAGGAGCTTTTCTACTGCGAGACCCTAGCCATGGGTGCCACTGGAGCTTTGCTTGGCACCTGTGAGAGTTTGGAGCGTAGTCTTGCAAATGTGGCGGAGATCCAGAACGCTACTCTTGAGAGCAAGCGCTAGTTGCAGCAGGAGTTCGAGACAACAGTCGCACACCTTCAGGCAGAGTTGGCTCAGATGACTCTGGAGCGCGACTAGGCTCAGACCAGGGTGGGAGAGGAGATCGCTGCTTGCGTGGTTGCTGAGCAGTTACTCCTCGATGCCACCAACTCCAGGAATGAAGCTTGGACCGAGTCAGAGGGCCTTCAGGAGAGGGTCACAGAGTTAGAGGGTCACCTCAACGAGCAGCAGGAGTACATCAACAACCTGCACGAGGATTTTCACGCTCTTCACCAGCAGCAGCAGCCGCAACACCTGCACCTGAGGAGCCCAAGCCATAGGACGGAGTGATCCTTGGTCCCGACCCACCGGAGGAGGACTTGGCTCCGAACGAGGCCTTCGCCGATGATCCCTACCTCGACACCGACGGAGAGCACTCCTACTCCGACGACGACTGAGCGCTAGATTAGGAGTTTGACCTTTTGCGTTGGGAGCTTTTGTATCATGTTGTTTAAGACTCTGCTTAGTTTGGATTTTCGTTATGTGTAAACTGAATTTGGATTTAAGTCCAGACGTTGTTCTGGCAAAGGATGTGGAATGTTATTTGTATGCTTATGATGAGTAATTAATTATGTGATGTTATGTGGAAAGATGAGTAATTATATCTGGTTGTGTGTTTAATATTACATTTTGTACAACACGGTATTTATTCATTATTCGATGTAACATCACATAATTGTTGCTTATTAATGGGATATATAGATGCCGGCTAACACTCGTCGCAACACTCGGGGTGATGGCGAGGCAGCCAGGGAAGACCTGCCACCACCACCACCATCCCCGATGACACCGGAAGCATTCTTTGGCTAGTTTCTAGGCAGCCAAAGAAGTGTGGAGGAGATGCAGCGTCAGATGAATGAGACCTTGCGCAACATCGTCGCCAACACGGCTCAGCAGCACAGGCAGCAACAAGGGGCCGCACCTAATCAGTACATCTCCTATAAGGATTTCATGGACACCCGCCCTCTGATCTTCAAGGAAGCTACTGAACCGCTGCAGGCAGATGAATGACTGCACTCCATGACACAGAAGTTTTGACTTCTGCGCCTAATGGAGGAGCTAAAGGCGGAGTATGTCGCGCATAGGCTGGAAGGACCGACAAGTATCTGGTGGTCCCAATACCGCGATAACCTGCCTGTCGGCACTGCTGTCACATGGGAGAGGTTCTCCACTGCTATGCGCCGTCACTACATCCCATATGGAGTGATGGAGATGAAGCTCACTGAGTTCATGAGGCTTTCTTAGGGTACCAGGTCAGTGATAGAGTACCTCGCCAGCTTCAACCGCATGGCTTGCTATGCTCCTAACTTCGTCAACACCGACATGAAGAAGATTGCCAGCTTCAAGAGGGGCATGAATGCAACTCTTCTTTACAAGATGGGCAACAGCTACCGCCTCACCTTCAGCGACTTCATCAGTGACTGCTTGAAGCAGGAGACCAACGACAACAGGTTGCTTGCAGAGACTCGTCGTCGAGTCCTAGAGGGAGGATCCTACCAGAACAGGGGTCCTAATGCTTCAAGGCCAGCGTTTCGTCCACCACAGGCTGTTGCACGATTCCGACCACCTCAAGGGAAGATGACCAATGCCCGCGCTCGTCCCGCCTATCAGAGGCCCTTCACTGCACCCCTGCCGTAGAACAAGGATAAAGCCGCAGCACCTAGAGCTGGAGGGCAGAAGACGCCCTATGTGGTGGGGCCATGCTATAACTGCGGTCAAGCTGGTCACCTGTCGCGTTTCTGCACAAAGCCAAGGAAGCACTTCAATCAACAGAGGCCTCGCACAGGGAACGTCCACCACACCACCTTGGGGGAAGTACCAGAAGGAGAACCCGTCACAGCTGGTATGTTCCTTGTTAATCAATGTCCTGCAGTTATCTTGTTTGATTTTGGAGCATCGCATTCATTCATTAGTGGGAACTTCGTGCTACGGAGTCAGCAGAAGGTGGTAGAGTTGGAAAAAGAGTATCAGATTAGTGTAGCGGGAGCTGTCCTATATACTCATAAAATGGTAAAGGATGTAGAAATTACAATGGGGACAACTTCGGTCAGTGTCCATCTCATTGTAATACCTGAGCTAGGTCTAGATGTCATCCTGCGAATGGAATGGATGAAGGCTTGGAAGGTGCATCTAGATATAGCCCAGCGTGCAGTATCTATCACCAACCCCTAGAATGAAGCTACTTTTGGATGATCTTAATGTTGCTGATGATCTGACTTATGAAGAGTACCCAGTTAAGATTCTTGAAATAGCAGAAAGGGTAACCAGAAGCAGAGTAATTAAGATGTGTAAGGTTCAGTGGAATCGGTACTCTGAGGCAGAAGCAACTTGGGAAACAGAAGATGAGTTGAGAAAGTCATACCCGCAGTTGTTTGAGTAAGCCAGCTAATCTCGAGGACGAGATTCTTTTAAGGGGGTAGATTTGTAACACCCAAAATTTGCATCATTTTTGAAATGCATTAAAATGATTTAAGTATGTTTTCTGCTATGCATTCAATATATTTAAGCTCTAAATGTTTTGGTAAAATAAAAATTTCCATATAGAAACATGTTATGCATTGCATGCTGGTGCATTCTATTCTTGTTTGAGTGGTTATGAAAAATACCCAAAACTGAGTTTGCAAATGTGTTAGAAAATCATTTGAAAATGGTTTGAAAAATTCAGTTTCTGAAAATGGAAAAGTCTTTTTCTTTTCTCTCTTTTCCCTTTCTCAATCTGGCCCAGCTCTACTTTGGCCGCAGGCCTGGCTCCCTCCCTCTCTTCCCTGTGCTCGGCCCGACAACCGGCCAAGAGGCCCAGCACCGCAGTGGCCTGTTTCCCTCTTCCCCCTATCCTCTCTTGGGCCGACGGCCAAAGGCCCAGTGCGGTGAACCACACCCCCTCCTCTTTCCGCTGACAGCAGTGGCCCATGAGTCAACTCTCTCTCACCCTTCTCCTTTCCTCTCTGTGGCACTGACCACCCTGGCCCGCGTGGCAGTCTCCTCTCCCCTCCCCTTTCCTTCTTTTGCCTTGAGCCGCTGACAGTCTGTCCCCACCTGTCAGTTCCTTCTTTCCCCCTTTCCTTTCTTCTCCGCGCGCTGACACTGAGAAGCCGGCCGCAAGGCCAGCCCCCTTGGCCCCGCCGAGAGCGTGCGGGAGCACCTCCCCTTTCCTCCTCCCTATGCTGCTGTCACCAAGGACCCACACGTCAGTCCCCCTCACCTTCCTTGCTCCGAATCGAAGCAGAGCAAGGCACCGACTCCTCTCCGATTTCCTTCCCTCCCTTCCCAAATTGCTCGGGATTTCTTGCCTCTTGGATCAACCCAGCGCCCATAAGTAGTCCCGCACACCTTCCCGTCTCTGGTTCCCGTCTATACGGCATCTACGCCTCGCAACCGAGCCAACAGAGCCCGCCACCGCCATTGCTTCCGGTCCGAGCGTCCTCGTCACCCGCAGGGCTTCCTCTCTCTTCGGAACTCGGTACGAGACCCCGCAAACCCTTCCGCGTGCTCAATTTCACGTTTCCTTGCCCTCTCTGACCTATCGCCGTTAACAGTGAAGCCGTAGCCGCCTCGCCCTGTCGTCAGCCGCCCCTGTTCCTCGTCTGCACGCGCGAAGCACTCAGGTAGACTTGCCGTCACCTTCTCTCCCTCCCGGACCTCACGGTTTGGTGTTTGATGGACCGGAGGCCCTAATCCGCACACGCCGGCGAGCTCCACGGCGGAGCCCATGGCGGACCGCCGCGCGGCCTCTGTTCCCGGCCGACGCCGCCTCTTCTCTCTCTCCCTTCTAATCTGCAGCGTCCTCTTTAGATCCGACGATCCAGATCCAAAGATACCCTTTCGGCCACTCCGATCTAATCTAATCCATCCATCCGCGATCCAACGACCCACAACCCTTGATACCCCTTCGCTCTGCCCATTTGCAAAAGAGCCCCTGACTGTTTTCAAGTGTCAACCCGCCGTCCTTAGCGCCTTCCCCGAATACGTTTTCCCTTTTTGAAAACGTATTTCCTCTCGGCAGTATTCCAATTTGTTTTAAAAAGGAAAAATATTTATTTACAAATTTGCCACTCCTATTCAAATGTCTATAACTTGCTCATTTTAAATCCTTTTTGACCCGTTCAAATTGCGTTAGGTTCGTAATAAAATTCTCTTTATGTTAAAACCTTTGTTAGTTAGATTTGAAAAAGTTTATTTTCATGTTTAGATTTAATTTAATATCTTTGTATAGGAAAACCCGTTATTTCGTAACTTCGTCGTTCTAGCTCCGTTTTGCGTGAACGAAACATCTTTGTGATCGTAGCAATGTGTAGATTGGTTTCATAAACTTTTCATCTTGTTTTATTACTGTTGGTGTACGGTTCTAATCATAGTTTTGTTTGCTTCGTGTATGATTGCCCGTTGATTGAATGGTGTTGATTGTTCTCTGTCATTTACTTTATGATCATGGATATTTGAGCTTATGCAAATTACCTTGGCAATTGTTGATTTTAATATAAATTGATATACTTAAAATGCTCACTGGTATGAACCATGCATTCCCTTTTGAGCTTCATAAACCCCGTGTTATATTTGTTGAGTACGTATGTGCTCACCCTTGCATTCAAACACCACAGATGAAGATTGGGTTGATGATTACCGCAATGAGTACTAGACTTGGAGTCAACCAGTCAACCAGTCCCTTGGAGCTTCCGCAATTATCTTCGTTTAGTTAAAGTTATTTGTTTCAAACTATGTAATGAATATTTATTCGCTATGTAATAAGCACTGTGATGGTACTTTTTATAATTTGTCAACTCATGTGTGCGACTATTCCTGGGGTGCACATGAGCCTTTTATGCACTTGTTTTTGTTCTTGAAAATGGGTGTGACAAATTGGTATCAGAGCATGTGTTGACTGTAGGATGCAAGCCTAGTAGTTCTGGTCTGTATCTAAAGTTTAGTTTGCTACAAAAACTATTTTCTTCAACCTTGTCCTTTGAACTGATTATCTCTCCATTCTTGTCTGATTATCACTTCCTTGATAGCTTCCTTTGAGCTACTATTTCTTATCACCTTGTATATTTTGTTCCTCTTGGTTTTACTAAGTTTCTAAACTCATCTTGTTCAAAGTTTTTATGGCCCTTCTTTTCTTGTCTTCCCTTTTCTAGGATGTCCACCATTGAGTAGAAGTGCGAATAGTATCACAGTTGAGTCTAGTTAATCGAGTTTTTGTGTAGTGTGATCCCTGTGTGCTTGTATTAATTGTCATTATGAGAATGTGTGATTTGGATCTTTGTATTGCTTGCTAGAACCTTGTGGTTATACCTACAAGATTCCAAAGTTTATAATAAATAGGTAATGCCATACATATAGTTGGGTTGGGTTTTGTCCTGTCTGTCCTTGCTGTTTTCCGGAGCAGTCTGCAGTGTTTCTGTTACATCTTGAGATCTTTCCAGAAAGTCTAGAACCAACTCCATCAGATATCTGTAACTTGTTTTATGGCCGTTGTACTGCAGTGTTGACAGAATCTCTCATCCAGAAAATTTCAGTTTTGCATATAATATGGGTTTTGATGGTGTAAGCAATGTTCTAAACATAATCATTTGTGTTTTGGAGCACAGATGCCTCGTTCCAACAGGAATCCACCGCCACCACCTCCTCAGGCACCCATGACCACCGAAGAACTGATGGCAATGCAGGGGCAACTCATGCAGGCTATGATGCAATTTGTGCAGAACCCGCCTAACCAAGCTGCAACTCCTGTCAACAAGCGCCGAGAGTTCCTACAAGGTCATCCCTCGGTGTTCTCTCACGCTGCTGATCCCTTGGAAGCTGATGATTGGCTTCGAGCAGTGGAGAAACAACTCAACATTGCTCAGTGTAATGACCGAGAGAAGGTCCTGTATGCTTCAGGTCAGTTGCAAGGTGCATCTCAGACTTGGTGGGAATCTTACCAAGCTGCACGTCCTATCAATGCTCCTTCTGTCACTTGGGATGAATTCTCCAGAGACTTCAAGGCTCACCATATCCCTGAAGGAATTATCGAGCTCAAGCAGGAAGAGTTCCGTAACCTCAGGATGGGTCAAATGACAGTCAGTGAGTATCATGATCAATTCTCTCAGCTGGCTCATTATGCTCCTAATGAAGTGAGAGATGACGCAGATAAGCAACGCCACTTCCTCAAGGGTATCTACTATGATCTTAGACTGCAGTTGAAGGGTAATGTGTACCCAAACTTTCAGACGCTGGTGAACCGTGCCATTGTGCTTGACAATGAGCGCAAGGACATGGACAAGAAGAGGAAGATGAGAGCATATTCATCTAGGAGCAATACTCGCCCCCGCTTCAACTCTCATGCAGGCTCTCAGCAGAGGTACCAAGGTCCTGTTAGCTAGTGGAACCGTAACCCAGGTCAGCAGAGGCCTCAGTATCAGCAGGGGAATACACAGAACCAGCAACGCTCGCCTTATCAGTTTCAGAGTGGAACTCATACTCCTCAACAAGGTACACCTAGCTCTACTCCTGCTAAGAATAGTGCACCTCAGCCCAGCACTCCAAGAGTATGCTACCGATGTGGAGATCCTGGACACTATGCTCATAGTTGTTCAATGAAGCAGAACCAGAACAATAACAGTGGTAGCAGAGGAAGACCACAAGGGACTCCTAACTCGGGAAGGGTGAATCATGTATCTGTCGCGTTGGCTCAGGAGGCCCCAGAAGTCATGTTGGGTACGTTTGACATCAACTCCATCCCTACATCTGTTCTTTTTTATTCTGGAGCATCGCATACTTTTATTTCGCAAGCATTTGTTACCATACATAGCATACCCATGATAGCTATGAAGAATCACATGTTGGTAAGTTCACCCGGAGGACCTATACAAGTTGCTCATAAATGCCCCTTAGTTAATCTAACCTTAAGGGGGGTAGACTTTGTGATTAGTCCAGTTGTGCTGAGAAGTTCTAGTATTGATGTGATTGTGGGTATGGACTGGATGAAAGCATATCAGGCAGTGATACAGTGCAAAGAGAAGACGGTATCTCTTGTTACACCAAAGGGGGACCAGATCAGTGTTGATGTGGTTATGCAGCAGCCAGAGACAGCTGTTGTGAACCAGATCGATGATGGAATTAATCAGGATGATCCAGTGGTGAATGAATTCCAGGATGTCTTTCCAGATGAACTGCCAGGTATGCCACCTGACCGAGACATTGAATTTCTTATTGAGTTATTACCTGGTACTGCACCCATAGCTAAACGACCATATAGAATGGGGGTAAAAGAATTAGAAGAACTTAAGAAACAAATAGAAGAATTGCAAGAAAAAGGTTTCATTCGTCCTAGTTCTTCACCATGGGGTGCACCAGTCATTTTTGTTGATAAGAAAGATGGTAGTCAGAGGATGTGTGTTGATTATAGATCGCTCAATGAGGTTACTATCAAGAACAAATATCCTTTGCCCAGAATTGATGACTTGTTTGATCAGTTGAGAGGTGCTTGTGTGTTCTCCAAGATTGATCTTCGTTCTGGATATCATCAATTGAGAATCTGTGCCAGTGATATTCCAAAGACAGCTTTCACCACAAGGTATGGTCTGTATGAGTATACTATTATGTCATTTGGATTGACCAATGCTCCTACATACTTTATGTACATGATAAATAAGGTGTTTATGGAGTATTTGGATAAGTTTGTGGTTGTGTTCATTGATGATATACTGGTGTTCTCTAAAACTGAGGAAGAACATGCTGAACATCTGAGATTGGTATTGCAGAAGCTTAGAGATCACAAGTTGTATGCTAAGTGAAGCAAGTGTGAGTTCTGGTTGAAGGAAGTTTCTTTCCTTGGTCATGTTGTCTCTAATGGAGGCATCTCTGTTGACCCCAGCAAGGTGAGAGATGTATTGAATTGGAAACCACCCACTAGTGTTACTGAGATTCACAGTTTTCTTGGTTTAGCTGGTTATTATAGAAGATTCATTGAAGGCTTTTCAAAACTCGCAAAGCCTATGACAGCCTTATTGGAGAAGAATGCCAAGTTTGTGTGGTCTGATCAATGCCGAGTCAACTTTGAAGAGTTGAAGAAGAGGTTGACTACAACACCTGTGTTGATACTGCCAGATCTGAGTAAGAGTTTCTCTATCTATTGTGATGCTTCTCGTACTGGTTTGGGATGTGTTCTGATGCAAGAAGGTAGAGTTGTTGCTTATGCATCTAGACAGTTGAGGAAACATGAATTGAATTATCCTACTCATGATCTAGAACTTGCTACAGTAGTACACACTTTGAAGATATGGAGACACTACCTGATTGGGCATAAGTGTGACATATATACTGATCATAAGAGTTTTAAATATATCTTCACCCAGTCCAATCTGAACTTGAGACAACGCAGATGGTTAGAACTGATCAAGGATTATGATCTAGATGTGCACTATCACCCTGGGAAAGCTAATGTGGTTGCAGATGCTCTCAGCAGGAAGAGTGGAGTCCATGAGTTGCTTATGTCAGCTATGTCAGATGAGTTGTGTGATGAGTTTGAATGCTTGAACTTGGGTTTCATTGTCAATGCAATAGAGATGGTGATGGAACCTACTCTTGAACAGGAGATCCGAAAAGGTCAGTTGCAGGATGAGAAACTAAAGGAGATAGCAGAGAATCTGGTAATTGGTAAGTCACCTGGTTTCCGCATGGATGATAATGGAACTTTGTGGTTTGGTAATCGGTTATGTGTACCTGATGATAAAGCTTTAAAGCAAATGATTATGCGTGAGGCTCATGAGTCGGCTTATTCTATTCATCCTGGTAGTACTAAGATGTATATGGATGTGAAAGAGAAGTTTTGGTGGGTTGGATTAAAAAGAGATGTAGCTGAGTATGTGGCTTTGTGTGATACTTGTCAGAGGGTTAAAGCTGAACATCAGCGACCCGCTGGATTGTTGCAACCTATGAAGATACCTGAATGGAAGTGGGAAGAAGTTGGTATGGATTTCATTGTTGGGTTACCCCGTACCCAGCGAGGTTATGACTCTATTTGGGTAATAGTTGATCGTCTGACCAAGGTAGCTCACTTTTTACCAGTCAAGACAAATTACAATGGTGCTCGGTTAGCAGAGTTGTATATGGAACGGATAGTATGTTTGCATGGAGTTCCAAAGAAGATTGTGTCTGATAGAGGTACTCAGTTCACTTCAAATTTTTGGCATAGTGTACATAGAGCTTTGGGAACTAAGTTGAACTTCAGTACTGCATATCATCCTCAAACAGATGGTCAAACTGAAAGAACTAATCAGATATTGGAGGATATGTTGAGAGCTTGTGCATTGCAGTATGGTACTAGTTGGGATCAGAGTTTGCCTTATGCAGAGTTCTCCTACAACAACAGTTACCAGCAGAGCATCAAGATGGCACCGTTTGAGGCACTGTATGGTCGTAAGTGTAGAACACCATTGTTTTGGAATCAAACAGGTGAGACACAAGTGTTTGGTGCTGATGTACTCAGAGATGTTGAGGATCGTGTGAAAGTGATCCGTGAAAGTTTGAGAATAGCACAGTCGAGACAAAAGAGTTATGCGGATAATAGAAGAAGAGACTTGTCTTTTAATATCGGTGATTACGTATATCTCAAAGTGTCACCAATGAGAAGTGTGAAAAGGTTTAACATGAAAGGTAAGCTAGCACCAAGGTATGTTGGACCATTCGAAGTGTTAGCCAGACATGGTGAAGTTGCTTATCAGTTGGAACTGCCTGAGAATTTATCTGGAGTTCATGATGTGTTTCATGTGTCACAACTTAAGAAGTGTTTGCGAGTGCCAAAAGAGCAAATACCTTTGGATGATCTTAATGTTGCTGATGATCTGACTTATGAAGAGTACCCAGTTAAGATTCTTGAAACAACAGAATGGGTAACCAAAAGCAGCGTAATTAAGATGTGTAAGGTTCAGTGGAATCGGTACTCTAAGGCAGAAGCAACTTGGGAAAGAGAAGATGAGTTGAGAAAGTCATACCCGCAGTTGTTTGAGTAAGCCAGCTAATCTCGAGGACGAGATTCTTTTAAGGGGGGTAGATTTGTAACACCCAAAATTTGCATCATTTTTGAAATGCATTAAAATGATTTAAGTATGTTTTCTGCTATGCATTCAATATATTTAAGCTCTAAATGTTTTGGTAAAATAAAAATTTCCATATAGAAACATGTTATGCATTGCATGCTGGTGCATTCTATTCTTGTTTGAGTGGTTATGAAAAATACCCAAAACTGAGTTTGCAAATGTGTTAGAAAATCATTTGAAAATGGTTTGAAAAATTCAGTTTCTGAAAATGGAAAAGTCTTTTTCTTTTCTCTCTTTTCCCTTTCTCAATCTGGCCTAGCTCTACTTTGGCCGCAGGCCTGGCTCCCTCCCTCTCTTCCCTGTGCTCGGCCCGACAACCGGCCAAGAGGCCCAGCACCGCAGTGGCCCGTTTCCCTCTTCCCCCTATCCTCTCTTGGGCCGACGACCAAAGGCCCAGTGCGGTGAACCGCACCCCTCCTCTTTCCGCTGACAGCAGTGGCCCACGAGTCAGCTCTCTCTCACCCTTCTCCTTTCCTCTCTGTGGCACTGACCACCCTGGCCCGCGTGGCAGTCTCCTCTCCCCTCCCCTTTCCTTCTTTTGCCTTGAGCCGCTGACAGTCTGTCCCCACCTATGAGTTCGTTCTTTCCCCCTTTCCTTTCTTCTCCGCGCGCTGACGCAGAGAAGCTGGCCGCAAGGCCAGCCCCCTTGGCCCCGCCGAGAGCGTGTGGGAGCACCTCCCCTTTCCTCCTCCCTGTGCTGCTGTCACCGAGGACCCACACGTCAGTCCCCCTCACCTTCCTTGCTCCGAATCGAAGCAAAGCAAGGCACCGACTCCTCTCCGATTTCCTTCCCTCCCTTCCCAAATTGCTCGGGATTTCTTGCCTCTTGGATCAACCCAGCGCCCATAAGTAGTCCCGCACACCTTCCCGTCTCTGGTTCCCGTCTATACGGCATCTACGCCTCGCAACCGAGCCAACAGAGCCCGCCACCGCCATTGCTTCCGGTCCGAGCGTCCTCGTCACCCGCAGGGCTTCCTCTCTCTTCGGAACTCGGTACGAGACCCCGCAAACCCTTTCGCGTGCTCAATTTCGCGTTTCCTTGCCCTCTCTGACCTATCGCCGTTAACAGTGAAGCCGTAGCCGCCTCGCCCTGTCGTCAGCCGCCCCTGTTCCTCGTCTGCACGCGCGAAGCACTCAGGTAGACTTGCCGTCACCTTCTCTCCCTCCCGGACCTCACGGTTTGGTGTTTGATGGACCGGAGGCCCTAATCCGCACACGCCGGCGAGCTCCACGGCGGAGCCCATGGCGGACCGCCGCGCGGCCTCTGTTCCCGGCCGACGCCGCCTCTTCTCTCTCTCCCTTCTAATCTGCAGCGTCCTCTTTAGATCTGACGATCCAGATCCAAAGATACCCTTTCGGCCACTCCGATCTAATCTAATCCATCCATCTGCGATCCAACGACCCACAACCCTTGATACCCCTTCGCTCTGCCCATTTGCAAAAGAGCCCCTGACTGTTTTCAAGTGTCAACCCGCCGTCCTTAGCGCCTTCCCCGAATACGTTTTCCCTTTTTGAAAACGTATTTCCTCTCGGCAGTATTCCAATTTGTTTTAAAAAGGAAAAATATTTATTTACAAATTTGCCACTCCTATTCAAATGTCTATAACTTGCTCATTTTAAATCCTTTTTGACCCGTTCAAATTGCGTTAGGTTCGTAATAAAATTCTCTTTATGTTAAAACCTTTGTTAGTTAGATTTGAAAAAGTTTATTTTCATGTTTAGATTTAATTTAATATCTTTGTATAGGAAAACCCGTTATTTCGTAACTTCGTCGTTCTAGCTCCGTTTTGCGTGAACGAAACATCTTTGTGATCGTAGCAATGTGTAGATTGGTTTCATAAACTTTTCATCTTGTTTTATTACTGTTGGTGTACGGTTCTAATCATAGTTTTGTTTGCTTCGTGTATGATTGCCCGTTAATTGAATGGTGTTGATTGTTGATCGGAATAGACGTTGAGCAACCCATTGAAGAATCGGAGTTTCTCTTTGATCAAGACCAGCAGATTCAGCAAGAGTTTTTTGAAGAAGGCAAGTATAACATGGGATTATCCTTGATGTCCTATTCACAAATAATATAATTCATATGCATGATATTCCTTGTTTACCATAGATTGATCCTAGTGATTGTTGACCTGAACACCTTGTCACCTATGATTTGATCCACCACATATGATTAGTATTGCTAGCGCTCATATCAGATGTACATGATCTTAATTGTTAATGACTATATGCAGTAATGGTAAAACTTGCTTTTTAGCAACATGGATTATAGGAGCTTATCTGTCGGCAAAATCTGGGATATACAATACAACCACGAGGGCTATATGGCTCTGGCTTTAGCTCAGTATGGGGACCTTTTCTAGCTTGTCAGTGGTTACCTTTATGGCGCAAATAGGAGCGTGCCAAGATGGGTATAGTGTGGTTCCTAATCTACGGGCCAGCCACGAAGGAGTGTGACCGTAGACAGGTTGGCTCTACATCCCCCTGCCACGAACCTTGCGGCCCTGACTTGTTAGACGAACCCTTGGAAGGGTTCATAGTGTACCCTGCCCGCTCACCTTGGCAGTGTCTTGGGAGTAATTAACCTGGGCAAATTACGACTTGTGGGTAAAGTTGTACACCTCTGACCAGAGTTAATAAACTATCATGATAGCCGTGCTCACGGACACGAGCGACTCGTTAAACTCACAAAATTATTGGGTTCTTACTTCTATGTGGCTTATGCATGTGTTATTTATTTATTGTATATCTCTGTCATTTACTTTATGATCATGGATATTTGAGCTTATGCAAATTACCTTGGCAATTGTTGATATTAATATAAATTGATCTACTTAAAATGCTCACCGCTATGAACCATGCATTCCCTTTTGAGCTTCATAAACCCCGTGTTATATTTGTTGAGTACGTATGTGCTCACCCTTGCATTCAAACACCACAGATGAAGATTGGGTTGATGATTACCGCAATGAGTACTAGACTTGGAGTCAACCAGTCAACCAGTCCCTTGGAGCTTCCGCAGTTATCTTCGTTTAGTTAAAGTTATTTGTTTCAGACTATGTAATGAATATTTATTCGCTATGTAATAAGCACTGTGATGGTACTTTTTATAATTTGTCAACTCATGTGTGCGACTATTCCTGGGGTGCACATGAGCCTTTTATGCACTTGTTTTTGTTCTTGAAAACGGGTATGACAGGATGCCACTCAACGAGTTAGCAGAACTCAAGAAGCAACTCCAGGAGTTGCTGGAAAAGGGTTTGATCCGCCCGAGTTGTTCACCTTGGGGATGTCCCGCCATCTTTGTAAAAAAGAAGGATAAGACTTTAAGAATGTGCGTGGACTATCGCCCTCTCAATGTAGTTACCATCAAAAACAAATATCAGTTGCCTCAGATTGATTTGTTGTTTGATCAGTTGTCTAAAGCTAAGGTGTTCTCTAAGATAGACTTGAGATCAGGTTACCATGAGATTAAAATCAGAAAGGAGGATGTACCTAACACCGTTTTCTCCACCAGGTACGGTCTATATGAATATCTAGTGATGTCTTTTGGATTGACAAATGCGCCCGCGCATTTCATGTACTTGATGAACTCCGTGTTCATGCAAGAGTTGGACAAGTTTGTTGCGGTCTTCATCGACGACATCTTGGTATACTCGGAAAATGAGAAAGACCATGTCGAACACCTGAGAATAGTGATGAAGCGGTTAAGGGAGCATAAGCTTTATGCTAAGTTTAGCAAGTGTGAGTTTTGTTTGACCAAAGTGCCTTTTCTAGGTCACATCTTGTTAGGAGAAGGTATATCAGTAGATCCCTCAAAGGTGCAAGAAGTCATGAATTGGACAACACCCGTTAACGTGCATGAGGTTCGCAACTTTTTAGGATTGGTCGAATAGTACCGTCGTTTTATCCCGGACTTTTCTAAGATAGCTAAACATATGACAAGGTTAACTCAAAAAAATAAGAAGTTTGAATGGAGCCTAGAATGTGAAACAATGTTCTATACCTTGTGGACCCTGTTAACTACTGCACCAGTCTTGGCACAACCAAATCTGGAGGGACCTTTTGATGTGTTTTTTGATGCATCAACCATTGGTTTGGGATGTGTGTTGATGCAAAATGGAAGAGTCATTTCTTATGCCTCACGACAACTTCGACCTCATGAGGAGAATTACCCGATGCATGACTTGGAACTAGCAGCAGTTGTGCATGCTTTAAAGATATGGAGACATTACTTAATGGGTAACTTTAGTCACATCTTCACTGATCATAAAAGTTTGAAGTACTTGTTCACCCAGTCTAAATTGAACATGAGACAGAGGAGATGGCTAGAGTTAATCAAGGATTATAACTTGGAAGTGCATTACCATCCTGGAAAAGCAAATGTTGTAGCAGATGCTTTGAGCCGCAAATCTCATTGCAACTTGTTGCAACCTCTGTTAGAAGATGGATTTGATCTAATACATCCTTTGGTGTTAAATAATATTGTTATCCAATGCACCTTGGATAGTGATATTATTGAGGGACATAAATCAGACAAAGAGCTTATGCAAACCAAACAAAGGCTGGAAACCAGTGAGTCTTTGAATTTCAAAGTGGATGAGAAAGGAGTTCTTTGGTTCAATCAACGTTTGGTAGTTCCTAAAGATCAGGCTCTGCGAGATAGGATTCTCAATGAAGCACATAACTCAAAGCTATCAATTCACCCTGGTAGTAGTAAGATGTATCATGACCTCAGGACAAGGTATTGGTGGTCAAAGATGAAGTTGGATATTGCGGAGTATGTCGCAAAGTGTGATACATGTTGTCGCATTAAGGCAGTGCACATGAAACCTGCCGGTTTGCTACAACCTCTATCTATACCTGAGTGGAAGTGGGAAGATATCAGTATGGACTTCATCATAGGGTTACTGTCGATGGGATATCCTATAGGGTACCCAGAGACCGGCTTACCTAAGCTCTGGGCCTCCTTTTCTTGGCCCACGAAGGAAGACGAATAGAAGAGACCGAATTCTACTCGGTAAGGACAGCAAGACCGAAGCGCAGCTTAGGACTCTAAGTTTGTAACCGAGTAGAATTAGGATAACCTCGGCCAGTTCCTGGACTATAAAGGGCTGGTGAGGGCATCACCCAAAAACAGTTACCTACATACTACACAACACCCGATACGTAGAGCGACATACAACACTTTGTATTACGATCAAGAGCAATAACAGACGACTCAACTGGACGTAAGGTTGTTACTCAACCTTGTCGAGGGCCTGAACCAGTATAAACCGTGTGTCCCTGCGTGTCCAACCACCAAGGTTTCAATATTCGCCGAGGCACGAACTACTGTCTCGGGTAACCCCGTGGCAGGCTATCGGTGGTAAAACATCGACAGCTGGCACGCCAGGTAGGGGCTTTCAGCGAATTTTTTTCTTGAAAGCTTGGTGGACCACAACCTCAAGATGATAAAGCCGACGAAATCCACGTTTTTCTTCGGATCATGGATTTGCAAGATTGACGACGACGGAAAAATTCAAAGCCGACTCCGAGAAGAAGAAGGAGTGGATCAAGATCTTCAAGAACTAAATCAAGGAATTCAGAATTTGACGATTTCTAAACTAACCAGACTAGCAGACGAAGAAGGATACGAAACCGACTCGGAAAAGGAGACACTACCGCATGCCAACCCCGAGTCCAACATGACAAAAGTAAACATAGATCAAGTCGGAGTATACAAGCAGACTTCAGTCAGAAGCAAAAACAACTCGGAAACCATCAAGAACTCGCGTTTATATGGATTGCATAATTCGGCATACACTTATGGAAGTTTCCTTCGGAGAAAGATGACAAGAAGCAAAACCCTGAAAGGCGCCGAAGAAGGGTTGATCATGTCAACGACTCCAAAAGGATGCATCATGCATTAGCCAAGCCAACCCTCAAGAACACAAGGTCAGACTACAGAACTACCATTCCAAGTGGGAAAGGAACTTGGACTTTACCAAGAGCTATCATACAAGACTAAGAAAAGAAGCCAAGAAGCGAGAAGAACTCGGAGAATGCATACCATATGCATGGCAGAGTTGGAACCTTATTTAGAGCCACCACAAATACCCGATTTGAAATCATCAGATGAATCAGAAGGAGATATATCAGACGATGAAGAAGGAGAAGACAATGAAACAAACGATCACAAAGCCGCGAGGCTGAAAAAGAACAAGGCTAGAGCAGGAAGAAGAAATCGAGCCACCCAGAGAAGGAAAATCTGGAACAAGTATAAAGCAGAATTAACGGAATATAACAAGAAGAAGGCAGAAAGAGAATCTATGAAGAACACAAAGAGAGAAAGAATTGAAGAATTAACAAAAGAACTGAACATCCTTACTAAAGAAGAAAGAATTACAGATGAGCTGATGAAAGAAGATAGAGATCCAAACAAACAACCTGAAGACATTACACCTCAAGAAGGGCAAGGAGAGAAGCAAGAAGAACAGCCACCCAAGAAGTCGATATTCCACAGACTTGGGAAGACAGGAATACCACAACCATCGAAAAGACAAGAACAACATTTTGAGCTGATAAAACAAAACAACCCAGATTGGGACCAATGTTACCCAGAAGATTATGGTGAATCCGAATATAGAGGGGATAGAGATTATTACAGAAGAGATGAATCACCGGACTTCAACAGGGTAGAACAATACGACAGATTTCCATGCTTTGCAGGAAGACTACAAACATTGAAGCTACCACGCAAGTTCAAACCGGCAAATCACTCCAAATATAACGGAAAAGTAGAACTCAGGCAATGGATAAGAGTATATTCTCAATCCATAGAACTCGCAGGAGGAAACAACGACATCAAAGCCCTATACTTTCCAAGGGCACTCGAAGCCATGCCGTTACAATGGTTTGATAAGCTGAAGCTAAGATCAATTAAATATTGGGAAGATTTACAAGAGGCATTCTGCAACAACTTTGCAGGAATAATAACACGCCCCATGATGGCGGCAGAATTGAAGAATGTAAAACAAAGAAGGCGAGAAACCCTAAGGGAATATTACAGAAGGTTTGGAGAACTCAGAGCTCAGATACACGACATCACAGATAGAGAAGTAATAGAAACATTTGCGGATGGGATAGTTGCAAATTGGCAGTTCAAAGACTACTTCAATGAAAACCCGAGATCCAACGAGGACTTCAAGAGGGCTGTTGAGAAAATGATATCATCAGAAGAAAGAACCAGACACAGGTTCGCCCACGATTTTCATGAAAATAAAAGACCAGATTATAGGCCAAATGACAAGAGGCCAAGACAAGACAATATGGTAGCGGCAATAGACAACAAAAGAAGATACAACGATAACGACAAAGGAGGGTACAACAACAATAACAACAACTACAACAACAACAGAAACACGAACAACAGATATTCGAACAACAATTACTAGGGCAAAAATTACACGAAGAGACCAGCAGAAAGAATAGAAGACCTACCCTGCTACATACATCCTAATTCAAGTCACAAGCTAATCGAATGTGATGTTTTCCAACGAAGATTCATAAAGAAGGAAGATACACGATCAAACAACTCGGAGCAAAGAATAGATGAATTAGGGAAGGACATAAAGAAAGCAGAAGGGAATTATCAAGAACCCCAACGACAAATAGCAGTAATCTTTTCGGAAGCATCATATACAAGAAATAAAAGACAGGAAAAGCTGGCACACAGAACCATCATGGCAGCAGAGTCGGCCACTGCAAGATATCTGGATTGGTTAGAATACCTAATTCAATTCACAAGAGAAGATTGATGGACAAGTGCAGCAAACGCTGGCTATTACCCTCTAGTAATGGGACCAACAATAGCAAGAGTAGTAGTTTCCAAAGTACTCATCGATGGAGGAGCAGGACTAAACATAATCTTCACAGATACTCTAAGAAAGATGAATTTGGACTATGAAGGTATGATCACACCAACCAGTATTCCTTTTTACGGAATAGTACCCGGAAAAGCGTCCATACCTTTGGGACAAATCACCCTACCAGTCACCTTTGGGACACCCGACAAGTATCGAACTGAGTTCATCAAATTCGAAGTAGCCGACTTCGAATCATGTTATCATGCAATCCTTGGAAGATCAGCACTCATAAGATACATGGCAATTCCCCACTACCCATATCTACTACTCAAGATACCAACGACAAAAGGTGTTCTTTCACTAAAAGGAGACCTAAAGAAAGCATTCGATTGTGATGTACAAGCCATACAAATATCTGAGAAGCTGCAAGACTATAGGGAAAAAGAAGATATCGCGAGGAAAGTTGAGAAAATGAACCCGGATGAAAACCAAATACCGGCAAAGAAGCCAAGCACCTTCACACCTCCTAAAGAAGCAGCCACAAAGACAATCGACCTACTAACTAGAGATCCAGAGAAGACGGCGATAATCAGTGCAAACCTGGATCCTAAATAGGAACTCGCGCTCACCAACTTTCTAAGGGATAACAAAGACATATTTGCATTGAAACCAGCAGATATGCCAGGAGTCCCAAAGGAGTTGGCTGACCACAAAATCGATACAAACAAAGGATCAAGACCAGTAAAACAGAAGCTACGTAGATTTGCACCAGACAGGAAAGCGGCAATCAAAAAGAAAATTACAAAACTACTAGCAGCTGGATTCATCAGAGAAATAATCAACCCAGATTGGTTAGCAAACCCAGTGTTAGTGGAGAAAAAGAACTCGAAAGAATGGCGTATGTGCGTAGACTACACAGACCTCAACAAACACTGCTCAAAGGACCCATATGGGCCACCCAAAATTGATCAAGTCATAGACTCAACAGTTGGATCATCACATCTATCATTTCTTGACTGCTACTCGGGGTATCACCAAATATCATTAAGAGAAGAAGATCAAAGTAAAACATCCTTCATAACACCTTTCGGAGCATACTGCTACAAATTAGTGCCTTTTGGACTAAAAAATGCAGGAGCAACATATCAAAGAGCAATACAAACCTGCCTTGGAGATCAAATTGGAAGAAACGCCGAAGCCTACATTGATGACGTAGTAGTCAAAACAAAAGAACCAGAATCCCTGTTAGAAGACCTAGAAGAGACCTTCAAGAACTTAAAATGTGTCTTTGGTGTAGCATCAGGACAACTACTCGGCTTTTTGGTCAGCAATAGAGGGATCGAGGCTAGCACCAAACAAGTCAAGGCAATAATGGATATGAAGCCACCTAAAAAGGCCAAGGACATACAAAAACTGACAGGATGTATGGCAGCTCTCAACAGATTCATATCAAAATTAGGAGAAAAGGGACCACCCTTCTTCAGACTCCTGAAGAGAAAAGAAAACTTTGAATGGACATAGGAAGCAAATCAAGCTTTTATCAAATTGAAAGAATACTTATCATCATATCCAGTAATGACACCACCAAGAAATAAGGAAGACATGATGCTATACATTACCGCAACAAAAAATGTAGTAAGTGCAGCAATCATCGTGGAAAGAGAGGAACCCAGACACGTCTACAAAGTACAGAGACCAGTATACTACATCAGCGAAGTACTCACAAAATCAAAAGTCAGATACCCACACGTACAAAAATTACTATATGCAGTACTTATATCATCAAGAAAGTTTTGGCATTATTTCCATGAACACAAAGTAACAGTAGCAACCAACTTTCCGCTACAACACATACTCAGAAACAAAGATGCTACATGTCGAATATCAAAATGGGCAGTAGAACTCGGATCCCTGAATATAGACTTCAAACCAAGAACAACAATCAAGTCACAGATACTACCCGACTTCATTGCAGAATGGACGGAAATCGCACAAAAAGAACCCGAGCCAATGCGAGATCATTGGAAGATGTACTTGGATGGGTCACTTAAACTCGGAGGAGCAGGGGCAGGCGTGCTACTAATTTCCCTAGAAGGAAGACAATTAAAATACGTACTACAGATATTATGACGAGCAACAAATAATGAAGCAGAATATGAAGCACTTATACATGGCTTAAGAGTAGCAACTACACTCGGAATCAAAAGAATTCTAGCTTACGGAGATTCAGCAATAGTGATCAACCAAGTAAACAAGGAGTGGGACTGCACAAAAAACAACATGGATGCATAATGTGTAGAAGTGCGGAAACTTGAGAAGAATTTTGAAGGACTAGAAATTCACCACGTCTTAAGAGATTCAAACGTAGCAACAGATATCTTATCCAAATTGGGGTCAGATAGAGCAAAGGTACCACCTGGAGTATTTGTGGAAGAACTCGCAAAGTTGTCAATCCAGGAGATTAATAAACCAAAAGAAGACCCAATGGATATAGACAAAGCAAAAGAACCCGACAGCTCAAGACAAATCCTCAACATAGAAAGCGATTGGAGACAACAATACATTGATCATAAAAGTGAAAACAAACTACCCGGAGATAAAGCAGAAGCAACAAAAAGCAAAGCCTACGTTCTCATAAAGGATAAATTATACAAAAGAGCAACATCTTCTAGAATATTACTGAAATGTGTATCTACACAAGAGGGAAAAGAAATATTGGAAGAAATCCATTCGGGATGATGCGGAAACCATGCAGAATCTAGAACACTAATCGGCAAAGCATTCAGAAGCGGATTATATTGGCCAACAACACTCAAAGATGCAGAACAATTAGTCAAAACATGCAAGAATTGCCAGATGTTTGCAAGACAATCCCATGTTCCAGCACATAACCTAATCTGCATACCACCAGCCTGGCCCTTCTCATGTTGGGGGCTAGATCAAGTCAGACCTCTCAAAAAGGCAAAAGGAGTTTGAGTACATATTCGTGGCAGTAGACAAGTTCACCAAATGGATTGAATACAAACCACTAGTCAAATACAGCACAGAAAAGGCGACAAAGTTCATACAAGAAATCATGCACATATTTGGTATGCCCAACAGAATAATCACAAACCTTGGATCACCATTTACAGCAAAAGAATTCCAATATTGGGCAAGAGATTGTGGAATAGAAATAGACTATGCATCGGTAGCTCACCCCCAAGCAAATGGACAAGTAGAAAGAGCCAATGGGCTATTATTACAAGGCCTAAAACCAAGACTATATGAAGACCTAAAAGACTATGGAGGCAAATGGATAGAAAAATTACCAAAAGTGGTATGGGGTTTAAGAACTCAAATCAGCAGAGCAACAGGATATTCACCTTTCTTCCTGGTTTACGGATCAGAAGTCGTATTACCAATCGACTTAATATGGCAATCACCAAGAATTGAGCAATATGACGAAGGCGAAGCTGAAGAAACAAGACGACTAGAGATCGACTCAATCGAAGAAATAAGAGATAGTTTAGTAATACAAAATGCAAGATACTTACAAGGCTTGCGAAGACATTATGACAGAAATATGCACCCAAGAACGTTAAAACTAGGAGATCTGGTACTACGACTAATTCCGAAAAAGATGGAAGACACAAACTACTAAGCCCATGGGAGGGTCCTTTTATCATCAAGACAGCAATACAACCCGGAACTTATGAGCTAATGACATAAGAAGGAATTCAATTAAGCAATACTTGGCATATCAGCCAACTCAAGAAATTCTACAACTAAAAGTGCAAGATACAAGACATCAAGAACAAACCGGTAGTTGCACAATGAGAGGCACTGTCCGGAGTTGAGTTGTTTTGTGAGGCAACTTGACAAACCGACTGCTTTGCACCATGAGCGCCACAGTCTGGTTCATATATCCAAAATCTACCGTCTTTGCACAATTAGAGGCACTGCCCGGAGTCAGTTGTTTTGTGAGGCAACTTGATTAACCGACTGCTTTGCACCATGAGTGGCACCGTCTAGTTCATATATGTAAAATTTACCGGCTTTGCACAATGAGAGGCACTGCCCGGAGTTAGTTGTTTCGAGAGGCAACTTGACTAATCGACTGCTTTGCACCATGAGCGGCATAGTCTGGTTCATATAAAAAGTCTACCGTTTCGAGAGGCGGCATGACTAGCTGACAGCTTTGCACCATGAGCGGCACTGTCTAGCACTTTTTTCGAAAGACAACTCAACAAACCGACTGCTTTGCACCATGAGCGGCACAGTCTGGTATATATATATATACAAAGTCTACAGGCTATCGGACAACCTGACAAACCGACTACTTTGCACCATGAGCGGCACAGTCTGGTCCTTATATCTACAAATCTACCATTTCGAGAGACGGCATGACATTAATCACTCGTAAAAAGTGACACAACAAGCGCTTGAAGAGCAGAATGAATTCGGCGCAAAAGGAATGCAAGCCTAGTATCCTCACATCAAGGAGCAAAATACTAACAGAAAGAACTACTCGTGAAGAAATACTCAAAAAAACAACAACAACATCACCCCGAAGCTACTCGGAGCTTTTTTACAACACAAAGCCTAAACTAAGAGGCACAAGTTATTCTACAGGCAACACTATCAGTGTAATCATCAAAACTTAAAGGTCAATGATACTACCCAAGAAAAACTCGGGATTTTCAGAAACATTTTCAAAGCCTATTGCAGAGGCGCACAACTTCAGACAACAATCAAAAGAACTCGGCATGACTCATAAAAAGATTGGAAAACAAGGTATTCTTCAGAAAACAAAACCGTATAATATTAGCAAACAAGGACAAGAGCATCATCAGGACGAAGCCTGGCAATATGTTAAAGCCTCATTCAAGGTATATTACATAACCATCAAAGACAGATAAATGTTATCAAGAAGAAGACGACAATACTTTCATCTGTCCAAATATTTGGCGACAAAGCTCCTGAACCTCGGGCTTTGATTGTTCCCACCTCATCAAGAGATCGACGTCCATTGGGTCTTCAAGAATTCGATCCAAAGGAACATCAGGAGCAAGGGCTCGGACAAAAAAAACAACATTGTTTATACACCGCTCAAAGCCGTTTTCAACAAACTCTTTAAACCGAAGGGGTAACGTAGGAATCAAGGTTTCCAGGCCTTCTTTAGCATCTTCTTGAAGACAAACAGCAGATACGATAGGTTTCACAGCAGCATACAAAATTTTATATCGCTCATGAACCTCCGAGAGTTGAGTCTTCAAAACCCCCCTCAGATTTCAATAACTGAAAAGGGAAAAATAAGTCAGAAAGACTACGAGAAAAACAACAGGACAATCAGAAAACAATATGTAGTCGACTTACAGCTACAACTTTCTCCTCTGAATTTGCAAGACGAAGAGACAAATTCTGTTTGTCCTCATTCCAAGCAATAAAAGCTTGATCAGCAGCTACAAAAATATCAAGTACATCAGATATCAAGCAAAGAAAATTCACAACAGAAGAAAAAGAAGATAGTTACCAACAATCTTTGTCTTCAAATCAAAAACATCAACTACTCGGAGAGCCTTTTCTTGCTCCAAAGCAGCACGAGTCTGAGACAATTCAAGCTGAACCCTGTCAAGCTTAGCTTGAAGAGTAACAGTCGACTGAGTTTCTAAGGAAGAAGCAGTCAACTCCTGATAGACATCCTGAGAGAAACATGAATCAAAATAAAGAAAACAAGACCAAAAGAGAGAGACAAGAATAAATACCTTCAATTCAGTTCCAAAGGACAAGGATAGATCTGTCCAAGAAGAAACAAGTTTTTGAACCCGTTCAACTCGGCTGAGCTGAACCTCTGACCCTTGAATAAGCAATGGCTTGGCTGAGGAAGAAGTCGGAGCTATGGCTTGGAGGCTCAACTCAGGCACCTCAAGAAGAGGCACATCTTCAGGAGGATGTGCACCAACAAATTGAGAAGTACCGGCAACGTTGGTAGCATCAGGAATACAAAGTCCTGCAGAAAATAAAAACAAGAAGAGTTAAAATAGAAACAAAAAACAAGATTTTTTCATCAACAGAGACAAAAATTCTTACCATCAGGGGAGGAACCAAGAGCTTCAGAAGAAGGCCTAAAAGTGTCAAAAGCAAAGAAAGTCAGGCAAAGATAAGATAAAATACAAATGTCACAAAGCAAAGCTAACTTACTTGGCCGATTTGCTAAAGGTACCAACAACAGAAGCAAAGGAAAGATTAGGGATATCGAAAGAGAAATCTTCATCAAGCAATGAAAGAAGAAGGGATTGGAATAGCCGAGGGAATAGGAGCAGCCTCAACAGAAGACTGGCCGGCAGATGATCTACGGCTAAACAAAAAACTAACAATAAGAAAAAGATCTCTGAACAAAAATCAGAAAGACTTCAAGAAAACAACTCACAAAGGATGGGTAAGAGGGGGGTAATCATCCGAATAGGGGGTAATCATCCGAATACTCCTCATTCAGAAGGACGGACTGGCCATCTGAAAAAGAACAAAAGCAGAAGAATAAGGAAGAGTTGCATGCAAAGCAACTCGGATAACAAATACAACGCTCACCTACAATAATGTTACCTGTGGGAGTACGTGACCGAAGAGAGCGACGTCGAGTAGCAGGGGGAAGTTGGACAGGCTGAGCAGAAGATTCAGCTTTCCTTTTCCTAGAAACCAGTAAGACTTGAGCAATCTGAGGATCGGGGGTATAAGGCATGTACCCATAAGTAATACAAAATCCAGGGATAAACCTAGAAGAAGAGGTTGAAGCCATAGTGACTTCAGTAGCAGGCTCTTCAGGAACAAAGGGATCCGGCCCAAAAGGCAAGTTCAGCCTAAAACAATGACCATGATCCGGAAACACAAAACAAGTCATCAACAAATAAGAACTCAGAGAAAAATAAATCAGAACAAGATGAATAAAGTACTAACCGGAGGATGTGGATTTCCAGCATGGTACTCAGAAATCTAGGGAGGCATAGCAGACACACTGTTGACACAAAAAGTGACATACTGTGTTTCACACACAGCAAGCCGGAAAGTGTGGCTTCAATCGGGTGCCCGGGTGCTTCGAGAACCGAAAACGTGTCAGTCAGTTTGACCTGAAACTAACAAGGGATGAAAATCATTAGATATAAATTGGAACATGCCGGATAAGACCAGACAGTTCCATATGTACGGCCCTGAAGCCACTTAGGACGACATACAACTATAAAAGCTATCTGCCAACAGAGTATATACAAATCATTCGGCTAAAACAAAGAGCACGTGGTACATTGATTGCCGAATATGCATGCATGGGAAAAAGTACGTATGAATGAACCAAATATCCAAAGGTTAAAGCATGACCAAGCTCGGCAATCCGACAGAGTTGGGATCCATGATGAAGGAAACATGTAAGAAAAACACGATCAAACCAATCTAATCTTGCGCCTGCCGCACGACACTTAGCTTTATCAAGACTCAAACGTGAAATAGCATGCATGAACCCACAACACGTAACAATCTAGATTGAACTTGATTCGGCTATTATGAAACATAAGATCTAACTATGGAAACAGCGTGGAAGTGTTAACTTGTTAAAACATGAATAGATCTATGATGAAAAAAGGAAAGCCGAACCTCATCAATCTAAATTGGGCAAAAGAGTGTTTGCAAATATGTAAAGATTATCTAAAACATGCAACGCGATAACTTAATGAATCCAATAGATCTTGCCAAATCTACGAGAGCCGATAACTATCTTGCTTATGCTAAGCATATCGAGCAAACACCCGCTGCACGCTATTTACCTGTAAACAAAACATAAGTGAAGACTTCTTGATCATCAATCAAGGATCCACCGCACGATCATTGATAACAAACAAGACTACTTGCATCAGCATCTAAATCCACCGCATGATACTAGACATGATAACAAGTTTGCCAAGACTTACGGAGGTCGACGGATCGATGATTCCTCTTGAAGAACTCGACGACACGACAAAAGGACTCGAAGTTGGCACGGCGCCAGTTGTATTGATTTGGTTGTGAACCCTTTTTACAATAGCCAAGGGTTTATATTTATACCCTGGTCATGACATGAGTCCTAAGAGGACACGACTACAAAATATTAAAGGAAGAAATACAATATTTTGACTTTGGTTTCCTTCGGAGTCTTCATTGCCTTAATTATCGTAGCCATCATTACCAATTCGGCTCTCACTTGCCGCCTAAAAACCACCCTTCTTCTAATTAACCGATTGCACGATCGATCGCCGAATCTGGGAATTAACCGACCGCACGGATTCTGCCGAATGCTCTGAGCATCTATCTCTGCCGACTCACCGTGCACTGGCCCACTTGTGATCATGCAAAAATCCGGTGTTAACACATACCCCCTCAATTTCAGGATAAAAGCTGTTTATTCTGAAATTGACCGCAAGCTTCCTTTTCCCCTTAGGTTTATATTGTTCAACGCCGCAGCCGCCATCCAAGAAATCCATACTTCGGCATTCTCAAATCTGCATTGAACCCTCAATGGCGACTCAGGACAAGATTTCAGAGGTAAAATTCCAACTCATTTTCTCGTGTATTTGGCAATCCCCGATCGGTTTTCCTGCTTCCCTCCTAACTCATTTGTTTTCTCGATTCCCCTATTTTACGAAGGAATACAAGAATGAGATTTTGATTCCTTACGCTGCAAACCCTGATTCCTACTTGCTTCGTCCCATGGGCAATCCTAAACCAACTGAGGTTATTGAGAAGGAAACCTTGAGGATTCCTTTCAAATATGGAGTTACCCCGCCAAACCGATGGCCAAACACTTTCAAGACTTGGCCGCTTCCCCCAATAGCCGGATGGTGAAACTGGTACCGGAGGATGTTGGAAAAGGATAGCAGCAACTGGGATAGCCAAGACATCACCCACTGTCATTTCTGGTAGTAGACGAAACGAACCCCTCCTGATAGCAGCCTCTCATTTCTAGTCTGATGCTATCAACGCTTTTGTCTTCGTCCATGGTATGATGACTCCCACTTTGGCCGACGTATTCATGATGACTGGCTTGAATGTGTCCAAGCCAGGACACCCTTGCTAGTATAAGGGCAAAAGCAACCAGAGAGCTGTCAAATCTGGAGGTGGATGGGTTGGGTACATTCAAACTTACATGGAAGCAGCTGGTGTTGTGTCTGAAAAGGGAAGCAGAGCCTTCGTGAACATGTGGCTATCCAGGTTCATCTTCTGTGGAAAATCCAATGAGCCAACCCTAAATCACATGATAATGGCTGAGGATTTGGCTGTAGGCACACTAATCCCTCTTGGTAAATATCTTTTAGGATTTGTTTACCATATGATGCATCAAATTACTGTTCAAATGTACCATGGCAAGGATATCTCCTGTGTGAGTGGCCCTTGGTGGTTCATTCATATGTGGTTGCAACTCTATATGCATCAAGTAGTGTTTGTACCTCTTCACAACTTAAGCTTCTCTTCGGTTAACTATGCCGAGGGTGATCCAGCAAAAACCAAGAGCTGTCAAACCTATGGAGAACCATCATCATCCATCAGCATTGACATGGATATTGGTCACCTCTTCAAGCTGCTCTTCAAAGGCTTCAACAATGTGCTCTGGCTCCCCTATAGAGAAAATGATAATTTGACCTTCCCTTACAAATTCAGTCATGAGTCTGGCTGTTCTGATAAGGTATCCACTGAAATTTTCAATTCCTTCATCAAGCCATGTATCCTGCCAGCTGAATTTCATCATGGGAGAATGGTGAATCCCACATATGAATTCTATAATCCCAACATGGCATCTAGGCAATTAGGATGTGGACAGCTGCCTCCAAGACCTTTCTTCTCATCAATCATAAGATACAGGGAGCTGATCACTAATGAAACAGAAGCCAGAAAAAATTTTGAGCTTGGACAAGATTTGCCAATATATGAACCTTCTCCATTTGGACTAGTGGATAATGCCCACTCCTCTTTCTCTCTCTGGTGGCAAGAGTGGCACAATCACATTTTCAACATACCAGTGCATCCTTTATGCCAAGCTCTGTACTCCCAATTTGCTTCTGATAGTGAGGTATTCTCATTGCACTAGTCATTTCCTGTTTCTGAATTTATCTCCCATTCTAAAATCTAACCATGTATAGGATTTCGAGACCACTCCTATCAAAGCAGTGGAGTATTATAAAGCTAGGCCTAAATCTGCATTGGGCTACAATGCTCCCACTCTAAAAATCTTCATGAAGATTCCTACAGTTATAGCCACTGTTCCTTTAGGAGAAAAAGGTAAAAGGAAAATACTTGAGGATATTTATGTGACCAGAAAGGTAAGGTCCAAGAAAGTCAAGAGATCTCCTAAGGTATGAATTTTTATTCAGTAATAAATTTCACTTTGGAATAAAACTGCATGTTCCTATATCAATCATCTTCACTGCAGCCACATGTCGATATCCCCAGATCAAGCAACGCTTTACCGACAATGGACATTCCTCTCCCAATTTCTATTGAAGATGCAGAAACTCAACCATCGACAGAAGTTCATGAAACTGAGGACACTGAAATTGATGAAGCCGAAAGCACTGATGCTCAAGAAACTGCCGAGCGCATTGGTAATATTATTCGGCTAATCACTCTCCTCTCTTATGTGTCATCCAATTCCTGCTCATGCATCTGTATTGTTGGAAACAGATAAAATTTTAGACAATCTAGCAGGAGAACATTCTTCTGGTCCGGCTCCAGATTCACCTCCTCAGGGCACCCAGTCAAGTCAACCAGGCCAAGGCACAACACATCCTGAGGCTCAATCAACCCAACAGGTAATACACTACCTTAAACCATCTTTTCAGTAATTTTTACCCAATCGACTAACACTCATTACTCTCTCAAGGACACTACCAAACCGACCACTAGTTACTCCTTCACTGTTGATGATTTCATTAGTGAAAAGGGTGAAGAAGCCACCTCCTAGCAAACTTTATCAGTAGAAAATCAAGCCCGACTGTAGGATATAGCTAATCTGCTGAACAAAAACATCAATATCTTGGTCCAAGATTCAGATCAGATAAAAGATATCCTTGAGCTCATCAAACAAGATCTTCCATCTGCCATCAAGGCTTCTTTGGAATCTGCAGCTCATCTCTATGATCACTTTGCTGTGGTGAAAAGAGCCAATAAAAACATAGCTTCCAGAGTTGTCCTGCAAGATAACAGATCTCTGAAGAAACAAGAAGCTAGAGTCTTGCATTCCCAAATTCAAATTGCTAGGAATTTACTGGCAACTCTAGAGCCGGAGCTGAAGACCATGGAGGATGAGAAGATTAGGCTAGAGGCTCAACTAGCTGAATTGAATGCCAAAATCCAATCTCACAAATCCAAGATGCTAGACTTGCCAAATTACATGGGGGCTGCTTCGTCAAAGCTTTTTGTTGTCCTTAAAGAAGACCAACAACTCAAGGCAAAGCTGTCTAGCATCCAGAGCTCTGAAGATGCAGACCAGAAGGTTCTAGACCAGGTCAACCGAATCAAGAATGAAGCCTTAGATGCCATTAGTTAGCTATTGAAACAATAGGAATTCATGTTGTAATAGGAATGAAGCATTGCACATTTTGTTTCCAATCGGATGTTCATTATTGTCTTGCCTCTTATATATTCCTACATGTATGATAGTATAATCGGCTCTGTTATTCTTCCCGATTACAGCATAGCCGATTCACCTCTGGCTTTCAGATAGCCGATCATTTTCCGTTTAGGGATATAGCCGAGCGACCTTTGATATACCCGAGCCTGGCCCATTCCGGTAACGGCCCACTTGAGAGGGAAACCCCTAGTCTGCCGTTTGGGATTCTTACTCGGCCTATAAATGAACCTTCCTTCTTCTGCCCCTGTCAACGGTTCTAGTCAAACACTCTCGCCTTCGTCTTCACCCTTTCTGTTGAAACCAATCCTGAGGGAAACCCTAACTCACACAGTAACAATGGCGGGGAGCGACAACCGCGACAAGCGTCCTGCCAAAGGAGCACCCGAAGGGAGCCGAGCATGGCACAATCGGCAGCGCGGGTAAGAATCAGTTTCTTGCCCCCTTGCATCTTTGCTATCTGTTTATCCTTCTAGCCCTGATTTCTGTTCCTCATCAGGATCAGTTCCATCTCCACCAGCCACAACATTCCTTTCCCCACGGCGGTAGCAGGTCGGCCGGGGAGTCCATTGCCCATTTCCTCTGGGTCTTCAGACTCCTACCATTCCAACCCCTGGGACTTGGGTTCGGGTTCAGATGCCTCGGACGTCCCCTACACCTCCGCGGAGGCGGTCACCTTCAAGGGCGAGAGAGATGAAGCCCGCACAGAGTTGGAGAAGATCTCCAAACAATATGGCATTGATCAACTCGAGTGGGAGGACCAGCAGAAGTAGCTCTGCGACGCCATCACGGGTTAGCCGAAAGCAATCGTGTTTGACCTTCTCTTTTAATCATGTCTGCTCATCCGATTTGCATCTTCGTTCAGCGCTTTCTGCAGAGAATGAGCGCCTAAAAGCCGCGGCGAACAGGATCGCCGACAAGGTCAACGCCCAAGGAGAGACCGCCGAGGCACGCCTTGACAATGCGGACGACCGCATCAATCAAGTCGTCATCCATGGCGTGCACCATGGCATAACTCTGGGGCTGTCGGCAATGACTATCCAATGCGGTGAGGACTTCTCTGTCCAGCCAACCAGCTTCCGTGGTCAAGTGCCTCCAGAAAATGTCGAAGACATCGACGATCTTCTGGAGAGCTATGAAGATCATGCGACCGCCCTTGCTGAAGTCACAGACGCCCAGTCGGTCCTCAACACGTTGTTTGATGAGTAGTTTGTATTTAGGAGCCTTATGTAAAAAAACCTTGCTCTGTGAAATATTTAGGACCCCTAGTGGTTTTCTCCTTGTTTGAATTTTTTTGAGAACGGCCAATCTGGAGAATGCTTGCACGATGTGTTTGATTTTTACTCTAAAGGCGACACATGCCGTGTCGGCTATTTTATGAGCTTTTCACAGAATTTTTTCGGCTACAGGCGATATCTCTGTATCGGCTATCGGTGCATAAGTTTCTTTAAGTCCGTTTATGCACCAACCTCAACACTGGGATGAAATCTCTTAAGAAACCTTCCATTGATAGCTCTAGCGAATTCCTCTCCCAATAGAGTTTTCAAGATATACGCATTGCCAGGCGCGCACCTTACCACTCGAAAAGGTCCTTCCCAATTTGGAGACCATTTGTCGAACGCTCTGTCCTTTGTCCCGATCGGCAATACAGTTTTCCATACCAAATCTCCTTCTGCGAATTGTTTTTCCTTAACCTTCTTCTTATAATACCTGGCAACACGCACTTTATTTTTCTCAATATTTTCCAATGCTTTGAGACGAACCAAATGCAAATCTTCTAATTCGTCCATCATCAAATCCTTGTAATCTTCTTTCCTCAAATCGTTCTGCAATGTAACTCATCTGGATCCTGATTGTAATTCCCACGGTAACACAGCATGGTGCCCATAAACCAACTCATAGGGAGACGCTTGAGTAGATCCATCACAAGCCATTCGGTAAGCCCACAAAGCTTCGTTCAGAACCGAATGCCACTTCTTCGGCTTTTCATCAATCTTCTTCTGAATAATATTGATCATGATCTTGTTTGATGCTTCAGCTTGGCCATTGGCTTGTGCATAATAAGGAGAAGAGTTGTACAATTTGATTCCCATCTCCTCGGCAAAATCACAAAACTCGGCTAAAGTAAACTGAGTCCCTTGATCTGTTGTTATGGTTTGAGGGATCCCGAATCTATGAATTATATGCTCCTTAACAAAATTGACCATGTTTTCTGATGTAACCTTTTTCAGGGGAATAGCTTCAACCCACTTTGTAAAATAATCTGTAGCCAAGAGCACAAACTTATGTCCTTTGCTAGAAGGAGGATGAATTTGACCGATCAAATCTATGCCCCATCCTCTGAACGGCCAAGGCTTGACGATTGGGTTTAAGGCTAACACTGGAGCTCTCTGAATATTACCGAATCTTTGACAGTCTTGACACCCTTTGTAATATTCAAAACAATCCTCAAGCATAGTTGGCCAAAAATAACCAGTTCTCCTTATTATCCATTTCATCCAGTAAGCCGACTGATGTGCACCACACACTCCTTCATGCACTTCATACATCAGCTTTCTGGACTCCTCTTGATTCAAACATTTGAGAAGCACTCCATCTATGGACTTGTAGTACAACTAGTCATCAAGGAGCACGAACTTGATAGCCTTATATCTGAGTTTTCGGGAAACTTTTGTGATGGATTTTTTAAATAATCAACAATTTCGTTTCTCCAGTCACCAATTACCTGACCTCCATCCAAAGCATTAATTTCTTGTCCTTCTCGGTATCCCGAAGCAGTTTGAGCCAATCTATTTGCTTCTTCATTATGCCTCCTAGGGATATGATGCAAGGTGGCTACCTAGAAACTTTTCAGGAGCTCTCGGCACTCTTCATAATATCCCTTTAACATATCACTTTTGCATTCATATTGGCCGATCAGTTGGTTAATTACCAGCTCGAAATCCCCGAAAACCTCAATAGCAACAGCCTTCATTTCGACAAGCATTTGGAGTCCCTTAAGCAATGCTTCATACTCTGCTTGATTGTTAGTAACCATGAATTTAATAAGGATGGCATACTCAAAAATCAACCCTCTAGGAGAAATCAAGAGAACACCAGCACCACCACCTTTGCTACAAGATGAACCATCAAAAAACAAAATCCAAGGTGCAATGGTTACCATCCTAGCAGAAGGATCATGGTGTTGGGTAACAAAATCGGCAATAACCTGACCTTTTACTGTTTTTGCAGATTTGTACCTTAAATCAAATTCTGATAGAGCTAAAATCCATTTGTCAATTCTTCCATTTAAAATTGTCATTAATAACATATGTTTTATCACATCGAACTCAGAAACCACTACACATTCGGCATTCAACAGGTAATGTCGAAGCTTGGTACATGAGTAAAACACACATAAGAACAGCTGGGCTTGCTCTCGTGAAATCAAACACAAAAGAAATGGTGAAAAAGAAGAAGACAAGGAGGGATGCCAATAAACGCTTGGCACAAATGTGCGAAAGAAGCAAGGAAAAGAACCCCGTTAGGGGTCAGATGATGAAGCTGGATGCCGTAAAAATAAAGGAACTCCATCAAGAAGGCCGATGGAGGGAAGTAGAGTCCGGCATGGACAAAGGAAACAAAAAGAATGTATTGATCAGGAGAAGGACTGGGAATCATATGCTCACCAGGAACAGAGTAGCCGGAATACACTTGCCCCTAAAGTAGCCCATGCGCAACAAGCAGATCCAAGTCCGCCTCCTGAGTAGACGGCTTGGGAGACTGCTTCATCTGGCGCGACATCTCGACGAACTCAGGATTCTCTATACGCTCCAAAATAGTATCTTCGTCCACGAATTCAATCTTGCCCTTGCCCTTGCTCTTGATCTTGTTCTTCTTCACCATTCGAGGTGATACAAAGACGATCAGAGCAGCGGCGGCAGTTAGGGTTTGCGAAAAGAAAGGGAAAACGGTTTTTACTACGAGGTAAAAGAGAGGGGATAACAGAGGGGCAGACTTATAAGGAAATTTACTCGTTGCAGAAAATACAGAAGGCAAAAAGTTCCACCAATCACGGAACGGAACGTAAAGCAGTCAAAACACATCTCCTTTCAAAGAATACAAACAACTCGTGGAACAGAAGAACTCGACATTACAATAAAGTTATATACAAGAACTCAGAAAATACAGACAACAAATCACTGGTTCTTCACCATACACGTTCTTTGAAGATACAGACCAGATACAAAGTTACATTGCCGAAAGGAACTAGTTCAAGCCAATAACAAGGAACCCAGTCGAATTCAGGGTTAACACCTCGAGAGTCAAGATACATTATCAACAAATAGAGCCAAATAACTCAGACGTGCTAGACGCCCAACAAGATAAGGCACATCTGTTTGCCAAAGGTAGTAGAAGCAGAGCCTAGAAGACATTCAAGATTCATAGTCCTGCCAGGTCCTCGACAGAAAGAAGGTGGATCAACACCAGCAGGCGCCAAAATGACATGGCACGGGACTAGACAAGGAATACTTCTTCAACCAAGGCCACGAAATCAGCCAGAGGCATGGAACTAGAACACTGGAAGATCAAGCAGCGGAACATGTGATAGCCTCATCACAAGAACTAGACCATTTGCCTCAAAGCCACCCACATCGTGGTACTACCTTGAAACTAGTCACCTACTAGTTTCTATCACAAGAACTACACCATTCACCATATTACAACCAAGAAAGGGAAAGAAGCCCGGGGACTCGTCAAGCTCGCCAACTACAATATCCATGATACAACAAAGGTCTGTGCGAGAGAAGGAAGAGGACACGAGACAAGACAACCATACTACAGTTATTTATAGAAGAATAACGGGTGCACATACACCAAGTCCATGAAGAAAAGATTACAACAACAACAGTACATAAAGAAAGAAGTAAAAGCAAAAGATTCTACAAGGACCACACAGATGAAGGAAAAACTGCCACAATAAAGATAGTACTTCAAAGTACCATACAGAATATCTAGAAGAATATTCCAAGGACAACCATACAACTAGCCACGGCTCTGCAGACTATGAAAAACAACTCGGCCGATAACTTTACAACAACCAGATAATGTTGACACCGTTTTTCGGCATGTGTCAAATGAGCTAAGACTTGCATTGATCGGTAGCCGTTTTCCATCAGCATCGGGAGGTTGTCAGCCAATGTTGTCGATGAAGATAGATACTGCGAAAAGGTTAAGTTTGTTGCCGATGGAAGCTGGACGTATTGCCGATAAGGATGTTGCCGATGGGAGTTGGACGACCCTTGCCGATATGAATTAGTTGGTGAAGACAAGTTACCAAAAGTGCAAATTCGCTGATTGGAAAGTATTGCCGATGCCGATGGGCATGGAGTGCCAATGGGCACAGGGTGACGTGGCGGTTGACGTCAGCAAGGGGTTGCCGATGGCAATAAAAGGAAGCTGCAGATTAAAGTCTACCGATGGAAAGTTTCATCGAAGAGAAGATATAAGGAAACTGGTGATCTCATACCAGTATTATTATAGAAACATGAGTCCGACTCTTGCATGAGTCATTTATTTACTTAAAAATAGAGGTGTCTATTTAGGAAAATAATATTGTTATTTGGGTCCGACTCCTGCGCGAGTCAGTTATTTCCTTTAAAGTAGGAGTTTGTTTTGGAAAGGTACGAGTCGTGTCTGTATACAACTCCTATTGATGGAGTATAAATATGTACCTAGGGGTCGTAAGAAAAAAATCCAATATATAAAACAAATCAATTACTCTTATTTACTTTCAATGCAATTTACCCTTTTATCGCATTAGTCTTAGTTTTCTACGAGTTCTTCAAGCTTCGACAGGCTGCATCATCTCAATCTCCGTCAAACCCTTGTATGTTCCGCGTGGGAGTAATTTGAGCTTTGACATCCGGGCGCATCGTTGTTGTCTCGTTCAGCTTTGCTCTAGTTATCCTGATCAAGTCTGAGTCCTGACATCCGGGCGTATCACCGTTGTCTTGTTCAGATCTTGTTCTAGTTATCGTCCTTGTCAATTAACTGGTCAAATCGACTAGCACACTCGGATATCGAATTTTGGGTAATAGCCCGAGGTGTTCGCAGATCCTGACGTTTTTTGTGTCAACACCTCTTTTGGCACGCTCGGTGGGACCAATTACACATCTATCATGGGTGACAACTCCGACGTTAACCAGAGGAACGTCATCGAAGTCTCCGAAGCCGATCTAAAAGATGATCAGAGGCTGGCTATGGAGCGGGCTATGGAGGAGTACAAGCAACTGTATCTGAAGTCCTTCAGCCTAAGCAGGTGCGACGAAGCCATCCAGAAGCAAGATCCGCCATTGTCGCGGCAGGTCACGTATGATGTCAATCCTGGTAAGTTACAAGAGATGGTTAATTCTGCTTTAAATCAAGCATTAATTAGCCACTCCAGCGTGATGTCCAATACCGTATACAATGCTGTTATGCAATCATTCAAAGAAGGACATGCACCTTAGTATGTTGGTCCAGCGTATCATCAACCTGGATCGGCATCTATAGACCCATCGGCAGCCCCAATGGCATCGTCCACTCCTGTGAATCCGTCTGCCGATGTGGCTACACCGCCAAGACCACGTCCTGAAAGTGTCATCAAGCTTAGTGCAGATCCAGTGGCGTCAGCAATGTCGGGACCTGCTATCCAGAATCATCCAGCTCCTGTCAATTGGTGGGGATACGGTATGCCTTCGAATCCATCTATTGTTTCCAATCTGGTGCAGGGAGACAGTTTGGCTTGGAAGGGCTCCACGTCATCGGCAATGCAATCACAGCCGATGATCCCAATGATGCATTACTCTATGTCTTCTCCAACTGTGCAAGTACCATCAGAAGATTTCCAGATGGTAATTCCTAAAGTACCTCTGATGCCACCATCGGCGAATTCTGTGCCGATGCAACACAGTATAGCAACTGGCAGTCAACCTCTAGTGGTAAACCCTCAAGCCGGAGTACTAGCACATCAAGGTAACCAATTTGCTGATTACTCTAAGACGCAGGAGCAGCAGGTGCCAGTTAGCTATCAGCCATCGGTAAATCACATGCCGATGACTTATAATCCTGGATGGACCAATCAGCCGCCAGCTCAACAACCTGGTATGATGATGTATCATTATGGAAGTCCAGCGAACACTCAGAGTGGACCATCGGCACAACAACCGATGAATATGATGACTCAACCTAATCTACTAAGTGTGCAAAATTACCCATCGGCAAGTCAGTCGATGCATAATGTCTAGATGACTGCTGTTGCGCCCATACCAACTATTTCGAACCATCTTCTGCCAAGACTTGAAGAGGCGCATCAGCCGGCTCCACCAGTCAATAATCAGCCAACGAGTCGGCAAGAGCAGGATGCATATTGGACCGATAAGATTGCCGAAGTGATGAAAGAACAATTCGGCATTAAACCCAAGGTTAATACATATTCTTATCGAACACCATATCCTCCTGCATATGACTTAATTCCTCTCCCAAATCGGTATAAGGTGCCTGATTTTACCAAATTCTCCAGCCAAGATGACACGTCAACGATAGAGCACATTAACCACTTCATTATCCAGTGTGGAGAAGCTGCCAGCAGAGAAGAGATAAGAGTGAGATTGTTCTCATCATCATTGTCTGGATCGGCATTCACATGGTTTATTTCATTGCCTCCAAACTCTGTAATCACATGGGCCGATCTAGAAAGGCAGTTTCATAAATACTTCTTCGCCGGCATACATGAGAAGAAGATTACCGATTTGGTTAAGTTGAGGCAACGTAACGACGAATCAGTGGAAAACTTTGTTCAGAGGCTACGAGACGTAAAGAACAAATGCTACAGCTTGGTACTTGATGATCGGCAACTGGCAGATTTGGCTTTCCAAGGACTACTGTTGCATATCAAAGACAAGTATGCGTCTCAAGAGTTTGAAAGCTTAAGTCATCTGGTGCAAAGGATTGTCGATCAAGATATCAAAACCTTTGAACCCAGGAAGACTTGGAATAAGAAGGTGACCTTCATCGGGCAAGAAGAAGATTCCGGGTCAGATGAAGAGCTAAGCATCGGTGCGGCCGAATGGGCGAAGGATAAGAAATTTGTGTCTTGTCCATTTGGCCAGAAGGAAGTTTAGAGGTTCACCTTTGACATCACCAAGGCCGATAGGATGTTTGACTTGTTACTTCAAGAAGGGCAAATCAATTTGGCGCCTAACCAAGTAATTCCATCGGCCGAAGAGCTCAAGAAAATCAGGTATTGCAAGTGGCATAATGCAACTTCGCACAGTACCAATGACTGCAAGGTAGTCAGGCAGCAGTTGCAGTCAGAAATTGACTCTGGACGAATCAAGTTTGAGAATTCTAAAGTCCAGAAACCGATAAAGATTGATCAGCATCCGTTTCCAAATAATATGGTGGAAGCTGGTGGAAGCTAGTGGAAGAACTAAAGTGCTGACATCGAAAGCTGCCAGAAAGAATGCATCGGTAGATCCTAACCATCAAGTGGCTAAGCGTGATGAGAGGAGGCTTGCCGATGATAGAAAGGGTAAGAAAGTTGTCGATGAAAGTAGCAGTGCCAACAGGGCTCCTGGTGTTATAATCACGCATAAGCAGCCAAGGCGAGACCATCGGCAATCTCGTGAAGAGCGATATCAACAAGAAGAAGAAGAGCATCAAGAGTGGCTTCGGCATAGGGACCATTGGAAGTGTCCCTTCTCCGTTCACTGCTGGGAAGAAGGCATCAAGCTACCTATTGCCGATAATTGTCCTGAATGTAATGGATACTACCCTACCAATCGGACAGAAAAGAAGCCTTGCTTTGACGATCGGACAACCAGGTATGCTAGGCCACTCAGAGAAAAGAAATCGGCACATGACCGATTGGGGGGCAAGCTCAGCGCGCATAACAGGCTTGGCAGGCGTGTTGATCAAGAGGAGCTTGAGAGAGCCAATGCGAGAGTGCCCAATGAAGAAATATTCTCCAAAGATCCAAACATCGGGAGAGGTGCCAATACAAGCAGTGAAAGGCAACGTCAGCCCATTTGGAAAACCAAGCTTCCGCAATGGTGCCCTAAGCGTCTGACGAAAACTCAGAAAAGGAGGATTCAGCGCGCACGCCGAAATGACTTGTATGACAATGAAGATCCTTCAACGGAGAAGCAGTGGGGGCCAAAACGCAAGGATAGGGATCCATCGGTAGAAATCAATATGGTCGTCATATTACCGATGGAGTTCATGGCGCCTGTCAGCGATGATGAAGAAGCTACTGAAATGGCACAATTGGTGTTGGATCCTATGGTGGCTGTCTTTGAGAAACCTGCCAATAGTGAGAGGCAGCATCTGAGGGCTCTGTTTGTTAAGGGCAAAGTAGATGGATAGCCTGTAACGAAAATGCTGGTAGACGGTGGGGCGTCAATCAACATAATGTCGTACGTCATGTTCAGGAAGCTTGGAAAAGGCGACCAAGACTTAGTCAAAATGGACATGAAGCTCAAGGACTTTGAAGGCAATGTGTCACCAGCCATGGGAGCCATATGTGTTGAATTAACCATCGGCAGCAAAACTTTGCCGACAACATTCTTTGTGATCAGCGGCAAAGGCACCTACAACTTGCTCCTAGGAAGGGATTGGATCCATGCCAATTGCTGTATTCCTTCCACCATGCATCAGAGCCTTGTGCAGTGGGTCGGAGACAAAATTGAAGTTGTCCGAAGTGAAGTCCCCTCGATCGTCGCGTCAGCAGAATCGGAGACTTATGAGCAAACCCGGTGCATATCAGGTGAAGCTTGGGATACGGAGTTCCTCAAAGTTGCCGATTACCGCATCACACCGATCCAAGCAGTCGGTCCTGAAGAAGAGTTTTAATGGATCGGTTCGCTGATGATGGAAAACTAGGACAGGGCTTCACATCCGCCGATGATTTACTCGAGATAGACATCGGTGATGGTAGCAAACATAGGCCTACTTTTATTAGTGCTAAGTTAGATTCCTAATGTAAACAGCAGTTAACCGATTTATTAAAGGAATACAAAGATTATTTTGCTTGGGATTATACAGAAATGCCTGGTTTAGACCGATCGATAGTTGAACATCGGTTGCCTATCAAGTCTGGTTTCCAACCACATCGGCAACCTGCGCGCCGATGCAATCCTACCATTTTACCCGATATTAAAGCTGAAATTACGAAGTTAATTGAAGCTGGATTTATTCGGCAATGCCGATACGCCGAATGGATTTCTAACGTGGTTCCGGTGTATAAGAAAAATGGAAAACTTCGTGTTTGTATTGATTTCAGGAATCTCAACAAGGCTACGCCGATGGATGGTTATCCGATGCCCGTTGCCGATCTGCTGATTGATGCTGCTGCTGGACACCAAATCATTAGCTTCATGGATGGTAATGCTGGCTATAATCAGATATTCATGGCTGAAGAGGATATATCCAAGACTGCTTTCAGATGTCCAGGTCACGTCGGTTTATTTGAATGGGTTGTAATGACTTTTGGCTTGAAGAATGATGGTGCTACTTATCAGAGAGCAATGAATTTTATCTTTCATAAGTGTTGACACCATTTTTCAATGTGTCAAATGAGCTAAGGCTTGACTGGTCAGCAGCCGTTCTCCATCGGCATCGGGAAATCTTGAGCCAATATTGCCGATGGGAGTATACTGCGGGAAAACTAAGTGTGCTGCCGATGGAAGTTGGATGGTCCTTGTCGACAAAGGTTGATTGGTAAAGTTGGATAGCTTGAGCTATGAAGTTGCTGATGCCGATTGCCGACAGAGACATTGCCGATTGCCGACAAAGAGATATTGCCGATTGCCGATGAGGAGGCATTGCCGTTTGTCGATAAAGAGTGGTTGCCGATTGCTGATAGGGATTGATTGGTGAAGACAGTTATCAGTACAAGGTTGCCGATCGGGAAGTGTTGCCGATGTCGATGGGTAGAGAGTGCCGATGAGTACAGGGTGACTTGGTGCTTGGTGTCGGCAGAGGACTGCAGGTGGCGAGAGAAGGAAGTCGTGGATTGGAGGGATCTGCCGATGGAAAGGTTCCATCAAAGAGAAGTATAAGGAAACTGGTGTTTTGTACCAGTATTATTATTATAGAAGTTTGAGTCTGACTCTTGCATGAGTCGTTTATTTTCCTTTAAATTAGGCGTGTTTGTTTAGGAAAATAAATATTGTTATCCGGCTCCTGCGTGAGTCAGTTTCCTTAAAATTAGGAGTTTGTTTTAGGAAGGATACGTGTCGTGTCTTTGTACAACTCTCCATGCGGGAGTATACATGCCTGAGGGCTACGAAGAAAGGAATCCAATATCAAACAAACCAATTTTACTCTTATTCTACTTTTTATCGCAATTTACCCTTTTTGCATTAGTTATAGTTTTTAACGAGTTCTTCAAGCTTCGACGGGCTGCATCACCTTGATCTCCGTCAAATCCTTGCAAGTTCCGCGTGGGAGTACCTCTGAGCTTTGGCATCCGGGCGCATCGTTGTTGCCTCGTTCAGCTCTGCTCTAGTTATCTTTGATCAATCTGAGCTTTGACATCTGGGCGCATCGCCGTTGTCTCGTTCAGTTTTGTTCTAGTTATCGTCCTTGTTGATTAACTGGTCAAATCGACTGGCACGCCTCCGGAATACCGAGCTTTGGATAATAGCCCGAGGTGTTCGCAGATCCTAACGCTTTTTGTGTCAACACCTCTTTTGGCACGCTCGGTGCGACCCGATTATATAAATTATATATTTATCATGACTAATCCAAGGAGTGTCATTGAAGTCTCCGCGGCAGATCTGACAGATCGTCAGAAGCAGGCTATGGAGCAGGCAATGGAGGAGTACAAGCGCTCATATCTTAGATCCTTCAGCCTAAACGGGATCGGTGAAGCAGTACAGAAGCAAAATCCGCCGTCGCCACGGCAGACTACTTTCTACGCCGATCCTGGTAAAGTACAAGATATGTTTAATTATGCATTTAATGAGGTATTAATTAGCCAATCCAACGCGTTGTATGATACCGTGTGTAATGTTGTCAAGCAAGCTTTTAGGGGACAGACACCATATTATGTTGGTCCAGAGTATCGTCAGCTCGGATCGCATCTGCTGCGACTCCATCGGCGGTTCCAAGGGTGTTTACACCAATTATGAGCCGATCTGCTGATGAGATCGCGCCACCAAGATTAAGCCTAACAAGCACTACTTAGGTGAACACAAATCTAGTAGCTTCAATGTCTGGACCTGTGATCCAGAATCAGCCAACTTCAGCCAACTGCTGGGAATACGGCATATCTCCAAGTCTATCTGTTGATTCCAGATTGGTCCAAGATAACCATGCAGGGTGGAAGGTTCCTATGGCATCTGCAACATCTGTACAGCCGATGGTTCCAGTGATGCATTATACTACATCTTCTCCAACAGTGCAGTTGCCAACAGGGAACCTGCAGACGGCAATACCCGGAGTGCCGTACGCCCAACCACCGGTAAGTCACTTGCCGATACAACAATGCCCAGCAGTTGCGAGTCAACCCATGGTGGCAATGGTTCTTCAAACTGGAACACATGCTAAGCAAGATAGCTATGCTGTTGATCATCCGGCGCCACAAGAACGACAGGCGTCAGCTGGCTATCAGCCATCGGTTACTTCTTGGCCGATGCAACAAGGTATGCCGATTGTCAATCAATCTGTGTCGGCAATGACTGCTCAAGTTGTGGTGCCCGCGAGTCAAAGCGATCATCCGAGGGCACAACGAGAACAAACATTAGCCGATTATCAGCTATCGGCAAATGCTTAGCCAATACAACAAGGCGTGCCGATAGTTGATCAGCCTATATCGGCAAATCCTTGGCCGATGCAACAAGGTATGTCGAGTGTCGATCAGTCTGCATCGGCCATGGCTGCTCAACCCATGGTACTTACAAATCAAAGCTATCATCCAAGAGTACAGGGGTTGCAAGAGTCAGTTGGCTATCAGCCATCGGCAAATGTTTGGCCGATGCAACAAAGCATGCCGAGTGTCAATCAATCCGTATCGGTAATAGCTGCTCCGCCTACGGTACCCGCAAGTCGAGGCTATCATCCGAGTGTACAAGCGTTGCAAGAGTCAGCTAGTTATCTGCCATCGGTAAGTCATGTGCCGATGACACCTAATGTAGGTTGGATCGGTCAATTGCCGATTCAGCAGCAATGTGTGCAGCCTGAACACCAAGTGGTAGGAGTTCCGCAGCATTCGGCGAGTCTTCAGGATGAAGTATCGGTACATCAACCGATAAGTACTACACCGCAATACTCGCGAGAAAGAGTGTACAATGAAGCATCGATACAGCAACCGATGAATGTGATGAATATAATGCCACAATGCAAGCCGGTAACTGTGCAAAGTTGCCCATCGGCAACGCAGTCGAAGCATAGTATTCCAATAATTGGTGTTGCGCACGCACTGATCATTTCAAATACTTTGACGTCAAGACCTGAAGAAGTGCATCAGCCTACTCGACCGGTCGATGTTCAAAGTTGTCCATCGACCAATCAGCCGATGCATAATATTCGACAGATTGGTGTTGTTGATGGGTCGATCGCTCCAGCCTGTTTAATACGAACATGTGAAGAAATATATCAATCTACTTAGCCAGTAGGCGTCCAGAATTGCTCATCGATTAGGCAACCGATGCATAACGTTCAACAGATTGGTGCTGCGATGTATCAATTGCTCCGACTTGCTCACCACGGAAATATGAAGAAGTGCATCTATCTGCTCAACCAGTGAGCGAGTCTGTGCATTGGCAAGATCAAAACACAAGGGTGTTTTCAACCGAGGAAATGGAAATTTCAGACTCGAACGGAGAACCAAGTATCAGCAATGCTGAATTGGAAAGTTTCACCTTTGATATCACAGAGGCCGATCAGGGTGTTAAATTGTTCGAGCCCAAGAGGACTTGGAGCGCGAAAGTGCTCTTCGTTGGACAAGGGGACTCTAAGTCAGATGAAGAGGTGAACATCGGCACTGTTGAGTGGGTGAAAGATGAGGAGCCAGTACCTTGTGCACTCGGCCAGAAAAGGACTAGAAAGTTCACCTTCGATGTCACGAAGGCCGATGGGATATTCGACTTATTACTTTAGAAAGGGCGAATTAAGCTAGCCCCTAATCAGGTAATCCCATCGGCCGAGGAACTCAAGAAGACCAAGTACTGCAAGTGGCACGATGCAACTTCTCACAGTACCAATGACTGCAAAGTGTTCAGGCAGCAGTTGCAGTCAGAAATTGACTTTGGACGGATCAAGTTTGAAATTTCTAAAGTCCAGATACCAATGGAGGTTGATCAGCACCCGTTTCCAAACAATATGGTGGAAACCAGTGGAAAGACTAAGGTGCTGACATCGGATGCTGCCAGAAAGAGTGCATCGGTAGATCCTGATCATCAGGTGGCTAGACGTGATGTAGAAAAGTTTGCCGATGGCAGGAAAGGTAAGAGAAATGCCGATGAAGATAGCAGTGCCCGTAGGGCTCCTGGCGTTGTAATCACTCACAAACAACCAAGGAAAGAGTATCGGCAATTGCAAAAGGTGCGGCGTTGGCAGGAAGAGAAGGAACATGAACGGCTTCGGCAGAAGGACCACTGGAGGTGTCCCTTCGTTCACTGTTGGGAAGAAGACATTAAACTACCTACTGTCGATAACTGTCCTGAATGAAATGGGTACTACACTGCCGATCGGTTAAGTGAGAAACCTTGTTTTGATGATCGAGCGTCCAGGTACGCTAAGCCACTCAGAGAAGAGAGGTCGGTGCATGACCGACTAGGGGGCAAGCTTAGTGCCTGTGACAGGCTTGGCAGGTGCGTTGATCAAGAGGAGCTTGAGGAGACAGCCGATACAAGAATGCCCAATGAGGAAGTGCTCTCCAGAGATTCAAACATCGGAAGAAGTGCCGATGTGAGTAATGAAAGGCAGCATCAGCCTGTCTGGAAAACCAAACTCCCTCAGTGGTGCCCTAAGGGTCTAACAAAGACCTAGAAAAGAAGAATTCAGCGCGAGCGTCGAAACGATTTATATGGCAGTGAAGTCCCTTCAAGGGAAAAGCGGTGGAGGCCAAAGCGCAAGGATGGAGATCCATCGGCAGACGGCAATATATTGCCGATGGTTTAACCAGAGTCAATCTTGGACATTTTGGCTTGGGGGCGCACTCGGCAAATTCTGGCGATTCCAATTATTACATTTGGGAGCACCGGCCGATGGTTTGTGTGTGAAACGCCGTACTGCCGATGAATTTGTTAACTGCCAGAGGAAAATAGTTGTAAGGGTGATTCTGCCGTGCTTGCGTGCAATAGTTAAGTATGTGGTGCAAGTATTTTAGAGGTTGCTCCTTGGTACTTTCTTTGGTGGGTTTATCGGCATTGTCCTAATTTTGTTCCGATGGAAGTATGAAACCTCGTTGCCGATTATTGCTACCTCAACAAACAGTCGGGATGAACGCCAGGTTCTGCTCACTCAAAGGGGATTTTGGCCGATTCGATAAGTCATGGTGTCGGTAATGGTTGCCGATAACTGGGAGAAGGAGTTTGCCGATAGTACTCTGGTATGAGAGTTGATTTTACCGATTGGGACTATGTTCTAGGGTTGAAAAACGATTTCTTAATTTGGGAGGTCCTTATCGGGTAAAACAGTCTACTTCTGGCAATGCTTACATTCTAGAAATTCTCAAAGGGGTCGACGTGCAGTGTGCTCGTTTGAATGCTGATGAAAGGGAGGTTATAAGACATCGGTAAAAGTGCATTGGCGTTGTATTACAGAGCAAGGTCAAGTATCAATATTACATTTGCCGATGTGACAGAATTTGGCAGGTTACAACAGGGAATGGATAACTGATATCGCACGCAGGCGAATTTGTTCTATCTCCTCTATATCCCTAACATCCTCATCGGCAGAGCCTTCAACCGACTTGATCTTCTTCTTTAGAGCGATGGCTTGTTGGGCATTGCTATCCCTTTCTTGTCGCAGAACCGTAATGGTGTTGGGAAGTTGGGCTCTCTTCTGGGCAACTGCATCCAAGGACTCTTCAATCTCTCAGCTCAGCTTGCAGTTCTTCCTTTCTTGCCGATAGTCGGGTAAATGCCTGTTCAAGGTCAGTGCCGGAAGCTTCTACTTGGCCGATGTTCTTGTGCTTTTCATCGGCAATTTGCTTAAACTTAAGCATTTCTTCCGCGAGTTTGGATTGGGCATTCCTGTTGGCAATGCGGCTTGAGGCCCGTTGGTATTGCAATCGGCGACTTTCAAGGAAGGCTGCTTGGATGAGGATTTCTTCTGCATCGGTAGGTAGCTGGCCTTGGATATCTTTGAAAATTGCCCTTGCTGCAGTCGAGTCCTGGACAAGCTGGGATGTATCTATCTGTAGCTGAGAGAGTAATGCCTCGAGCTTGGATTTCACTTCTGCCGATAGTGCTGGAGCAGAACTTTGCTCGTCTTCATCCTCATCGGGAATATTGATAGCGAAAGAGAACAGGCTATCTGCTCCAGCAGGGACTCGGTGTTCATCTTCATCCTGGAGGTTGAGGCCGAAGGAAAAGAGGCTATCTGGGGAGTCTTGGGCCTGAAAGTGAAGAAGTTAAAATATGCCGATCATGAAGCTATACTATGAATTTTTAGGTGACCGACTTACCATCTTGAGGCGGATTTCTTGCCTGGGACTTGGCATGTTGGAGGGCCCAGCCTCATCTTGGAAATCGGCAGCAGTTGCCGATGAATGAGCTGCTGTTGCTGAAGCTGTTGGTGTTGGTGGAGTTGTTGTCGGCGTTGCTTCCGATGTAGTGGTTGGTTCCTGTGGTGGCGACGCCATGCTCTCATTGGGGATCTCGGCTGGTGAAGGCACCGATGCCGATGTCGCCGCTGCTGCTGCGGCAAGTGGAGTCATTCCTTGGTTAGGGTTTTCATCTGGTGTAGGCACTGGTGCCGATACCGATGCCGTTGGTTCCTGTGGTGGCGACGCCATACTCCTATCGGGAAATTCGGTTGGTGCCGATGCCGATGTCACCTCCGCTGCGGCAGTTGTCTCCTGATCGGGGACGTCATCTAGTGGATGATCGGGAATTGGGGCCGTCGACGGTCTTGCCGATGGTGCAGTGGTAGTTGGTGGCGCAGTTGAAGCCGATGGCGAAGATGGGCTAGCCAGCCTCAAGCGCCTTTTCTTCCTTGGCGCGGCAATGGAAGATCCGATCCGTTTCGATGAAGCTTGCGGGGCGTCAGCAGCACGACTTGGAGATGTTCGTCTGCTTGGAGCAGCTGCCGATGACCTCATTGCCTGAAAATATTAAGTGCAGGTTATATGAAATAAAATATTGCCGATGAAAGAGTATGTAATCGGTATGAGTGAAGATGGGTTTACTGCAAACACCCGCGTCAGGGCAGCAGCAGCGGCCGATGTAGCCTTGGCTTTTGCATGTGTCGGTGTAGGTACCTGTTGAGGAGTAAAGGCAGCCAGCGTGGGGGCCTTATTGCCGATAAGCGAGACGGGGGTCATCATCCGGAGTTTAAAAGGTTTGCCACTCTTGCTCATCGGGGGACTGGATCATCGACCTGTCAAATATAAGAAGGTTAAGTACCAATGGTAGAAGTAAAGCAATAAGAAATGCATCGGAATAAAATCTTACTGCATCGTCGGGGATGATATGATCGGCGTCAATCATGTGCCGATAATAGTGCGATGATTTCGCAAACAGTTGACATCTCCATTCTTGCCACCAAGACTTGTACTCATTTGTAATAAAGGAGGTTGGTGACCAGGAGGACAGATCAAGGTCTGACACATCGGCATTAGGAGGAAGGGTGACAACCTTGTTCCAGTCTAGAGCACTGGAGAATGTCTGCCTAGGCTTCACTACCTTGGAGTAACAGAGCTTGATTGGCAGTTGACCGAACGCCAGTTGTCTTGCCGCTACCGATGGGTAGTAGAACTCAAATGATGGAGGGGCGTTCTTTCCCGATCCGAAGATGTTCACTGGAATAGCTCGGGGAGTGACGCTGGCCTTCATAATTATCTGGTTCTCAGGCACGTTCCCATCGGTAAGGTTAAATAGCAGTGGGAACTGGTTGTCTTCATCGACATATGGCCACCAGAGCCGTTCTATGGCAGGAATTCCGTTATAGAACTTCTGAAAAAACATGCCGAATTGTTCTGCATCGGCATCGGTCCCGGGCAACGTTATACTGGCCTCTCCAAAGTTGAGTGGAGGGCGAGTTGCCGATTCATCATCTCCGTACTGGTAGTCTTCCGATATATCCCTCGGAAATTGTTGGGCGAACAAGTCAAACTGAAGCGCTTTATACATCTGTGCGTTCAGCCACATATTGACAAACCACCAAGGACCACCAAGATTACCGATGGATTCACCTAGCAGTAGCTTCTGGGATACTTGATGTAACAAACAGTATACCGATCCGAGAAGATACCTGCCTAAGGGAAGCCTTGTTCCATCGGCAAGTAACTCGGCTGCTGGGAGGTACATGATGGTTGGTCCAATTGCCCTACCGCAGAAAATGAACTTGTCCAACCACATATTCAGGAAGGTGGCATGCTCCCTCTGGTTTACAGATCCTGTTTTCTGGTACTCATGAATGTAGCCCGTCCAACCGCCGATGTTCTGAGTATTTACTTTGTGCTCGGCTTTCCTATTGAATAAAGTGAAGGTATCGGCAGAAAAGACGTCTAGGCCGGTCAACATGTGGACATCGGCAAGAGTGGGGGTGGCTGGTCCATGTCGGAATAAGAAAGCGTTCATAGGATCTGACCAGAAATAAGAGGCAGCTATTAACATGTTCTCGTTCTTCTCCATGTCAGCAATGGAGAGCCTGATACATTGGTCCAAGCTGCGCTCTTGCCAATAAACTTGCTGCGTCCTAGCGACCCTAAGATACCAGTTCTTCCACCCTTTGGTGGGCTTGGGCCATGAGCGGAAGGCATCTTTCCACAATCCTAAACTGAAGCATTCAGATCTGAATGGGATCCGATTGGCTTCCACGTTGATTAAGAAACTGGGATCAGGATTGCCCATGGGGCCTAGGCAGCTGAAGGTGGAACCAGCAAGTGGGATGATTACCTTGTTGTATAGTTCTTGGGGTTCGAAGAAAAGAAGGGGAGGAATCAGAAAAGAACGGGAATGATTCTAGATTCGTGCGGAAAAGGACCAGAAGGAGGTTGGATTAGGTGGAGAATGAGCCTTACCTTTGGGATGTCGACTTGGATCGCCATTGGAGTTGAAGGGTGCTTGCAGTTCGTCCTTGGATTGCGGAAGGGTACTGTTGCTCGAGCTCGTGTTCTTCAGAGCGGCTAGAGGTTGAAGACGAAGGCAAGGAGGTGAAAGTGAAAATGGACTCGGGGTAAAAAGTAGTATGGATCCCGGTAACTTTTATAAGCTTTCCCAGGGGCATTTTGGGGTTCCGTTTCACATTGTGCAGGAATGCGGAGAGGTCCGCGGTAGATACGCGCGGTGATCGAGGTGGTCTGCAACTGTTTGTGCTACAATTGAGGGATTTTATTATTAAATTGCAGTTCCACACACGGAGATCAAGGAAACTATACATCTATCTCGGAGGTAACGGCTACAGCAACGACTACAGCAACGACTACAGTGGAGAGAATTTCGGCATGTAAAGTATTATACATTCCGAAACTGGGGGGCATGTGTTGACATCGTTTTTCAATGTGTCAAATGAGCTAAGGCTTGACTGGTCAACAGCCGTTCTCCATCGGCATCGGGAAATCTTGAGCCAATATTGCCGATGGGAGTATACTGCGGGAAAACTAAGTGTGCTGCCGATGGAAGTTGGATGGTCCTTGTCGACAAAGGTTGATTGGTAAAGTTGGATAGCTTGAGCTATGAAGTTGCTGATGCCGATTGCCGACAGAGACATTGCCGATTGCCGACAAAGAGATATTGCCGATTGCCGATGAGGAGGCATTGCCGTTTGTCGATAAAGAGTGGTTGCCGATTGCTGATAGGGATTGATTGGTGAAGACAGTTATCAGTACAAGGTTGCCGATCGGGAAGTGTTGCCGATGCCGATGGGTAGAGAGTGCCAATGAGTACAGGGTGACTTAGTGCTTGGTGTCGGCAGAGGACTGCAGGTGGCGAGAGAAGGAAGTCGTGGATTGGAGGGATCTGCCGATGGAAAGGTTCCATCAAAGAGAAGTATAAGGAAACTGGTGTTTTGTACCAGTATTATTATTATAGAAGTTTGAGTCTGACTCTTGCATGAGTCATTTATTTTCCTTTAAATTAGGCGTGTTTGTTTAGGAAAATAAATATTGTTATCCGGCTCCTGCGTGAGTCAGTTTCCTTAAAATTAGGAGTTTGTTTTAGGAAGGATACGTGTCGTGTCTTTGTACAACTCTCCATGCGGGAGTATAAATACATGCCTGAGGGCTACGAAGAAAGGAATCCAATATCAAACAAACCAATTTTACTCTTATTCTACTTTTTATCGCAATTTACCCTTTTTGCATTAGTTATAGTTTTTAACGAGTTCTTCAAGCTTCGACGGGCTGCATCACCTTGATCTCCGTCAAATCCTTGCAAGTTCCGCGTGGGAGTACCTCTGAGCTTTGGCATCCGGGCGCATCGTTGTTGCCTCGTTCAGCTCTGCTCTAGTTATCTTTGATCAATCTGAGCTTTGACATCTGGGCGCATCGCCGTTGTCTCGTTCAGTTTTGTTCTAGTTATCGTCCTTGTTGATTAACTGGTCAAATCGACTGGCACGCCTCCGGAATACCGAGCTTTGGGTAATAGCCCGAGGTGTTCACAGATCCTAACGCTTTTTGTGTCAACAATAAGTACATCGACACGATAGTCGAAATCTATATTGATGATGTGGTGGTTAAATCAGGAAGTTTTGAAAAGCATCTCGCCGATTTGCGAAAAATCCTAGAATGCACGAGGGAGCATGGGTTGAAGATGAATCCTAACAAGTGTGCGTTTGGCGTATCGGCAGGTCAGTTTCTAGGTTTTATGGTGCATTAGAGAGGCATCGAAATCGGCATAAAATCTATTGATGCAATTAATAAGGTGGTTGCTCCTACAAACAAGACTGAGCTGCAATCTTTGATCGGCAAGATTAATTTTATTAGAAGATTTATATCCAACTTATCTGGTAAGATTAAATCTTTTAGTCCATTGCTGAAGCTGAGAGCCGATCAAGAGTTTACATGGAAAGAAGAACAGCAGTTAGCCTTGGAGGAGATCAAGAAATATTTGGTAAACCCTCCGGTCTTGGTTCCACCTCAACACGGGAAGCCTTTCAGGTTGTATTTGTCTGCCGATGACGGTATTATCAGATCAGCCTTAATTCAAAAATTTGAAGGGAAAGAACGTGTAATATATTATTTGAGCAGAAGGTTAGTGGATGCTGAGACTAGATATTCGGCCATAGAGAAATTGTGTCTATGTTTATATTTCTCTTGCATAAAATTGAGGCATTATTTATTGTCGGCTGAATGCACTGTTATTTATTGAGGCATTAGATGATGTGGTTAAGTATATGCTGTCAATGCCGATATTAAGTGGGAGAATCGGTAAGTGGATTCTGGCGCTTTCAGAATTTGATTTAAGGTATGAATCGGCTAAGGAAGTTAAAGGTCAAGTGATGACCGATTTTGTTACTCAGCATTGCAATGAGGTAAGCTCTATAGAGATTGCTCCTTGGACTTTGTTCTTTGATGGATCTACCTACAAAGAAGGGGCAGGCATCGGTGTTCTCTTAATTTCACCCCGAGGACGGAAGTATGAGATTTCGTTGTCGATTGTTGCTACATCAACAAACAATCAGGCTGAATATCAAGCTTTAATAAAAGGGTTGGAATTACTCAGAGAAGTGCGTGCCGATGCTGTTGAAATTTTTGGCGACTCTATGTTGGTGATCAATCAATTGACTGGGGTATATGAATGCCGAAGTGAAGTGTTGGTTGCACACCATGAGAAGTGTTTACGATTGTTGAAAGAATTCAAAGAGTATCGCCTTGAGCATATTCCTAGATTGCATAATGAAGAGGCCAATCGGTTAGCACAGAATGTTTCGGGATATCAGCCGATTCAAGAAGTCATGACATCGGTAAAGGTTGCCGATGACTGGAAAAAGGAAATCGCCGATTACTTAAGAGATCCATCTAAGAGGTTTGAAAGGCGTCTAAGGTTCCAGGCCACTAAGTATGTGCTCCTTGATAATGAATTGTATTATCGGACGATTGATGGAGTTTTGCTCAGATGCCTTAGCAAAGAAGAATCAAAGGAGTTGATGGGCGAAATCCATGAAGGTGTGTGTGGAGCACATCAATCGGCATTCAAGATGAAATGGATGATTAGACGGAATGGATATCATTGGCCGACAATTCTTGAAGACTGCTTCAACTATTTTAAAGGGTGCTAGGATTGTCAAAAGTTTGGTAATGTACAGAGGGCACCTGCATCGGCAATGAATCCTATAATCAAGCCTTGGCCATTTAGAGGATGGGCTATTGATCTTATCGGCCAAATTTATCCACCGTCAAGTAAGGGGCATAAGTTTATACTTGTTGCTACCGATTACTTTACAAAATGGGTTTAAGCAATCCCTTTGAAGAAGGTAACATCGGCAAACATGGTGGATTTTGTAAAAGAACATATTGTTTACCGATTCGGTATTCCTCAAACTATTACTACCGATCAAGAAACCATGTTCACATCGGGAGAGTTTGATGAATTTGCTGATAGTATGGGGTTCAAGGTATTAAACTCTTCTCCTTATTATGCTCAAGCTAACGGTCAGGCTGAAGCAACTAATAAAGGAGTTATCAAGCTTATCAAACGCAAGATTGAAGAGAACCCTAGAAGGTGGCATGTGGTGTTAAATGAAGCCCTATGGTCATATCGGATGGCGTGTCATGGTGCAACCAAAGTTTCGCCATATCAGTTAGTCTATGGACACGATGTTGTCCTGCCTTGGGAAATTAAAACTGGTTCCAGGCGATTATCTTTTCAAGATCAATTGACAACTGATGATTATGGTATTCTTATGAAGGATGAGTTAGAAGATTTGGCAAGTCATCGGTTGAGGGCTCTGATCAGCATTGAAGAAAATAAGAAAAGGGTTACCAGATGGTATGATAAGAAGGTAAAGGTAAAGGAATTTGCTGATGGTGATGTGGTGTGGAAGTTGATTTTACCGATTGGGACTAAGAGTTCTAAGTTTGGAAAATGGTCTCCTAATTGGGAAGGTCCTTATCGGATAAAACAGTCTGCTCCTGGCAATGCTTATATTTCAGAAACTCTTGAAGGAGTTGCATTCTCCAGAACAATCAATGGTAAATACTTGAAGAAATATTACCCTAGCATTTGGGTAGACGCATAGAGTGCTCGTTTGAACGCCGATGAAAGAAAAGGTTACAAAACATCAGTAAAAGTGTACTGACATTATATTATAGAGCAAAATCAAGTGTTACTGATTACATTTGCCGATATAATGAATTGTAACGAATTACAACAAGGATTGGATAGCTGATATCGCACGCAGGCGAATTTGCTCTATTTCTTCCATCTCCCTGGCATCATCATCTGCAGATCCGTCGATTGGCTTGATTTTCTTCTTCAGTTGGATAGCTTGTCGGGCGTTTGCGTCTCTTTCTTGTCGTAAGGCTTTAACAGCATCGGGTAGTTGAGTTTTCTTTTGGCTGGCTGCGCTCAAAGCTTCTTCCACCCTTCTTAATTCGTCCTGCAGCTCTTCCCTCCTTGCCGATAGGTGAACTATCTCTTGCTCAAGATTAGCGCCAGAGGCTTCTACTTGGCCAATGTTCTTATGCTTCTCATCGGCAACTTGCTTGAACTTGAGCATTTCCTCTGTAAGCTTGGACTGAGTGTTCCTATCGGCAATGCGGCGTGAGACCCGTTGGTATTGGAGTTGGCGGCTTTCGAGGAACACTGCTTGGAAGAGGATTTCTTCTGTATCGGCAGACAGGTGGCCTTGGATGTCTTTGAAAGCTACTTTTGCTGCAGTAGAGTCTTGGACGAGCTAGGATGTGTTTTGTTGCAGCAAGGAGAGCAGTGCTTCAAGCTTGAATTTGACCTCTGCCGATAAAGCTGGAGCAGAGCTTTCTTCGTCCTCGTCTTCATCGGGAAAGTTGACGGCGAAGGAGAATAAGTTGTTTGCTGCAGCAGAACCTTCTTGATCTTCGTCTTCGCCAGGGAGGTTGACGCCGAAAGAAAACAAGCTATCAGGAGAGTCTTGGGCCTGAAAAAGAGAAAAGTTAAAATTTGCCGATCATAAATTTGTATTGCAAGTTTTTAGATAATCGGCTTACCATCTTGAAACGGATCTCTTGTCTGGGACTTGGAAAGGCCGTTGGTGTGGCTTCATCTTGGAGATCGGCAGCAGTTGCCGATGAACACACTTCCATAGGAGGAGCGGTTGATGTTGTAGGTGCTGTTGTTGGCACTGTTTCTGCGGCAGCGGCTGGCTCTTGTAGCGGCGATGTTGTCCTCTGATCAGGAATTTCATCAGGTATAGGTGTTGGTGCCGATGTCGATGCTGTTGCAGCTGGTTCCTGCAGGGGTGGTATTGTTCCCTGGTCGGGAGCTTCGTCCATCGGCTGCTCGAGAATGGACGCCGACGATGGTTCTGCCGTTAGAGCATCAGCAGTTGGTGATGCGACTGGAGTTGATGGCGTGGATGGAGTGGCTAGCCTCAGACGCCTCTTCTTCCTCGGAGAAGCAGTTGGTGAGCCGGCCCGTTTTGGTTGAGAAGCCTGTGGGGCATCGGCAGCAGGAATTGGAGCAGCCTGTGCGTCTGGAGCAGCTGCCGATGACCTCGCTACCTAAAAATGTTTAGCGCAAGTTAAATGGAATAAATATTGCCGATAAGCAGTTTGTGATCGGTATAAATAAAAGTGAAACTTAGTGCGAAAGCTCGCGCCAAGATGGCAGCGGCAGCCGATGGAGTAGCGGTGGTTGTTGCAGGAGTCGATCTTGGCTTCAGAGTGACCTTAGGTATCCTCTGAGGAGTGAAGGCAGCCAATGTAGGAGCGTTGTTGCCGATAATCGACACAGGGCTCATCACTCGAACGTGGAAGGGCTTGCCACTCTTGCTCATTCGGGGGATTGGATCATCGACCTGTAATAAAAGAAAGTCAGATGCCGATGATGGAAGTAAATAGTAAAATAAATTGGGATAAAGAAACTTACTGCATCATCGGGAATGACGTGATTGGTGTCGATCAAGTGCCGATAGTAGTGTGATGACTTGGCGAACAGTTGGCCTCTCCATTCTTGCCCCAAGATTTGTATAACTCTGTCATGAATGATGTTGGTGCCCAGGAGGATAGGTCGATGTTTGATGTATCGGCATCGGGAGGGAGGTTGACAACCTTGTTCCAGTCCATGGCGCTGGAGATGATTTGCCTTGGTTTTATCACCTTAGAGTAGCAGAGCTTGATCGGTAATTGGCCAAATGCCAGTTGTCTTGCTACTACCGATGGGTAATAGAACTCAAAAGATGGAGCAGCATTCTTCCCAGTTCCAAAGATGTTAACTGGAATAGCTCGGGGAACAATGCTGGCCTTCATGATTACTTTATTCTGGGGCACGTTCCAATCGGTAAGGTTGAACAACAGAGGGAATTGGTTGTTCTCGTCAACATAGGGCCACCAAAGCCGTTCTGCGATAGGGATTCCACAATAGAGCTTTTGAAAGAATCTGCCAAACTGGTCTGCATTGGCGTCGGTTCCTGGTAGCACTATGATGGCCTCCCCGAAATTGAGTGGGGGACGAGTTGCCGATTCATCTTCCTCATATACATAATCTTCCGATATATCCCTTGGGAATTGGTGGTTGAACAGATCAAATTGAAGGAACTTGTACATGTGGGAGTTTAGCCACATATTCACGAACCACCAAGGGCCTTCAAGGTTGCCGATGGACTCACCTAGCAATAGCTTCTTGGACACTTGGTGCAGAAGATGGTATACCGATCCAAGAAGGTATCGACCAAGAGGGAGTCTTGTTCCATCGGCAAGAAGTTCTGCTGCGGGGAGATGCATGGTGGTAGGTCCAACTGCTCTGCCACAGAAGATAAATTTTTCTAGCCACATATTCAGAAAGATGGCATGCTCCCTCTGACCTACCGATCCAGTTTTTTGATATTCCTGGATGTAGCCGGTCCAGCCGCCGATATTGCACGTGTTCACTTTGTACTCAGCCTTCCTATTGAACAAAGCGGAGGTATCGGCAGAGGAGACTTCTAGGCCGGTAAGCATATGCACATCGGCAAGAGTAGGAGTGGTTGGTCCGTGTCTGAATAAAAAGGCATTCATTGTATCGGACCAGAAACAAGAAGCCGCCATCATCATATTCTCATTCTTCTCCATATCGGCAATGGAGAGCCTGATGCACTGGTCTAGGTTACGCTCTGACCAATAAACTTGTTGTGTTCTGATTACTCTGAGGTACCAGTTCTTCCATCCCTTGGTGGGTCTAGGCCATGAACGGAAGGCATCTTTCCATAACCCTAAGTCGAAACACTCAGATTTAAAGGGGATACGTTTGGCTTCCGCATTGATCAGATTGGTGGGGTCAGGATTGCCCATTGGACCTAGGCAGTTGAAATTAGATTGCTCAATTGGGATTACTACTTTGTTGTACAGTTCCTAGGTTTCGGAAAAAATCAAAGAAAGAAAGGGGAAAAGAGGATTATAAAATTGATACAGAAAAGGGACTTGCAGAAGATGAAGTGAGAAGGGGATAGATTTACCTTGGGGACATCGAAGTTGATCGCCATTGGAGCTGGGGGATCTTTGCGGTTCGTTCTCTGCTGGAAGAAGACGTCGCCGCCTGAGCTCACGGAGCTGTTCTTCGAAGTCGCTGCTGGAGTCGCCACCGAGGTTGAAGGCGAGGGCAGGTGAAAGTGAAAGTAGGCTCAAGGTAAAAAATAGATTGGATGGTGGTAACTTTTATAAGCCTGGTTAGGGGTATTTTGGAATTCTCTTCGCACTGAGCAGGAATGTAGAGAGGTATGCGCGGAAATCGAGGAGATATGACTGGACTTACAACTGTTCATACTGCAGTCGCGGAATTTTGTTAATAAATTGCGATTTTTACGCGCGGTAATCAAGGAAGTCGTGCGGTTATCTTGGAGGGAACAGTTATAGTAGAGAAAATTTTGGCACATAAAATATTCTACACTCCGAAATTGGGGGGCATGTGTTGACACCGTTTTTCGGCATGTGTCAAATGAGCTAAGACTTGCATTGATCGGTAGCCGTTTTCCATCGCCATCGGGAGGTTGTCAGCCAATGTTGCCGATGAAGGTAGATGTTGCGAAAAGGTTAAGTTTGTTGCCGATGGAAGTTGGACGTATTGCTGATAAGGATGTTGCCGATGGGAGTTGGACGACCCTTGCCGATACGAATTAGTTGGTGAAGACAAGTTACCAAAAGTGCAAAGTCGCTGATTGGAAAGTATTGCCGATGCATATGGGCACAGGGTGACGTGGCGGTTGACGTCAGCAAGGGGTTGCCGATGGCAATAGAAGGAAGCTGCAGATTAAAGTCTGCCGATGGAAAGTTCCATCGAAGAGAAGATATAAGGAAATTGGTGATCTCATACCAGTATTATTATAGAAACATGAGTCCGACTCTTGCATGAGTCGTTTATTTACTTAAAAATAGAGGTGTCTGTTTAGGAAAATAATATTGTTATTTGGGTCCGACTCCTGCGCGAGTCGGTTATTTCCTTTAAAGTAGGAGTTTGTTTTGGAAAGGTACGAGTCGTGTCTGTATACAACTCCTATTGCTGGAGTATAAATATGTACCTAGGGTCGTAAGAAAAAAATCCAATATATAAAACAAATCAATTACTCTTATTTACTTTCAATGCAATTTACCCTTTTATCGCATTAGTCTTAGTTTTCTACGAGTTCTTCAAGCTTCGACGGGCTGCATCATCTCGATCTCCGTCAAACCCTTGTAAGTTCCGCGTGGGAGTAATCTGAGCTTTGACATCCGGGCGCATCGCTGTTGTCTCGTTCAGCTCTGCTCTAGTTATCCTGATCAAGTTTGAGTCCTGACATCCGGGCGTATCGCCGTTGTCTTGTTCAGATCTTGTTCTAGTTATCGTCCTTGTCGATTAACTGGTCAAATCGACTGGCACACTCGGATATCGAATTTCGGGTAATAGCCCGAGTTGTTCACAGATCCTGACGCTTTTTGTGTCAACAGATAAGATCAAGCTAAGCTACATCTACAACAAAAGACCACAAGTGACAAAATATAAAGGCCTTAGCCAGAGGGATACTAGATCTACCACCAAAGAAGGCATGGTACCCAAGCAGAAACCTTACAATTCAAAACAACCTGGAATCCTCACAAAGCGTGAAGAAGTGTCGGATCATAGGTAGAAAACCACTCCCAACAAATGAGATTGGACAACTCCAACTCTAGGCTTTCCAGCAGGAGTTCGATACAAGCATGCACAGCCAGGATCAACTCGGGAGCGGCAATGGTGACAGCCCGGGGCTCAGCAGTTAGACAGAGAAGGAATGAAAGCCACCTCACAAGACTTATTTTGCCTACCACGCCAAACTTCCCAGGAAAATCTAACCGAAGAGTTAGTCTACCTCTAACTCCATTCACAAGAATTCTTCTACCCACTCAACTACCAGAAGTAGGGCATAAGCTCAGGGCTGCTTAGTTTCACTCAGCAGCATATTCATCAGACGAAAGAGGAGCACCCTAAAGGATCAAGGCATCAGTGCAAGCACAACAGAATTTATAGCAAGGAAGGACCACCAAAAGATAGAAGTCACGAGAAAGGAAGAGAAAGAAAAAGACAAAAACCTAACCAAAGCGAACAGTGAAAGCAAGATTCTACATACCCGTGAAGACACAGTACCCACCCGTGAATAAGAAGAAGACAAGGGCACGTTATTTCATATCCTTCCACCAAGCTCTTTTCCGATAAAAAGAAGCTGGAAATACCTACCTTACAAGACTTTTTTCTCAGATCCTCCGAATACTTGTACCAAGTATCTAGAGGCTCGGGGGCTACACTCAATGAGTGCACCAGAGGTGCACAAAAAACTACAAGACGAAGAACACGGAAGGTTAAGACATTTTTTAGATCCTCCGAATACTTGTACCAAGTATCCAGAGGCTCGGGGGCTACACTCAATGAGTGCACCAGAGGTGCACAAAATATTACAAGGCGAAGAACATAGAAGATCATTTCATGATTTTGCTCCAAAAAGAACTCGGCTCGCTTTTTAAAAGCAACCCGGTGTATTGAAGAAAAATCATGAGATGCTCGGGGGCTTGTCGATGGGATATCCTATAGGGTACCCAGAGACCGGCTTACCTAAGCTCAGGGCCTCCTTTTCTCGGCCCACAAAGGAAGACGAATAGAAGACACCGAATTCCACTCGGTAAGGACAGCAAGACCGAAGCGCAGCTTAGGACTCTAAGTTTGTAACCGAGTAGGATTAGGATAACCTCGGTTAGTTCCTGGACTATAAAGGGCTGGTGAGGGCATCACCCAAAAACAGTTCCCTACATACTAAACAACACCCGATACGTAGAGCGACAAACAACACTTTGTATTACGATCAAGAGCAATAACAGACGACTCAACTGGACGTAAGGTTGTTACTCGACCTTGTCGAGGTCCTGAACCATTATAAACCATGTGTCCCTGCGTGTCCAACCACCAAGGTTTCACTATTTGCTGAGGCACGAACTACTGTCTCGGGTAACCCCGTGGCAGGTTATCGGTGGTAAAACATCGACAGTTACCTACCACTTCAAAAGGGAATGACTCAATATGAGTTATCGTTGATCGCTTAACCAAGATAGCTCACTTCATACTAGTCAAGGTTACCCATCGACCGCATCAGTATGCAGAGTTATATGTTCAGAATATCTTAAGGTTGCATGGTATTCCCAAAACCATCATATCAGACAGAGGATCTCAGTTCATCGCTCGTTTTTGGGAGCAGTTGCATAAAGAGTTGGGAACAAAGTTAATTCAAAGCTCAGATTATCATCCTCAGACATATGGACAAACGTAACGAGTGAATCAAGTATTGGAGGATATATTGAGAGGATCTGTTGTGTTAGCAAAAGGGTCTTGGGGGAAATGGTTACCGTTGGCAGAATTCTCATATAACAATAGTTACCAAGAAAGCATTAAGATGGCACCGTTCGATGCCCTGTATGGACGAAAGTGTAGAACCCCTGTCAATTGGATTGAATCAGGAGACAAGGGATTCTATGGTACGGATTATGTGAAGGAATCAGAAGAGATTGTGCGAGATGTTCAACACCATATCCGTGCAGCTCAATCTCGACAGAAAGGGTATGCCGATAAAAGGAGGAGACCTTTGGAGTTTCAGGTTGGTGACTATGTGTATCTCAAGGTTTCACCAATGAAAGGTGTCCATCGTTTTGGAATTAAGAAGAAGTTAGCACCCTGATATGTTGGACCTTATCGGATCATTGCCAGGAAAGGCAAAGTCGCTTACCAAGTACAGTTACCCCAGAAATGAGTGATATCTTTCCAGTGTTCCATGTATCTCAGTTCCGGAAGAGGAAGTTGTTCAGAGCTCCGACATAGTGATCAGATCAGACTTGGAGTGCTATGAGAAACCAGAAAAGATCTTGGACACCAAGACCAGAGTCACCAGAAACCGAGAAGTGAAGACTTTCAAGGTTCTTTGGAGTAATCATAGTCCGAATGATGCAACGTGGGAGACCGAGGCCTACCTAAGCGCAAACTATCTCATCTTTTCTAATGAGTGGTACGAACACAAAATCTCGGGACGAGATTTCTTTAAGGGGGAAAGGGTTGTGACACCCTGTGTCAAGCTTTGCATTAGGATCATCCTTAGCTCTAAGCATAAGCATTTCATTGCATTCATGTTGCATATGGCATCATTCATATGAATGTTTTGTTGCTTTTGAAACTAGAACTGAATAGGAGTTATATGCTCTTGCTTTAATTAATGCTTGAATAATTAAGTTTAGTTTATTTATTAAAAGGTTAAAGTAAATTCTTGTCCCTTAATTTGTTTGATCAACTTAGAACTACAACCTTTGAAAATAAGAGTTTTCAGAAAATATGACCTACATGAAAAATGTAGAGAATATTATTTTGAGCAACTTTAGTTTACATTTCAAATCTTAGTTTTAAGTTTTTGAAACTATTTTGAATCAAATTCGGTTAGAAATAAATAAAAGGAAAATGGAAAAAGGGAACAGAGCTGGAATGGGCCGAGTCCCAACTTTCGGCCCAGTCAGCCTTGCGCCAGCCCACGCCCATGTGCGCACACCCGCGCATGACCGCTGGCCGCACCGTACGTCGGCGTTGCCGCCACGTGGCCGTCGATGCCCGCTCGCAGACACCGATAGCTGCACTGCGCCACTCGTCAAGCGCCGCACGCTGCCACCCTGCGCCGACCAAGCAGCTCGCCCACTCGCTGCCTCTACCCGCCGCAGACGCGCAGTGCTGCGCTGCGCAGTCGTCTCGCTGTCGCGTCGCATTTATGCCGCCGCAGTGCTGTGTCCGACCAGCCGATCGCTCTGTCTCCCTCGCGATCAAGTGTCGAATCCGCCCCAACGGCGCGTCGACCAATTCGCACCCTGCCCCGCGCGCTGCCGCATCTGCCCCGCGCGCCGCAGACACGCCACGCCACTGCCGACCGCCGCACCGTCGCGTCCTTGCCCCCACCGGCCGCGCCGGTCGGCCATGACCGTGTAGAAGGGAGCGCCTACACCCCCTCTCCCCCTCACAACCGCAAATGCACCCGCTCACTTACTCTCTCGCTCGCTCTGCCTCTGTTCTTGCCACGCCGCGCGAAGAGAACACCACAGCGCCCCCATTCCGATTTTGCCACCACCCGAGCGTCTGTGCTCGATCCACCTTGCACATCGCTTTGCCTTCGCCTCAAACACGCCCTGCTCGCCTCGCCTTCGCCAGCCGAGCTCCACCGTTGCCAGAACGCCGCCGCCATTCCTCGTCTCGCATTTGCTACTGAGACGACCGAGCTGTGTTCATCTCTCCCGACCACCTCCGTCGCCTCCATCTCCGTGGAAGCTTCACTGGAGGTAGTATAGGTGAGAACACCCTTACCCTAGCTCTGTCTCGCCTTGAAACAACACAGCGCCGTTGGTCGTGCGCCACTGCCGCCGCCGCGGAGCTCACACGTGGCCAGACCTCCTCGGAGCTCCTCCGACTCCACCAGCACTTGCACTGCACTCACCGCAACACTGTGGTGCTCACGCACCCGCTCGCCGGGCAACACAGCGCCGGTGAGAGGTTCGTCGCGTCGCACCGCCACACCGCACCACCACCAGCACGTCGCCGGCCACATTTACGGTCGCGCTGGTTCATCCAACACCACCAGTCGCTTCGCGTCATCACACCGAGCACGCCAAGCACCACACCGCCGCCAACGAGCTCACCGCCGGCGAGAACGCGCCGGTCAGCGCAGTCCTCTGCTTCCTGCTCACTGGCAAGTGGACACGGGTAGACCGCGGGGCCCACCTGTCAGCTCGGCCTCCCGCACGCACTGGGCCGAGTCCAGCACTGTTCACCGTGGGTCGATTTTAGAAATGGAATTCCTTTTTCCTATTTTCAGTAAATGTGTTAGTGCTTGTTTACTTAATATCTGGAGTTCGGTAAATCTTAAAATGGTGAAATAAATTGTGTTAGACTCTATGAATGAAGATTTTTCTGTTAAAAATATAAAAGTAATTTTTGGAGAATGTCTTTAGTACTAATGTTTAAATAGTTCTTTTCTGCATTTATCAAAGTTAAATGTGTTCCTGCATGAAATGATGAAATAAAAATGTGAGGTTTTTATGCTAGCTCTGTTATCCTGGGTAGAAGCTAGGCAAAATATTTTATGCCATGTTTCTGTGTAGAATTTATTTGTTCTCTATTAAAATGTATTTATGTTTCTTTCTTAGATTAATTTCTGTGGTAAATCTGTGCATGGATAAATCAGAAAACTTTTTGTGTAGTCTCTGTGTACCATGATCTGTCTAAGAAAAATGTAATATGTGGTGTGTTGTATGGCAGAAAAGATACTTGTAGTTCAAGTGTTCTTTTCTAAGGTTTTCTTTGGAAATCCATATAGAAAATAATCTGGTAGTGTTGATCATGGAACTTTCTTGATAAATATGTTTCTAAGTTAAGAACCTGTTAAAAATAAGATATAGCATGTTTCACCCTGTTAACCAGTAGGTCTAGTTCTAAGTGCTTTTTCTGCAACTAAATTCATCTTTTTGTTCCTGCTGTTTGGTAGCCTTCACTTAAGTGAAATTTCTGCAGTAGTATCCAGTAGGCTTACTCTGTCCCCTGTAATTTTTGTAGATTTTTCTGAGCAGTTTATAATAGGATTGTTGTGTAAAGTGGAACTAGCATGAATACTTAGGTTAATTCTAAAAGCAATCTTTGAGTGTTTAATTCTTGTTCAAGCTTCATCCCTACACCATCAAGTTTACTTATATGCATTTCAAACATCTAGGATTAGTAGAGGAACCCGATGTGCCACTTCCAGAGGAAGGAGTCCAGGAGGTGCAGGAGCTGAACGAGGAGTGCCACGAGCTCGACACTAACCTCCCCGAGTGCCCTGACCATCAGCCCTCTACCTTTACTCAAGGCAAGCCCCGGAGCATCCTTAAGCCTCCAAGTATTTACAATTAATCTACTTGAGTATTTTATATTGTGATGCATTAGGCAACAGGGTTTGAATGAATCCCAATTGATGCATTACCTACCTTGTTAACCTGTTAAATAAAAGTAAAAGCAACCGCTTAGCATGCTTAGAAGAAATGGTTACATTTATATTTATGTTCGTATTATCCCATGGGGATAGTACCCATCACGGTTGGCTATATTTGCTATCGTGGGAAAGAACCAATGGTACTAATGAAATGCGGTCAACTGGAAGGCAAATGCACCAAGTGGTCTAGACTTGGGGGGCAATCCGTCCTTGGATCATATAGGTTTGTATACGATGGTGGCCCTCTTACATCTTTGAATGCGCCCTTTCACATAGGGGTTGTTGCGAGTATCGACCCGAAGCCGAGTAAACATTGTCTGGGCCGGCACTCAATCTGCTGTGAGCACCCTCTAGTTTGTAGATACGACCTGCCCCGTGGTGGCCAACTGATTTCTACAATTGGGTGGACCAATGCGAACCTGCGGCGATACTGCCTGGACAGTGTTGAGCGGTAACCCAATGCATGGACCCGACGGGGAAAGTGTGGGCGTGTGTTAAAGGTAATCTTGCCAACTGGTTGTATATCATTCGAGTCGCCAACTCCCACCGGATAGTGGGGGATTATGCTGAGCTTCACCACGGTACAACTCCATGTGACATCAATAATGGTTCTACTAAAATATTGACAATGCAATATGATATGGTATTATTATATTGTTTGACTAGATCAAGTGAGTGCTCTAGTACAGGTGCATAACTTAGATATAAATAATAGGGTGGAAAATGGCTGCTCTCTAATATTTAAAGTTGTTTCATCTTTCTCGTGTTTCCGCAAAAGCAAAGTTTATCCAGATCCACATAAATAGCCATGCATATCCCGTTTGTTGCAGATGGCCAAGTATACTTTGGCTATTGTAAGCATTGTCTCTATCCTGTCGAAGGAGAAGAGGAGTAGGCCTTGGGCAAGGTCTTCTACGAGCTCATCTTTTGCTGTTGTTGGACGTGATCTCGTGGGCACCCCTATCTATTAATGGTACTAGTGTGGAGTAAAACTTTGGGTTCGAGTTTCAAAACAATGTTTTATTTGGCCACGTGTGTTGTGGCGTGAGTACTACTTTATTTGGAACAAAGTGTTGTAATAACTTTATTTCGTACTTCAAGTATTTCGTTTTAATTATTGGTTTGTTCGAATGTGCATACCTAAGTTTGCGTGATCTTGGTTGGAGATTCGATTGTTAGAAATCCTTCGAGATTTCTGGACTACCGGAATTATATGGGCTCAAGTGTTTAAAGTGGTCGTTAAATCGGCTACTTTGGTACTTGATCTCTTATAATTTGGGTGGTTCTGCCACACCTTTTGTCCACTCTTCTCTTTATTGAGAAACTCTTTCTCTAAGAAGACACCGTTCCGAGCAACAAACACTTTGCCCTCTAATCGGTTGTAGAAGTAATACCCTAAAGTTTCCTTTGGATATCCCACGAAAAAGCATTTGTCCGACTTGGGTGTTAGTTTATCTGACATAAGTCGTTTGACATAAACTTCACAACCCCAAATCTTTAGAAAAGACAAACTAGGACTCTTACCAGTCCACATCTCATGTGGTGTCTTAACTACAGACTTAGACGGTGCCCTATTCAATGTGAAAGCGTTTGTTTCTAGAGCATATCCCCAAAACGAGAGTGGTAGATCTGACTGGCTCATCATAGACCGAACCATGTCCAACAAGGTCCGATTATGTCGCTCAGACACGCCGTTTCTTTGAGGTGTTCTAGGTGGCGTAAGCTGTGGAACAATTCCGCAACTCTTTAGATGATTGCTAAACTCATGGCTCAAATATTCGCCTCCACGATCAGATCGCAAGGCTTTAATTTTCTTGCCACGTTGATTCTCTACTTCATTCTGAAATTCTTTGAACTTTTCAAATGTTTCAGACTTATGTTTCATTAAGTAGACATATCCATATCTACTAAAATCATCAGTGAAGGTTATGAAGTATTGAAATCCACCTCTAGCTGTCGTACTCATTGGTCCACATACATCAGTATGTACAAGTTCCAACAAGTTTGTCAACCTCTCAGGAAAACCTGTGAAAGGCGACTTGGTCATCTTCCCCAACAAGCAAGCCTCACATGTCTCGTATGATTCAAAATCAAACAAAGTTAGAAGCCCATCAGAATGGAGCCTCTTCATGTGATTCTCACTTATATGACCTAAACGACAATGCCACATATAAGTAGGACTTAACTCATTAAGTCGAGGCATTTTAGCATTAATATTACAGACAGGTACATCATCAAGATTTAGAATAAACAATCCATTCACAATGCATGAAAAAGCCACAAACATGTCATTCTTTGAGATCACACAACCATTGTATTTACTCCCAGATGAATAACCATCCTTCATCAAACATGAAGGTGACACAATGTTTCGACTTAAGCTAGGAACAAAATAACAATTATTCAATTCCATGATAAATCCTGACGGGAGGTGAAGTTGCATCGTCCCAACGTTCAACGCAGCAACTCTTGCATTATTGCCCACGCGGAAATCAACTTCTCCTTTTTTCACGCTTCTACTTCTTATCATTCCCTGCATCGTATTGCAAATATGAGCAACTGATCCGGTATCAAATACCGAAGAATTAATATAAGAATCAGCGAGAAAAATGTCTGTAACATAGACAGCAAGTGTACAAGCAGCGGGAGTACCTTTACCACCGCGATCCTTCAAGGATTCCAAGTACAGCTTGCAGTTCCTTTTCCAGTGACCTTTCCCATTACAATGAAAGCATTTAGCTTTAGCAACTGGTCCAACAGCCTTGGCGCAGGAGGAGGGTTTGGCTTAGAGATCTCATCTCTAGCCTTCACCTTATTCTTCTTCCAAGCCCTCTTCTTAAAGTTAGGCTTGTTTTGGACCGCCATCATGTCGGATACCTAGAAATAGGGTACCCAATTTACTGCCCTCCGCAAAAACCAAATCACCCTCGGGGGCTCTCCGCCCCGTCCGATCCAGGGTGATGTCATCACACGCGGGGGCTCTTCATCCCCAAATCAACCAAGACCGCTACTTCCCCTCGGAGGATCTTCGCCTCGCCCAAGCTAGGGTGACGTCATCCGAGACGCCACCTATCCTCGAGGGCTCCTTCGCATCCTCGGAGGAGCTTTGCCTTGCCTGAGCTAGGGAGACATCATCTGCGACACCTTCTACCCTCGGGGGCACCTTCGCCCCGCCCGAGCTAAGGAGGCGTCGTCCATGGCATCATTTGCCCTCGGAGGCTCATTCGTCCCGTCCGAGCACAGGAGACGTCATCCATGACGCCATCCACCCTCGGGGACTTTTTCGCCTCCTACGAGCCAGGGCGACGTCATCCGTGACGTATCCCTGCCCTTGGAGGTCTCATCGCCACCAGTGGCCAGGGGCGTCCAAGCCCATATAGTCAAAAGGTCCACAGTGCCCTCCGTCCTCAGGGATGGGGTTCAAGGCATGAGTCGCCATGCCTACCCCTGTTTCCCCCCTGTGGTACAAGGTCATGTGCTGCCTAACCGATAACTTGCGCACACTACACCCGCGCCATACCTTTGACGGACACTCGAACAGGGATTAGGGCGTCATCAACCCTGTACGACGGAACGCGGGGGTGCTTGGCACTGTGCGACCAGCCCGCCCATGCCCGGGTAAGGGAACAACAGAGTTCCCGGTCTCCAGGCGCATGGCTACAGCACGATAAGGACGAACAGGACCCAGACATACGTCTACTGGCGCAATCTTCCTCAGGAAGGAAAACAGAAAGAAGACAAAGCTCTCCCACAGCAGCAGCCGAGGCCAGGCCCATGTTCACTCTCTCTCTCTCTCTCTACTGTACTCCTCCATCTCTCCCTACGTATAAAGGGGGAGAATGGACCTCCAATCTCTCTCTCTTGACATCCCAACACTCATATACACACACTCAAACTCGCATTCATGCGAACACACACCAGAACCAAGAACCTCAAACGCACAAGACCTGGGAACCGGCTTCCCTCTCTCACAAAAGCTTGTAGCACCCCTCTACGAGCCCTCCACGCTCGGTAACACGACTCCGCAGCACACTGGACGTAGGGCGTTCATGCCTGAACCAGTATAAATCTCTGTATTCTCTGAGCGTAACCATCCGAACTCCAACACGCTTAGAAATTTACTCGTTGGTCGTCTAGACCCCGCCATTTTAGACACCGACAGTTGGCGCGCCAGGTAGGGGACCTTTGCGTGTCACCCGTATTTTCGAGTTTCGGATGGCTAATCGCCACGTTGATCTCGCTCTGGGATCCATTGTTCGTTTTGGTAGCCTGTACTTCCAGTGCCACGGTCAGGGGGCCAACCTGGCTCCCCATCGCCCTATGGCATCCTCCGAGGTAGCCATGGACGCCATCACCGCATCCATGGCCCACCTCCACCTGTCTCCCTCCGGGGGAACAAGTCGCCCGTGGGGCGGTCGTCCCGCGGGCCGACTACTGTAACACCCAAAATTTGCATGATTTCAAAATAGGATGAAACTATCTCTTTTATGCAATTCTTGATATGCATTTAACATAGTTGAAAAATCAATAAATATTTGGGAAAATAAAAATGTCATATAGATACATGTTGAGCATGCATGCTGGTGCATCTTTGTTTTTGTGTGAGTTTATTTTGAAAATAAATCAAACCTATTTTTGGAAAAGGTATTTGAAAATTCCTTTGGAAAATCAATTCTGGAAAATTGAAAAGGTTTTTTCTTTTCTCTCTTTTTCTCTTTTGCATTCTGGCCCAGTTCTCTTTGGCCGCAGGCCTGATTCCCTCTCCTTTGAACTCGGCCCAGCCCGCAGTGGCCCTTTCCCTCTCCCCCTTCCCTCTATTTCTCCTTAGGCCGCTACCCTCTCCCTTTCGCTTGGCCCACTCAGCCACAACAGCCCACGGCCCAGCGCGCACACAGGGACCCTTTCCCCTCTCTCTCTGTGTCACTGACCGCCGAGCCCGCAAGTCAGAGTCTTCTCTCCCCTTTCCTTCTTTTGCCTTGAGCCGCTGACAGCCTATCCCCACCCGTCAGTCCCTTCTCTCCCCTTTCCTTCTTCTCTGCGAGTCGAAGCCGAGACCCGGCCGAATCCTCCTCCAAATCCTCCTTTCCATCCGTTGTTCTCGGGATTTCTTGCTCCAAACGTCTCGTGCGCCGCTTTAAGACGTGTGCCACCTCCCCTCCTCGCCCCGTTTTTCCATCCGCAACCACAGGACCGCCGCGAGCCAAGCTCTGTCCGCCATCGGCCATTGCTGGGCAGTGAAGCTTCCCTGTCACATCTAGCCCTTCCTCCTTCCGTAGAGACAAGGTAATCGGTCTCGCGAACCTCCGCCGCCGTTTGTTTTCGCCTCGGGTTGCCCTCACCTTCGTGTCACCACAAACAGGGACGTCCGAGCCGCCCCGTTGCGCCGCTGTCCGACTCCGTTGGTCCACCGGACTCACGAGACCCCTAGGTGAGTTCGCGATCCTTTTCTCTCCCTCCTGGACTTCTCGGTTCATCGATTGGTGGCCTGTAGGCCTCGTTCCATTTGTGTCGCCGACCTCCAGGCCGGAATCCATGGTGAGCCGCCGCTCGAACCACTGTTCCCGGCCGGCGTCTTCCCCCTGCTCTCTCCTTTCTAATCTCGGCCATCTATTCCCGATCGGACGATTTGCAGAGGCCGATACCCCTTCATCCATGCCGTTTTGCAAAAGAGTCCTTGTAACTCTTCAAGTCTGAACCCGCGCTCCTCTAGCGTAATCCCAGAATGCGTTTTCCTCTTCAGAAAGCGTAACCTCTTCCGAATTTCCTATTAATCGAAAATAAAATGAAAATCATATTTATAGATTTGCCACTCGCATTCAAAACCCCATAACTTGCTCATTTTAAATCCTTTTTGACCCGTTCAAATTACGTTAGGTTCGTAATAAAATTCTCTTTATGTTAATACTACTGTTAGTTACTTTTGAAAAAGTTTAATTTCGTGATTAGATTTAATTTAATACCTTTCAATAGGAAACCTTGTTTAATTTGTAACTTCGTCGTTCTACCTCCGTTTTTCGTGAACGAAACATCGATGTGATCGTAGCAATGCGTAGATTAGTTTTATAAACCTTTCATCTTATTTTATTACTGTTGGTGTACTGTTCTAATCATAGTCTTGTTTGCTTTGTGTATGTTTGTCCGTTGATTGAATGGTGTTGATTGTTGATCGGTATAGACGTTGAGCAGCCCGTTGAAGAGCCGGAGTTTTTCTTTGATCAAGACCAACAGGATCAGCAGGAGTACTTCAAAGAAGGCAAGTATAACATGGGATTATCCTTGTTGTCCTATTCACAATTAATATAATTCACATGCATGATTCCTTGTTGCCATAGTATGATCTTAGAGATTGATATCCTGATACCTTGTCACCTATGATTTGATCCACCATATATGATTAGCATTGCTAGCGCTCATATCAGATGTACATGATCTTAACTTGTTAATGACTATATGCAATAATGGTAAAACTCGCTTTTTAGCAACATTGGATTATAGGAGCTTATCTGTCGGCAAAATCTGGGATATACAGTACAACCACGAGGGCTATATGGCTCTGGCTTTAGCTCAATATGGGGACCTTTTCTAGCTCGTTCAGTGGTTACCTTTATGGCGCGAAATGGGTGTGCCGAGACGGGTATAGTGTGGTTCCTAATCTATGGGCATAGCCGCGAAGGAGTGTGACCGTGGACAAGTTGGCTCTATATCTCCTTGCCATGGAAACCTTGCGGCCCTAACTTGTTAGACGAACCCTTGAAAGGCTTCATAGTGTACCCTGCCCGCTCACTTTGGCAGTGTTTTGGGAGTTGCAAACCCGAGCAAATCGGCATACACGACTCGTGGGTAAAGTTGTACACCTCTGATCAGAGTTAATAAACTATCATGATAGTCGTGCTCACGGACACGAGCGGCTCGGAAAACTCACAGAATTATTGGGTTCTTATTTCTATGTGGCTTATGCAAGTATTACTTATTTATTGTATATCATTGTCATTTACTTTAGGATCATGGATATTTGAGCTTATGCAAATTACCTTGGAAGTTGTTGATATTAATATAAATTTGATCTACTTAAAATGCTCACCGCTATGAACCATGCATTCCCTTTTGAGCTTCATGAACCCCGTGTTATATTTGTTGAGTACGTATGTGCTCACCCTTGCATTCAAACAACACAGATGAAGATTGGGTTGATGATTACCGCAATGAGTACTAGTCTTGGAGTCAACCAGTCAACCAGTCCCTTTGGAGCTTCCGCAGTTATCCTCGTTTAGTTAAAATTATTTGTTTCAGACTATGTAATGAATATTTATTCGCTATGTAATAAACACTGTGATGGTACTTTTATGATTTGTCAACTCATGTGTGCGACTTTTCCTGGGGTGCACATGAGCCTTTTATGCACTTGTTTTTGTTCCTAAAAATGGGTGTGACAACTACCCTCGGTTCGAGCGCCAGCTCGACACGCTTATGGGACCTCAGCCAACTCAGGATTCCCTGCACAACCTCTACTTCGCGTTCGCCAACATGACGGCGCAGCTCGCGGGAGGGCAGACGCTCTCTCCCGGGCACGTCAAGGCGTCCGTCCCGAAGGCGCAACCTTTCGGCATAACGGATGCCGCCGCATCTTATGCGGAGATGGTGGTCGCATGGTTCCATGCTAACCCCACGGAAGGGACAAGCCTCGCGCTAGCGTCGCACCATCCCCGCTCCGTCTCCGATCTCCTCACGAGCTCCGAGGCCACATCTTACGCTGACTCAAGTCACGGGAGCGTCAATCCCTAGGACCCCCTGGACTTCGACGGCCTGTGTCATCAGGATGCCCTTCGCGGTTTCCTCCAGGCCAGCGACTATCTGCTCAACTCCGGCTTGAGCAATCCCAGCGAGGACCACAGCCGCGAGTGCTTCATGTGTGACGCACATCCACCCAGAGCCACTACCGACACCACCCTCATTAATGAGGAGGATGACGACGGCGACGGCAACCACACACCCGTGCGCCAGACGGGCGTTCCGGTACCTCAGCCACGGCTCGACCCGCAGTCTTCGGAGGCCTGGCAGCGGCTGCTTCACGACCTCCGCGACATAGAGCAACAGCTCGTGGAGCGCCAGCGAAAGGGGACATTTGAGCGCGAGAAGCTTGAACGCGAAGCCGCTAAGGATCCCGCAGAGCCCCACGCTCGCAGGGAGGCCCAGGCGGTATACCACCGCATCATCAACGACGAGCATGGCACGCCGCAATTCGCACGGGCAAGCCAGAATATCGCTGCAGCAAGGATCCTGCTCCGCAACCTTCCGATCCCAGATGCTCCCGATGGCAAGCTCCCTCACGATGAGCTGAAGATCCTTCTGGAGCGGGCCGCAGAACAACAGGTCGAGAGCTCCGCATCGCAGAGGCGTGGGCTCAGCACCGGCCATCGAGCCGGAGCGGCTCCCAACAACCGTGAGGGGTCGGTTCACCCGGATCCCATACCGGTCGAGCGATGGCGTCCGATGGTGCATGCTTGCGTAGGCAAAAAGTGTGACGTGCGCGACACGCTTGACGCACGCAAGCATGCCAAGTAGGACGGCGCAAGCAGAGGCTACCACGTCCATCGTGGCGGCCGATACGACAGCGATGAATACCGACCTCCCACGTCAGAGCCGCCGGGCCCCTTGGCGTTCATTCTCTGCATTCGCTGTGCACCGTTCCCGCGACCATTCCTACAACCAACCAACGTCGTCCAGTACTCTGGGGAAACGAACCTTGGGCTCTGGCTCAACGACTACCGCCTCGCCTGTCAGGCCGGCGGTGCGGACAATGACGATTTCATCATCCGCGACTTGCCTCTCCATCTTTCAGACTCGACCCGCACGTGGCTCGAGCACCTACCTCCTAACACCATCGATGGATGGGATTCCCTACGACAAGCCTTCGTCGGGAATTTCCAGGGCACCTACATGCGCCCAGGAAACCCCTGGGACCTCCGCAGCTGCAGACAGAAGGCGGACGAGTCCCTCCGAGATTACATTCGACGTTTCTCCCGGCAGTGCACCAAGCTCCCGACCACGGCCAACGCGGACGTGGTTGGGGCGTTTCTCGTAGGCACCACCTGCAAAAAGCTAGTCCACGAGCTGGGTTGCAACAACCCTCGCACCACCGAACGACTCCTCGACATTGCCACGAGCTACGCATCGGGAGAAGAGGCGGTCGGTGCAATCTTCCGCCCCGACAAGGGAAAGGGCAAGGAAGTCGAGACCGCCGGCGAAGGCGGCTCGAACTGCGCCTAGAACAGGAACAAGAAGAAGGGCAAGCCGCAACGTGGCGGTGGTGACAACGTCGACGCGGTAGCAGACCGCAAGCCTTCCCGTCCCCAGGGCGGGAAGAAGGTGGGCAAGTTCGACGACATGCTCACAAAGCCATGCCCGTACCACAATGGACCGGTCAAGCACACACTTCAGCAGTGTGAGATGATGGCCCGATACTTCAAAGTTGTCCCTGACAAGGATGAGCTGAAGCAGTCAGAAGGCCAGGACGGGGACGGGGGTCGCGAAGACTCCTACCCCCACGTCAACAAGTGCCTCATGATCTTCGGAGGCCCAGAGGCCTATAGCTGCAAGCGTCGGCAGAAGAAGGAGCGGCGCGAGGTCTTCGCAGTCGCCCCGGCAACTCCGGCCTTCCTCGACTGGTCAGAGCCCGACATCACGTTCGGTTGAGATGACCATCCGAGCCACATTCCCCACCCGGGTCGTTATGCACTCATCGTGGACCCGATCATAGGGAGCATGCGCTTCACCAAAGTGCTGATGGACGGGGGCAGTAGCCTCAACATCATGTACTACAACGCCTTCGAGGCCCTCGGCCTACGTAGGGAAAAGCTTCGATCCTCGGGGGCTCCCTTTCAGGGAATCGTCCTCGGGAGACAAACGGTACCAATGGGGCAGATCGTCCTGCCCGTCACGTTCGAGGAGCCGGACAACTTCTGGACCGAGTACCTCACCTTCGAGGTCGTGGCTTACCGAGGGACTTATCACGCGGTGTTGGGAAGACCATGTTACGTGAAGTTCATGGCCATCCCCAACTACACTTACCTCAAGCTCAAGATGTCGGGGTCGTGCGGCATCATCACAGTCTCCTCCGACGTCAAGGTGGCATACCGGTGCGAGGTGGACTGCTGCGAGAACGCCATGGTCGAGGTGCGCAGCGAGGAGCTAGTGGCTGCGATCGAGGCTGCTGACAAGATGGACGTCGACCCCTAGAGCGTGAAGAGCTCGGGCACCCATAGCACCAACAGCTATGTCGCCTTTCTACTATTTTCTAGTATACCTAGCACCATGTACATACGCATGTAACCTTTCTTAAGCAAAAAGTTCGAGGAATAAAAACACGGGAACCCTCGGACCAACCGCTTAGCAAGGTGCACTCTTGGCACGGGCCAGAGCACACCTCGTTCGGGGGTAGGGAAGGGGGTAACCCCCTATCTTTCACTCCAAAAACTTTTTCGCTCAAGAACCATTTTGTCGATTCGCTAAGCAAAAGCCCGATCACCCCTACCAAGAGAAGAAATCTCGCTAGACCGTGCGAAGGGCCGTGAGGTACTCCGGCTCCCCGGAGCCAGGTACCTCCGCACGACAGCCCACCCGAACAGATCAAAACTCCTGCCAGGGAAGATCGGGAAAGTAGCGCAAGCAAAAAGCAAATGCGGAAACCAACAAGCAAATAAATTTAAAACAAGCTCACCAAGGAGCTATCAAAGTCATCCAAAGCCCTCCTGGGGGCACATCACAGGATAACTTAAACTGTTTGATACAAGGTCCCTCGGCCCTGATCACTGACCACGCAGGGTCACTCCTCCGGCGGCGGGAACACCTCATCGTCAAGCTTGGCGGCCAGGATAGCTGCAGGCTCCTCCGCGTCGGCCTAGATCCGGTCGAGCAGGTCCTCTGGGGCGTCCGGGCGATAGCATTCGCTGATGAGCGTAGGAGTCATCGTGTCGTAGAGGCAAGCGACGATGGCCATCGTGTGGTGGACCCCGACGCGTAGGGCCTCCCGGATCCGCGCTTGGCCCCGCTCCCAGAGCAGGCCGACGTGGGTCCGGGCCGCTGCCGAACCGCCCTCGACGGCTATCACGCCGAAGAGATCGCACACCCTATGCACGGCCTCCCGCAACGCCTGTGCCTCCTACGCGCCGACCTGCAACGCTGAAACAACAAAAAGGGGATCTCAACCTATAAACAAATGACACACAATGCCAAGGCAAATGAGCAGACGGAGGAAACATACCTGAGTTCTCCCCCTCCAGACCGTTGACCGTCGCGCGGAGCTGTGAGGCGACCGTTGTCAACTAACCGACCCGGGCGGAGAACTCCAAAATCCTCCGGTCGGCGTCAGCATTGCGCTCGCGCGCCCGGTTGGACAGGTCCTCGAAGCGGGCCACGGCATCATCTCGCACCCAGCGGTTGATGTCACGCTGGCACCGCATGGTGTCGCGCTCCTCCTCCATAGAGCCTAGCGCCGAGATGGCCTGGCGCCGCGCTTCCGCCTTGGCATTGCGCTCGGTCGTCAGGCACTCAACTTCAGCCTGACACGCCGCGCGCTCGTCCTCCAGCATCTTGCGGATATCCTCAGCACCGGTACGGGCTACGTCCCACTCTCGTTCGACCCGCTCGACGTCGGTCGCGTTCCGGCGTGCTAACGCTCGGGCGTCTTCCTCCCTCGTCTCCAAGGCCCTCAGCTACTCCTCCAGCTCGACCACTCGGCTGCGAGCAGTCAAGAGGGTCTTGGCCACGTCTGTATCCCCGGCTTCTGCCCACGACCCGGGGTCCCACCTCCCAACTTCACGGCGGAGGAACTTGGACTTCTTGGCGCTCGTCGACATCAGGATCTACGGGGAAAAGGATGTCAGGAAGTCAACCGAAATAGAAGAAACAACGCTTACGTTCGGGCGGCCTCTCACATTGCCATGATGAGAGAGGTCGTCGTTCAGCAACGCGACCGATCACTGGAGCTCCTCCACCGCACGCGCCACGCGGTGGCCATGCTCCCGGCAAGAGCTCACAACACATTGCCAGTGTCGAAGTTCGCGCTGGTCGTCCAGCACGAACACTGGCTCCCCCGGGTTTTCCCGGTTGACCCACGCGATTGGGACAGCATCCCCAAAGGAGTGACGGTCAGCGCCAAGCCGGCGAAGGGCCCTAGGAGCAGTCTCTCCTCCGGCGCCAGCAGGCAAGCCTTGCGAAGTCGTGCCGGACTGGGGCAGAACAGCTTTCGACGCCCGCGCGGCCGCCAGCTCCTCCTCTGTGAATGACCGGGGGACTATCATCTCACGAGGAGACCCGCCGCGGGGAGGGGGCCGCCTAGACGTCTTTCCTCCCCCGCGTCGGCCGTCACCGCAGTGTCCCCCAGCGTCGCGTCCGTCTGGACCTCCTCGACGTCCACAGCCACGGTGACGTCCAGGCCACCCTCCTCCCGAGAGTCGTCGACGGCTACCACCTCCGGGGGAGAGGATGGCACGACGACCGTGGGGTCGGCGTCAGCAGGTGTCTGCCATGCCGCGCCAACCACGGCGGCATCGTTCGGGGTCGAGCCACTCCCGGTCCCGGCGGCGTCCGTCGAACCTGTGAACAAGGCCGCGACGCCCCGCCCCGTACCAACCGGAGGCATCTCCCGGCGCAGTTTCTTCCAGCCTGCGTGTTCGGAGCTCCCGACGGTCCTGCGACGTCCAACCCATGTTCACACCACAAACAATCGTACCTCATTGATAAAAGGGAGAAGGACACCACGCAAAGCAGGCTTACCGCGGGGAGAAGACGCGGCCACGCTTTCGTAACGACTCCATTATGCCACGGCTCGAGGACCCCGAACCGCCGCTCCGTTCGCCGCCCCCGCCTTCTACGGCCGGGATAGGAAGAGGAGTGGTCAGGATAACGCCAGCAACGCCGCCCCCGGAACAACCAGGGGCCAGGTGCATGCCGAGCACCCTCACCGGTGGCACCCCCACCGTCGGCTCGGTCCCAGTCGGGCGACGCAGTGGCCCCGCCATTCGAAGTCGGGGACCACCTCGGACAAAGGACGCCTATCCTCGTCATCATCATCATCGTTGTCCTCCCCGACGTCTTCCCAGTCCACGTCCGCCGCACCCTGCTCCGGCGGAGCGGGAAGAGGTGCGGCCACATGGCGAGCCATCGAGTTGGGGCCCTGCAAAAGAAGGACGGGCGGCGCGCAAGTTGGTACCACCAAGTAAAGGGAGCGCGGAGAAAAGAGACTACAGCACAGTCTCGACTTACCAGCTCGACGAAGTTGAGGTCAGGGCGCATCGGCGGACAACGGTAGACGCCATCCTCATTCAGCGCATCTCCAAGCTGCCTCTGGGCGATGTCAACCGCGTCCTCGAGTCCCAGGTCCACTTCCGCCATGGCGGCCCCCTCGCGCGATGCCCCGGGCACCATGTCGTTCATCGGGCGCACCCGCGCCATAAGCGGGAGCACCTGGCGCTGCAGGAATTGCGCTACGACCCCCGAAAGGTTCAGCTCCTGGTCGCGGAGCCGCCTCAAGCTCCGGAGATAAGGCACTATCCCCACGAGCTCCTCCTGGGTCAAGTCATCGTTCCAGTTGGGGGGCTCTTCGGCAAAACTTCGGCCCGTGTATTCCGGGAGTGGCGCCTCAGGGTGGTTCCGAATGTAGAACCACTGTGAGTGCCACCCCCTGTTGGACGAGCTCATTCGCGCCGGCATATAGAGATGGGAGTTGGCGGAACGGAGGCTGATGGCGCACCCACCGCTCGGCGCCACCCATCTCGCCCCTCCAGAATAGAGGAGGAACACCATCGCCTTGAAGAAGAACCTCCACAAATTGTAGTCCAGCTCCATCGACAACATCCCCTCCGACATGGCCGCGAAGGCCGCAAGATGGAGGACAGAGTTAGGATTGAGATTGTGGAGCTCAATCCCATAATGGTGAAGAGTCCCCCAGAAGAAGCGAGACGGTGGCGTCCTGAACCCGCGCTCGTGGAACGGTAGGAAGGAGACCACAAACCCTCCCGGCAGGTCCGGCCTGTCAACATCGGTGGGGACTATCCACTCGGCATCATTGTTGGTGGAGAGCTCGGGGCGTAGCATCCCCGCGTCCACCAGCTCGAGCACCCGCTCGTACTCATCCTCGCATTGGGGCCAGCTCCTCTCCAGGTATACTCCGGCCATCAGAGATTCACCTGGGAAGCAGTGTGCGGCACGGCGCAAGACGTGGCTAAGACGGACGCATGACGGCAAAACCCCTAGCTTCGAAGGATTCGGTGCGAGCAAGGCGAAGCGGCGAAAGAAGCAAACAATGCAGGCTCACGGGGGGTGACACGACGCATAGATATTTATAAGGGGTCGGAAGGCGGAGCGGTGCCTCCACAGCTCCCCATGCGCACGACCCCACGACCCGAGTCGCATTAAATGCGGTCGCTCGGTTACGTCCACTCCACTGTACACTAGAATACCGGGAGCCGCGCGCGACGGCAGGTAACTAACACCGCCTGACTTTTCTCTCGCTCCGAATCCCGCATCCTGTACCTATCATCATTACAGGATCCACCCCGGGCCCGCCACGTCGCGCACGCAAGATCTATTCCGTATGTGTCCCTAGCACACCGCAACGAAACCTCTGGTTCGTCCGAGCTCGGCCAACAAACGCAAGGGTCGGAGGGACGCACACGTGGTGCGACCAGCGGCGACGGCCCATGGGCCCAGGTAAGCCAAAGGGATAGGGGCTATAGACGCCCCAACGGCCCACTACGGTCCAGAGATACGAAGGCCGACCCAGCGGGGTTCGAAATGGCCGTCTCAGGACGACAGAGCGAGGGGCGAATAGGGAATGGACATGCTAGCGGTCATTAGCCTGGAAATCGGATGCTAAGGCCATTCCCAGATTTCGTATTTGAGTTCGTCGTTACGGATGATTGGTTCATGGTATTCCTATCGAAGGAAGGCAGTAGGGCCCCGGGACCCATCGAATGGACCCGGCTACTAGATGAAACCGATTTGGGGTGAGCCACGACATGGGCCACAAGCCGAAACCCCAGCGAACAGGAACCGAGCACCCCACTCAGATTTGCCCGTTATTACCTTGAAGAGCATCAATGGTTCGTCTGCCTCGAGGATAGCATGGTCCGGCTCATATTCCCCCATCTCGCGGAGAGATGCGCGGGGAACACATGAAAAGACGGCACAAACCCGAGACGTTTCTCTACACCAAGTAGAGACTCGGGGGCTGCCGCCGCACCCCTCCTACCGGTTCTAGCAACTGGATAATGGAGAGGGAAAAGGAGGCACCACGGCTCACCCGTCAGAGGTCCGCACAGGTAAACACATACACCTTTTTCATTTCAGATCCACATATATATTGATCTTTGCAGGGGTTACACGCTCTCTAAGAGCCACGAGGGGATAAGCACGGTCATCAGACACCAAAAACACAAAAACTTTTACAAGGTGGACTGAAGGGAAATCCCAGGCCAAAGGGCCAAAAGCTAAGGGTGCCCGAAGGGTACCTACGCTAAATATCTCACCGCCGTCCAACGAACCTATGTATCCAGGTCAGGCAACCCAGTCGCGGGGCTCGGGAGGCATTTGCCTGAGGTACAAGATCGCCTCGAACGGAGGTGCCACGACCCACGGGCCACCTAGACCAGGCGTGCTGCAGCCGTGGGAGAATAGCGGTCTCCTCGTCTTCAGGAAACCCCAGGCCGCGTCCCTCCTTCGGAATCGGTTGGGCACTTTACAGCTAAGTTGCCTTAGCTGCTCCGAGATCGAGGACGCCATTGGCAAGCGGCTTTGAGCCCGCCATACATCGGCAGCTCCGAGCCCGCATATCCCTCCAACGGCGGCATCACCATCAACCAGCAGTCAAGGATGAGCCAACTCCTGGAGTCATGCGAAAACTGCAATGCTTTTCCAGTGGACATATCCTTGACTACCCTCTGGGGGGAGCACGCCACCGCTCCCCGGAGGTGGAGAACAGGATCCAACCAAAAGGATGGACTCCACACCTTCCGCCCTCCGGGAGCGACTCGTGCAGGGGGTGGCAACACCTCTCTTCCGCCCGGTGGCCAGGATAAGAGGAAGCCATGCACACCTCGCAGAGCTTTCTCTGAATCCTACCACTAGGCGAAGAGGAATACCCGCACCCCCGACGCAGAACTTCCTCTGAATCCGGATTTGCTCTCAAAGGGTCGCTCGCCAGGGCGGCTCAAGGGACTCTCCGACGAGACCTCAGAGGAAGAATCTAGGGCAAGGAATGCAGCGAGGATGTGAATCTTCCCATAGGCGGCCGCCCCTATTTATAGCCCGCCAGGGCACTCACGAGGCAGCAGGCCCATGACGCTACAGCACTACCTCCCAACCACACCGCACTGTACGCCAATACCCACTTCAAGAGAGTGCGGCGAGGCTATAAATGGCCAGGAAGACAGCAGGCTCAGGGCGCACCGTTCGGAGTCTTGACCATAGAGCGAGCAGTGCTCTCTCGCACCACTCCTAGAACGGGAGAGACACGACATGCCCACTTTTGGGCTACAGGGGGGCGCAGTCAGACCCCAGAATCCGACAAACACATCTCCGACCGGTCAAACATCCGTACTGGCCGAAAGACGGCACAGCGCAGTGCCGATTCATCACCTCAAGGCGCGTCAGCCCGAGGCCAACAGTGCAACCCGCGCCAGGGCTGGCGTGCAACCAGAGCTCTGGCTCTAACGTACAGAACGGTCCACTTCCTCCCCCGCCCCATGAAGGGGGCGAAAGGCCAAACACTGTACAAGTCTTCCGCGTCAGCCCTTAGGAGGAAATATCTCCCTCCTAAGGCCTCGGGGGCTACACCCGGCGGGTGCGCTCGCGCGCACCCACCAGAATCCAAAAACTCAACCAAACCACCATAAGTGCTCTCGGAAGCCTCCGGTGTAGTCCGTCACTACATTGAAGGCTCGGGGGCTACTGTCGGATACCTAGAAATAGGGTATCCAATTTACTGCCCTCCGCAAAAACCAAATCACCCTCGGGGGCTCTCCACCCCGTCCGATCCAGGGTGACATCATCACACACGGGGGCTCTTCATCCCCAAATCAACCATGACCGCTAATTCCCCTCCGAGGATCTTCGCCTCCCCCGAGCTAGGGTGATGTCATTCGAGACGCCACCTATCCTCGGGGGCTCCTTCGCATCCTCGTAGGACCTTCACCTCGCCCGAGCTAGGGAGACTTCATATGCGACACCTTCTACCCTCGGGGGAACCTTCGCCCTGCCCGAGCTAAGGAGGCGTCATCCATGACATCATTTGCCCTCGGATGCTCCTTTGTCCCGTCCGAGCACAGGAGACGTCATCAGTGACGTCATCCACCCTCAGGGACTCTTCCGCCTCGTCCGAGCCAGGGCGACGTCATCCGTGACGTATCCCTGCCCTCGGAGGTCTCATCGCCACCAGTTGCTAGGGGCGTCCTAGCCCATATAGTCAAAAGGTCCACAGTGCCCTCCGTCCTCATGGATGGGGTTCAAGGCATGAGTCGCCATGCCTACCCCTGTTTCCCCCCTGCGGTACAAGGTCATGTGCTGCCTAACCGACGACTTGCGCGCACTACACCCGCGCCATACCTCCAACGAACACTCGAACAGGGATTAGGGCGTCATCAGCCCTGTACGACGGAACGCGGGGGTGCTTGGCACTGTGCGACCAGCCCCCGCCCATGCCCGGGTAAGGGAACAGCGGAGTTCCCGGTCTCTAGGCGAGTGGCGATAGCACGACAAGGACGAACAGGACCCGGACATACGTCTACTAGCGCAATCTTCCTCAGGAAGGAAGACAGAAAGAAGACAAAGCTCTCCCATGGCAGCAGCCCAAGTCGGGCCCACGTTCACTCTCTCTCTCTCTCTCTACTGTACTCCTCCATCTCTCCCTACGTATAAAGGGGGAGAATGGACCTCCAATCTCTCTCTCTCTCGACATCCCAACACTCATTCACACACACTCAAACTCGCATTCATGGAAACACACACCAGAACCAAGAACCTCAAACGCACGAGACCTGGGAACCGGCTTCCCTCTCTCACCAAAGCTTGTAGCTCCCCTCTATGAGCCCTCCGCTCTCGGTAACACGACTCTGCAGCACACTGGACGTAGGGCGTTCGTGCCTAAACCAGTATAAATCTCTGTGTTCTCCGAGCGTAACCATCCGAACTCCAACACGCTTAGAAATTTACTCGTTGGCGTCTAGACTCCGCCATTTTAGACACTGACACATCACATGGCTATTGCCAGCACCTTTCTTGATATCAGCTTCTGTTGTCTTAAGCATGCCGCACAATTCATTCAAGCCCTTCTCCGCCCCATGCATATGGTAGTTCGAAATGAAGTTTCCATAGCTAGGCGGAAGAGATGCAAGTATGAAATCAGTGGCCAACTCTGGGCCCATTGGGAAGCCTAGCTTCTCCAATCTCTGAGTGTGACCAACCATCTTGATCACATGTGGGCCAACTGTTGCGCCTTCTGCTAGCTTGGTTTCCATAAAAGCCTTGGATACATTGAACCTTTCAGTCCTAGCTTGAGTCTGAAACATATCATTAAGCACCACGATCATATCGTACGCTGCATAATTATTATCAAATTGCATCTGCAGATCTGGCTCCATGCAAGCGAGCATAAGGCAACCCACTTCAAGATCAACATCACATGCTTTCTTGTAAGCAGTTTTCTCTGCAGCAGGTGCATTATCAGCAGGCTCATCTGGTAATGGGGTGTCTAGAACATCTTCTTTTTTCTCAGCCCTGAGAACAATTCTCAGGTTGCGGATCCAATCCGCATAGTTTGTTCCATTCAACTTATCTTTCTCAAGAATTGAACGTAAAGTAAATGGTTGATTGCTGGGAGCCATCTACAACAAAAGTAATGCAAAATACTAAGATAAAAGTATCCAAGACGGAGTAAAATCATATTAAACTTTTAATAGAATCTACTCCCACTAAAATCAATATCCCTCTATTGAAACTTAGTGATTCAAGACCCGCAACTAACAAGTCGACTAGTGAGCTTTAGCATCACCGCTAGAAGACATGGTAGATCGGTAAGCAACTCTTTGCTAATCATATCTCATATGACTCTTGTTGTTGGATGGCATCTTCATGCTTGTGTTACCAACAACTAATGCTCCAAGGTCCCTAACCGTTAGGATAACCTTGTTCAAGTAACCAAACCTTCCGCTGTAAGTATCCGATACGAACCTGTCTAGTCAAGGAAAACCAGTGGCACCCTAATTTCATAGACCCGCCACCGATCGTACAAGACTCGTGACAGTGCAAGGTTTGGAGGAGCATTACAACTTAAACATTGTTGAGGGATCGTTCTACTTCACTACCGCATATGTAGACAAAAACATTATCGCACGTGAAAGTAGAACATAGTAAGAATAGCATAAACACAGATTTGACTTGGTATAGCCCATTGTTCCTTTGAGATCTCCATCTCAGTCAATCTGTTCATCATGGTGATCGCCATCTCCATGATTCATGCATGCCATCCTCCGTGAAGAGTCCACCAAGACTATCTATCACTACTGTAACATAGTGAAAAGGAATTACATAGTCGTAGGATCATCACAGATTGGCACGCATGCCATTACATATGAATGGACAATATTTGTGGCTCCAGCCATATTGTCTTAATCATGACGTGCAACAAGTGGTGCGTATTCATCTAGTCCTAATCTTTACATAGTCTACAGGGTAGGGCGTATTGATCTAGTCCTAGTCGATTACAACAGAGAAGTTCTAGTTTTATTACAGAAACTAACTTTCCTACTAACCCGACTAGGTCGGTAATTCATACCTTAGAGATCACGTCGCCTTGTCTTGCACCTTCAAGCAGGCCGTTGACCGGCTCAAACCCATGGCGAATAATGGACCCTATAGGCAACTCTTAGGATCTTGGTCTGTCATAGGCCAAGGACATACACGATTATATAGGTGCCGACCTGGCCACAATGCGCTAGTCAACCTCTCCTCTTAACCAATGTAGTGGTAGCATTGGATATGGAGGGCAGCAACTTTGATTGTGGCGAGGTGCGGGACATGTGAAGTGATGAGTTCTTTGTCAGGCCACAAAGGTCTATAGTCCTAGCTAGAGAAGGCATGTTCAGACCGAACCAAACCAAATATTATGTTCTATGTGCTAACCCAAACCTAGAACCCACTTCCCACCAAAACGACATTGTCCGAAAATGATAACCAAACCATATAAACTGGGCTTGGTCCAAATCCTTAGCACCTTCATTTCTATGCATACCTAACACAGTTTAGTTAGAATTTGATATGCAACCACAACATTTGCCAAATATAATCTGAACAAAAATTGCAAGTAACCAAAAAAAATGTCACCACAGTTGTAAATCAAGATCGATTACATCTTTGATTAAACATGGTGCAATGTTACGGTGCCTTCCTATGTATTTTTTAAAAAAAACAAAGTACAAACACATGGATCTTGCCCGGTTTGTCTTCTTTGTTGATGCCAGTGTTCATTTGCCAACATTGGCATCCTATAAACAAAATCATTCTAGTTATATGAGTTCACATGGAATTCATGTAACTACAATAAGGCGAGAAAGGCCACATGATGAAAAAATCAATCCTAGAACTTGTCCGAGATGAATAAAAAGAAAGGGGTTAAAAATGGTTAATAGCTTTTAGATTTTTGCATGAATGTCAACATTTGTTACGCCGACATTGAAGTCTCGTAATGTTAGGGTTTGCGTAATGTTAGGGTTTGCATACGTGTGTTCATAGGGGTGAGTGTGCGTGCGTGTTAAGCGTCTGCGTTGTACTGTGTAATCTCAAAAAAAAAGTTTTGTGTCATGCCCTGTTTAGTTCCTCATGGAATCCAAAATATTTTGGGTTTTCGTTCTTCATTTTATAAAATGGAACTAAACACTATCCAAAATATTTGTGCAAAAATAGTATATTCCTTATTTTAGATTTTAGACTCAAGATGCCAAAATAAGAGAATCTTTGCATTGATTTGTGTGTCATTCTCACAATCCCTATTATTGAAAGATAAATTTTGGTTGGAACTAAACATCCACTAAAATATTTTGTATTTTATATTTTGGAATTCAAAATAGTTGGGATTTTGGATTTTAGTTGGAACTAAACAGGTCTGAGAATGTGAGATGCAAAATATAGCCCTTCCATATATACAAACCCACACCTAAGCAGCAGCAGAAGACGAACCCACGCAGAGGAGATCAGGAGACTGCACTAATTGCGGGTCCACGACGATGTACTTGACGAGCAGTCGGGTGGCCGGCCGGCAGCCGCATGGACACAGCCCGCGACTTGCGGCGGCATGCCGGTATAGAAAGGGGGCCAGCGACGAGCGTCAGCACCGGAGATGGGTGGACGGCCGCCGGCGGCGGATCGCTCCAGTAGTAGAGAAGTGCCGCGACTGGCAATGCCAAAACAGAGCATGACGAACCCCAGTTTGCAAAGCGAACATTTTTTTTTCTGGGCATGATTCCTCGTTACCACGGATTATCACATAACACAAGTTGCCCACGATGCAAGATCAGAAAGATTTGCCATATACCATCATAAAAGCAATGACAGATTGCTAGACATTCTATCCATTTGCAGAGAGGGCAGGATTGCTTCCAACTTTTCTAGATCTAGTCAAGGTTCTAGCCTTCCAGGACGAGGCACCAGAGCACGGTCCCCAGTCATTGCTAGTTGCAGTCAGCATAGTTCTGCACTTCTCTACTCTTCGTCTATGATCAAAGCGTGCCACTACATCTACATTGCAAGATTGTGCAATGATGCAAGGCAATTATGAAAGCAATTCACCACAACATCAAACCTTCAATGACCCGTATAAAAATATCTCCCACAAAGTTGCAAATATATATATCCAAACAACAAAGCGATGCAGGCTATCAAATGATATTTGCTCGCATTTCATCTAACCATCGATCAGGCACCAAATTGGCCGGTTACATCCCTCATCAGGAGTTAGCAAACATAAAAATTCTAGGCTCTCTAGGTTTGTTACAATAGCTACATCAATAGGTTTACACAACACACGAAAACACAAAAGCACACCGCGACGAGCCATAAATAATACATGGCTGCAGTGGGGCGACTCTACATGACCCCCAGGCGGGCTGTGAGGACTAAAACTGACAGCTTTTGCTAAGAAAAAACACACTGATTTGATGATGGGTGTTGTGGTTAGATAAGAAACACCTCATCTCATCTTTGTCACTTCCTCATCACCTCTGTCTCTCTCACCTAGTGTTAGCCTCTGCTTTGTGGCTGCCTCCCACATAGTTCCCATTGCTGTTATTACTAGATTTCTTGTGGAGCTGGCCCTCATCGTCATGGTGCTGCACTTTTGGCGGGTCGATGCTCATTCCCAATGTGGTTGTAACACTTGGTACCTGGGAGTGAGCAGTTCCACCCTTAGCAAGTATGTTAAGGTTAGATAATGAAGACATGACAAGAAATTATGTGAAGGAAGTAGCATCACCAAGTGATGATGAAAAAGGATAGCAAAGCTCATTGTGCTCACCAATAGACGTGAATTTTCTGCTTCCATGTCTTGGCAAGCCTTCTTGAGGTTGTCAAGTTCTGCTCTGAGAGCACTATTCTCAGTTGTTAGGTCAGCTACCTTCCTGCCTAGTTCCTCACACTCTTGCTGAAAAACAAGACATGGTAGGTGTGAACATTTTTTCATAATCATAAGCATATATTTTAAAAACATATAAAGAAGAAAAGAATATGAGTTAACTACGCTACGCTACACAACAAGGAATCAACATTTCCATATTTCTTGTACACTCAAGCTTTGCTCCACAATTGACATATACTATATATACTGTTATATGTGCATCCGGGGGATAGTAGCTGCTAAATGGTAGGCACCTTAGATTACATACCAAATTTGACATTATCTGTTCTAGCCCCACCTTGGCGATTTGAACCATGTAATTGGAAATTTTGCATGAAGGTCACAGGGTTGACTCAACTAGAAACTTTAGCTCGTTGATAAATGTATCGATATCGTGAAGCTAAAAGCTAATATTTTGCTTTCGATACTATTTAACAAATGAGTAAAGTTCAGACCAGTGGGCAGCCATAAGAACACTCAAGTCGTCCAGTTGTGGATCAACAGCATAGTTCAATTGAAATGCATGTCACCAAGAACTCGGTCAACAGAATGAAATGAAGAGGAACACCAGATCATTTATCAATGACAGTTGAGGCTTGAAATGAAATTAGAAAAATACAGCCTAATAACCACTGCAAGATTTTTCCCAATTTTCAATTGTTACTCACAGGAAAGCACCATTCACAGTCCCAGCTTTTGTTTTAAGGTTTTGGGGAATTATAGCAACCAACTGAATTAGAGAGAGCGGAAAATACATACATAGCAAACAAGGTATGAAAAGGACCAAAAATGATGCAGTCAGATGAATATTTATTTTTTGCAAGCCTATTGCTATTGGAAACATATCACTTACATAATGAACAGAAAAGAAAGCGGTAAGATTAGGGCTCCAAACACCAATATTCTTTAGTTTTCAATTAATAGACTGCTCTTGTTATTTGTTTTACTGTATGTGTCAACATATTTCCATGCTTTTGGTTGCTAACACGTTACAAGGAAAAGCATGCCCTGAACCAGAAATCATTCTTTAACTTCCAAGGTAAAAACTCCATTCTGTCGCAATTAAAAGATGGGACAGAACTAATACTGCATTTGTTTAGTGTTCTTTACTTCTTTCCCAGTTGCATGAATAAATGTTTTTTGGTGGATTGTAGATTCTTAATTACGACAGCACATTAGATCCCTCCCACCCATAGTATTAGTTCTGTCCCTCCTCTTAGATCATCATCCGTTGATGAACACATAGATTCCTCCTTTCATGAGCTGACGGTGATGTGAAACGAATAACGCATAATATGTACTTCCCCATTTCCTCTGTAATTCATTTATGCTCTCCGTTGCAGTGGATAATGAACCAAAAAGTCTTCATAAATTTGGTTCATCGTGCTAGCTTTCAATCGAAAAGGTGGTTGGTACACAAAAACAAATTTTAGCTAGTAATTTTCAAGCGTATGAAGCTAGTATGAGGCATCTGGTACACAGAATAAACTGAAACATATGAAGCTAGTAAGTCATGTGCCCATCATTACTGAAAGACAAGGCTAGGCATGTTCTATCATTTCAGGACTTCTCATTAATCTTTGCTACCTCAATTAGTCAATCAGCATCTGCGCTTTTGTAAAACTGGCAATGAATAAATGACATGAGCTCTGTCAGAGAACCACAAAATGTTTTCTGGGTTATAAATCATGATGCAGCACCCGTAGGTTTAGGTAACATTTCCTTGCCAAAAACAATTCCAGAGTCCAAGGAAGCACATTATTTTATTTAAAATAGACTAGTATCAGTTAACCCAAAATCAATAAATTTTGAAGATCTTTCATGACTCTAATTAAATCTTGGTAGGACAACCAGGATACAAGTAATTTTGGGGAAAACTGTCCCCAAATTGTAATATTATCCTCTAGTCTCCTTGTCTTGATTACCATGAAAACAGAGGTTCACCAGGTTGACAAGAACATGTGAGTATGTGCAGAATGTACAGCAAGAAACAAAAATGTATATATAATGAAATAATTCTCTCCAAGGCGTTCTGCAGGAAATGATGATGTACTGATTCCAGTACTACCTGCTTGCGTAACCTAGATCTCCTTGCAGACTCCCTGTTAGATTGCTTTCGCCTCTCCCTCTTCAATTCACGTTCATCCTGAAGAAATAAGGAACTTTGATCAAAGAAATATGTCTGAATAAGGCACAATTATGATCTGTAACTTTGCACAAGACAAAAACTCATGAATCAACAGACATCCTATATATAGCAACTATGCACATAATAAATCAATTTCAAGATGAAGCTAAGATTCAGCAAAGGCCATCCATACCAGATGAGTAACGCCATCACGTCGGGCAAGTGCCAACCCAGGACTCGCTTCCCCCTGCACTGCAGGAACAGCCAAGGCTGGAGAAGCATTCCAAATGTCCATGCCAATGTTTAGATTCGGGGTGGCGCTAGGAAGCGCTGTCCGCCCAGGTGCAGACACTGGAAGCTTCGAGGCGGACCTTCCCTTTGCGGGATATGGCGACTCAACCGCAGCATAGCGCACAACAGCAGCTTGAGACGGCTCACCTGGCAAAACACCAATCGTTAACCGCTCGCTCCTCTCTTCTCTGACAGAAAAAGGCTAAAGACAAGAAGAAACACTAACCTTCAGCCGATGTGTTACCAGACTTCCTCTTCTTGGGCGCAGATGAATCCTGAGGAGAAGAAACATGAACCACAGAAAGTCAGCCAGCTAATTACAGGAAAAAAGAAACATGGAATTTAAAAATGGCCCCTTGTGGCACAGCAAGTTGTCTGGTACCTTATGGTCAGTGTCATCATCTCTAGTATCTGACGACTCGTCGCTGCCACTGTCACCGCTACACACGCAACAGAATTCGAACTGAATTTAGCCATAGAAAGGAAAGGGGGAGAAAAAGAAATTTCAAACAGCAGCGCTGACAAGGCAATAGTGAAAGCCAGTAGTAGTACCTCCTGGAGGCGTCCTCACCGGAGGGCGCCCCGGAGCTGCCCTTCTCAGGCGACGCGCCCCCGCCCTTCCCCTTGCCTTTCCCTTCCGGTAGAGGAACCGCTGGCACCGCCACGGGGACAGCTTCGCTCGTCGGGTAAGGGACGCCCTGCATAGCATAGCAGCAGAGGAGCAAATTCACACCCTAAACCCCTTCCAAATCGAGGCCCAATTCTGTGGGACGAGACAGGGAGGGGAGACCGAGATGAGAAGCGACACTCACCGCGGCCATGGAAGCGTGCGCGTAGTACGCTGGGTGGTAGACGGGGAACGGCACCGGCGTGCCGAAGGGCGCCCCCGCCGCGGCCGCCGCCATGAGGTGCTGAAATTCAGAGGAGAAGCAAGCAAGGAAAACCCTAGTCAGAAGCGGCCACGCAAGCAAGCAACCGAGCAGAAAAGGGGCGAGAGAGAAACTTACCTGCGCCGGCCAAGCGTAGGGGTGCCCCGCGGCGGCGTAGTAGGCCTGGATTGAGGCGGCCCACTCGGCGTGCGTCTGCGGCGGCGGCGGCACGGCTGTGGCGACTACTGTGGCGGCGGCGGGCGGCTCCGGCGGCTTGGGCTGCTCGTCGGAGGACGACGCCATGAGGGTCCGCGTGGGCGGGCGCGGGCGCCGAGATCTGGAGGCGCTCCCTCCCCCGCTGGTCCCGTGCGGAAGCGAGCAGCGGTGGTGTGGCTGTCGGTTTGGGTGTGGTGGGACGCGTGCGCGTCGCCGGCGGTGAGCCTACCGGGGGGCGGTGTGTGGAAGCAGCCAGCAACAGCAGTCGCTGCTGCGTTGGAGAGGGGAGGGAGCAAAAAGGCGCCTGCTTTGCTAGGGTTCGGTGCCCCCTCCCCGCGTCCCCGTGTACGCTTTCCCATGTGCGCGCAGCACGTCCACTTCCGACGTGGCGCGTCCGGGTTGGCGGAGACACATGCGGGCCCGGCGCGTCGGCCAGCGGGATCGACACGCGGACGGCTCTTTTGGATCCGGGCCCACGCGTCGGGGTCTGTGAGGCGTGTGTGGGTGCGTGGGACGGGGGCCGCGTAGGAGTTTTCCGCGGGACGGCGGTGGTGTGCCAGTGTAAAGGACAAGTAGTCATTCGGTGGAGGGGCGGTAAGAGAGAGTAGGGGAATGGGTACAGGTGGGGTGGGGTGGGTCTCTGGGCCCGCGCGTCAGTGGGTGTGGGTGGGTGGGAACTGGTGCGGACGTGGGGGCTGAGTCGGACGCGACGGGATCCGCGCCCCCGCCCGCCCGCCCGCCCCTGGTGTTGGGTGTGGCTCGGTCGGGTCGGGGAGGAGGACAGCGCGGCACGCACCGAGTAGCTGGAAGCGCCCAGAGAAGCCAGAGCAACACACCGCCCGAGTCGTACTGGGCCTTGGGCCTGACGACATCGCGCGAGGGCCACGGCAGCCTGCCTGTGCCGGCACGGGCTTTGGTGATGGTTCGGCGTCAGCGTGTGGCTTTTGTAAGGTTAGACTGCTATAGAGACCCAGGCCGTGGTAATCGGTCAATATACATCAATTCATCATCGCTCTATATTTTCCCAATCGAGTTTGGAAAGAATGACAAGCGATTGGATTGCACAAAGCATGTGTGTCCAAAAGTCAATGTTCGTTTGGCAACATGGGGTTCTACTTTGTGTTGTTTTTCTCTCTTTCTTTTCGTTTCCTTGCGAGATGCGACACGGTGGCTTAAGCGGGTTAATTTGTGTGCCCTAATCCGGTAAAAGTTGGATTTGAGTGGATTATATGGGATCGTAGAGTCTATCTAGGGGATGAAAAGTCGGTTGTTTGTTCAAAGCAGGGATTACAAAATCTAGGTCCTAAAATGAACGGTCTCTAGCTAAAACAAACATGGTGAAACGGTCTAGCGAGACCAAACATGGTGATGCGACTTTAATTAGCTACCATCACCCAAGTGCTAGTGGTCAAAACGGGCACGAGTGAGTTCTATTGTTTGTCGGTGTTTTTTTTTTGTCGCGTAATATTACCGTGGCAATTCCATTACTTTAGTTGATTGATTTCCCCATAGAATTATTCAATTGATCAATTATATCACTACTCCCTCCGTCCCAAAATAAGTAACGTTTTGGGTTTTTTTGCCACAAGTTTGACTCGATTTGTATAAAATATGTGCAACATTTATATCTCCAAATAAATTTATTAAAAAACTAGACTTAAAGATCTTTTCGATGATACTAATTACTTAACATAAATATTTATATATTTTAATATATAATTGCCGATAGTTGTTTCTCGGGAAGCGAAAACGTCCCTTATTTTGGGACGGAGTGAGTAGACTAGAAATGAATGTCTCAACAGTTGATTTGTAGAAATAAGTTTTAATTAATTTCTCCCATAGAATGTATATGTAATTAATGAATTTATACTATTTAAATTTTATTTTAATATGGTGTTGAGTCAACTCATGAACTTAGGGTATGTTTGGGTTGAGAAATCAAACCATTCTACATAAGATGACACATCATTATTTCAGTCCTTAAATTTAATGGAATGACTTCATTCCTCACACAAGTAACAATTACTTTATCCATTCCAAACTATAAGATGTTTGACTTTTTTTCTCCAAGATTGAACACTCGTCTTATTCAATAAATTTATAAAAAAATAGTTAAATTGAAGTCATTAATAAAGAAATTTTATTAATAAAGCAGATCGTGACAAAAGAAATAATATTTTGCAAAAAAAATTGAATAAGACAAATGCTCAAATTTGGAGTGAAAAAGTCAAATGTCTTATAATTTAAGATCAAGAAAGTATTAATTAGATTATGAGAAATAAGGTGATGATGCATCAATCCATTTCGTATCAGATGGGTGCGGAGATAGATATGAAAACTCAGCTACATGCAAAGATGCAGTAGGACGTGGGTATCAAATTTACCGGCGGTTACACATGCGGGCATCTGCTATTTGAGAACAAATATATATATAATATATGAATATCTACAATATGTGTCAGATACATATCTTTTTAACTAGCCCATTTTGACGTATAAATTATAGCATATGCATACAATGTAAACCATAAAAAGTTAAAGATGATATTTTCATGGGAAATGATTGTATCGCCGTGAGTTATTAACTTATTCCTTTAGTTCTTGTGGAACTTATGTTTTGTTATGTGTATAAGCATGAAGGATTGAACTATGAATCTATGATGTATTATGGTTTGTAAGCTATTGTATATTATCCTTAGTGAACTCTATGTAAGTGATATTGATGTATCTGTGTATTGTTTCACTATGAATCTATTATTTTATATCACTTTAATTTTATTATTTCATATCTCCTGAATATACTCGATGGGTACATGATATCTGTCGAGTACCCATTGTCGGGCATGAACACGGGTACGAAGTATTATCCGCGGGCAAGAAAAAGCTAGGATCACGCCTATGTTTGTGTACTAGTAAATGCTTTACCCGCACCCTCCCACAACCCGCTGCCATCCCTAGTAGTGGCCAATAAAAATCATTGCAGGCTAGTTTTATGGGCCAGTTTCAGCAATCCGAGCTTTTACATTGTGTTTTTCCTTTAGAAATTGATATGATCTTGTGAAAACTTATAAATTGCGTGTGAAATAAGTTTCCTGCTAGAAAACCATCTCCTCTATTCATATAAGAGGATCATGACTAATTGAGAAATCCATCTATCAGATCATTAAAAACACATATATCTTTACCTTTTAACTCTAAACTCTATCTTTCCCACCTCTTGGTATCTAACACTTTTCTTGGTAAGATTGTTAGGTGTTCTAGGTGATCTTGCCGGTCTTAGAGTACCTCATTAATTGTGTGGTGTCTCCCTAATGGGTCTTCTTGGGAAGTGTTTGTGAGTTTTTCGGGCAAAGAGGAGCGTCAAATCGTCATCGTCGATCTGCTAACGTCATCGTTTGGACCTACCTTTGTTGCATATCTAGGTCATGTGCAGCCTCAAGCAATCTATCCCCTACCTATGTGTTGAACAGATTTAGCATCAACATAATTTTGGCAGCTCCACTGGAGAATAAAGGAAATCATATCTATTATTAAGAGGATCGACGAAAACAAGGAGAATCATATAGATCCAAACAACTCCGAGAACATGTTGTAGCCTTTGGCCGACCAACATTTTGAGGAGATTCACAAGATGTTGGAAGAGGGGGTGAAGACTCGAGCTACGACTGATCTTGAGTATGCCCTAGCATATATTGAGGTGGATTTGTGGTGAACTATTAATAAGATCAAAGATGTCAATTTTGATCCTCTTCTTGTACATATTCACTTGAGGTAAAAAGTGATTAACCTCTCCCTGGTTCGTATGAGTCGGTTAAAGCACTAAGATGCTTGTTGAACATACAAAACTTTCTTGAAACCTAGGCACTAGAGATTCTTAGAAAGTTAATGGGTAGCCATAATAAAAGTGAGGAAAAGAGATATGGAATTTTTGTTTTCCTCAGGATGCACACGTTACTGGATCAGACTCAATTGCTAGTCAACCCTAATATGAGATGTTCGTTCTTTCAAGGGACGAGCGAGTTATGATGTAAAAATGGATGCCAAATTCTATGATTTAGACATTGTCTAAAAAAATAAAAGTCACCAAAACAATAGAGTACTACAATAATTTATCCAAAATTTACACTTCTCTACATTTGAAATTGCCACATCATCACGATATCGGATTGATCTCTCGCACAGCACTGAGGCCCATTGGACATGCACGACACCTTCGCTCATCTTGGGCTCCTGGTGAAAGGTCCCTATGTGATTTTGGTAATTGAGTGATAACTTAGGCGAACTAATATCTGTTTAAGTGATATGTACACAGGAGATTAGTTCACATATGATTGTGTGATGAAGGAGCTTATTGCACATGAGACATGACATGGAGTCATGTGACCAAGATGGAGAAGATCAAGATGAGGCTTGGCTTGATGGACCGGTTGCAAGTGTGAAGGGCAAGTGAGTGATGCTTGGCGCTGATGGACCAATGCAACGGTGAAGAGCAAGTGAGGTCAAGATCGATGAACCAATACGGTCATGTGATGATATGAAGTGGATCATATCATTTGGTGATAGGTTGGTGCATGTGTTGCATCAACATTGGAGGAGATGGAATGGAATACGCAAGACAAAGGTATAACTTGTAGGGCATTTCATTTCACTGGTCATAGGTGTGTAGAGAAGTGTATGACCGGGTTTAGGATAGATAGTCGTACTATCAAGAGGAGCAAACTTGTTTGCATATCGGTTATCTAGTGCCACTTGAGCGATCTAACTTTGCGATGTATTAGGATCGAGTGGCGTTGTGAGAGCAAGTGAAAATGCTTTTGAAAATGATTGTGAAAATGCTAACACACATGCACAAGGTAGTGAACACATTCATGTTAGCACATGTGAAGCAAAGGAAGAAGAGTGAAGGAGTCTCGGCTAAAAACCAAGCTCCGGACACTAGGGTGCCTAAGGTTCGGACCATTGGGGAATGCGTTCGGAGGCAAACCCTAGGTCTCGGTGTGGTTGTGAGCTCCGGACTAAGGTCCGGACGTTGGGGCTTGGGCGGTCCGGACCATTGGCTATGCGTCCGGACGCCACCCCCTGACTGTGTTGTGCTAGCTTAGGAGATCCGGACGTTATTTTCTGTCCGGACGGTGAACTCCGGACCCGCATCCGGAGGTTTTGAGCTCTCGAGAGCTCTCTGTGTTGCGTCTGGACGCAGTGCATGTTGGTCCGGACTGGAGTCCGGAGACGCATCCAGAGGTACGTGGCAGTGCGAGGCGAGTGCGCCAACAGGAAGTTTCAAACGGCTAGTGGTCCGGACGCGCGGGCGTTGGTCCGGACACCCCGTGCAACAGCGTATGGAGGTGCGTCCAGACATGAGGACAGTGGGCAAAATAGCTAGTTTTGTGATGTGGCTTATAAATAGCTATTGGTCAGCCCTTGGTTTGTTGTTGAGTACCCTTGGGCCTTTGTGGCTTGTGTTGGTGTGCTTGGGAGCCCTCTAACTCACACATACTCGATAGTGTTCATCCGATTGTGTGAGAGAGCGATTTCTAGTGCGTTGCTTTGAGAGATAGCTTCGTGTGGCACTAGGTGATCATGTTGCAAGCCAGCGATGCTTGTTAATTTTGGAGGTTGTTGTTGGTATTTCTTATGACTATTGGATAAATCCGCAAGCGCACAAATTATACCGCTGTAGCACTTCACCAAGGAGTATTCTGAGGTATCGTAATTTATATTATCCCAAGGGAAAGCTGGCTAGAAATGATAATTAGAGAGAGATCCTAGAGAGCACCTCAACTTAGTACCAACTAGTATAGAGGGGTAAATGATATATATGATAGGAAGGGGTTGATGAATGAAGAAGCTACGGTAAAGGATACTTAGAATGGACCTCAGAGACTAGCTAGGTGGGAGGACAACGAGAAGAGTAAAGGGACTCATATGTACTTCTCTTTACTTCAATATACTTAGCTAATTAACTAGTCTAGACACTATAGTTTGTTTCCTCAATACAAGTATGCTAGGCAAGGGGATAGATCAGTAGGAGGACAAAACTCCTATCGGACCGCGCCCTCTTCTTACGGGTGCCTTACCTTTTAAGAACTTGCCTATAAACACGTGGTGGAATACAAAGACTAGACAAGGCTGTCACCTCTTGCTAGCTACCACAAACAATCCGTGCAGCAAGCGATAACCAAGGATAAGATGATGTATAAGCATCACGCTTACACACAACTTACTACTTTGACTACGATCTATAATCAAAGCACCCTATGAGAGGCAATGATCGCATACAGGAAAGGTCACAAGGATCACATACTATGGGTGTGAAGGCTATTAAAGAGCAAAATCATATAGCAAGACTATATCTAGTATAGAAATGCTCAAAGTAAATACTAAGTAAAGTAAAGAGAAAGATATATATATTAATAAAGATAAAGTCTTACAAAGAAGGAAAGATACAAGAGCTATACCAGACTCTCTAGAAGACAACTCCGGAAATCCCGAGCACAGCTCGACTCAACTCTAACTCCCACACTAGACTAACTCCTAGAACAATCTAAGGAATAGAGCTTGTAGGCTTCTTCTTCATGTGTAGAGAAGGGGGTATGGCCCTCTATTTATAGTAGGGGTGGAGTAGGGGCTACTCCGTCGCCACGTCAGTGATCCAGGGCCTTCCATCCTCCACCCTTGGATCAAACCGCCTTAGAACCGACCAAGGGGTGGATGGTGTGGATTTTCACCATGTGGCAGGGTGTATGGCGGTTGGGGGAGCCAACCGACCTAGGGGGGTGGTCGGCCGACCCCCCCCCTATGGCCAGTGGGCCCTCCTCAATCCTCCTGGTGGTGGTCCCATTGGTCAGGGACCAAGTGGACCCTAGTGGGCCCAGATGGGGGGTCGGTCGACCCCCCCTTGGGGGCTTTGGCCCACCTCGGCCTCCCAGGTGCTGGTCCCACTTGTCATACATGTTGGATGTTGGTCCTGAGGTATTTGTCATATTTATCTCCTTGGTGTGGGCCCATGGATCCATGTGCTATGCATGTGAGCCGTTGAGAGAAAGCACAGAGTGATCCAATGGTTGGATTTCACTCTAGAGCGCCTCTCTTGGATCATGGTTGAGAGGGGAGAGAGCCTGGTGGTCCCATAGGGTGGTCGGTCAACCCCCTATGTGGGTCCCACTGGCTCTCCTTTGCTCCATTTCTTCATTCCTGCATTTAAACACTCATGGACATGTGGAACTAGTTATTTGATAAATTATGCTCATAATGTGTTTGTTTATACTTGATCCTTGGGTTGGTGGCAACATTTTAGATATGTAAAAGATGGTCATAATTTGTGCCAACAGTTGCCACCTCCTAGACGGCTTGGTGATCGAATCTCTGTTGAAGCACGCAAGAAGCTTGTGTGTGGCTCCGGAGAAGAGCTTTTGTCAGGGGTGTTGTTGAAAGGTCCTAGATGGCTAGAGGAGGTGAATAGCCTATTAAATATTCTACAAACCACTAGAGCAAAGGTTAGAAAACACTTAAGCGAAGCTTTTTGCTCTAGCTCTACTAGGGGTGCAAAGCCACCTATCTAATGCAATTCTAGTTGACTAAGTGCCTATCAATCAATAACAAGAACCTAAGGCACTTAGCTTGAGCTAGCAAGAACAACTAAACAAGAAAGCTAACTAGCAAGCTACAAGCTAACTAAGCAAGGTATGAAAGAATGTAAGTACAAGGAGGAGGATGGTTATACCGATGCCTTGTGAAGAGAATATACCAATGTGAAGAACCAATTATAATAAGAACACCAAGAGTAGACGGGAGACAATGGTTGACACAATGATTTTTCTCTCGAGGTTCACTTGGTTGCCACCAAGCTAATCCTCGTTGTGTAGACTACTCAAATGATGATTCGGTGGCTAATAGGCAATGACAAGCCTAGCTCACAACTAGAGCGCCACAAGAATCCACCCAAGTGAGAGTAACTCAATGACACGAGCAATTTACTAGAGTTACCCTTTGGCGCTCCGCCGAGGTGGGTACAAGCCCTCTCACAATCGATGAAGCCGGCCACAAACAATCACCAACTTGCGCCGAAGCTTCTCCACCACCCAAACCGTCTAGGTGTTGGCAAACACCAAGAATAACAAGATCAAACGCGACGATGACGAACACCAAGTGCTACTAGATACAAATCACTAAGCAATGCACTTGGATGCACTTTATCTCTTTTGGATTGAGCAAAGGATCAAAGAGATGAGTGGGAGAGGTGCTCAAGAGTATGCAAGAATAGAATCAAGGAGGTCATGAGCTCCAACCGGCCATGTGCCTTAAATAGGCCCCTCTCAAAAACTAGTCGTTATTGCCTGTGTCGAGGGCGACAAACGCTATTTAAGTTTGCGACGGACACTCCGTCGCCAGCGTCCGACGCCAACACAGAGAGCTCCGAAATTCTGCTTTCTTCGCCAGACGCGTCCGTTGCTCCACCGTCAGCGTCCGACGCCTTCGTGTCAGTGAGCTTCGAGTCCGTCGGACGCCTGTCAGTGATTAGTCCAGCGTCCGTAGACATCGTCTGTCGCGTACGCATAGAGCACACAGAGAGCTCCCAAACGCGACAGACGCGTCTGTCGCCTGGTCGGCAGACGCTTCTCAGCGTCCGTCGCAATGCCTGAAGGTGTCGCCCGTCGGACACGTTCGTCGCTCTGAGCCAGCATCTGACGCCAGCGTCTGACGCCCTGTTCTTGCTCCTTCCTTGTTTTCTTCTTTTCCAACCTTGCTCCATTGTGCCAAACACTTGTGGTACTTTCTTAGAGCAGATGATTAGCATATATTTTATGTCTTTTAAGCAAGGCTATGTTACTAGGTGAATTACTGTACATGCATGAGTGACAACACCTAGTAGCACTTGATAACCGCAATCACAACACGTTTTTTCCCTTCTTGATAGTACGTCTATCTATCCTAAATGTGACCACACTCTCTATAGTGTCTTGATCACTAAACCAAAAATGGCCCTATGATATACCTTTGTCTTGATCCCATTTTTGTTTTTCTCTTTCTTCTTTTCCTTAGTCATGGAGCATTTGATTCATCATGATCCTTCATCTAGCTCCATGTGCTAAGGTAGATTACCCTATTTTGATCATGCACTTAGCAGTAGGGTTAGTCCATAGGTTTCATCAATTAACCAAAACCAAACTTGGGCTTTCAGTTGTGCTCGCCCCGTGGGAGATCGCGAAGAACAACTTTAGTTGAGCGTGTCATTGAGTTACCCTCACTTGTGGGTAGATTCTTGCGGCGCCCAAGTGTGGGGCTAGGCTTGTGAATGCCTATTAGCCGCCGAATCACCAAGTGTGTGGTCGACATAACGAGGACTAGCTTGGTGGCGACCAAGTGAACCTCGGGAGAAAAAATCACCGTGTCAACCTTGTACATCTTCTCGGTGGTTTGCATTCTCAAAATCACTAGCTTGTATTTACTTGTTCATACTTGTGCTAGTGTTTGCTTGTTGCTCTTGTAACTAGTTTAGCTTATGTAGCTTGCCTAGTTACCTTCTAGCTTGTGTAGCTTAGAAGTAGCTCTTGACTGACTAATTGACTTTGTGTAGCCTTGTTAGTCAGATTGCTTAGTTTGTGTAGCTAAGTAAGTTAATCTCTCTAGTTAACTTATGTAATCTTGCTAGAGAGCATTGCTAGTGAGCTTAGATGCTTTGTGCTTTCCTTACTAGCATGTGTAGGAGCTTCCAGTTTGCTTAGAGTACTAGTTGTTTAGGTTTGTGTGACCTTGCAACCTAGACTTGTTTAGGTGAGCTTCCTAGACTGGCATATTAGTTAGCATAATAGACATATTTTGCTAGGTGCTAGAGTAATAGATAGAGGGGTGTAGTCTTGGCTAGACCGATAGTTTTAATTCCGCATTTGATTCGGTTAGCCGGAACATTTAATTTTAGAAAGGAATATTCACCCCTCTCTAGTCCACCATCTTGACCCTTAAAGTGGTATCAGAGTTTGGTCTCTCATTTGTGGTCTTTACCGACCCGAGAGGAGGACGACTTATGGGCTAGATGTTGAGTGTTCACACATTTTTTATGGCACACACTTTGCACGGTGGAGAAATTGGATGCAAAATAATTATAAGTTTATTTCTCCCCAAATGTGGTGGATCATTGATGTGGGTCTCTCTTGTGCAATTGAGAGGGAAGATGCAACTCAAGCACAAAAGAAATGCCTACATCTCGATTGCCAAACTACTAACATTCTCTACCATTCTATGAAAGATAACATCTTTGGTGAAATTATGGACATGGAGAGCGCTCATGAGATTTGGACCTATTTCATTGAAACATATGAGACATTTTCAAACATTGATGATGATGTGTCCAAGTTGGTGGCACATGAGGATGTTAAGCATGACCACAACTTGGTGGTTGTGGAAGATTGTTCCACCTCATGCTCAAGTGATGATGAAGATGATCTATCTACCAAGAGATCACTTGACAAGAATGATAAAATCTCAACCTCAAGTGTTGCAATTGATGATGCTACTCCAAGCACACTTGATGATGATGATGTATGCTCGGGCTATAAAAGTAATGCCTCTACAAGCTCTACTACTTCATCACATTGCTTTATGTCACATGGTGACACTAAGGTATCAATTGACAATGTGATTGTAGATTGTGATGATCCTAACTTTGAGCTTGTTTGTAGATTCACTGAAGCTTTAGAAAATGAGTTAAATAAAACAAAAAATTAAAAGAGGAAAACTCACTTCTAAAGAACCTCGAGAGAAAAATCACTGTGTCAACTTTGTACATCTTCTTGGTGGTTTGCATTCTCAGAATCACTAGCTTGTATTTACTTATTCATACTTGTGCTAGTGTTTGCTTGTTGCTCTTGTAACTAGTTTAGCTTGTGTAGGTTGCCTAGTTACCTTCTAGCTTGGATAGCTTCGAAGTAGCTCTTGACTGGCTAATTGACTTTGTGTAGCCTTGTTAGTCAGATTGCTTAGTTTGTGTAGTTAAGTAAGTTGAGTTCTCTAGTTGACTTGTGTAGTCTTGCTAGAGAGCATTGCTAGTGAGTTTAGGTGTTTTGTGCTTTGCTTACTAGTATGTGTAGGAGCTCTCGGTTTGTTTAGAGTACTAGTTGCTTAGGTTTATGTGACCTTACAACCTAGACTTGTTTAGGTGAGCTTCCTAACCCGGTATCGTAGTTAACATAATAGACATATTTTGCTAGGTGCTATAGTAATAGATAGAGGGGTGTAGTCTTGGTTAGATTGATAGTTTTAATTGTGTATTTAATTCAGTTAGCTCGAATGTTTAATTTTAGAAATGACTATTCACCTCCTCTAGGCTGCCATCTCAACTCTTCAGCTGGCCAATCAGCGCACGGGAATTGACGCTAGCGAGCATGATGGCAAGTAGTGCCAACTAGCTTTTTTTACCCACCGAGGAAGAATACATGGCCGGGTCTTTTACAATCTGAAATAGAATATCTACTGGAGGCCATTTTATGTTGTAAATAGGCTAAAACAAACTCCAGGAATAGTAACTCTTTTTTAGTTGCTCTTAAGAGAAAATCAATGCTTATTACTATTTTTCGCGGCTCAAAGAAAACCATTGGCTTACTATTTTTCTTCTTCTAAAACTTCTGGAGTTCACAGAGGAGAAAAATGATTGCTCCTCTTGTGTTTGGATTTGCACTTAGCACTATCTTTATTCTTAAATACAGTATAACAAAATCTATAGAAAGTATTATCAATATTCATGACTCTATAATTATGCATCTATTAGTCCTAGTTTATAAATAAAAACTTTATAAAAGACTAGAAGTAAAATAAAACTCAGATCAGATTATACTAATAAACTGATTATAAATAAATAAAATAAAATAAATCAGGAAAAGGACAAATCCTCACGGGTGTAAGAGCGGAGAGGGTCACCACCTTGTGCTGAGTTCGTGCGACGCTGTCCCCTGCCGGCTGTTGCGTCGTCTTCCCCACAAGTCCACCCCTCCCCGTCCGGCCGTCCGTCCCTAGCTCTCGATTCAGCTCGCAGCTCACTCAAAGCAGCAGCCAAGGAGAAGAAAGAAAAGAGCAGCGACCGAGAAGAGAAGCGCGCCGCCGCTGCTTTGTTAAGCTCATCCCGCCGCCGAACCGAGCTCGCCGATGGCCATGAGGCACAGGGCGCGGTCCTCCCCCACGTCCCCGCTCACCCCGTCCTCCAGCACCAGGTAACCGACCGCCGACGACCGACCGACCGCCTCATTGCCTTGCCCCCTCTCTCCCTGCTGGTACCAGCTTCCGAGATTTGCGGCCTCGCGGGTCCCCTTGGGTTTCGTCTGTTGCCGGCTCTCATTCGTGTGAATTCGTTGGTACCTGATTCCTGATTGATTCATTCGGCGCAAACGAAGGAGTCTTTTGGGCCCTCTGCCTTGTTTTAATTTTGTTCTTGATGCTGCTTAGATATGCTGTCAGTTTAAAAGGAGCTGAGCTTCCCGGCGTTTAGATTTTTTTTTTTAAAAAAAGGAGCAAAAGGTCTTGGAAATACTTCTCAGTTGTGATGGATTTGGGCCTGCATTTGCAAGCAGCTGCTACGCTTCCTCAGGCGCTTTGGTCGTTCAACAGCTTAATAAGATTAGTGAGCGCAGAAAAAAAAATGCTTGGGTAACTGAAAACAAAAGGTTGGGCGCCCGCGCCCCTGTTGTTCGATGCGAATTAGAAACTGAAAAACTGTTCGTACGAGATAAGGACGACAAGGATGCGTGTGAAGCGTGAACATCGTTTGGATTTCCATTTTGCTTTTCGTTTGAGATAACCGTCACCGAGCGAGATCCCGACGCCCTCTGCGTCCATTGACCGGCGTGTCCCCCCATGGAAGATGCTGGTGATCCCAGCACCAAGCACTTGGTGCGCGTGCAATCGGCGTTGACGTTACCGCCGCCCCACTTTCTTGGTGGGCAGGGGCAAGAAAAGCCAGGTAGCAGAAGCTGCTGCGGCCACGATTCTGAATTCTGATTGGGGGAAAATGTTTTAAGGATGTGAGCTGCACTCAGTCTTTGAGATTATATTATGCTGTACCTCTAGTATTTTTTTTTTGTTTAGCACGTTGTTGTTTTTGTTGAGTGGACACCCACCCACTCTTTCTTCTCACGGCTCAAGCTTCTTCATTCTTTGAAAAAGTTGTGATCTTTGTCCTTTTTTTCCCCTCTCCCCACGGAGTCGTAGGGAATCCCTACTAGAAGTAGTTGGCTTGAGCTTTATCCAATAACCATGTCAATTCAAGATTGAACTTTTTATTTTTTTGACCACCGTCATTCCAGGTTGCACAGTTAGCATCAATAGGCTACCCTTTTAGCTAGGTTTTTAGCGCATCCAATCGCTCATATCATCTGCTGAATCAGATAGTGACTTAGTGAGTGGCGTGAAGATTTAATGTGAAGGGAACTGAGCCAGCCAGCTGAGATTGTTCAGCCTAATATGCACATTAGCACCATTTATGTTTACTCTCTCATGAATTTGTGATTAAATTTGGTGACGAGCCTGATTTTCATTGTGTAAGGTACATGTCTTAACACTAAGACAGTACTACTATAAATGTGTTAATAACTGATAACCAACCCTGTCCCGAAGAAAAGTACGACCAAGCCATCTTCTTATTGTAACTAATAATTAGTTGTTAATAAGTGTACAATCCTAACCACTAATCTAAAATGACTTGATATGCACCCTAAAATTTTCTGTTGTGCCCAATAAATTTAATGAACTCGGCGTTTCTTTACAATAGAGTTTTTCTAGGGCAACTGTAACAGTCAGAATCATGAAGGAGATCTTTCTACAAGTAATTAACTGTTTGAACTGTATCTACAACTTACAATATGCAGTAATTATAAATAATTCCCCTCGTATTGGAGCTCTCCAATTTGTGCTATGTTATCAGTGGCTATCTACCTTCAGTTCACACTTCAGATAGCATGGTGCACTATTCTAATTATGAGTGTTCAATTGGAAATGAGATGGTTTAGGTTGACAACTGCTGAGAAATTTGAGGCACATTGTCATCTCCAAACAAATTTTATGTTTGTACAAACTCTGGTCCCACACATTGAGTAGTCAGCAATGATTAGCATTTCGTTTTAGTTGATTGATTCAGAGGATTCTGAAATAAGTTAGTCATGCTTAGTATGTACCTTTGTCTTCTAATTTGCATCCAGGCAAGAATATTGCATCAAATTCTGAGCTGTACTATAGAATTTATTGTTACATTATCTAGCATAACCCTGCTATTTTTTTCTTTTCTTTTCTCGCAGAACAAAGAAGATACTTGGTTTCTCTGTATCTCTCATCCTCATCAATCTGGCTTCAATTATGGAGCGTGCTGATGAGAATCTCCTTCCAGCAGTTTACAAGGAAGTCAGTGCAGCCTTCAATGCTGGTCCTACAGATCTGGGATACCTCACTTTTGTAATGAACTTTCTGAAGTCAATAGCATCTCCCTTGGCGGGTATCCTCGCTCTGCACTATGATCGGCCAACAGTGCTTGCAATAGGGACTGTTTTCTGGGCATTATCAACGGGGGCTGTTGGTGTTAGCCAGCATTTTGGGCAGGTTGCATTCTGGAGAGGTGTAAATGGCCTTGGGCTTGCCATTGTAATACCGGCGCTTCAGTCGTTCATTGCTGATAGCTATAAAGATGGTACACGTGGTGCAGGATTTGGTTTGTTAAGCCTCATTGGTGCTGTAGGTGGTATAGGTGGTAGTATTTTGGCAACAATCATGGCTGGAAAAGACTATTGGGGATTCCCAGGATGGCGTGTTGCATTTATGATGGTTGCACTTGTCAGCTTGATAATTGGAATTCTTGTGTACTTATATGCAACTGATCCAAGAAGAATACCAGGCAATCGCCTTCTTGACGAAGACGACTATGAGAGGTGTGCCATTCTTTTCATCTCACCTAGCTGCAGGGATTCATTAATGAATACTACTAGCGAAATAGAAGTGACATAGCCATCTCGCAGAAAAAAGGGAACTCACATAGCATGTAATTTTGTGCAATACTAGATCATGCTTTGATGTATATAAAAAGGATTCTGATCGTGCCAGATAGAATCTCATCATGATGCTTAATTGTTTGAATGTACAAGAGTGTGTTAGTCGATTAAACATGCTTCATTTTCTTGTAGGAATTAAACCAGGGTTGCATTTTCTGAGTATGTTTCATTGTCCTTTTCAGTCTGAACTATTTTTTGCATTTCTTGTGTGGCAAAACCACATTTAGGAACTCTTTTGTTCGAGTGCGCTTCTCGTAGGTTTCTGCATTGTAGCCGAGTTAAACCAGCATGGGATCTGGAATGGTGCTATAATTGGATATGAACTTTATCCTTGTCTCCCAGGTTTCATTTGTCAAGCAAAGATGTTCTTCCTCCACCTTCTATCTGGAGGGATTCTTGGGTGGCAACAAGATCTGTTATGAAATTGAAGACATTTCAGATCATTGTCCTGCAAGGGATCATTGGGTCATTGCCGTGGACTGCTATAGTTTTCTTCACAATGTGGTTTGAACTCATTGGTAGGATAGCAACCATATATTGATTATATATATACTTCTAAAAAAATCTGATAACAATGCTCTTAAAATTGGAGCCTAACATCCTTGATCACTCTTAGGTTTTGACAATAAAAGCTCGGCAGCACTGAACAGCCTCTTCGCCATCGGGTGTGCCAGCGGAGCATTTCTTGGCGGGGTGATAGCAGACCACATGTCAAAGTACTTTCCAGATTCGGCACGTGTCATGTGCGCCCAGTTCAGCGCCTTCATGGGCATCCCGTTTTCTTGGATCCTCCTCACAGTCATTCCCCAGTCAGTTGACTACTGGTACGCCTTTGCAGTCACGCTTTTCTTCATGGGCATCACAATAAGCTGGTGCGCCACCTCGGCAAACAACCCCATATTCGCTGAGGTGGTCCCTCCCAAGCACCGCACCATGATCTATGCCTTCGACCGTGCGTTCGAGGGCTCATTCGCCTCGCTGGCTGCCCCCGCTGTGGGCCTACTCACCGAGAAGATTTATGGCTATGATACCAAGACTGTGAACCTTGCTAACGGATCAGCGGAAGGGGCGTACGCACTCTCAAGAGGGCTGCTGACCATGATGACCGTGCCTTTCGGTGTCTGTGTCCTGTTCTACAGCCCCCTGTACCTTGTGTTCAAGCACGACAGAGACAATGCGAAATTAACCAGCTTCAAGGAGCAGGAGCTAGTGTGATGATATGAATGTGCTGCCTTGATCAACATTCGGAACCTCTTGGCATCCCAGGCTGGAGCTCGTGTGATGATCTGAAGATACTACCTTGATCAGCATTCAGAACATTTCATCATACCATCCTGGGCCATTCTGAGTTTCTGATTGAAATTCTTGCACTTGTTGAGAGGCGGGGAGCAATGTTTATTTTGGCAGATTTGAAGTTTTTTATAAGGTGACTTTTTTTTTTCCTTTGTGACGATTACCCATCCAGCAAGCCATTTTTCATGGCTTCTCCTGATGATGAGTGATTTGTGTTGTGGAGGGATGATTTTTTTTTGGCAAGTCTTAGTCTTACCAGAGAACCACAAAAGAGAAGCATATGATATGACCTGAACCGTGCTGAATTGCTGATGTAACATGTAGTTGCCTTGGTAGCTGAATAGATCACTAATAATGATTCACTGATCACTGGGATCAGCTCGTTTTCAGCTATCTTTCTGGATTTTTTTGTGCAGGGATTTTTTTCTGTTTTTTAAAATCTCTGGAAATTTTGCTTATGTTGATTATGAAAGCAGTGCTAAGTAGTTTGGTTTCATCAATTAAATATAAAACTATATATAGAAGCAAAGAAAGAAAGAAAGGGAGAAAATGAAAAAAATGCGCAATCTCACGTGGGACCGCCTGTCAGGACAGACCCCTTTGCACGCTTCGGAACCGCAGCAAACAAAGCTCGAACTCGATCCGGGGCTCCGGGCCATTCGATCTTCAATCGGACGGCCCAGATGGCTCCATTCCTCTCCACCTTGGCACGCCTATAGCTCCTCTCTCCGAGTCGTCGTCTCCGTCGCTGCTGGCTGCTGCGCCACTCCAAACCCAAAAACCCCCCCAACGAGATCTGCGCAGCAATGGCGACGCGGCGCCACGCCCTCCTCCTCCTCGCCGCCGCCTTCGCGTCCCTCCTCGCGCTCGCGGCCGCGGAGGCGGCCGCCGAAGAGGGGCCCCGCGGGCGCCGGCTGCTGGTCCTCCTGGACGACCTGGCCGTGCGGTCGTCGCACTCGGCCTTCTTCGGCTCGCTCCAGGCGCGCGGGTTCGATCTCGACTTCCGCCTCGCTGACGACCCCAAGCTCTCGCTCCACCGCTACGGCCAGTACCTCTACGACGGCCTCGTGCTCTTCGCACCCTCCACCCCACGTAATTGCTCCTTTTCCTGCCTCGCCTCTCGGAGATCCGATCTGTGTTGCTGGAGTGTTCTGGTGATAGATTCGACTCGAATAGAGATGATTTAAGTGCGGAGCCCGACTGCTTTTCTGATCTGATCCGTGCTTGTGGAGTGGTGGAGTTCTGTGATCTGTTGTGGGTAATGGCAAATTCGGTATTTCAACAGTAGAATTTCCCGTGACCGGAGGATTCATGCAATAAAGCTCAGCTGAAAATTGACCATAGTTCTAGCAGCAGATCTCAGGGGTATCAATTGTTGCCTGCCGCGATTGACTAGATTATTTCAGCTCTTTGTTTGAATTAAACTACTGGATGGGCGCCCATGATGATGCAGTACTTTACTCAATCCTATTTGTTTCTAATGCTAGTCTTTATTCCATGGCAGGTTTTGGTGGATCAGTGGACCAGAACGCAGTCCTTGAATTTATTGATGCTGGGCATGACATGATCCTGGCGGCAGATTCCTCTGCCTCTGATCTTATTCGCGGCATTGCAACAGAGTGTGGCATTGATTTTGATGAGGCAAGTAATTTCTGTGGTCTGACACCTTTTCTATCTTAACATTTTTGTTGACCTCAGTGAGCCAACAGTTTGTGTCTTGATGATAGCAGGATCCAGAGGCAATGGTTATTGACCACATTAACTATGCCGTCACGGATGTTGAAGGTGATCACACCTTGATTGCTGGTGATGATCTTATCCAGTCTGATGTGATACTGGGGTCAAAAAAGATTGAGGTTAGCAGTGATGCTAAGAATCTTCATAAACCCTTCCAACCTTTTACACATTTTCATGTTCATTGGATTAAACTAAGTTGAGAAAGAATCTTTTTCTGCACTCGTATTCTGCATTTATATTAATATACAGCTCTATTTTGTGTGTGGGGCTTCATGGTATCCATAATTTCGTATACTAAACATTCATAGTTAGCAGGCCTTTTGTTCATCTTTGCTATCACAACACCACAATAGTGATAATCTTGACCATTCATAGTTAGCAGGCCTTTTGTTCATCTTTGCTATCGCAACACCACAATAGTGATAACCTTGACCTAATCTTGTAGGCAATACTGCCTAGATTTTCAGTAAAAGTGTGCCCATACGTTATGTCTTAAATTTGCTGTTCCATACTCCTGTGCGGCTGTGCCATGTCTATATTCAGTCTTGGTTACTGTACTTAGTTTTCCCATGGCTAGCCAATTGGTAGTATTAGCTAAGATACTTATATCCTAAAATCTGTCTGTTCCTATTAAGAATTAGCTACTTATTATATACCAGCACTTCATTACTGACTAGAGGAGGTTTAGCTATAACATGATTTCTTAACATTGGATGTTCATGAGGATATGGTGTAAACTTGCCAAATGCTTTTGCTTAGCACTTATTTTTGCATTTTTGGCAGTGCTTAAATGTAAGTTTTCCTTCTTTTAAATATTTTTCTCCATATTTCTAGGCTCCTGTATTGTTTCGAGGAATTGGACACACTGCGAATCCATCAAACAGTTTGGTATGTATTTTGAATTCTACACAGTAATATTTGCACATCCATCTATTAGCTGCATAACTCTTTTTTCTTGCTGCAAGACATCAGACATGTACCTTTTATGTTTTTTTTTCTATAATCCTCTCATTCTCCCCTGTTCTAGGTTCTGAAAGCCCTATCTGTCTCTCCATCAGCATATTCAGCTAACCCAAAGACTAAGCTGTCATCTCCTCCATCGCTCACTGGGTCAGCTATATCATTGGTTTCGGTTATGCAGGTAATTAAATTTGTTTTTGCTTTCTTCTTATTATGAGTGGGCTAGTCATCCCATCGTTCATTGTTGTGTATTCATTAAATGTATATTGGCCTGCCAGAATCCATGTATTACCAGTTGTATGTTGTCATTCAATCTCTTGATGAGTTTTATGTCTTCTTGCAGGCAAGAAATAATGCTCGGGTGCTGATATCTGGATCACTTGATCTGTTTAGCAACAGGTATGCTATCATATATACATGAAGTAGTTACCCCTGGTTTTCCATAAAGTGCTTATGTTCCATTTATTCAGGTTCCTGAAGTCTGGTGTTCAAAAGGCTGGTAGCAAAACGAGGTTAGCTTCCTTTTGAAGCTTTTACTTAGATTACTAGACTATAGATTTCAGCTAGAAAATATCAAGATCATTTGACTGCTATTTCTGTTAATGCCTTCAATCCTTGCGTAGGCAAGCGTCATCTTATTGTTAGAAAAAATCCACCTTTCTAAGCTCTATATGACCTACCCTAATGTTAAATTTAAATTTTTTATCTTGTAATTAACTCTTGACAAGGCAACCGAGCACTACTTGATAAAGGAGGAAACCGTAACATGAGATATTGGATGATGGCATGTTATACTTCTGTGTGTTGTAGCATAGATTACAAATAAGTTTCGTATTGCTAATTGTTGGATTTGCAAATTATAGTACCGCTGCTATTATACTTGTACAGATATGAGAGGGCTGGAAATGAGCAATTTGTGACCGAGACAAGCAAATGGGTTTTCCATGAGAGGGGACATCTAAAGGTCATATTGCCTTATTTTCCTTTGTAATTTTGTTTAGGGGATTGATTTTTTTCAAATAAACAGGATGGCGTAACCTTTGTCACGTTCAAATTCACAGGCTGTTAATGTTAAGCATCACAAGGCTGGGGAGACCAATGAACCAGGCATGTACCGCATTAATGATGACCTGGTAATTCTTTTGCCTTGATGTGTACTTGCTGTTGAGCTATGACAAGTTAAATGTGCTAATATAAATTTCCCCATCAAAGGAATACTCTGTTGAGATCTATGAATGGTCTGGAACAAGCTGGAAGCCATATGTTGCTGATGATGTGCAACTTCAATTTTTTATGATGAGTCCTTATGTTCTGAAAACTATGTCGACTGACAACAAGGTGGCGCACTATTACAAACCTGTGTTGTATTAAAATATATTGTGAGATTGACAGATTGCTGTGTGTAAACTATCATGTTCTCCCAATGTAGGGTTTGTATTCAGCATCCTTCAAAGTTCCTGATGTTTATGGAGTTTTCCAGTTCAAAGTTGAGTACCAAAGATTGGGATATACTGGTCTGTCTTTTACAAAGCAGGTTAGTCTCATGACATGATCCTTTGGAGTTTGTACAGTAGCACGATTACTTTAGTCAAACAGCATCCACTTGTATAGTCATTTTTTGTGACTTTTCACATTTGATAATCTGTTTTTGTCTGCTGCAGATTCCAGTACGCCCTTACAGGCATAATGAGTATGAGAGATTCATAACATCAGCTTACCCATACTACACTGCCTCATTTTCAACAGTAAGATCTGCTTCCATTTGCTATTCAGTAGACACTATGAAATTTGTTTTTGCACCTTTTACAGCTTCACCTCTATATGACATTTAAAAATCCCATCTGCGTAGACTGTATTGTAGGTTGCATCTTGCATCCTGTATCAACTACATAGCCTTGTTTTCCTTACGGCCTAATTTTAATAGAGGATAAACCCTCCAATCCATATGCTTTGGGAGCTATTGACAGGGAAATAAATTCATTTTCCACTTCAATTCACATGTACTGTGCATGTAAGTTCTGGGTTAGCTCTATATATCACCTCGTAATTTCTTCCTTGTTGCAGATGGGTGCTTTCTTCATATTCTCGATTGTGTACCTGTACCACAAATAAAGGACTCATTGGAGCGCACATGTTTCTGGAGGCTGATGCGACCTAGATCGGTGGCACTGAACGTGTGCTTTAAGCCAAGTGTTACCCGGTGCAATTTTATGGAACCATATAACATTTGACGACCGTGACCGCGCTCATGAGAAATTTGCCTGTGCTAGGATGTTCGATCCACCCCTCTTTTTTCTTGTATCCTTTCTGATCATCACTTGTGAAAACGTTTACAGTCTATAGCAGTGAAATGATGACGAAGCATGTAGTGATTTTGAAAGTACTTCACCTTCAATCATTTGGCGCTCTTGTGCAGTTCTGATTTCTGGCCCTGGATAAAAGTATTTGTACACTCGTTCGCGCTTATACCTATACCCTGGACGAGCTCGAAAACTGCAGTTAGCATGACGCTTCATGTTAAAAATTCGAATTTTGGAATGCTATCTAAGCATATTCTGTCAGATTATGCATCCCTGCCAATGTAGTGCGAAGCTGTAGAGCCCTTGTTTACTGGCAATTCATAATGCAAAACTCACTCCGGTAAATCATCATCGTTTGGAGAGCCATTTGAATAAACATCATCTCTATATATTTTCATGCTCTAATACTCTATAGAGACAATTTTGCTCTCGATTTTTGAGTCGTGAGAAATCTAATAGAAGATTCATATAGTATTTTGGGATGGAGGTAGTATTTTTGGGTATCTAATTAAAGAGGAAAGAATGTTATCAGAGGACACATTCTTTTTACTAAAATCTCTACCCCTATCGATAGGAAAGAATAGATAAACTCCGATACAGAAAAGCTCTCAGCATCTGCTAATTGCCGTTCTGCTGCCCGTTTGACCAGAGACGTCCACAGTTTTTATATTATTATGATGATCAAACCCGAAATCTAAGCTGATCAGCAACACTATCTCAGCATTCTAACCTTTGAACAAGCAGAGGTAGCAAACTATGCCCAAAATGCCGTGATTCTGAATCATCCATGCATGCAAAAATGATGTGCTATGTTATATTTGTAGAAGAGATTGATACTGAAGGAGCACCATCCTTTATTCTGCAAAAAAGTACTCTTATACAACACATTCAGAGCACACAACAGGGTACGGCTAATACAGATACGGGACATAGCAAAGCATACTCGCTCTTCCATCCATATACTAATTATACATCGAGACACGAGACACCACAATCGCGCGCCTAATCTCCCCCCATCTTTCGTTCACATCGCAAATTCGTACGGCTCAGAATGGCTCAGCCGGCGCCGGCGCCGGCGCACGCGCGTCACGGCGTGGCCTAGACCACAATCTCCAGCGTCCACCGGTACATCTCCTGCTCCGGCACAGGCAGGTCCACGGACACGAGTCCAGTGTCAGCGTCGTAGCCGAACTCCACTTCCGCCGAGTCAAGCAGGCACCTCACCGGCTCCCGCGAGCAGTAGGCGCCGAACCGGCCACACCCGCGCACCCTGATCGCCGCGGCCTTCTTCCCGCCGTCGTCCACGGCGCCACCGGCGTTGAACATGTCGAGCAGCCCGACGGGCGCGAACGCCACCCCCGGCTTGGCGGCGGCGTGGTACTCCGCCGCCGGGTGCAAGCTCTGGAACATGTCCCAGTACGTCGGGTTGCATGAACTCGCCAAGGAAGACGGAGTTATAAGCAACAGAGGCAACATGAACAGTATGCGACGACGCCGGATCACGCGGGTAAAAGTCATCAGAGGCACATGAAGGAGACGCAGTATAAGTATAAAGCATGTCAGTGTTATGGCACATGAAGGAGACGCATCCATTATCAGGGAAGCTACGCGCCACAGAGGCCTCGAGCGCGCGGTGGTAGGCGCGGGTGAGCGATACGCGGCCGCCGTGCCCCGCGCCGAGCGTCTCGATTATGTTCTGCACGTCCACCTTCACGCCGTCCACGCCGCACGAGGCGAGGCGGTGGTAGGCACAGAAGGAGAAGGCCGGTCGAGACGTCGAGCTGCTATGCTGCTGTCGTCTGAACTGCGTCTCCAGAGGGACGTCGCGGCCGGAGACGCCCATCCGCTGCGTCATCCACCACAGCTTGAACCGGAACAGGCACAGGAACCGACACTCCCTGCACCACGGAACACACGAAAATTTACCCCTTGTTTCGATCTCACCGGCCACCAACAAAATGCCCGAACAGAAATTTACTCCAGGAACATGGGGGTGGATTAATTACTAACTCACCGGAGCGTGCCGAAGGTGAAGACGTGGTGGGTCTTGGCCTCGCCGGCGTGGGCGCCGACGAAGGCCCCGTCGACGAGCCCCGCCCCTGCCGCGTGCGCCGCCGACACGTTGTCCGGCACGCCGGTGAGCACCGTGCGGCCGCGCACCGCCAGCCGGCCCTCGCTCACCGTGATCAGTGGCGTCACCGTCATATATATATATATATATATATATACACCACACGATTGATTGATTAACCTAAGATTGATAACTGCAGATCGATCGATCCAACACACCCTCTGCAAGCAATGCGCGCAAGAACAACAAGTGCATGCGGAATCAAGTTAGTACCAACCAAGATTAAGCGAAGATAACGCTAATTAACAGAACATCGCTAATCGCGGAATTAATTTGAAACGAAACGAAGAAATGAGGCAAAGACGTACCTTGATTTGATATGGAGATGATGAAGAGAACAAAGACAGAGGCAGGACTAGCAAAGATAGGGAGTGTTTTGCCCCGTGAGAGTCAGTAATAATGGTAGTGATATAGAGTAACTAGCACTAAACTAGTTGGTAATGGTGCCCCCTCGACTCGGAGCCGGAGGGAGATAGATAGTGGCGGGAGAAGGAACGCAGGGGGCGAGGGATTTATATACTCGCGGAGGAGGGGAGAGGCGGGGTGACGTGGTTGGACACGTGGCAGGTGAATTTACTGCTGGTGACGTCATCAACGGTGAAACACGTTTCTACAGCTCGACACATAGAAGAAGAATCGATATATTTTTGTCTTGTGCGGAGGAGAATTTATTTGATTAGATGGTATGGGACAGCCCAAGTTCAGTGCATACCTTTTCTTCTCATCTTCTGTGTGTAGAGTAGACGAGCATCACGAAAAATAACTTCATTCGTCACAACTATAGTACATGATGAAATGCCGCCATTAGGTTTGCTGTAAAGTTAAATCCTCTCTACAATCAAGTTACCATTATCTCTTTCAAAATGTTTTCTGTTTCTATCTCTGTCCAAAAATAATAATTATATTAGAACGAGAAAAAGTTGTATAAAAGATATTTTGATTATTAATTTTGCTTATAATATAAAGTTGATGATTAAATATTAATATTATCCTAGAGGTATTTTTTTAACACAAATCTATTCTGGTTAAAGTTTATAAAATTTGATTTTTTTTACCGTCTAATAGACTATTATTTATGGACAGAGGGAGTAGACCTTAACTATAAGAATGTATGATCTTTTAGATAAACAGGATAAAATAATGCAATTGTCTTTTTTTTCTTTTCTTCTTCTTTCATATTCTAAATCCTGAGGTTCACTGCTGCACACACTGCCATGCACACCATTTCCTTTCTCTTTGCCGGTTAGAATATTCCATAACCGACAAATTGTTTGCTTGTGTGCGCCGGCTACATTGCAGTGGCTCTTCAATTCTTTCATTATTGGCAGACAAGGGAAAAGGTGACTACATAGCCGTACACGTTACTGTTGCATTCCCTAGGGTAGGGCGGTTGATAGGTGTACTATACTGTAGCTGTATAGGACAGAATTTCCTCCATAGGCTGTGTTTAGATGCTGCAAAATTGGTGAAAAAAATCCTGTAGTAGTCCCGTAGCACTTTTCGTTTGTATTTGGCAATTAGCGTCCAATCATGGACTAATTAGGTTTAAAAGATTCGTCTCGCAAAGTTAAAGCAAATGTGCAATTAGTTTTTGATTTCGTCTACATTTAGTACTTCATGCATATACCGCAAGTTTGATGTGACGAAAAATCTTCTTTTTGCATAGTGCCAAAGTTTGAGGATTGTGTGGGAACTAAACACAACCATAGTTTGACGGCTGCTTTACTTCTATTCCCTCTTATTTTTCTTTCTTCCCAATCAATTTTCTTTCAAGTGTTTGGATCCTTGATGTAATAAGTTGTGCCGACCATCTACGTCGGTGGTACTAGGTGCATATTACTAGCTCCCTCCCTCCTAAATACTGTATAACTATATAAATCATTCTAAGAATTTTAGACAGTTAAAATATTTTAAAATTTGATACCAACTAAGTATAATTATACTTAGATTTTTCATTAATTATATTTTTATACTTATAGTTACCTATTTAATGTTATAAATCTTTATAATTTTGTTATATAATTCTAATCAAGTTTAAGATGTCTTGACTTACCAAGATTTCTTGAAATAATTTGTAATTTAGAATGTAGGAACTAGTTATTATTAGATTCTTCCTGGTTAATATATAAGCTATACTAATAATGATATTTGTGATTAACAAAAATATGAGCATAAGCTTTCGTAAGATTATGGAACTAATTGTGCTAGCTAAGCTAGCTCTAGCTATGTGCTGGAAATACGCGGTATGCAAATTATTTGCTTCCCTACGATTAACAGTGGCGGAGCTAAAGCAAATTCAAGGGGGTGTACTTGCCTCAATGGGTGCAAGAGTTTTTAATTTATGGGTGCATATATGGTGAAAAAAATAGATCTTACCACTGTTTTTTTAAAAATTTGTGGGTGCAGAGCTCAAGGTAGCTCCGCCCCTGCCTACGAAGGAGGAGGAGGAGGGTAAACTATATATCGAACCATGAAAGGTAACGTACTTGAGAGGCGGTCGTTTACTTGTTTACCTTGTCTCGCGTCTTTATTTTTTTTATGGCAGAAATAAAAATCTAACGCGTCAAGTATAATTGTAAACATGTTGAGAGGCAGCGAGGATATATCAACTAAGTATAATTTTACTTAGATTCTTTATTAATTATATTTTTTATAGTTACCTATTTGATGTTATAAATTTTATAATTTTCTCTCAAATTTGGGATGTTTTGTTGACTCACCAAGATTATTAAAATGACTTGTAATTTAGAATGTAGGAACTAGTTATTAGATTCTTCGTGGTTAATATATAAGCTACTAATAATGATATTTGTGATTAACAAAAATATATGAGCATAAGCTTTCGTAAGATTATGGAACTAATTGAGCTAGCTAGCTAGCTATGTGCTGGAAATACGCGGTATGCAAATTATTTGCTTCACTACGAAGGAGGAGGAGGAGGAGGAGGAGGGTAAACTATATATCGAACCATGAAGGTAACGTACTTGAGAGGCAGTCGTTTACTTATTTACCTTGTCTCGCATCCTCTCTTTTTTTAATGTCAGAAATAAAAATCTAACGCGTCAAGTAATTAATTGTAAACATGTTGAGAGGCAGCGAGGATATACGCGAGATGGCCGTTGACTACATTACATTATATGCAGGTTGCTGGATTTCAGCATGAAACTAATCATTATTTGCACCATGCAAATCAAACACGTACGACACCTCGATCGCGAAACAGAGTCAGACTGTCAGGCCGGCATGAATCTATCATAAGCACTGTCCGATAAACACACGCTGCACTCAATCATTTCGTCCTCTTATCATTCATCAAGCTGAGTTTATCTCTCCCCAGCTGCAGCTGTACACAAATATACGATATTATATTATGTAAGTTTCTTATTATTAAAACAGTACTGTATTAAGTGCACATTTATTTTATTTATGGGCGAGAAGTGTTTTTTTTATAAAAAAGTTTGACCGAGTATATGTAAAAAAAACATAATTTTTATTTATGATACATAATAATAATCGTTACATTAGATTGATGGTAGAATAATTTACTTTGTTAATACACTCATTTACACATATACACAAACATTGGTATTATTTTCCAACGAGTTTTGATACCTCGAAAAATAGGATACACACTTATTCTGCTCTGTTGGACAGAGCCCTAAAGAAGAAGCCATTAGAGTTTCCAAGCTATACGTTCATCTGTCCGCGTCTAACTAATATAATCACCATATCAGCAGAAGTATCCATCAGATTACCTTGGTGGCTGTCCGGGACAAGTGAGTGAGCGAGAAGCGACCGATCGACGGCCAGGACAGATGCCACGTCCCTAAATGGCTTGGCCAATGAAGACAAAAAAACGGGGCACACGTAGCCCTGCTTCCGTCCCCATTATTGGAGTGGACCTTCTTCGTTCCCCACAGTTAACATCATCATGCATGCATGATTGATGCAGCTTGCAAGCTAAAGTTAGTACTCCCTCCATTCCAAATTGTAAGTCATTCCAAGAATCTTAGAGAGTTAAAACATCTCAAGTTTAATCAAGAATTATAGACAAAACTATAAAAATTTATAACATTAAATAAACATACTATGAAAATATAATTGATAACGAATCTAATGATACTTATTTGACATCATAAATATTATTATATTATTATATAAGTTTGGTCAAACTTGAGAAACTTTGACTCTCTAAAATTCTTTGAATGACTTACAATTTGGGATGGAGGCAGCAGTACGTGTTCATCGTTTTTGCCCCGGCCCGGTCGCTTGCGTGGTTTGCATTATTGGGATTCCGTGTATATCGTTTCAGAGGTTGGAATAATTGGCTGAAAAAGGAAAATTAATGTTTCTAACTGCAAAATCATCATTTGCTTTTATTTTGCTCGAACAATATGGCTTTCTTTATTTTTTATTTTTTTTGATCTCATGGCTTTCTTTATTTAGTAGCGGTCCTCCGACCGCTCCGGACGGGAGGACGGGGAGGCACAGTTAACCGTACTTACTTCGTTTTAAATTATAAATTATTTTAAATTTAATCAAAATTATAAAAAAAATATAAAGATTTGTACCATTAAATAGGTATATGTACTATATAAAAATATAATTAATAAAAAAATCTAATAATAGTTAGTTGATGTCATAGATGATATTATTATATTATTATTATATAAGTTTGATTAAATTTAACATACTTTGATTTTTCTAAAATAATTTAAGATAGAGGAATGAAATAAAAAAAATGCGTTTCCCACGCATAGGGAGCTCAAAAATCTGAAGGACCTTTGGGATCGATTGGTCCGGGGACTCGTGTGTAGTTCGAGCACGGCGCTGCCGGAACGGATCGATACGGTGCCCTGGAAACATGGACGGAGCTGCCCTAGGGGCGTGGTGGGGCGACCGGTCCAGCTATCGGCGTTGTAGCCTTGGACCCCGAAGCCCCTCTTCTTCCCTATCTCCGGCTGCTGAAGTCCAAACAGGCAAACACGTGAGTGCGGCCGTGCGCCATGACGACTTGACGAGGACGAACGAGTAGCAAGCAGCCTGCCTCAGTGGCTCTTAAGACACTGGGCCTTTTTACTTGAGTAGCCCAACAAGCAAGCTGCCAACAACAGCCCAATTTGATTCCCAAAAACCACATCGAGCAGGCAAGGACGGCGCGGCGCTGCACTGCCGCCGGCCCCCTGCTGCCACGCCGCCACGGCCAGCCACAGCCCATCCGCGTTGCCGCCCCCAGCTGACGCTACTCGCTGTGGCGCTGCTGCCAGTCGACTGCCGCCTGCTGTGCCTGCCATCTCGCCGAGTAACGATGGGGGTGGGGGTGGGGCCGAGTAGCGACGAGAGGAGGAGCAGGGGCATGACCAACCTGCTGCTGGGGCCGGCCGTGGCCGTGGACAGCTTGCCAAAGAGCCCTCGACGTCATCACGTTCTTAGTCCTTCACCACCAATAAGTATATTCTCGTAATATCCACTATTGTTTGAGGGCTACCATCATTTTATTATCACTCGCTGCTAAGACGCTAAAAATTAATATTCATTCAATCTATAGGTTCATCTAATCTTAGTTATTTGTATTTTGTAATGTATGGATCAATTGATCAAGAACTACTAGTTTAATCTTCAAATTTGAGGTAACAACTTGTGTTTCTTGTCTATTTTTCGCCGTAATGTGTGATTGTTGTGTTTTTACCATGATTTGTGTGATTATAGTATGTGAATGTGGTGCATTTGGAAAGTTGCGTGGCTTAGCCGGATCCGCGTCGATGCATGCCAACGGATGGTCGTCGTCGTTGATGTCATACGGTACGGCGAACGACAGGCCTGACCAGCCGCCGCCGGCCGGCCGCCGGTTCCTTCCCCCGCGCTCGTGCATGGCGGCATCCGGCATGGGCATGGCTGGAGGCGGCTGTCAGGCTGGTGGGTGGTTGGCGGTGGCTCGCAGCCTCCTATTCTACTACTAGCCTCTAGGGGTCTCCCTAGGTAGGTCGGCTGAGCAATCAGGTCACGAGATTGTCTGATTGATTCATCGTGAGCTTGCGACACAAACAATCGCACAGAGAGATGCAGCTGCATCCTCCATGTTGCTAGGACTAGGCCTGTACTTCTCTCGTACGTACGTACGTACGTGCATTTGGATGGATGGATGCAGGGGTTGCCTAGTCTGGTCATAAATTTAAAACTTGACTCGTTCTAGATTATAAGTATTCTATAATTTTAAGATATATATATATATATTTATTTATTTATTATATATCTATATACTTATAGATTTAAATACATAGCAATAACTGAATCTAGAAACACCAAAACAACTTACAATTTAGGACCAACGGCAACGAGTGGAAGACTACAATTACATACTCTCTTCATACCAATTTATAAGATGTTCTGGACCCTCAAAGTTTTACCAATTATAAGAAAGTTCTCATGTCCGACCCTCAGCTCGTTTTTCACTTTCACCTAAAATACCATCGAACCTTCCGCTCCACTTCTTTCCCTACCAAGCCGCCTTCACTTCTTACCCAAATCAACGTCACGCTAGATCCTAGATTGCGAGCCGTCGACGGCGGCGCACATCCCCACGTGAATATTCGATCTTAGGTCCTCCGCCCCACATGGTGCAATCCACTGGGGGTGTCGCGCATTGCCACCATGGAGTACTACGCAACAACATAATACTCTGCGAGCTACGACTCGAGAGGCACCCTCACCATCGTTGCCGCAGGGACCAACCATGCCACCTCGGCCCTGCCTGCCACGCGGGGGAGCCCGACGTTGGCGAGTGGCTCGATGCTCCTCTTCCATTCCTCCCTCCCATGGAGTTCATGTGGTGGTTTCGGGTGCCGTCGCAAGGGGAGCCGACCGACGACATTTCCAACGCTGGTGTGGGACTTCAAGAGATGTGTCAGTTTATCACGTCTATGACATGACATCTCATCAAAAGGTCACTAAATCAACTAGTTTATGACATCTGTTTTAGAAGCATATTAACATAGTGACATAAGTAAATGTATGTCACAAAAAACATCATAGACGTAGTAAAATATCTTATTATGACAATACTTGTGTCATAAACACCAATTTATAATTATCATAAATTTCTGCCCATGGCGGTGGATTGATGTTTACATACAACGTGAAAAAGCAGCTCCGTGGGATGAGGAAGAAGCGGAGAAAACCATGAAAGGCGAGATAGATTGGAGAACTGAATTGAAGATGCCCCTCCGAACCAACCAATGCCTGCCCAGTACGTACTCTTTCAGGTCAACTGACTCACTCTCACAGTAACAATAATACTCTCGGTGGCATTTTCTTAGTCACCCCACTTTGTACGGTCTGCCTTTTCCTTCCAAAATCCAAACTTTACAACACTTCGTTTGCTTAGACTAATTTTTTTTGTTTAATTTGTTAACAAATCGATTTAAGTTTGGGGGGTTTCAAATTTCCGAAAATAAAAAAGTTTTTTTTTCTCTTACTTCCCCTTTTTTTTTTTTTTTGAGAAACACTTCCCATGTTAAATGTCTTCGGCCTCGTGGGCTCCTTCGTTCCGGGCCGAGCTCAGCTTGAGGGCCCGGCAATTCCACACAACCGCTTCCGCATACTCGATCTAGGTGCGCTTCAACAGAATTGTTTAGCACCACCTTCATTAGCAGCCAATCGATCCGGACCAGACTTGAACGGCATAGACCAATGAGCCCTCATGGCCTGACGCCGACGGGGCCACTGCATGTGGACATACCAAAAGAGCATGATAAATATCTTTCTTCATGTGATCCGCATAGCTGACGACAAACATCCTGTTGCTCAAGGTGACGGTATTTCATTCTTATTAACACGGGTCGGCAATCCATTGTTTGCAGCTTTCGTAGCAAAGACGGAGACCTTAGTTGGGACTCATACCTGCCATAGTTTCTTCCATCCAGCCCGGCTCTGATCTGCTGCTTCCAGTACAGCAGTATCACCGTACCCGCATCATAAGGATTTCCGCACCACAAGTCTGTAAGCACAAACATATGGTTATAATAAAGATGCATTTTGAGAGTACGATAGCAAAGCACCCTTTTTAATCAGAATAGCGAGCTATAACATATGGCACGCAGGATACGGAGGGTCTCCGGAAGCTCGTCAGACAGAAACTCTCGTACTTATTGGAAGGATGTAACTCCCGTAATTAAGTTGAAACTCCCGTGATTAATAACTATTATATATAATCTATATATAACCTATTAATAAAGAGCAAAATTTCAGTCTTATTTTTTCATCCATCCATTCTTTTTAGATCCACCTCCCTTTAACTACCGGATAATGGAGAGTTCTTTCTATTCGAACTTATATATATAACTCGTGCTCATACAAGTTTGAATAGATCGATCTTGTCTATCCTATATATATAATACGGAATCCAATTCCAAAGTGATGGAAGTCTAATACAATCTATATATATATATTTGTTTTTTTTCCGTGATTGTGTGTAATAAGTCCAATTTTGATTTGAATTCGATTCCAAAGTGATGGAACTCTCGTACAATCTATATATGTTTGTTTTTTTAGTGTTTCTGTGTGAGTCCAATTTTGGTTTCAGTACATAATACATGGACGTGATTTGCCTCTAAACTAGGCTTGAGTTCAGTTTGAATTCTGCACGTGTATATAAGTTTCCTAACATGTATACGGTAAGTAACATGTGTATGGAGTCCTATATGAACAGGAACACTTGTTTCTTTTGGAAAACAAAAGATATGCTTCTTCAGTTTGGAAAATATAATTGAAGATTGGCGATAGGATTGAAGAAGGCATGGACACCATGCAGCCATCGTTGGGGAAAAAATAGATGGAAGTGGCATGCGTGCACATGGCCTCTTCTCCGTTTATAGGTTGGCTCATGTCTTCTAGACCTCTGGTCTATTTCTATGTCAACAGTTATGGCAATAGGGATGTCAGTTTTTTTTAGGGATGAATGTCACGTAATTTGTTATACATCATGCTTGTTCGAAAAAAAAATGCTGATACAATCCACTTTGATTTCTAATTAATTGATTTGAGATGGACCACCATCCAACAAGTTCCAATAAATTCCATTGTACCCTACATTACGTGTCCGTCTAAAATACCAACTGGAAGCTACCGATAATAAAGCATAAGTGGATTTTATTGTTGTGCGAAATATTAGAAATACAACCAGAAGAACACTATCTAAGAAATTACGACAAAATAAATGAATTAGGCTAGATTAATAACACACAAAAAATTTCATCTTAAATGTTGCAACGCACGGACAATTTAACACGCCACGAGCCCGTGCCCGGCTAGCGGCGGCGCGCGTGTGGCACTCTTTGTCCGTTTCTCAACTTCTCAATTAAGACGGGATAATTCTCACCATTTAAGTTAAGTTAACGTCCCTTAAACTTCCAATCTGGTGCAAATAATAATGCACACAATTACACATCATAGAGTTATTGATTTATTGAATATATAAATGGGTCTGGCCCATAATAAATCCAAAGAGACGAAGAACGCCTCTAGCGGTTGCATCGCACTTTGCAGGGGCAGTTGATGACGCACTCGGACAAGGACGGCCAGCACAGGTTGTCCTTGTCGCAGCAGAAGTTTCCCCACGCCGATGCATTATGGGGCGTGCATCCGTTGAATATGTCGTCGTCAAGGATGACTGCGTCCTTGACGCTCTTGCTCTTTCTGCCGCCGTCTGCTGTTATTCTCTCATTACCTGATGAAAACACCACAAACAGATCAGATCAGATCCGATCCATTCATCCATCTCAGTGTCGTCGAAACAAAAACATACATACTCCTATATGATGTATATCATATATGCAGTAATAAGATTTTCATTTTCTTTTTTTCCTTTACTAGCAATCGATATAATGAAAGCAAGAAGAAGCAGTGAAATGATGACAATTCTCTTAATACAGATATAATCTCCCCCAAAATTAAAAAAGTGAGATTGATTTGTTACAAATTACCTCTGATGGTGGGTTCAGCAGGAATGAAAGAGAATGTCAGGAGAAGCAAGCAAAGAAGCAACAAGAGCCCTTGGCTGTTGCGCCTGCTCTTCATCATGAACGTCGCCATCCACACTGATGAGTACTGCCGTACTGGTTGCTTGCTCCGTTGTTGTTGATACGTACTGTATATATAGCAGCAAAAAAAAAGATTATCATGCATTAGATCTATACTTGCCATTAATTCTTGTGGCTTCTATTAGCTACTAGTATTTCCTAATTAATAATGTCCAGATTTTTAATTCCACTGCTAAATATAGCAGTAATAAAATTAATGTGCCTAGCTAGTTTTATTCTCACTTCCCAGAATGCCATGATTTAGTGCAAAAACAAAGATAGTATTAATTAGTTGCTTTCTAATAAAGACATATTATCTTTCCTTTTTGTAGCAATAGGGGTATTTTTTTATTTTGGGTTTCAAATTCATTGAAATTTATTTGATTGATACTTCATCTGTCCCATAAAACCCACAATTCTGCGTTTGAAAAGAAAGAAAATCGCACAAAGAGAAAGAGTCGAAAGGTCCCTCAATCGGTCGTCATACCTACTTGCCTTTCTTTAAAGATTTGGTCAACCCGGACTTCAAAGTTTCAATGTTGATAGCTTTTAAACTATTTATTACTCTCTCTGTCCCAAATTAATCTTGAAAAGTCAAAGCATCTTAAGTTTGACCAACAATTATAGAGAAAAATATAAAGATTTATGATATTAAATAGACATATTATAAAAATATAATTGATAACGAATCTAATAATACTTAGTTGACATCATAAATGTTATTATGTTGACATATAACTTTGGTCAAAGTTGAGATAGTTTGACTCTCCAAGATTCTTGGAACGTCTTATAATTTGGGACGAAGGGAGTAGTTTAGAACATGATAATCATATATGTATGTTTGTTTTATAAAGTACAATAATAAAATTCTATATGTAACTATTTCTTAAAAATACCTATTCTAATGGAAAATTGTCGTTAAAGCGAAGCATCAACATATCTCCTATATACAACTAAAAAGAATAAAAGGAAGACTTCTCTTTCGTTTGGGTCTGCCGTCCCCCACCCCCGCCGCGCGGAAAAAGGAAGACATCAGAAGGAAAGAAAAAAGACAGAAGGTAAGAAAACGCGATAGAAGGAAAGAAGCGCGGGCGGGCACGACCGCTGCGGCAGAGCATGGGCGCGGGCTGCATGGTGAACTCGTGCCAGTGGTGCGGCAGCTGCGCCGAGGGCTTCGAAAACACCTCCCTCGAGGGCATCATCTTCACCTACAACTCCGTGGACCGCGACGGCACCGTGACATACGGCGGCTACTCGAGCGCCGTGACGGTGCACGAGCGGTCCGTGGTGCGGTTCCCAGACGCGATGCCGCTGGACCGGGGCGCGCTGCTGCTGTGCGCTGGCACGGGGTCACCGTGTACAACCCCATGAAGCAGCACGGGCTGGACGCGCCGGGGAAGCTGTGGCTGTGGTGAATGATGGCCGATAAACAGCGAAGAACACAAGATCAAACCACAACGAGACACAAGATTTAACATGAAAAACCCCTCCAATGCGAAGGGGAAAAACCACGGGCGTCAGCCAACAAACACTCCTCACTATTATCAAGAGTCGGTCACAACGTCGTGCGGTGACTTACAAGAATAATGAATGACTTGATCACGGTGAAACCCTAGGGACGGGTATATATACCGTACCGCACCTCCAACTGAGCGGGGGCGCAGGTCTCCGCTTCACCCCGTTAGAAGTCCAGTCTTTGTCTTAGGCTATCAATTTGCAACATATTCAACGGCGGCTGGGCGGGCTGGGCCACGTCGCCGTCAAGTTTGCCAAGCAGGTGTTCGAGATGAAGGTCACCGTCATCAGCACGTCGCCTGGGAAGAAGCAGGAGGCGCTCGACCGCCTCAGCGCCGACGCCTTCGTCGTCAGCAAGGATGTCGAGGAGACGAAGGCGGTGGCGTGCTCCATGGATGGCATCATCAACACGGTGTCGCCCAACATCCACTTGGCGCCGTTCATGTGCCTGCTCAAGCCCAACGACAAGATGATCATGGTCGGCCTGCCCACCAAGTCTCTCGAGATCCCGCCCTTTGATCTCATCATGGGTACGTACATAGGTGGTCCTGGAATCAAAGTTGGCCCTTTGATCCATCTATTTTTTTTTCTTAAATGAAATCAGTCAAATAATTTATAATGGTTGTACATGAGAGCCGAGTACGGGCGGCGCGAGCGAGCAGGGCCTGCGTGCCTGCACTGGCCGAGCGCGTCCGCCGGAGCCAAGCACGAGCGGCGCGAACGAGCAGGGCATGCACGGGTGCCGCGGCCAAGCGCGACTGACGCGTGCTGCGCGAGCGAGCGGGGACGACGTGGCCACCGGAACTGAGCACGGGCGGCGCGAGCCGACAGGGCCTGCGCAGGCGCCACGGCCAAGCGCGACCGGCGCGTCCGGCGCGAGCGAGCCGGGACGCGCGGCCGCCGGAACCGAGCGCAACCGGCGCGAGCGGCCAGGGCCGGCGCGGCGGCCGTGGCCGAGTGCGGACGGCCGTGGCCATGATGAGGCGCGCGGAGCGGCGGCGCAGCTACAAGGGCGTGCGGCGGCGGCGGGAGAGCGTGCCCGCGCCCGCGCTGGCGCACGCCCATCGCACCAGCATTGGCATCATCGACAGCGCGCTTGGCAAAAAATTTATATGACATGTTATTTCGCCGGCTTTTGCCATGCGTCCATGAGTGTCAGGGCCCGGTACCCGTCAGTGTCGTGGCGGAGGGCAACCTCAGCCCCACTCTGAGCACCGTGTGCAGGTTGGACACAACAGCAACACCCTACTCATCCTCAGGTTGGCGTCATGGCGGCAGAGAGATGATATCGTACCAGGCCAGGACACGGAACACAGGCTCTGCACGCTGGCCGGGCGCACCGTGCAGACGAGCGAGGTGTCCGGCATCATCCACCTCCACTGGTAGACCATCGACGACCATGACCAGTGCGGTAAGGGTCTCCAGCTCAAGTCGTTCCACCAAGTCTGTAACCTGATATTCGGAGGAGGCCAGGGGCACGACATGGATGACATCCAGATCAAGCCCAACTCCAACAACATCTGGATCGATCGCTGCACCCTTGCCGACTAATACGACGGCCTCATCGACATCACACAGCACAAACATCAGTCTCAACTTTCAAGGTCTCTTTCCATTTTTTTAATAGATTGGTTGGTTGGTTAAAGTGCATACTCGAGGAACTCACAATGGTATGCACTTTAATTATTTTATGTGCTTTAATTATAGATTGGTTGGTTGCTTAAAGTGCATACTTCAGCATACCATTGTGAGTTGTTGAAGTATGTACAATGATAACTCACAATGTATATATGCACTTTAATATATGTATGTACTTTAATAGATTGTGGAAGACCCTTGCTTTAAAGTATGCACATTACATAAGCAGTTTGACGAAGTATGCACGGGCACGAACTTCATTTACCACTTTAATGTATGTATTTAATTTTATAATGTTGTTATACTATCATGTGATATATGTGTTTTTAGTATAAAAGTTTTGTTATCCCGTAGCAAGATATTAGTACTACAAAAATGAGAATTGTCAAAGCCTTTTTTACAGGAAGATGTAGGAATAACCCCACTGTTAAACATATACTCCGTCCATACTCATATTAGTTGTTGTTTTGGAAAAGATTTGAGTCAAACATTAAAAATATAAAATCATTAATAACTTTTAAATTCTTGAGTTTGGAAAATTGAAAATCATATCAATAGATTTATCTTGAAAATAATTTCATAATATATATATATATATATATATATATATTAAATTTCAATAAATATTTTTCAAAAAATAAGCAGTCAAAGTTACGTTTTAGAAACCACGTCGTTGTCCTAAACGTCAAGTAATATGGATATTGAGGGAGCACTATATAAAAATGAGAAATGTCAAAGCCTTTCAAAATTGAGCAGGTGATGCTAGTTACCGGTTATCTTTTCAAAAGTGGGCAGGTTGCTTTCAAAAGTTTATTTCAACCCAATCAAAATTTCAATTTACGAATAAATATCACTATGTCAGAATCGATTATGTGCAGCGTTGCCTAAAAGGCCTCCATGGCGGGCACCTTTTTTGGCCTACCGGTTGCAAGGCATAACTATCAGAAGGATCCGGAGTATGGAAGTTTTGTAGAAAGCACCGAAATTTCAAACATTTTTTTAAAAGAAGTAATGATTAAAGTTTGCCCGAGTGAAATCTCATTCCAAATAAAAATTTGAATAATGGACTAGTAACTATTACTTATTTAAAGTTTCGCATGGCGATACAACGTACTAGCCGGAAAAATCATAGGCAAATTCCTATAGGTCAAGATTTGGAGAAGAACTAAACCAGAATGGTTCCGATTACACTCGAACTCAGAGGGGGTGCCACTTAATTACTACTAAAATCCTGTTTTTGTTTTCTTGGGATCTTTACCAGTAGGATCCAAAATTCCCCAAAACGACTGTATTGTAGCAAAAACAAAACCATGCATGTTTCTACGCAACAAATCCACCAGATATCTTTTCATTTTCATTTTCCTTTCCTGCTTTGTATTGAACTAGTTCTCTTTTTAATAAAAATTTTGTAGGGGTGCAAGCCCCTCCAGTTAAACAAAAAACAAATCCACCAGACTTTGTAACTTTGGCTGTTTTTCTAATCAATACAAAAGCACAGTAGGGGGTTTTGACCCCGCCCTCCTGTTTTCCCTAAAAAACAAAATTCTCAGTTGCTGGCACAAGATTACTAGTATATCTTTGAAGAGGATGAGATGACGACGAACGCCTCTAGCGGTTGCATCGCACTTTGCAGGGGCAGTTGATGATGCACTCGGACAAGGACGGCCAGCACAGGTTGTCCTTGTCGCAGCAGAAGTTCGACGCCGATGCATTATGGGGCGTGCATCCGTTGAATATGTCGTCGTCAAGGATGACTACTGTTGAAAATAAAGGCGAATTAGCAATGAATCTAATTCCAGTAATGAGGACAACAATTATAACAACGTGTATCATAGGCAAACCTATCACAGATACACGGTCTACTAAAACATGAATTGAACATGCTAACACTACGATCAGAGGCAATCTCGATCTACTCAGTGCTAGCAACATGATAAGCATAAGAACGAAGAAAGAGAGAGGCATTCTTACAGTGGGGTTGTCGGCACTAGAGGAGCTAGCGCAATAGTAGTCGAAGCAGGCCGGCGGTGAAGACCAGTGGACGTCGACGTAGAGGGAAGCAGACGGACAGCGAGCAGTCGCGACGGCGCTTCCCAAAAACCTTATACGCCCCCTACCCCGTGCAGGGACACGAGAGGACGTGGGCTTCGGAGACCTGCTCTCCCGGCGCCGGTGACACGGCGGCGGCGGGATGGAGAAGGCGAGGAAGACGGCTCAGCACAGAGGTACGAGGAGGAGATGTAGCACACATCGCCAGTGAGAGAGACGTCTCTCCCTTATATAGGCAGGACGCGCCGCGACAGATGGTAAGTAATCAGCCGCGCCAATCACCGTATTAAGGTAAGTGTCAATCACTCAATCAATCACCATTAATACGAGAATAATTGCTTACGAGTGGCAAAAGGTAGCCGTGGACCCGCAAGCACGAGGCCGGGAAATCGCCGGACCATTCACGCGCATGCCGTGCACCCGCGCCCTTCGCCCCGCCCCGCCCCGCCCCGCCCGGCCCGGCCCGGCCCGGCGAGGCGAGGCGAGCGAGCGCGCGCGTGGGTTTCTCCCTTTTCCCTCTCACTCCCATAGCTTCAACTAGATGGGGATAGCTCACCCTTTTAAGTGAGGCTCACTCCCTCTAGAGTAGCAAGGTGGGACTATAGTCCCCCACCATACCATGCATGTGTGAGTGGGCCTTTGGGATTTATAGGAATTATCAATTGGGCTAGGCCCAATTCTTCTAACAATCCCCCACCAGATCCCAGAGGCACGCTGCATTCTCCAAGTACCAAAGTACTGTTAATATACCAGCTTTTCAGTGGAGACCGGTTAAGGTTGAACATCCACCTAGAGCGGCAAGCTCGACTCATCCACAACTGCACAATGGACTATGCCTTGAATTGACAGTTTGGTGTGAACAAGTTTCACTTGACGTCTTGACTGATACTAGGCCACCAAGTGCCTTTCCCCGCGAGTGGAGCTTATAAGTCATACTCCTATCTCACTTCATGAGCTTTTAAAGAGTTCCCAACTCTTACAAACTGCGACCAACAGTTAGGCTCACATAGGTGTGTTCTTGCAAGAATACCCTGTAGGATGGTATCTCACTCTAAGAGTCTCAGGACACATTAAGACCGAAGTCAGCCTGCCTTACAGTAATGAGAGTACGGCATCTCCAACGGAGTGGGTTAAAAGTAAATTGTACTCTCCAGTCAACCAACAGCTTGTTCTTCCCAAGTCCTACTTCACGGGATCTCCGATCACATAGGCTGGGTTACCACTGAGGTTAACTCACATGGGTCTCAGTCCCATCTCCTTCGATGCATTATCAATCACGACACGTGATAGTCCCTTAGTAAAGGGATCTGCCAGGTTTTTAGCTGTATGGATGTATTCCACAGCTATCACTCCGGAGCTTCTCAACTTCCTGACAGACTTCAATCTGCGTTTCACATGTTTGGTGGACTTCATTGAACTATCCTGGCTATTCTTCACCTTTGTAATAACTGTCTGATTGTCACAGTTTATGAGAATAGCAGGAATTGGTTTTTCAACCACAGGCAAGTCCATCAACAGTTCTCTCAACCACTCAGCTTCGCTGGCGGCTGTATCCAGAGCAGTGAGCTCTGCCTCCATGGTAGACTTTGTAAGTATTGTCTGCTTACGAGACCTCCATGAGACAGCACCGCCTCCTAGTGTGAAAGCATATCCACTAGTGGCCTTTAGCTCATCGGCTTCGGTTATCCAGTTTGCATCACTATATCCTTCAAGCACAGCAGGGTACCCTGAATAGTGAATGCCATAGCTCATTGTACCCTTCAGATAGCGCAATACTCGATCAATACCACGCCAGTGATCATCTCCAGGATTAGAGGAAAACCTGCTCAATTTGCTTATAGCATATGAGATGTCAGGGCGGGTTGCGCTAGCTAGATACATTAGAGAGCCAATTATTTGGGAGTATCTCAGATGATCCCTTCCTAGCCTTTTATTCTTTCGAAGTATTAGGCTAGGATCATAAGGTGTTGGGGAGGACTTGCAGTCCATATAGCCAAAACGGCTCAATACCTTCTCCACATAATGAGATTGCAAAAGAGTAATCCCATTCTCACCCTTAATAAGTTTAATGTTAAGGATCACATCCGCTTCCCCCAAATCTTTCATATCAAAATTTTGGGATAAGAATGACTTTACGTCATTTATCTCATCGATACTAGTCCCAAAAATTAGTATGTCATCAACATACAGACATAGGATTACTCCTTTGCCCCCACCATAGCGATAGTACACACATGTATCGGCTTCATTTACTGCGAACCCAGCAGATGTCAAAGTTTTGTCAAACTTCTCATGCCACTGCTTGGGCGCTTGCTTTAGGCCGTACAAGGATTTAATTAACTTGCACACCTTGCCCTCTTGACCCGGTGCTATAAACCCATCCGGCTGATCCATATATATTTCTTCCTCCAACTCTCCATTGAGGAAAGCCGTCTTCACATCCATTTGATGGACTAGAAGACCGTGGGAAGCAGCCAAGGACAATAGCACACGGATAGTAGTTAATCTGGCAACAGGTGAGTAGGTGTCAAAGAAATCCTCGCCTTCTTTCTGTGTATAACCTTTAGCCACAAGCCTAGCCTTGTACTTTTCAATAGTACCGTCAGGCCTAAGCTTCTTCTTAAATACCCACTTACAGCCAACGGGCTTGCAGCCTTTAGGCCGATCAGTTACTTCCCACGTACCATTTGCAATGATGGAGTCCATCTCGCTACGGACTGCATCCTTCCAATAGTCAGCATCGGGTGATGCAAACGCTTCTGCTATGGTCGTGGGAGTATCATCCACGAGGTACACAGTGAAGTCATCACCAAAAGATTTTTCAATCCTTTGTCTTTTACTCCTTCTCGGAGCTACGACACTGTCATCCTCCACATTGTCAGGTGGGTTAATTATTGGCTCTATTGCAGGTGCGGGTTCAGGGGTAAATTCGTTAGATGAACTAGGCAGAGCATAAGCTCCTTTCATCGGGAATATATTTTCAAAGAATGTAACATCCCGTGACTCAAGAAGCGAATCTACTAAAATATCAGGCGCATCCGATCTTACTACTAAGAACTTATAAGCTGTGCTATGATGAGCATACCCCAAAAGGATACAATCAACTGTTTTAGGTCCGAGTTTACGCTTCTTATTAATTGGTACGCTAACCATTGCCAAACAGCCCCACGTACGCAAATAATGGAGTGAAGGTTTCCTTCCTTTCCATCCTTCATACGGAGTTATTTCACTATTTTTAGTGGGAACTCTATTCAGAACGTGACACGCTGTCAAGACAGCCTCCCCCCACCATGCCTTAGCCATACCGGACGTTCCTAACATGGCATTTACCAAGTCCATTAGCGTCCGGTTCTTGCGTTCGGCAACCCCATTAGATTGAGGCGAATAAGGAGGTGTTCGTTCATGAATTATTCCATTCTCCGAACAGAACAGATCAAACTCACTAGAGAAATACTCTCCACCGCGATCAGACCTAACTCGTTTGATTTTCTTTTCAAGTTGATTCTCTACTTCAGCTTTGTAAGTCTTAAAACATTCTAACGCCTCATCTTTAGTTCTTAGCAGAAACACATAACAATACCTAGTAGCATCATCTATCAAAGTCATAAAGTATCTTTTTCCTCCTTTTGTCAAAACACCATTCATCTCACAAATATCAGAATGTATGAGTTCTAATAATGTCGAATGCCTCTCGTCTACAGCCTTGTGTGGCTTACGAGGTTGCTTTGCTTGCACACACGCTTGACACTTAGAACCTTTGACAGCAGTAAAACTAGGAATTAAACTCATGCTAGATAATCGCGACATGCAACCAAAATTAATGTGACACAAACGTGAATGCCATATATCAGCCATCGAATTGTTTGAATCACACACATGGTTCACTACTTTATTACAGAAATCTGAAAGGGAAAAGCGGAACAAGCCTCCGCTGTCATAACCTTTGCCAATAAATTGGCCATATCTCGAAATGACTACTTTATTCGACTCAAACACCAGCTTGAACCCATCTCGACATAGGAGGGATCCACTAACGAGGTTCTTCTTTATTGAGGGCGCATGCTGAACGTTCTTGAGACGCACGATCTTCCCCGAAGTAAACTTCAGATCGACCGAACCAACACCAAGAACAGTAGCATGCGAGCCATTCCCCATCATGACGGTTGAGCCTCGTGCGACCTGGTAAGATGAAAACATAGAGATATCAGTACAAACATGAATATTGGCACCTGTATCTATCCACCAATCATTAGATTGACATACAGAAAATACACTAGGTAAATTACCATACCCAGAGCCTCCACTGGTGTCACCAATAGTCACGTTGGCAGATTTCTGCCCCTGCTGATTCTTCTTGCCCTTGCGGTTGCGACACTTCTTGGCAAAATGCCCATTCTCGCCGCAAACGAAGCACACGACCTCGTCCATGTTCATCTTCTTCTTCTTAAACTGTGTAGTCTGCACAGCCTTCCCTTTCCCTTTCTGGTTCTGGTTTTTCTTTCCAGCATGCTGCATCACATTGGCGCTGGACTGGCCTTCGGATGTCCTTTTGGGACCATCCTTTGCCCGAGCCTTCTCTTCAACATCGAGACTAGCCAATAGATCCTCAACGGAAATCTGTTGTCTCTTATGTTTCAGAGTAGTGGCAAAGTCCCTCCATGATGAAGGTAACTTGGCAATCATGCCACCAGCCACAAACTTGTCAGGCAAGACGTGTCCAAGCTGTTCGAGTTCTCTCACAATGAGTTGGAACTTATGAGCCTGTTCCACGACCGGACGGTTTTCAACCATCTTGAAGTCGTGGTACTGCTCCATCACATATAGCTCGCGCCCAGCGTCCGAGGCCGAGAACTTATGTTCAAGCGCCTCCCACAGTTCAGCAGCATTCTTGATGTTCATATAAACATCACACAGCTGGTCAGAGAGAATGCTAAGGACGCATCCGACGAATATCGTCGTAGCCGCAGTAAACTCCTGCACCTCTTTCTCCGTGGGGAGAGGTAGTGCAGGAGGGTTACTGACGACCCAAAATACGCCCATAGCCGAGAGCCACAACTGCGCTCTCGTCTGCCACCTCTTGAAGTTCTCACCAGTGAACTTCTCAGGTTTCATCGCATCAAATGATCTAGCCATCGCTAAACGCCTATAAGGTTTTTGGATTGTTGAAAATAAAGGCGAATTAGCAATGAATCTAATTCCAGTAATGAGGACAACAATTATAACAACGTGTATCATAGGCAAACCTATCACAGATACACGGTCTACTAAAACATGAATTGAACATGCTAACACTACGATCAGAGGCAATCTCGATCTACTCAGTGCTAGCAACATGATAAGCATAAGAACGAAGAAAGAGAGAGGCATTCTTACAGTGGGGTTGTCGGCACTAGAGGAGCTAGCGCAATAGTAGTCGAAGCAGGCCGGCGGTGAAGACCAGTGGACGTCGACGTAGAGGGAAGCAGACGGACAGCGAGCAGTCGCGACGGCGCTTCCCAAAAACCTTATACGCCCCCTACCCCGTGCAGGGACACGAGAGGACGTGGGCTTCGGAGACCTGCTCTCCCGGCGCCGGTGACACGGCGGCGGCGGGATGGAGAAGGCGAGGAAGACGGCTCAGCACAGAGGTACGAGGAGGAGATGTAGCACACATCGCCAGTGAGAGAGACGTCTCTCCCTTATATAGGCAGGACGCGCCGCGACAGATGGTAAGTAATCAGCCGCGCCAATCACCGTATTAAGGTAAGTGTCAATCACTCAATCAATCACCATTAATACGAGAATAATTGCTTACGAGTGGCAAAAGGTAGCCGTGGACCCGCAAGCACGAGGCCGGGAAATCGCCGGACCATTCACGCGCATGCCGTGCACCCGCGCCCTTCGCCCCGCCCCGCCCCGCCCCGCCCGGCCCGGCGAGGCGAGGCGAGCGAGCGCGCGCGTGGGTTTCTCCCTTTTCCCTCTCACTCCCATAGCTTCAACTAGATGGGGATAGCTCACCCTTTTAAGTGAGGCTCACTCCCTCTAGAGTAGCAAGGTGGGACTATAGTCCCCCACCATACCATGCATGTGTGAGTGGGCCTTTGGGATTTATAGGAATTATCAATTGGACAAGGACGGCCAGCACAGGTTGTCCTTGTCGCAGCAGAAGTTCGACGCCGATGCATTATGGGGCGTGCATCCGTTGAATATGTCGTCGTCAAGGATGACTACTGCGTCCTTGACCATGATCTTGCTCTTTCTGCCGCCGTCTGTTATTCTCTCATCACCTGATGAAAACATCACAAACATTTCAGATGAGGTCAATCTCAGTGTCGTCAAAACAAAAACATACATACTCCTATATTATATCATGTATAGCATATATGCAGTAATAAGATTTTCATTTTCTTTTTTTCCTTTACTAACAATCGATATAATGAAAGCAAGAAGAAGCAGTGAAATGATGACAATTCTCTTAATACAAATATAATCTCCCCCAAATTAAAAAATGAGATTGATTTGTTACAAATTACCTCTGATGATGGGTTCAGCAGGAATGACAGAGAATGTCAGGAGAAGCAAGGAAAGAAGCAACAAGAGCCCTTGGCTGCTCTTCATCATCAACTCCTATCCTATCCTATCCTATTCCTACTCCTATTCGACCAAGTTGGCTGGTGAGTACTGGTTGCTTGCTCCGTTGTTGATACGTACTGTATATATATAGCCGGAAAAAAAAGATTATCATGCATGAGATCAATACCTGACATTGATTCTTGTGGCTCCTATTAGCTAGTATTTCGTAATTAATAACATAATTCCACTGCTAAACATGGCAGGAAGTCATTCAGTAAAATTAATGTGCCTAGCTAGTTTTATTCTCACTTCCAAGGATGCCATGATTTAGTGCAAAAACAAAGACAGTATTAATTAGCTGCTTTCTAATAAAGGCAGATTCTCTTTTTTTTTTTGTAGCAATAGGGGTATTTCTTTTATTTTGGGTTTCCAAATTCATTGAAATTTATTTGAAAGATACTTCATCTATCCCCATAAAAAACACAATTCTAACATTTGAAAAGAAAGTGCAATAATAAAATTATATATGTAACTGTTTATATAACAGAAAAAAAGATTATCATGCATGAGCTCAATACTTGTCATTAGTTCTTATGGCTCCTATTAGCTACTATTTCCTAATTAATAACGTTTAGCTTTTTAATTCCACTGCTAAACATGGCAGGAAGTCATTCATTAAAATTAATGTGTCTAGCTAGTTTTATTCTCACTTCCAAGAATGCCATGATTTAGTGCAAAACAAAGATAGTATTAATTAGCTGCCTTCTAATAAAGGCATATTCTCTTTCCTTTTTGTAGCAATAGGGGTATTTCTTTTATTTTGGGTTTCCAAATTCATTGAAATTCATTTGAAAGATAATTCATTTGTCCCATAAAACCACAATTTTGACGTTTGAAAAGAAAGTACAATGATAAAATTCTATATGCAACTGTTTATTTGAAATCTGTTCTAATGGAAAATTGTCGTTAAAGCCATCCATCAACATATACTAAAAATGAGAAATGTCAAAGCCTTTTTTATAGGAAGATGTAGGAATAACGCCATTGTTAAACATATATACTACTAGTTAAATGCCCGTGCGTTGCTACGGGATAACAAAATTTTGTAAACAAATACATAGATCGCACGATAATATAACAATATTTTCGATGAGAATAGGCATCATTGATTCATGTAAATGTAAACATGTTACATGTCAATTGTTGACATTAGAATCAAACATGCACAAATTGTTTTCCAGTATGCATGTAGTGTGTATACATCATCTCCATGTAGAGCCCGATAAAATATATTAAAATACCTAAAAATAGTAACAAGTATAGCCTTACACAAATAATATTTATTATACAGTACAAATGGAATGAAAAATGCATTGTATTAATGAAATATTATATTACCTCGTATATAGCGTTAGAACCTCCTTAAATATAATATTCTTCGTGAAAGTTCCCGACATCATTTGGGTCTTCTTATCCTTAACTTTTTTATTTGATATCTTTTTCTTGGCATTCTTTTGAGCCTTTTTCGTTGCCTTCTTGTTGGCCTCCTCTTCCACTGCCTCCACATCAGGAGGTAGGGCAAGGACCTTGATATTCGTTCTTGTTGTGGCTCTAGACATCGCAACATACAACTGTCCATGAGAGAACACCGGCGCGGGCAGGTACACACCGACGTTGGGGATAGTCTGACCCTGGGACTTGTGGACCGTCATGGCAAAGCTCAGCCTGATAGTAAACTGCTTCCTCTTAAATTGGAACGGAAACATCTCATCATCCGACGGACATAGCGGTATTCGAGGAAGGAATACCCGCTTGCCAGCATGCTGCCCCACCACAATTTCCGCATCGATTGTATTTCTTCGGAATCCCCGCACCACCAGCCTTGTACCATTGCATAGCCCGTTTGCAGGATCAATATTTCTAAGCAATATGACAGGACACCCGATCTTGAGTTTTAAGACATGTGGAGGCAGTCCGTTGGGTGTCAGACTATTAAGGAACTCTGATGGATAATAGTTATGTGGATCATCTACCGCGGCGTCAAAACTGTGATACACTGTCTCCCCGCCTTGGAACATATCAATCATTTTCATATTAACCTTGTCCACCCAATCATTCTGTGTAGATAAAATAGCTCTAGTGGTGATGTAGTCTTTGTCGGCCATGTTTGCATTTAGATCTAGGAAGATGTTGTCGATTAATGTGTGGAGATCTTTCTCGACATCGCCAGAGTACGTGACACAAATCTCGTCTGGAATACGAACATTGTCATCTTCGTTAACCTCTTCCGTTCCACCACCGATGCGCAACAAACAATCTGCAAACCATGGGTCACTGTGAGCCCTCATGTTGTGGACGAGCTTTAAGTGTTGCATGGATTCCCAAAGATACGACCTTCGTAGAGAAGCGCCGACTATTTGAGCCCTAGATCCTTTCCGCACAACAGGCAGGACCTGTCTGAAATCACCACCAAAGACAACAGTCTTTCCTTCAAATGGTAAGTCTGACTGGCTCATAATATCTCGTAGACTATTGTCTAGTGCTTCCACATTCTGTCTCTTTGTCATAGTCGCCTCGTCCCAAATTATGAGAGCTGCTTGCTGTAACAGCTTGGCAGTACCACTCTGTTTCGTGAAGCTACAACAACCGCCCTCTTGAAGAGTGAGAGGTATCTTGAAACGCGAGTGAGCCGTCCTCCCACATGACATTATAGCCGTTGCGACTCCAGATGTAGCTGTAGCAACGGCAAGCTTATCCTGGCTACGTAGTTTTGCGAGAAGTGCTCTGTACAAGAAGGTCTTTCCAGTCCTACCAGGTCCATCCACAAAGAAAACCCTACCTTTGTTGCTTTCAACAGCGGCCATTATCTCATCGTAGGCGTATCTTTGCTCGACGTTGAGTGAGTCGCACAATAGCACATCATCAGGTTTTTGCTCGACGCTAACTTCCTCAAATATCTCCCGAGGAATCTTACTGGATTGGTCATATGTGCGATCGATTTCTGGAAGAGGAAATAAACTTATATCCTTCTCCATAGACTGCAACATGTTTCTAATGTCTATCAAAACCATCTGTCGCACCAGATCTGGGGATGGATGTTTATGACTATAGTCCTCTGCCATTGCATCATAGTGTCTGTTCCACAACCCCATCACATCATTCGGCTCGCATAATACCAATATTGTTGTAAATAATCTTCGTAGGGAGGAAGACATCTGGAAGACAGTAGCTTCACTTAGATATTTATCCAGTGTATTGTCTTCTTCTATTAGACCCCTTCTTTCTGCAGCTTCACGGAATGTAGGTAGTAGAACGCCATCGACAGTCCTCAGGTGTTCGTATGAAGTAGCATCAGCTACATTGTTTAACAGAACACGAAGAAAGTAGCGTCCTCCCTCAGCGGGATTAGCCGAGATGACTATGCCAACTTGGAAAACTGAGTTTTTCCTTGGCTGCCAGAATTTACCATCAGAATGCCAGGTAAAATGCTCTGGAAAGCCTCGATACAATATTCCGTGGGTTTTCTCCTTTGTCCTGTTTGCCTCAAAGTATGCTGTCAGCATTGACTCTTGAGAACCGGGTCTGTTAACGATACGTTCGACCTTGTCCCGTTTATTGAATGCAACCATGTGCATGTTAGGTAGATGAAGTTGCAACTGTTGTACCGGTGGATGGTTTTTGCTTAAATCAAAGCCATATATCCTCCACAGTGCTTCTTGATGTGTCACCCATTGGGCTTCTCTGAACTGAGCAATCTCATCAATGTCCCCTCCCTTGTCTGTTTTGTCAGACTCCCTCACCGTCACCGATGCCCTGTCATGACCCTTATATACATACTTGAAAAGATACTTTACCGACTGGATACTACCACATGCTTCAACATTTATATGACAATTGAAGGTACGTAGCAGGCAAGGATTGTAAGGAACGACTCATTGATTGTCGAGGTAATGACCTCGAACTTTCAACGTACGTTCGTCATCGCGTCGCCGATAGATGGGGCACGAATCCTTTCCCTGGCTGGTTGAGTCACAGAATTGACGGGGGTAACAGTTCTTGCATGACCCACGCCCCGCCGTGCATGGACAATCTGGATTAAGATAACCACAGGGACCATGCATCATATGCTTGGTTACCATATTGTATAGCCCAGGGTACTTCTTCTTGTTTGGTAGCTCTGCTGATATAATCATGTCATATTGCTCGGCACAAGTGAGCTTGTACTTTCCTTCCATTATTAGCAAGAAGTGTGCATGCGACAACCCCCTCTTCTGGAACTCTACTACATACACGTAGGCCTTCACCTTTCCATGTATGTCTTTCTCAATCAACATCTTCTTCATTGCATCCAACTTTGCATGGAAGACTCGGGTAACGAGATCTAGGCGATCTTGTTGTAGAATTATGTACCCTTGTGTTTAGGCGATTAACGACAATACTAGATCACTATGACTAACGTGTGTTTTGCAGAGACAAAGTCATTTATGTTAGGTCATGAGTGATGCATTTTGAATGGGCTTAATGGATATTCATGCCCCCAAGATGGAAATCGTTTCGGTTGCAAAGGATGGAGATACACGATGAAGACTAGGCTAGTTCTTAGTGCCATAAGGTTGAGAAGGGCACTAAGTATAGCTAGGTTTTTTTTTGTTTTTCCTTTGACCGTACTATAAAGAGGGGTACGAGATTAGTAGCTTGACCTAGGAGAGTTTAGGAAAGTGGGTATATGCACACTTGTCACAACTAGTCCTAGAGACCTTGCTTTCAGCCCTTGACAAACCCTAGAAATGGTAGGAGCAAAATCCCTTGAGAAACCTCAGTGAAAACGGTTGAAAGAGAGGGAGAAAGAGGCTCCGGACCACTCTGCTAAGTGGGCACCGGACCAAGGAGAGTAGTCCGGTGGTCCCTAACTTAGGCAGTTTTCCAGCTCGAGGAGCTCCGGACCACCTGTTTGGAAAGCACCGGACCATAGGAGAGTGGTCCGGTGGCTTGGTTCAGAGAGTCAGAAGGCTCCGGACTAGTCCGACGGTGTGTCCGACGGCTAGTCCGACGCCTCAAGACAGGAAGTTTGGTCTATGCAGAGAGCTCCCTAGCTCCGGATCAGAGCGTCGGACCAGGGCACCGGACCAAGGAGAGTGGTCCGGTGGTGTGTAAAAGAGAGATAGGTTTTCACTCAGAGAGCACCGAGGCTCCGGACCAGAGCGTCGGACTAGTGCGTCGGACCAAGCAGAGTAGTCCGACGGTGCCTGAGTTTGAAACGTGAGTGAGCTCCGGACTAGTCCGGTGGCTACGCAGAGAGAAGAAAAAGTGAAAAACGGCTAGTTTTGGAGGTGGGGACTATTTATAGTTGCCCCCTTGGTCCTTAGAGGGCTGCTTGGCCATTGTTTCAGCTGGTGACACCTTGAGAAATCTTTTGGAGAGCCAAGAGTCTAGTGAGGGAGAGATTAGAGAGAGTTCATCTTGTTCTTCCCTCCTAGAGTGATTAGGAGTGACTTGTGTGCATCCATCCACCTTCCTAGCCTTGAGTGGGTCAAGTGAAGGTCTTGTGCTTGTTACTCTTGGTGTTCGACAGCACCTAGACGGTTTGGTGGTGTTCGGAGGAAGTGACCGCCGGAAGATTGTTGGCGGCTCTTCTCCAAGCTCTTGTGATCGGTTGTGGGCGATTCACCGAGCCGGAGTGGCGAAGAATCAGCCCGTAGAGAGCACACTACCCTTGCGCGGGTAGAGGGGGAGCGATACCTTGCGAGGTGCTCCAACGAGGACTAGGGGGGTGTCGACACCTCGATACCTCGGGAAAAAATCGTTGCGTCCTTGAGATTTTCTTTTCCCTAGCTCTTTACATTTCCGTCTTGTTTTTACATTTCCTACTAGAATTGCTTAGGTTCTTTTTATTTCCTATGAACTGCTACCGCTTTCTAGTTAGGACACACGGACGGTAGGCACTAGGGGGTGATTGGCATTTGATAGGTTTTTATATTTGCTTTAGAAATTTAAAACAAGCCCAATTTACCCCCCCTCTTGGGCATCTTGATCCTTTCACTTGTGCTGTCTGGCCTGGATAAAGTTCATTTTTTATCTCATCCTAGTTTGGATTGCACGTCATTGTGAGGAAGACATCAGGTTTACCATACTTTCTAACCAGAGCCATTGCATCCATGTATCGACGCCTCATGTCACGGGGTCCTCCAATGAATTACGTAGACAGGACAATACGCCTTCCGACATTCTGAGCAGATCCTTCGCCCGAATGCATACTGTCCACCAGGCCCTGGTATAGGTCAACCCTCAACCTATCTTGATTGTTCCTTATGTAATCTAAACGTGAGCTCTCAATCTTGATGTAGGTGTCAACGGCGAACTGCTGGAAAAGACGCCCACCATAGAGTATTGGATTAAAAATCCCTGGCTGCATCTGAAACTTGTAGCAGTAGTAGTCGCGCACGGAGACACATAGGTTCCCAATAGGTTCTACAAGGAGGCATTACAAAAAATAGTATCAAGAGTTGCAAGCAAAATAAATTTAGATTGCAGTATTGAAAAGAGTTGAAGTTACCTCCATCATCATCACCACCATCAGTTCTTTCTTTCCGTTTTGCTCGAGCTGCCTCAACTTCCTCCATAGTCACTCCCACTTTTGGAATGGAATTGTGCCACCCAAGCTCACCCCTTGGGAAGAATAACGGGTATGATAGAAGGTCATAACACGCATGATATGAACGAATTCCATGAAAAGACCGATCTTTCCCTTGAAGGAGGACACTATGCTCGAATTGTCCTAGACTCTCGTTCCCTTCGACCCAGACCGCGGCCACCTCTGATGTCAGTGGCACATTATATACTCTCTGGTCAAGTTGTTGGTCAAGGTTGAACTCAATACGATAATCATCAAGATCTTTAACATGCCCCATAGTCCTTAGATGCTCAGAATATGGATTCCCATTTAAGATTCTAACCATTTGCTCTATAACTTCTCTATCTTTTTGGGCGGATTCCTTACGACACTGGCTCATCCGATGCTCGAGGGACGGATCATCATCGTAAAAATAAAGCTCAAGGTGTTTCTTCTGAACTCCATCCTCCTTACCAAAAGATTGCATGTTATGGTAAAAATGGCCATGGGCACGGAACGTGTAGACACCACAAATTTTTATATTAGTGGTGACACGATCTAGTTGACAATACAGTGAAGTGAAATAGAAGTGACCATTGAAATATCTAATGTTTGCACGAAAGTGCCTGGCATCAGCATCCGAGCTTGACCACAACCTCATGAGTTCTGGTGGTGTCTCAACATTTGCAAGATGAATCTTTCCACCACGACAACAGAATCCAGGAGGTTCAACTTCAAATTTCTTTGCGTTGCAATATTTGCAGTTCGGCACTGATGACAGGGCGTGCTCTTCTGATGGGATATTAGCATAAACCCTGTCGAATGGATCCAAGACATCAGATTCACTGTTATCTTGCTCATTCGTGTCGTCATTATGGTCGAGTTCGATTTCCTCTTCATCATCTACACGAAAAATGTTATGGTGTCATGCGTTGCAGAAAAGTGCGATAAAAAATAATTTAGGTATTAGGCTAATTACCTTGTCCAGCAAAAAAGTATGCTTCTTCCTCCTCGTTGTCATCTTCAAATATGACATTTTCATCATAGCCTGTGCAACACGATTATATATATTATGAGAACATAATGACACATAAAGACTAAAGAATGAAGAATCTAATTAAGAAAATACCATCTTCTCCCATATTCTCTGATGTATGAGCTTGAGCACCATTTGAAGGCATTGAAGAGGAATCGTAAACTACAGACGGTTGTGTCTGTGTATCTATGCTCATGTTAAGTGATCGAATTGGAGGCTCTTGGGTGACACCATCTGTAGTAAAAATGTGTGATTCTTTAGAATAGAAAAGCGAAGGAGATAGTCTTGTATCAAAATATAGTGCACAAGGAAAATTACCGTTATAAACAACACTTGGTTGAGTCGGGTCATTCAAATCATTGCACTTTTCATCCGCACAACCTCTAGTCCTTCTTGCAATGTTTGCTTCCAAATCTCGATTGCGACGTGATACAAGTGCATTTCTCTCTCCAGCTAATTCAGGGGTATGAACTTCTTGATTTTGAACTACAGATGGTGTGATGTCAATAGGCGTGCCACTCAATTCGGGTATTTCCATATCTTGTGAAGCTAGTTTAGGCGATTGAGGTGGAGAAGGAAAAATAAGCTGAGGGTTAAAGTGAGGGTTCTTCATTGCAATTGAGTCTGGATGTAAGTTGTTGGCTCGATGTTCTATCACCATTGTACTGTATTTTTTGTTGATTTCTTTTTGTTTTGACTTCTTCTCTTGTGGAGTCATTTGCAATTTTCTTGCAACATTCTTGTGTGCATTTTTTGCCGCATACAACTCACGTCGCCTCTTATTTAGTTGTGCCTTTTGTTCAGGAGACATTGCAACCCTTCGTGCTCTTATATATTCACGTCTATGGTCCTTTGCACACACGATAGTATGTTCTTTAGAAGGAGATACATTTAAATCACCTATAGAATAATAAAAAAGTACAATCTTAATATATAAAAATCCAAGAAGTGCACACATAGTTCAATACTATTCGTGTAATCTTGTAACTAAAAAATAAAGTCATAATTTTATAAAGACTTACACGTTTCATTATCATGGTTGATATCCATATCAAGTAAATTGTTGTCAATATCATCAGAAACTCCAATAGTTAAAGAGATAGAGGAATCTAAAAATGAATTGATATAATAATAAGTATAAGCTCCGTACACATCACAATAATTTTTTCCAATAAAAAATCATTATTTAATTACCTGTTGACTGGACCTTCTCATCTGGATTGATTAGTAGTTTCGTCACACTTTTTCCTTGTTCTTTCTGCGTTGCATATAATTCACGCCGTCTTTTATTCAATAGTGCCCTTTGTTCAGTAGACATTGCAGCTTTTCGTGCTCTATCCTTTTCACGTTTACACTCTTTTGGACACGCGCTAAGACAGATGGTTGAAGATACCAGACCATCTACAAGTATAACGACAGAATACAAAACAAACCATTCTATAAGAAAACTAATATGTCTCTTATATTATCAGCTACAATAAATACTTTTGATGAGCATACTTAGCAACCTGGTAACTGGTCCAAACAACTATTGTACGTTGATGTCCTATGGAGCCAATCACTATTTTCGTCCATTTCATTTATTGTATGTCCATCCATTTCATTTATTGTATTTTCATCTGCAAATTTAAACATAGTACATGGTTACAAATACATACAATACTAATTGATTCATAAAATAAGGAACAATACTCTACAATATAATTGCAGTCACCATTTGACATTTAAAGTGATACATAACAACACACCATACATCTTGAACGGGTCTCCATATCGTTATCAAGATCAACATGACCTTGGCTATTCATCATATATCCCTCACGACGTTTCTTGTTTATTCTACTGTTTTCTGTCGACATTGGTATATCATGTTCTCTGTTATTTTGCCTCTTCTTCTCATTAGAATCCCCATCTTCTGGCGGAGTATGATTACCTTCAATAAAGTTTGGAGTTGAGTTGGAAACATATAAACTAAGAATATGTAACGATGTTGTAAAAATTTATATACCTCTATGAGTTGTATTTGTGAGGTCCCCAAAAGGTACCCTCTCACCGGTTGGCTTTGGTGTGTCTATAAACACTACGTGTAAAAACATATTCAACTTATTAGCACATGAAAAAGATGGATAGACATGTGTAATGAAGAGTTTTGATTACACTCGATTTTTTATTATTCAAAATTTATTTAATTTGCATATTTACAGCTAAATAGTATCGTGCCAGTACGTTGTCAGATAACAAAATTTGTGTACTATGAAAACAAAGATCACATTACAATATAAAAATATTCTAAACGCAAAGAAAGTTTGTCAATTATCGTGGTATTATTTTCTTCCATTGCAATTGCACGAACATGTTCTTAGTTACTTTTAAAATCCAATCTTCTACGTAAATAATATTAATATTATTTATTTAACTAAATCGGAGATAAAATATTACTGATGTTCCATAAGACATTCTCCATGAGAGTGTAAATAAGAACATATTACATGATAATATTTTTGACATAAAAATAATACATGTACAAATTTTTTTTCCAAGTAGTTACATAGTATATATACAACATATTCATGTAGAGTTCGACAAACAATTTAAAGTACCTAGGAACAATATCAAATATAGCGTTATTAAAATAATTTGTATACAATATAAATTAAAGGAAAACCATTACATGAGTTAGTAAGGTTTATTACATCGTTTATGGTTTTATCACTTCTTTAAATATTGAAAGTTCCATCCACAGATATGGGTCCATTTTGTTTTTGTTTTATTTTTTCCCTTCCCCTCTCTCTCTCCTTATCCTGTCGTCCCCAACCAGGGTTTTTGTTACCGACCGGTGGCCGGGAACCGCTCGTCGGCGGTTTGCCGGTTACCGTCGGTAACCGCCCAAACCGGTCCCAAACCGAACGGTTCGTATTTTGAATTCAAACGGCGTAGTTCAAACGGTTTGGGACCAGTAACCGGTCAATTAGGGTCGGTTACCGTCAGGTTTGGGCGGGTACCGCCCCAAACCAAATTTCAAATTTGAAAAAAAAATCAAAAATGCTGAAAAATTCCTAAAAATAGTTCATGATTTATAGAGTCGAATGGTGCAAATTTTTTTCAAATTGGAGTTCGTTTGCTATTTATTTTGACGCGTACAAGTTTGAAAAAAAATAAAAATAATCTTTTTCTTTTTTTTTTCAAACTTGTACACGTCAAAATAAATAGCAAACGAACTCCAATTTGAGAAATTTGTACATCGTTCGACTCTATAAATCATGAACTATTTTTAAGAATTTTTTCAGCATTTTCAATTTTTTTTTTCAAATTTGAAATTTGAATTCAAACCGGTACCAAAACCGAACCGTCCGCGGGCGGTTTGTCGGTAACTGTAACCGGTCGGTAACGGTTACCGACCGGTTTGAAAAACCCAGCCCCAACACACCCGACAGCCGCAAGCTGCTTGCCCGCAACCCACCTCCGCTCGTGCTCCCATGGCTGCCCCGTGAGCAGAGCCACGCCTCGCCTCCTCCGCCGGCGAGCAGAGCCCCGCCCCGCCTCCATGCCTCCTCCACGCCGAGCAGGCCGCGCCGGGGACCTGCGTCGAGGAGCTCCGCCCCGGGGCACCACGCTGGGAACCCCGTGACGGGGAACTCGCCCACGCTGGGGTCCGGGGACCTCCGCGCCGGTGAGGCCACCTGCGTCGAGGACCTCCCCCCGTGGCACCACGCTGGGGACCCCACGACGCGGAGCTCGTCCATGCCGGGGACCTCCGCGTCGTGATGGCCACCGCCTGCACGCGGCCTCTCTCTCCCGCCTGCCGGCGACCGGAGCACCTCCTCTCCTTTCTTCCTCGTCAGCGACATCCAGCAGCTCATCCGACGGCTCCTCCGGTCGATTCGTCTGCCGGCCAAGGGGAGCGTTGCCACGGAGGAGGAATGGGACAACGGCCTCGCTGCCAAGGAGCCGTCCTCGCTGCCACCAGGTGTGCCAACCCCCTCTATCCCCTTCTTAATGTGCACACCCAATTCTGTGTGGTTTGCACTGAATGTTTGTTGCTTAGCTTACGTGCTGATTTCAGAACATTATCTTAGGGGCATGCTGATTGAAATTGAAGTTATCTAACCATATGGCAGCAGGCAGCAGCATAATCAAATTAGGAGAAAATGATTTCTTAATTATAAGATTAAATTCCCCTAAAAAATTATAAGATTAAATTTGGTTGTCATTCGATTTTAATTCAGTTAGTTGTTGATTAGAGTGTTGTGTCCTACCCTGCTACGGGCCCCTTCGGGATGCTGGATACTAAAGAGGCAGTAATGCACACGAGCTAGGATTACTTATTCAATATATATATTAAAAAAATCAGCATTTCTGCATCCATCTTGGGCATGTGCTTCTTATGTGCCATGTTTTAAAAAAAATGTAAATTCTGATGAGTAAAACTACAAAATGTCAATTATGTTGATAGTGCTAGATATATGATTATGAGGCAGTGCAAATGTTAGACAAATAAAGATGCCAAGGCCTGTATGCCATGATTTGTTGCGAGATTAATTTTGCCTTCTCAGTTTGGATGCTTGATGAATGGATTGTCTAATGCACATAAGTATATTTGATAGCTCATCTCATATGAATCTCAATCTCAATGACTTAATCTGAGCAAACTTGAATGCCAGCTTTTTTCCCACCATATCACATTTTTCTTATTAATATATATTGCTATAATCTTTGGTTGGATGCAGATAAACAGAGAAAAACGTCAGACATTCGTGGAATTTATTACACCAGTGGATGCTACAACAGTTATTTCTTTTGATGGAAGGTCTCTAAATAGTGGTAATTTGCTCTACTTCACTCAAATTTGCAATTACTTTTCATTGATTAGTAGTCATGGTGAACTTTATTTGGTTAAACAGAGAGCAAGCTTTCCATGTTATGATTACTGCTATTTTTTTCCTTGTGTGAGATTCCATTATTGGTGGTGGTATGGTAGGTGTTCAAAAGTTAGCCATTTTACTTCTCTATCCATGTTAATTGTAAGTAAATGTGTAACTATACTTCACATGAGTGACGAGTCATGAAATTTGTGGTTGAATTCCTCTTATCAGTACTTGGTGATTGTGGTCAGTTGATAAAAGAAGTTTCAATAGTTGTTAGAGTTGCATGGAATGAAAAATGGGAGACCAGCCTAGGAGGAAATAGATGGCTTTATATTAAAAAAATTAGGCACCCAAAAATTGCCTCTATGAAGGACTTGAACCTAGGTGGTGTAGGCATACATTCAAAAGTTAGGCTCAGTTTCCTAGATTTCCATGGAATGACAGCATACGACATGTTACCATTTTCTTATTTATCTCAAGTAAAATGGGGCTCATGCCTTGTTGAATTTTTTTTGAGGAAGCATGCCTTGTTGAATTGCAATCAAGCTTTAAAGTCCCCAAAAAAACGTCTGAGGTTATTTCCCATTGCAAGACAGGCTATCTTGTCAGATCCTGCCTGCTTTCTTTCATTATTGTCACCTGTTATAGTTTCTATGTAAGTAGGGTAGACCCCTCAAAAAGGAAAAAGAAGGCTTTTACTCCATTTTTTATTTAGCAAACACCAAGCAGTGTCTTAACTTCTATACTTTTCACAATAGCTCCATAGGACAAGCAGTGATCAAAAGCACAGGATTCAGAAGACTGAACATGCTCTTAAAGCTATTGTGATGCTTTGTACTGATGTAGCATGTTTGCATTTTATTTAACCTTTGTGACTTATGTCTCTAGGAGGAGCTGATGAAGGTGCAACCGAGAGCAACCACAAAAGCTAAACAATTGGGAGAGGTAGATTAAATATGTATTTAACTCTCTGCTATCCTATCCTATAAAGGTTTGCCATGTTGTAAATCCATTGCAAGTTTTTTTGGTGAAACTATCTAATTCACACCTTGGTGCAGTATATCAATCAATGTTTTAAAATCACAATTCAAATGCATCTTAGTTTGTGAGTTTGTCTGCTCTAATTGTGAATTTGTGATGCACTTGGCTAGAATAGTAAATTCATGTTCTTCAGGTTGATGTAAATTGATTGCACACCTTCCTGACATCACAATTTGACTGAACACACCTGACATCACAATTTGACTGAACACACCTAACCTCAGCTGAACTGCTCTAATTGTGAGGAAGCTCAATAGAATAACAAAGTCCCTTTTTGGTAAACCTTAGCATACTCCAGTACTTCGACATGTAGTTCAGATAATTTTACCTATTACTTTCCTTGATAAACTTTTATTCGTCTGCTCCCTCTTAGGCTTTGTTTGGCCTAGATCAAGGTTTAATAAAAGCAAGGATGCACCACCACCAAACAGTTTGAATAAAAGCATGGATGCACCACCACCAAACAGTGGGATGATCATATCTGATCTACTGCACTTAAAAATCACTTGCCTCCTTGAAGATAAGTAACCATCTTATTTTGTTTTTCTAGAGTTTTGTTAAAATGTTGCTTGATTTGGTTATCTTGTTATGGCCACTGAATATTACTTGCTTCATCTGATTCTGGTTATTGTATTGTGAAACTTTTGGAAAAGATAAGATGTAAGGTGGCAAAGAGAGTAGATACAATGTATTTGATATATCTAATTTCAATAATTAGCTACCACAACCTGAAAAATAGAAAACCAAAATTCAATTTTTTTAGGTACATTTTGATTTTGATAAGCTAGCATAGGGACAATCAGATCCTATCTGTCTTAGATCCCCTATTCTGACATATGTTGATGTATGTTCTGATACATTATTGATTTTGACAGGTTACCTCAAATGTTACTTACAATCTTAACAAAATTGGTACCTTAGTAGAGATGAGGTTATGGCAAATTGACTTGGCAAAACAATACAATGCAGGCAGCAAACTCAGATATTCCTGATTCCTGAAGATCTTGGTCTTTTGTCGGATGACTTGGGGGTCGTTCAACTGAGTCTGCGGTGGGTGGTGTGGACGCACGAACTGGGCAACGGAGGTGCGCTGTGGATGATCACCTGCAAATGAAAAGACAAGATTTAACCAATGGTACATTAGCTTTGAACTGATACATTGCATGGGTGCTTCCTTTGAACCATATAGCTGTATGTATTTGTCTCACCTGGATCATGGATGTCCTTCCTCACGTCGTGTGATTTGTCCAGGGGACCTGACGGCAGCGGCAGCGCCAGGCGATGGACTCCCACGCGACACGGACGAGACTGCAGATTGTGATTGATGGGGCGCGAGACGGCCGTGCGACGACCGTGTGCGACGAACGGGCGACAACGTCGTGTGCGTCAGCGATGGACGGGCGACAACGGAGAGCGATGGATTGGCAATAATAGCAACTCGCATCCGGCGATGGGGGCAGTCGATGGTTTATGGATGACTTGCCCTCGTGCAAGCGTGATTGGTGGACTTGATTTGTTTCCTTTGTTTTATGGGAGCCAAATTGGCTGCATGCCTTAACTTCCTTTCTTGCATGCAGAGGGTCCACATGTCGGCGCTGGAATTTTCTCTCGTGAAGACACTCGTCGCACGGTGAATACTTGCGACCCGAAAAAAGTTACACCAAGAGGCAATCTTAGTTTTGTGCTTTTTAGTTGTGGGAGAGGGAGATGGGAGATGAGAGAGGGAGAGAGAGAGGGAGAGGGAGATGGGAGATGGGAGATAAAAATGAGAAATGTCAAAGCCTTTCAAAAGTGGGCAAGTGATGCTAGTCCCGGAGGTAGTAAAATGCTACCGCCAATCATAGTACATGAGAAGCTCGCTAGGAAACATTTAGTAGACAAAATTTATACTAAATTTTGAATATCAAAACACTACAAGTCCATGTCACTAGGAGAAATTTAATATTTTGTGAGAGACCGACGTCCATGCCCACACTTGTTTCTTTCTAACACAAATTTTTCAACACCCATATAGGTACGACGGATGGGTAAAAGAAGTGCGGGTGAGAAAAAAATAGTTTTTGGCAAGAACATTTTTGAACTTACGATTTTTATGGGTCTACAATACTCTATCCTACTAGCTAGTACCTTGATTCCAAATCAAAGGAAAGTCGAGCAGATCCAGCAATATAGACCAATTTGCATGCATAATATTCACTAAAGTTTTGGCTATCCAGCAATATAGACCAATTTGCATGCATAATATGAGTTTTAAGATATTCACTAAAGTTTTGGCTAATAGATCGTTGGGGGTAGCCAATAGGGTGGTGAAGTCATCACAAACGACTTTTATGTCTGGTAAAAATATTTTAGAAGGGGTAGTGGTGCTACACGAATCAGTCCATGAGTTGCATAAAAAGAAGAAAGACAGTGTCATTCTAAAGCTAGACTTTGGAAAGGCATACGGCAAAGTAAGCTAGCTTTTTTACAGCAAGTGCTAAGAAAGAAAGGTTTCTCAGCATTGTGGTGCAAATGGATTGAACAAATAGTTAGCAATGGTATAGTAGGGGTGAAAGTAAATGAGGAAATTGGTCTTAATTTCAGACCAGAAAGGGGCTTAGACAGGGAGACCTACTTTCGCCGCTCCTTTTCAATTTAGTGGCAAATATGGTGCCCCCCTTGGTTGAAAGAGCTAAGAATAATGGTCAGTTTAAGGGTCTAGTACCCAATCTAGTCGATGAAGGTCTTTCAATTCTACAGCATGTAGATGATACGATACTTTTGTTAGAAAATAATATTGAAGAAGCTAGGAACTTGAAGTTAGTTTTGGGGGCTTTTGAAAAATTGTCAGGTCTTAAGATTAATTTCTCTAAGAGTGAGTTGTTTTGTTTCGGGAAGGCAAGGGAACGGAATTTGGAGTTTGTAGATTTGTTTGGGTGCAAGGAAGGTAGCTTCCCATTCAAATATCTTGGGATTCCAATGCACTTCTGTAAACCTTCGAATAAGGCTTGGCGCTCAGTGGAGGAGCGTTTTCAAAAAAAGCTCATTAGTTGGAAAGGAAAACTTTTATCCTCAGGAGGGAGACTGGTGTTGATCAATTTGGTTTTATCCAGATTACCCATGTTCATGATGTCCTTTTTCGCGATCCCGAAAGGCATTAGGAAAACGCTAGATTACTATCGATCTAGTTTTGTTTGGCAGTGTGACGAGCATAAGAAAAAAAATATAGGTTGGCAAAGTGGAGCCTACTTTGTAAACCAAGATGTATGGGAGGTTTGGGCATTCTGAACTTAGAAGTTGAAAACTCTTTCATGCTCAATAAGTGATTATTTAAGTTTTTAAATGAGGAAGGGATGTGGCAACATGTGCTAAGGAAGAAATATTTACGACCGGTAGATTCCCATTTTGGGCAGGTCTTATGGATGTGTTAGAGATATTTTGGTGAAGTATGGGACGTTCAAACTAAATGATGGGAATGGGACTAGCTTTGGGGGTGTGTTGGGAATATGCCCTAGAGGTAATCATAGAGATGATGTATTCCTTGTATCCATGACATGTTATGAATATCCATTAAAGACAACTTGTATCGATTAGAAATTATGTGAATTGCTTGTGAAACTCTTTTACTTGTATGGTTATTATAAAAGTTGTCCCTGATCGGAGTTCGTGTAAGAATGCACATGAATATTAGATCAACACATTATTAGTTGATGACTATGTTTCACAAGTCATGGACATGAGATGTCAAGCTAATAATGTGGGCACATGTATGACATGGAGCTGGACAGACCCGACATGAGATTGTCTCTATACACATCATGTATGTTATGTCCTTAGACCTGAGATTGTCGTATGTACTCAAGATGTGAAACGACCTACTTAGAGACTACCAAACGCTACTCCATGACTGGGTAGTTATAAAGATAGCTTTCGGGTTTGTTAGGAAACATGTTGTGAGACATAGTCAAACAAGATGAAATTTGCCACTCTCCATATGAGAGAGATATCACTGGAACACTCAAATGATTAGATCATGAAATGCATGGCCGTTCTTGGGTTAAGTGTTAACCCACGAGTTGGACCAAATATCATAAGGCAAAGGAATAACATGTATATTGTATTGTGGTGGTTCGTCTGATATGATCGTAGCGTATGCATAGGAGTTGACACGCCTTGTTAGAGGCCGCTATCAACTATTGGTCGAGTAAGAGTACTTGAGCCATGTCTATGTGTGCGTGAGCCCATAGGGTCGCACGCTTAAAGGGTTGGAAGCCTAATTCGGGTTGGACCCGAATTAGACTAGGTTTAGGGTTGCTAATGGGCCTCCAACGTGGGAGCTCATTAGGACGCCTATATAAGCAAGGGGAGGCGCGGGAAGAGTTAGACTCACGTCCTTTGGCAGCCGTTGTCGCCCTCCCCACGCTCGCGCCTAGTACTCCTTGCAGACCTAGCAGTTCAGAGGGGTGACGCTTCTTCCCTGCACGTGTGGGATTCCTCGGAGGTGCTGCATCTGGAGCACAAGGACGAACCGCGAGTATGAGACGGACGACCTCGCAACTGCACGGCACTGCTGCGACGTGCACGACTACATCAAGTCGCTTCCGCTGCACCTGCGCGTCTAGTGGTAACCCCGTGATCTATAACTAGCACTAGTTCCTGGTTTATGGGGTAGAAAAATTTTGTTTTCTGGCTAGCGTAGCAACCTCATAACCCTACAGTGGTATCAGAGCCGTTAGTTTCCTCGTTATACATTCGGGTGTGTGCATATGGAGATATGCATGGTTTTGGATCGATCTCTGATCATGGTTCGTGATCTTGCCACGTTGGTATTGCAAAGATCTACTCATACCGGTCGGGATTCCGCCATCCGAGTTAAGTGATACATGTAAACCCAATTACGGTGAGTTGGAGATCAATAAGATTGATCGAATCGGACCTAGGTCAAGTTCCAAGCAATGAGATGCGGAGGCGGCGGCGGATTGGATCCGCCGTCGAAGGGAAATTTGCAGAAAAGTATTGTTCGGTAAAACGGCCATAACTTTTGCATACGACCTCGGAACGAGAAAAACCTTAAACAAAAATCGTGCGTCGAAAAATCCTTTAGTGGTTTCGGCGAAAATTAGATTTGCGAAATTCGGCCCAGAAAATTGAGTTTTCGGCGTTTTAAGTTTAGACGTCGGAATCGGTTAACTCTGTTTTGCAGGTATTCATGATTGGTATAGCCCTTATATGTATGTGATGCATGTATGTAATTAATTCATGGCTTGCACGTCATGATTAAGACAATATGGCTGGAGCCACAGATATTGTCCATTCATATGTAATGGCCTGCGTGTTAATCTGTGATGATCCTACGACTATGTAATTCCTTTTCACTATGTTACAGTAGTGATAGATAGTCTTGGTGGACTCTTCACGGAGGATGACATGCCTGAATCATGGAGATGGCGATCACCATGATAAACAGATTAACTGAGATGGAGATCTCAAAAGAACAATGGGCTATACCAAGTCAAATATGTGTTTATGTCGTTCTTAAGATGTTCTACTTTCACGTGCGATAATGTTTTTGTCTACATATACGGTAGTGAAGTAGAACGATCCCTCGGCAATGTTTAAGTCGTAATGCTTCCCCAAACCTTGCACTGTCACGTGTCTTGTACGATCGGTGGTAGATCTATGAAATTATGGTGCCACTGATTTTCCTTGACTAGACAGGTTCGTGTCGAACACTTACATGCAGAAGGTTTGGTTACTTGAACAAGGTTATCCTAACGGTTAGGGACCTTGAAGCATTAGTTGTTGGTAACACAAGCATGGAGATGCCACCCAACAACAAGAGTCATATGTGATATGATTAGTAAGGAGTTGTTTACCGATCTACCATGTCGCCTAGCGGTGATGCTAAAGATCACTAGTCGACTTGTTAGTTGCGGGTCTTGAATCACTAAGTTTCAATAGAGGGATATTGATTTTAGTAGGAGTAGATTCTATTAAAAGGTTTAATATGTTTTTACTCCGTCTTGGATACTTTTGTCTTAGTATTTTGCATTACTTTTTTATGTAGATGGCTCCCAGCAATCAACCATTTACTTTACGTTCAATTCTTGAGAAAGATAAGTTGAATAGAACAAACTATGCGGATTGGATCCGCAACCTGAGAATTGTTCCCAGGGCTGAGAAAAAGGAAGATGTTCTAGACACTCCATTACCAGATGAGCCTGCTGATAATGCACCTGCTGCAGAGAAAACCGCTTACAAGAAAGCATGTGATGCTGATCTTGAAGTGGGTTGCCTTATGCTCGCTTGCATGGAGCCAGATCTCCAGATGCAATTTGATAATAATCATGCAGCGTACGATATGATCGTGACGCTTAATGATATGTTTCAGACTCAAGCCAGGACTGAAAGGTTCAATGTGTCCAAAACTTTTGTCGAAACCAAGCTAGCAGAAGGCGCAACAGTTGGCCCACATGTGATCAAGATGGTTGGTCACACTCAGAGATTGGAGAAGCTAGGCTTCCCAATGGGCCCAGAGTTGTCCACTGATTTCATACTTGCGTCTCTTCCGTCTAGCTATGGGAACTTCACTTCGAACTACCATATGCATGGGGCGGAGAAGGGCTTGAATGAATTGTGCGGCATGCTTAAAACAGCAGAAGTTGATATCAAGAAAGGTGCTAGTAGTAGCCATGTGATGGCGGTCCAAAACAAGCCTAACTTTAAGAAGAGGGCTTGGAAAAGGAAGAAGGCGAAGGCTAAAGATGAGATCTCTAAGCCAAACCCTCCTCCTATGCCCAAGGCTGCTGGACCTGCTGAAGCTAAATGCTTTCATTGTAAGGGGACAGGTCACTGGAAAAGGAACTGCAAGTTGTACTTGGAATCCTTGAAGGATGGCGACAATAAAGGTACTCCCGCTGCTTGTACACTTGTTTATATTACAGACATTTTTCTCACTGATTCTTATATAAATTCTTGGGTATTTGATACCGGATCGGTTGCTCATATTTGCAATACGATGCAGGGAATGATAAGAAGTAGAAGCGTGAAAAGAGGAGAAGTTGATTTCCGCGTGGGCAATAATGCAAGAGTTGTTGCGTTGAGCGTTGGGATAATGCAACTTCACCTCCCGTCAGGATTTATTTTGGAATTAAATAATTGTTATTTTGTTCCTAGTTTAAGTCGAAACATTGTATCACCTTCATGTTTGATGAAGGATGGTTATTCATTTGCGAGTAAAGACAATGGTTGTGTGATCTCAAAGAATGACATGTTTGTGTCTTTTGCATCCATTGTGAATGGGTTGTTTATTTTAAATCTTGAGGATGCACCTATCTGTAATATTAATGCTAAAAGGCCTCGGCTTAATGAGTTAAGTCCTACCTATATGTGGCATTTTCGTTTAGGTCATATAAGTGAGAATCGCATGAAGAGGCTCCATTCTGATGGGCTTCTAACTTCGTTTGATTTTGAATCATACGAGACATGTGAGGCTTGCTTGATGGGAAAGATGACCAAGTCGCCTTTCACAGGTTTTCCTGAGAGGGCGACAGACTTGTTGGAACTTGTACATACTGATGTATGTGGACCAATGAGTACGACAGCTAGAGGTGGATTTCAATACTTCATAACCTTCACTGATGATTTTAGTAGATATGGATATGTCTACTTAATGAAACATAAGTCTGAGACATTTGAAAAGTTCAAAGAATTTCAGAATGAAGTAGAGAATCAACGTGGCAAGAAAATTAAAGCCTTGCGATCTGATCGTGGAGGCGAATATTTGAGCCATGAGTTTAGCAATCATCTAAAGAGTTGTGGAATTGTTCCACAGCTTACACCACCTGGAACGCCTCAAAGAAACGGCGTATCCGAGCGACGTAATCGGACTTTGTTGGACATGGTTCGGTCTATGATGAGCCAGTCAGACCTACCACTCTCGTTTTGGGGATATGCCCTAGAAACAACCGTTTTCACATTGAATAGGGTACCATCTAAGTCCGTAGTTAAGACACCACATGAGATGTGGACTGGTAAGAGTCCCAGTTTGTCTTTTCTAAAGATTTGGGGTTGTGAAGTTTATGTCAAACGACTTATGTCAAATAAACTAACACCCAAGTCGGACAAATGCTTTTTCGTGGGATATCCAAAGGAAACTTTAGGGTATTACTTCTACAACCGATCAGAGGGCAAAGTGTTTGTTGCTCGGAACGGTGTCTTCTTAGAGAAAGAGTTTCTCAATAAAGAGAAGAGTGGACAAAAGGTGTATCTTGAAGAAGTTCAAGATGAGCCAATAGGGGATAACTCTATGAGTGATGCTAATGTAGCAGAACAAGTTGAGATACATGTGGCAAAAGAAACACCACCACTACCACGAAGGTCAGCAAGAATCCGTGAGGCACGTGGGGAAGTGTTGTTGTTAGACGATGACGAACCTGCGACATACGCGAAAGCAATGATGGACCCAAATTCCGAGGAATGACAAAGTGCCATGAGATCCGACATAGATTCCATGGGAGACAATCAAGTTTGGAACTTGGTTGACCCGCCTGATGGGGTTAAACCCATAGAGTGCAAATGGGTCTATAAAAAGAAAAAGGATATGGATGGAAACGTTCACGTCTATAAAGCTCGACTTGTTGCAAAGGGTTTTCGGAAAGTTCAAGGAGTTGACTACGACGAGACATTCTCGCCGGTAGCGATGCTTAAATCTATCCGGATCATTCTAGCAATTGTTGCTTATTTCGATTATGAGATTTGGCAGATGGATGTTAAAAAAACCTTTCTAAATGGAAATTTGGAAGAGGACGTGTATATGATACAGCCCGAAGGCTTTGTTGATCATAAAAATGCTGAAAAAATATGCAAGCTAAAGAAATCCATTTATGGATTAAAGCAAGCATCTCGGAGTTGGAATATTCGTTTTGATGAAGTCATCAAAGGGTTTGGCTTTCGTCAGAATGAAGAAGAACCTTGTGTTTACAAGAGGGAAAGTGGGAGCGTTGTTGTATTTTTAATCTTGTATGTAGATGACATACTATTGATTGGGAATGACATTCCTATGTTGCAATCCGTAAAGACTTCACTGAACAATAGTTTTTCTATGAAAGATTTAGGAGAAGCAACATACATTTTGGGCATTAAGATATATAGAGATAGATCAAAGAGGCTTATAGGATTAAGCCAAGATACATACATTGACAAGGTGTTGAAACGGTTCAACATGGAACAATCCAAGAGAGGGTTCTTGCCTATGTCACATGGTATGCGTTTTAGCGAGAAGCAGTGTCCTTCGACAACTGATGAGCAAAAGCGCATGAGTAAGGTTCCATATGCTTCGGTCGTTGGTTCCATTATGTACTCGCCCAGATGTCTCATATGCTCTAAGTGTTGTGAGCAGATACCAAGCTAATCCATGTGAGAGTCACTGGACGCTTGTTAAAAACATCCTTAAGTACTTGAGAAGGACTAAAGATGTGTTCCTAATCTATGGAGGCGAGGAGGAGCTCGTTGTAAATGGTTACACCGATGCCAACTTCCAAACTGATGTGGATGATTCACAATCTCAATCAGGTTTTGTGTTCACAATAAATGGTGGTGCTGTAAGTTGGAAAAGTTCCAAGCAGGATATGGTGATTGATTCTACAACAGAAGCCGAGTACATTGCAGCTTCTACCGCTGCAAAGGAAGGTGTTTGGATGAGGAGGTTTCTCATCGAGCTTGGTGTGGTTCCAAATGCGTCTCGCCCATTGAATCTACATTGTGACAACAATGGGGCAATAGCGCAGGCTAAGGAGCCCAGGAATCACCAAAAGAACAAACATGTACTACAGAAGTTTCATCTCATTCGAGAGTTCGTCGATCGAGATGAGATCAAGATTTGCAAAATACATACGGATTTGAATGTTGCAGATCCTTTGACAAAGACTCTTCCACAACCTAAGCATGAGGCGCACGTGAATACTATGGGTATTAGATATCTTCGAGATTAGCTCTAGTGCAAGTGGGAGACTGTTGGGAATATGCCCTAGAGGTAATCATAGAGATGATTGTATTTCCTTGTATCCATGACATGTTATGAATATCCATTAAAGACAACTTGTATCGATTAGAAATTATGTGAATTGCTTGTGAAACTCTTTTACTTGTATGGTTATTATAAAAGTTGTCCCTGATCGGAGTTCGTGCAAGAATGCACATGAATATTAGATCAGGACATTATTAGTTGATGACTATGTTTCACAAGTCATGGACATGAGATGTCAAGCTAATAATGTGGGCACATGTATGACATGGAGCTGGACAGACCCGACATGAGATTGTCTCTATACACATCATGTACGTTACGTCCTTAGACCTGAGATTGTCGTATGTACTCAAGATGTGAAATGACCTACTTAGAGACTACCGAACGCTACTCCGTGACTAGGTAGTTATAAAGGTAGCTTTCGGGTTTGTCAGGAAACATGCTGTGAGACATAGTCAATCAAGATGGAATTTGTCACTCTCCATATGAGAGAGATATCACTGGAACACTCAAATGATTAGATCATGAAATGCATGGCCGTGCTTGGGTTAAGTGTTAACCCACGAGTTGGACCAAATATCATAAGGCAAAGGAATAACATGTATATTGTATTGTGGTGGTTCGTCTGATATGATCGTAGCGTATGCATAGGAGTTGACACGCCTTGCTAGAGGCCGCTATCAACTATTGGTCAAGTAAGAGTACTTGGGCCATGTCTATGTGTGCGTGAGCCCATAGGGTCGCACGCTTAAAGGGTTGGAAGCCTAATTCGGGTTGGACCCGAATTAGACTAGGTTTAGGGTTGCTAATGGGCCTCCAACGTGGGAGCTCATTAGGACGCCTATATAAGCAAGGGGAGGCGCGGGAAGAGTTAGACTCACGTCCTTTGGCAGCCGTCGTCGCCCTCCCCACGCTCGCGCCTAGTACTCCTTGCAGACCTAACAGTCCAGAGGGGTGACGCTTCTTCCTTGCACGTGTGAGATTCCTCGGAGGTGCTGCATCTGGAGCACAAGGACGAACCGCGAGTATGAGATGGACGACCTCGCAACTGCACGGCACTGCTGCGACGCGCACAACTGCATCAAGTCGTTTCTGCTGCACCTGCGCGTCTAGTGGTAACCCCGTGATCTATAACTAGCACTAGTTCCTGGTTTATGGGGTAGAAAAATTTTGTTTTCTGGCTAGCGTAGCAACCTCATAACCCTTAAGGGGGGCTAGTGGGTTGGTCAAAAGCCATTAAAACACTTGTTTCCTGACTTGTACAAGCTGGTAAGAAGGAGAGAGATACCATAGCCAAAGTGCTAAACTCGACTCCTTTGAATATTTCGTTTAGAAGGGTGCTTGTGGATGATAGGGTTGACTGAGTGGCTGAGATTGGTCACTTTGGTTGGGTCTCGTGCGTTCAATGAGAACATAGACATGTTTAGGTGGATGTTAAGAAAGAATGGTAGTTTTTCAACACAATCTCTTTACAGAGAAATCATGAAACCTGAAAGATCCAGTAAAAGAGATGTATTATGGAAGGCAAATTGCCCCTAAAAATAAAGATTTCTTATGGTACCTAGAAAGTGGTGTTATTTTGACGAAGGATGACTTCTAAAAGAGAGGTTGGAAGGGAGATGAGAGTTGTAGCTTTTGTGGTCTAAAAGAAACGATTAATCCTCTCACATTTCTTGTAGAGTACTATATTCATCACATTTAACATCCAACCACCCAAAAAAATTTACACTTATTTGGTTCGTGGATTGGGAGTTTAATTCCTTGTTTGAGAATCAGATTGTAGTGGGATTACCAACTATGTACTAGGCTTTGTGGTTGAATAGAAATGATATGGTCTTCAGTAAGAAAAGTACTAACTCTTGTTTACAGGTAATCTTCAGGGGGGCTTTATTGGATCAGACAGTGGTAGTGGTCGTAGTTGTTTAAAGAGGAAAAGAGAGAAGCTTTAATTTCGAGAATGGATGCAACCAATTAGAAGTGATGGTGCTAGGATTTTTTGGAAGACAGGGCTGGTGCCATAGTTTTAGTTTACAGAACTAGTTATCGAGTCGTTGTCTCTCATTACGATTGTTCGATACCTTGTTGTTTTGTGAGCATGAGCATGAACTAGCGGTGCGTGGTCACCAGAGTCCGTGTATGTCTACTGGGCTATACGTACCCGTTCACTTGTGAATGTGGGAGGCCAGAACCTTTTATGTTCCTTAACTAGGTAAATGCCCATGCGTTGCAACGGGAAAAAAATAAAATCATGATAATTTGAGTTAAACAAGTTATTTGAGTGTAATGTCAGCAACGTTCCATTTATTGCCCATCATTGGTTTTTAGGATGAATGACTAGTTACAATATGCGTCAAGTTTTGATGCGAACACAAATAAGCATAGTGTTAATAGTCACCCTGGGCGTTCGGTACTTCCGAACCGATCGGTTCGGTTCCTCGGTACCCACACTAGTTCGGCTCCTGATGAACTCGGCACCGTTCGGTTCCTCAGAATTCTCGGTACCGAAGAATTTCGGTATCGGTAAATTTGGTTCGGTTCCGGTATTTACCGAAGGTACCGAAGGACGAGCAGGCGGGAAGGATGGCGCGGGCGGGAGACGAAGGACGAGCAAGAGACGGAGGGTGGCGCGGGCGGGAGACGAAGGACGAGCAACCGAGCAGGAGACGAAGGCGGCACTGGCGGATGCTCGGCGACGGCGACGAAGGACGAGCAGGCCGAACGCGGTGCGGGCACCCCACCATCGCGGACTCGCGGTGCGGGCAGCCAGCGGGCAGATCGACGGCGACCGCGGCGTAGGACGAAGGTGCGGGTGAGCCGACGAGGGGCGACTCCGGGCGGCTGGCGTTCATCGCGACCGGGCGTGGCGGCGTGCCGGCGTGCGGCCGTGCGGACTGCGGGTGGCGCCTGGCGGCGGCGGGTGCGGGCGTGCGGAACTGCGGGTGCGGGCTGCGCGGTCTGGGTCGCCGAGTCGGGGGGTTTCGGGGTTGGCCGCTCGCGCTCGGGGTCGGGGGTGGGTAAGGGTAGTCTGGGAAAGTGGGATGGGAACAAGTGAACTAGGGTTTGGGTGTTTAGATCAGCTGTTGTTGGGCCAGTTCGGTATAATTCGGTACTTTCAGTTTACCGAGGTACATAACCGAAAATACCTCGGTAAATTTGGTACCTGAGAATTGAGAACCAAACCTGGAACCGAATTTTTCGCTATCGGTAAATCCGGTTCGGTTCTCGGTTCTCGGTTTTCTGTATTTCGTGCCCAGGTTGGGTTAATAGTACAATACACATTTGTTATATTATTTGATAGATTGATTCTTCCTGCTCTTGCATGCAAGATTGGTTGTGGACCGTTGTGATTGTCGCATAGCGAAGAGCGTTACGACATGTTTGGTACAACTCAAGTTGCTGGCTTTGGTTTAAAAAACAGTTTTATGAGTTGAGCTAATTAATCCATTTTAATAGACCGTTTGGTAAAACTTCTTCCGTAAACAACACAAATGAAATGGTGATATTGTCCTTTGTCTTTTTTTTCATTATTTCCCACGGGCATGGCATCTATTTCTTTTATTCTCTTTTTTTTATTTTTTTTCTTTCCCTTTATTTTCTTTTATTTTTTTTCAGTCCGGACTACTCCTTTATTCCCCACTAGTATATTTGCCCGTGCTAACGCTACGGTTTTAACCATGCCAATGTTTTTAAAGTTACCACAAACTCCATAGAGCAGTAAAAGTTAAAGCATTAAAACAATATGCTTTTCTCACAAATCCAAAAGTTTGCTATGGACTAAAAAATACCTATGTTATGCCACCTAAACATGACAGATAACTCGACATTTGTTTAGCTACAACACAAGCAAAGAAGAGGCGGTAAATAGTTTCTTCTTCTTCAATGCAGTGCTTGAAGACAACAAGATACCCATTCAAAAACACAACATGATTTTAATTTCTGAGATAGCCAAAATAGTTGCATTATCATTGACATGGGGACACATACCAGAAGCGACAATTGCTTGCCAATAGCCCACAAGCTTTGCCTGAAGTCCCAGCCAGATGAAATATGCATCTAAGAAGACACTATGAGATGCAAATTCATAAACATGCAACGGAAACAGGAGCTAACATCAAGGTTATAATTCTGCTCAACGTTAATTGACCCATCCCATCAAGTATCCCATTTCACCTAGTTTTTTTTTTCTTAAATAAAAAAAGAAGGGAACATAAGAAAGCATGCCGACAAATATTATTACCAATGTTTGAGCCAAAGCATGGCACAGGAAAATTCCTATAGGAATTGTCAACCATAGTGAAGCAATAATTCAACCAATCTAGCAATGTAAAGTGGACACTATAAACTGAAATTGTCGAAGGTGTAGCTAGCATACCTACAGTTCATCGGTGGTGTAGGGTAACCCTTGTGCGACTGGATTGCATAGTGGCTTCTCCTCTAGCTGCATCTTACTCAATCTTTGAAGATAATTTCCTTCCTTGGCTTTTCCTCTTTGCTGTACTGTGGAAATCTTAAGTTTTGCCCGTGCATTGCTACATATTAATTCCTGAGAGTCCTGGGAACAATGGGAGTATCGAGGTTCTGAATTGGCCTAGATTTATTTTATCTCTGCTCGAAGCTTAACTGATTGGTTTGATAAATTTTTCCGAAGCAATTGCAATATACTATGTATGCCATTTCTTCTTGTAAGTTTACATATAATATGGTACCAGGTACAGATGCCTCATGCTTAGATCTTGACCATAATACCAAAGTTATGCACACAAATAATCTGAGTATCGACGATGAGTGGACAGTGCAAGGATTCTGAGCGAAGATGTTAACACACACATATGCACACAAAAGATCGTTCTAGTGAAGTCACTGGAAGGCTAGTGATAAGGATTAGTTATTGAGTGCTCACCTTTCCTTCTCAAGTTCAGCTCACACTAAATCATAATAATTAATAAAGGTTGGATATTTCCATGAATACAAATGCAGTATATTCCCATGAATACAAATGCAGTATATATAAAAAAAGAGCATGATCAAAAGTTTTCCTGAAAAATGTAATTGTGTGAAATTTGGTCTCAAATCTGCATTCGATTCTTAGGTACCAAAAACATGGATATTTAACATACATGCAAGAGTAAGTCCTTATATCTTCTAAATTTCGAAATCAATATTTTCTGAATTTTAAGATATATAAAACTTTGGAATCCAACATTTTGTACTTCTGAATTTTTGAATGGAAGAACAAAAATAACCTTTGCAGCAAACATGGATTAATCTAACCAAACTAAATAGGCATATCTTTAAGGAAACCCAAATTTGTTGCATAAATTATAGAGCCTAGCATGTCAACCATGCAGAATTCTTTGAGTAACCCTATTTTAGCCTGTTGGCTGATGGCTGGAAAGTTAAAATAAACAAATAATAAATAGGCTTTAAGAGGGGAGAGGGTCAGCTCCAGTTAGATACTTGCATATGCTTAATGTTGCACTTCATTGTAATTTCTCCCTTGGTCACAAATACAAATCAATAGCCGGTAGACTCAGTTGCCACATTAAGTTCAGTGCAACATTCCAGAGTATGGTTTTGTGATTAATCATTTGCTATGTCAATGCACATATATACATAACCCAGCCCAGTCCACTAAAATGCATTCATCCTGTGCGTGCTATTGTACAGGCAGTACACGTGCAATTACAATAATCATATGTAATGTAATTTTTGCTGATTGCAGACAATTGAAAAAGTGGTACATACTGTTTCAGGTCGTCTTGTTCTTGTTTCATCGAGGCGTCCTGTTCTTGTTTCATTCAGGCTCAGTGACTGCAGGTGTAGGCAGTCTCTCCCTCGGCAGGGCCAGGCGTCAATACTGGATGCCATCATAGACAGGGTGTTGCAGGGGCAGGTCTGCAGCGGAGGCCTCGACCGGGGTAGGAGCAGGGCGACGACATTTGGACGCCTCTGCAGATGGGGATGTATGCGGGGGGAAAGTAAAGTTTGCCCTTGAGGGCACATGCCCTCGCATTGTGGTCCAAACGATTTGTATTAAGATGTGTGCACAACAGTAGAGTGACAATATTATATTATCTCTCTCCTGTTGTGCACCCATCTCAATGCGAACTGTGTGGTCCAAAACGCGAGGGCATGTGCCCTCAAGGACAGAAAAACTGCTTCCATGAATGCGGTGGTGTCTTGACGAATCCGGTGCGAGCGGCGTCGACGACCGGGCGCCTATGCAAATGAGGTGTCGGCATCGTGACGGACCGGTGCGGGTGTCGGCCTTGACGGTGCATGGTCGGCGGCGACCGGACGCCTCCATAGACGGAACGGTATGCGACGGCAGCGTAGAGACCGGTGCGGGCATTGTTCTTGGTGGCGCCAGATCCATGCGGCAACACATCGGGGCGGCGGCGGGCGATTGTTGATGTGATATCGTCCGGTGGCGTCGGCGGTGTGAGGACGAATGCGCGAGCATGAGACGGCGGTGCTGGCGACGACGACGGCGCGAGGGAGAGGGAGAGGTCTCGCGGGCATGGGATCGCATGGGTCTCGCGTTCGGAAGGGAAGGGTGAGGAACGGACGCCAGTGCGGGGCAGGGAAGGGCAAGCTGGTCGTGATTGGTGGACGGGATCTCGAGCGGGATTACGGGAGCGGGATGGGTGGGATTGGGAGCCTAATTGTGGGGTCAAGAGGTGAGATCAGGCTTCCCACTCTTTTTAGATGATTTCAATTATAGTAGAGATAGAGATGGTTGTATTTTATTTCTCTCTCTCCATTATCTTCTTCTCCTCTCGTGCCCTCGCTCGCATGCCATGGCGGCTACGCATCACGCACGCGAACGCTCCTCTGGTCATGGCCTCGTCCGCTTCGTCAACCCAAACACCGCTAGCCTCGGCGGTCCGACTTCGTTGCCTGAACCTCTGCGCGCTCCGGCGTCCGCGCCGGCCTCCTCCCTTGCGCGCTCCGGTGGCTGTGCGCCGTCAGGCTTCAGCCGCGCTTACTGTCGTGTCTGCACCAGCCTCCTCCCCTGCAGCTCCGGCAGCCCACGTGCGTTCGCGCATGGCCTACTCTCCGGCTCCCGCGTTGGCTCTGTGGTCCGGCATGGCCAAATCCGCCCATCGCCATGTTGGACGCCATGTGTGTCGAAGAAGCCAAGCAAAGCTACATTTTCAAGCTTTCTTCTCTCACTTCGCCCTCCCTCAGCGTGAAATCCGAAGCTTCTCTGGTGAAGTAGTTTTACAAAGGGGCCTTAGTAGCTGGGCCGTGTCACGCGCGTGGGAGGGAGGGAACGTCAGGTCGGGTGGGCCATGAGCCCACGACGCCAGGTGGGCATCGCGCGTGGGCCTTTTGGTGTCGTCGGGTGGACGGACGATGCCGGGTGCGAATCGCGAGTGGACGTTTTGGTGTCATCGGATGGACAGAATAGATCCGTATGTTTTAGTTGTAGAGAACCTCCTTAAGATCTGACAGGTGGGCCAAGCACGAGGGAAGATGCGTCTAAATTGGGTGAAAAAGGTTTTCTTGCGCCTCTCCTCTAAGCGTCCTTCTTCCAGGGCCTCAACGTCGATGCCGAGGGCTTTAGTAGCCAGAAGAGGTTCTTCAATTTTGTGACTGCCTTGCTTGCTGCTCAGTCGTACGTGGTTGTACTCCTCTCAAGTCATTTCATTCTGGCTCCGTGCCAATGGACATGGACCTGGCATATTTAATTTTTGGAGAATTTCTGTAGAGCCAGCTGCATACCTGTGGATCTCCCATGCTGGCCCTTGGGAGCTAGCCATGTCGAGGAGCTGGGCATTGTCGACCACGACCGAAATGACCATACATCTAGAAGGAGGAGACAACACGGATTAATTATGCTGCTATGAATAATATATATTTGGATCAGAGGTACAGTAGTAGCGATGAGTACAGGAAATGGGTCACCGCCGGCCGGTGAACTCGAGCTGCAGCTCGCCACCATCGATAGACGAAGTTCCAGTTTGCTCCTCGATCTCCCCTCTTTAAACAGATTCGATTCGATTGCAGCTGAGCTGTGTCACACACACAGCACGCCTCACGGACGCACTGCTGCCGTGCTCGCTTCACTTCTTCCAGCTTGGGCTAGCGTACTGTCAGCAAAGCTGATGAAGCCGCACCAGCCTCTTCGTCGTCATCTACTGATGCTGGCGCGTCTGGAGAGGCCGAGCCGGACGGCCTACAGGAGCCACGGCCCAGGAAGATGAACACTCGCTGCTACGGCCCAGCCTGGCGCAACTAAGCGTGAGCACGGCGCTGTACGCCGAGCCAAGCACGAGCGATCTATATGTAATGAGAGCTTCTTGCTGAGGAGGGGAGGAACAAAGTTGTAACAAACCTTGCTATGCTAATATTCCTAGTCTGAACCCTACCTATCATTCTGTTTTTCCGCATCCTTGCTCATGTTCTTCCATTCTCCACCGCTGTTGCTAACAAATTGGTACCAGAGCCATCGAACCCCTAACCTAAGCCATCAATCTGGAACCCCACCAAATCAACCACAACCACTTCACCCGCTTCCGCAGGCAACTCGGCGCCATGGATCCAAACCTGCAGATCCTACTCGATGAAATCAAATCTGTGAAGACAGCGGTGACGGGCGTGGAAAACCGTGTGGGTGCCGTCGAGTCTGCGCTCGGCAGCCACATCATCGCCATGGATCGTTCCATCTCGGATCGGTTTGGGCGTCTGGAAGATGCCACCACGGAGCTCGACGAGTGGAAGACCTCGGTGGATACATCCATGGAGAAGCTGCGTTCTGATGTCAGGGCACTCAACGTCACTAGCGATTTCGTGGAGCAGATGCGTTCGGAGATGACGGCCCTGCGCAAGGCGGTCAGCCGAACTGCGCTCGCGGCGTCGTCTACAGCGTCAGCGGGCGTACTACCGCCACCGACCGCGCATCCGACCGCGACACCAACAGGAGTTATGCCGCCACCACTTGCGCCTCCGACCGCGGCACCAACTGGAGTCCGTCCGCCACCGCTCACGTTCCACGCGCCGGCACCGGCTGACGGCTTCACTTTCAACCCAATTGGGACCGGCGTTGAAACAAGTCACCGGGGATCGAGTTCTAAACTCACATCCCCGGTCAAGGGTATGCGTCTCATCTCTCCCCCAAATCCCGTGCACAACCTTCATCGTTCTCACTCCAGTTCTGACATTCTGATGGTGCACCGGGTTGGGGTACGAGGGGATCGCGGGTTCGGCCCGGGGGACGTGGGGTTTCGCGAACCACGACCTCCATGGGAACAACAACACTCGAGTAACAAATTGCCTAAGATGAACTTTCCCAAGTTCGATGGGGAAGACCCAAGGCTGTGGATCACTTGGTGTGAGGACTATTTTGATCTGTATTCGGTAGAACCCGTTGTTTGGATCAGGTGTGCGACGATGAATTTTGTTCACTCATCGCCTGCTGCTCGTTGGCTTCAGTCTCTTGATCCTCGGGTGAAGTCCATTCCATGGCAGGATTTCTGTCAGTTAGTCCTCAATCGCTTTGGCAAGGCTCAGTATGAAGCACTTGTTCGTCAGATGTTTCATATTCGTCAGTCTTCGTCAGTCCAGGATTACATCGATCGTTTTGCTGGGCTAGTAGATCAGTTAGTGGCCTATGGTCGTCACAATGATCCTGTGTGATTTGCTCTTCGTTTTGTTGACAGGTTGCGTGATGACATTCGTGGTGTCGTTCATATGCAACAACCACAGTCGTTCGATACTGCTAGTATTCTTGCTTTGTTGCATGAAGAATTGGTTGATCAGCACCGCAAGAAGGATTCTCAGCGTCTGGATTCTTATACTTTTGGCAAGCCGCAGCTCAAGGGACCGTTACCGCTTCCCCCTCCACCCCGTGGCGACAAGATTGATCGTGGTCCAGCTGAGTCGGGAGCGACGGATGATCGTCGTCCTCGAGGGGTCGAACAAAAGATCAAAGCTCTGAGGGACTATCGTCGCGCTCGGGGTCTTTGTGTTCGTTGTGGGGAAAAGTGGTTACGTGATCATCAGTGCTCTGAAACAGTCCAGCTTCATGTGTTGCAAGAGTTCTGGGAAGTCTGCCATTCGGATTTCTCTGAGTAATCTGATTCTTTGCCAGACCCTTCAGCGGATCCTCAGTTATGTCTTGCTCTATCAGTTGCCGCACTCAATGGCAGTTCTACAAACCGTGCTATTCAGTTCTATGGCACTGTTCAAGGTCTTCCGGCAACTATTCTGGTGGATTCGGGCAGCTCGCATACTTTCATCAGTTATTCTCTGGCAACCAAGCTCTCGGGGCAATCACAACTCACTCAGCTGTTACATGTGAAGATAGCTGATTGACAGCTTCTTTCCTGTGATTCAGAGATCTTGCAGCTGCAGTGGTCTGTGCAAGGGTGCACTTTCCTGTCTGATGCCAAGGTGCTCTCATTAGCTCACTATGATATCATTGTCGGCATGGATTGGTTGTCTCAATTCAGTCCGATGCAAGTGGACTGGGAACACAAGTGGTTGTTAATTCCATACAAGGGGTCTCAACGACTGTTACAGGGTGTGTTGAGTTCTCTACCACCAGGGTCGGTAGTTCAAATTCTGGCCGTCAACACTGATTCAACCAAAGTACCTTTAGTTTCTCATCCACCTGAAATAGCTACTCTTCTTGATGAGTTTTAGGCAGTGTTTGCTCCACCAGCAGGATACCCCCCAGCTCGCAACGGGGAGCATTCCATTCCTCTGATTCCGGGGTCGTCGCCAGTGTCTGTCCGGCCCGATCGTTATCCACCGGCGATCAAGGATGAAATTGAGCGACAGATTACTGAAATGTTGTCTTCGGGCGTCATTCAGCACAGTACCAGTCCCTTTTCTTCGTCGGTGCTTCTCGTCAAGAAGAAAGACGGGACTTATCGCTTTTGCGTCGACTTTAGGCACCTTAATGCTATTACGGTCAGGACTAAGTATCCAGTACCGGTCATCGAGGAACTCTTGGATGAATTGCACGGTGCCTCTTGGTTCACGTGTTTGGATCTCACAGCGGGGTATCATCAAATCCGTCTAACATCTGGGGAGGAACCCAAGACTGCTTTTCAAACTCATTCAGGCCAGTATGAGTTCCGAGTGATGGCATTTGGCCTTTCGGGAGCACCATCCACTTTCCTTAAGGCAATGAATACCACGCTGCATCCTGTGCTGCGCAAGTTTGTACTCGTTTTCTTTGATGATATTCTCATCTACAGCCGCTCAAAGGAGGAGCATATTCGCCATGTCAGGGTCGTGTTGGGATTGTTGGCACGTGATCAATGGCAGGTGAAGCTTAGCAAGTGTATCTTTGCACAACGTCGGTTACGCTATCTCGGCCATGTCATTTCTGAACAAGGCGTTGCTACGGATCCAACCAAGGTTGAGGTCCTGTTGAATTGGCCTTCTCCGAGTCCGGTAAAGGAGTTGCGCAGTTTTTGGGGCTGGCGGGCTACTACCGCCGTTTTGTCCGACATTTCAGTATGCTGACTAGGCCATTGACAGATCTTCTGAAGAAAGGTGCTCTATTCGTCTGGACAACAAACCACCAGTAGTCTTTTGATGCACTGAAGCACGCTCTTACTTCGGCACCAGTCTTAGTCCTGCCTGATTTTTCACAGTCATTTGTTCTCGAGATGGATGCTAGTGGATTGGGTGTTGGAGCAGTTCTGATGCAGCGTGGACACCCTTTGGCTTTCATGAGCAAGACATTAGGTCCTCGACTGCAAGGTCTCTCTACTTATGAAAAGGAATATTTAGCTATACTTATGGCAGTGGATCAATGGCGCTGCTATTTACAACATGCTGAGTTTCATATTGTTACCGATCACAAGAGTTTAATTCAGCTGACTGAGTAGCGTTTACACACTCCTTGGCAGCAGAAGGTGTTTTCTAAATTGCTGGGTCTACATTATCGTATCATTTATCGCAAGGGTGCTGACAATGGAGCCGCAGGTGCTCTGTCCCGGTTGTGTCCGTTGGCATGTGCTGCGGTGTCGGTGGTCCAACCAACCTGGCTTGACGATGTGCGGCACTCGTACCAGGAGGATGTCCAAGCTCAAGAATTTTTCACTAAACTGGCAGAATCTGTGGAGGCACTTCCAGGTTATACGCTCCAGGATGGATTACTTCGCTATCATGGTCGTGTTTGGGTTGGCAATTCCCCTCAACTCCGTACCACGCTGATTCAAGATATGCATAGTTCCGCCATTGGGGGTCATTCTGGGGTGCCTGTCACCTTTCAACGCTTGAAGCAACATTTTTCTTGGCCTGGTATGAAGTTAGATGTTCATAAATTCGTCACTTCTTGCCAAATTTGTCAGCAAGCCAAACCGGATCGTTCCAAACTGCCGGGGCTTCTACAACCTTTGCCTGTATCTGATCGAGCTTGGAAACTAGTTTCCTTGGATTTCGTTGAGGGCCTTCCGGTTTCTGAGGGCTTCAATAGCATCTTGGTTGTCGTTGATCTGTTCTCCAAATATGCACATTTCGTGGGATTACGTCACCCTTTCACTGCCGCAAGCGTCGCCAAGTGTTTTTTTCGGGCGGTATACAAGCTGCACGGTATGCCTTCAGCTCTTGTGTCTGATCGCGACAAGATTTTTACCAGTCATCTATGGCGTGAATTGTTCAAATTGGCCAAGGTGGAGTTGTGCATGAGTACAACATATCATCCACAATCGGATGGGCAAACCGAAAGGGTGAACCAATGCTTAGAAACATTCTTGAGATGCTTTGTGCATGCCTGTCCTCGTCAGTGGCACCAATGGTTGGATCTGGCCGAATTCTGGTATATTATCAGCCTTCATTCAGCATTGGGACACTCACCCTTTGAGGTTCTCTATGGCTATACACCCACGGAGTTCGGTCTCAGTGCTGCTGATGATTAGTCGGTCACCGATATTGCTAATTGGTTGCATGACAGAGAACTGATGTCGACTGTCATTCACCAGCATCTGGTTCGTGCCAAACATCGTATGAAGAAGTATGTTGATGGCAAGCGCTTGGAGCGCCAGTTTGAGTTGGGCGACTGGGTATTTCTCAAACTACAACCTTACATTCAGTCATCTTTGGCGGACCGCAGTAACCAGAAATTGGCGTTTAAGTTCTTCGGCCCTTATCAGGTTTTATCCCGAGTTGGTACAGTTGCTTATAAGCTTGCTCTTCCGGCCACCTCATTTGTCCATCCAGTCTTTCATGTTTCTCAACTCAAGAAGGCTATCGGCGCTAGCCATACAGTTACTCCGACATTACCACCAACTTCTATGCTCTGGAGTATCCCTCAACGTATTCTTCAGCGTCGTCGTATTCAAAAGGGTAAGTCCTTTGTGCATCAAGGACTCATTCAGTGGTCTAACTTGCCGGCATCTCTGTCTACTTGGGAGGATTTGGAGTTCTTGAGGCAGCAATTTCCCCGCGCCAGTCTCTGGAATCTACCAGGCGCGCAAGGGAGGGGGAATGTCAGCAAAGCTGATGAAGCCGCACCAGCCTCTTCGTCGTCATCTACTGATGCTGGCGCGTCTGGAGAGGCCGAGCCGGACGGCCTACAGGAGCCACGGCCCAGGAAGCTGAACACTCGCTACTACGGCCCAGCCTGGCGCAACTAAGCGTGAGCACGGCGTTGTACGTCGAGCCAAGCACGAGCGATCTATATGTAATGAGAGCTTCTTGCTGAGGAGGGGAGGAACAAAGTTGTAACAAACCTTGCTATGCTAATATTCCTAGTCTGAACCCTACCTATCATTCTATTTTTTCGCATCTTTGCTCCTGTTCTTCCATTCTCTACCGCTGTTGCTAACACATACTTCCGGTTGGGCTTCTTGGGCCTCTTGCTCTTCTTAGTTTACTTTCTGGGCTGCTTGATACTTTTTATACCGTCACAGAACTTACAGGTTTGGCGAGGTTTCAAGCTTCAGCACTGTCCCTTCGCCTCATCATACTTGGAAAAAACTACATCTCTGCTATGTTTATTTACAACGGCAATCATGTCATAAAGAAGCTCTTTTTCAGGCTGCTCTACGTTGGAAGACCTCGAAATGAGATAAACTGTGAGATCGTTGGCACCGAGTTTTCCTCTGCCACATTGAAGAACCTGAGCGTTGACTTTGTGCGTTTCACAGACCCTGATCACTTTGAAAACTTTCATGATATTGTGGTAATCATGCCTAATCTTATCTCCCTGCACATTGGATCACTTCTATGTTGCAAGTGCAATCATTGGCATCAGCATCAGTTTCCATAGGCCATCCTCGGAAGGTTACATTTGTTGGGGGAGATGGTTTGTCTGGTTTTAGAGTTTAGGGAGAAAAAATAGTTTTTCACAAAAATTAAGGAGTAAAAGTGGACTTTTTTCATAAAAAACAAAAAATGCTAACATGTGTAAAATGAATTGGGCACCTATAAATAGGCTGCTGCTACATGGGTTATGATGGGCTATAATACATTTCATGAATGTTTTCTAGCTCAGAAATAGAGCTTTGGGCTTTCCTAAAAAAACAAAAAAAATTAGGGGTTTGGGCCGTCGCCGCCAGTATGCTACTACTACTAGTATCTGTCTGGGACACGTTTCCAGAAAGTAAACAACGCGTGCGTGCGTGCAGTTCAGAAAGGCATATGTAAAGTATGGTAACAAGAATCCTAGGAAGGATGAAAGGAAGGAGATGGAATGAACAGGCTTTGCAATGCAAGCAAGGTGTTGCTTCGCTCCGACCAACGAGCAACGCAACGGCGACCGGTGATGCCCGTCCTCCCAGGCCGTCCGTCTCACGTATTCCTTGTCTTCTCGCCATGCCATGCCATCCATCCTCAGCAGCTACCGGCCTCCAGCTCCATGCCCGATGCTGCTGCTAGTATTCATATCCATAAACCCAGCAGGAGAATGCAGAAAACCGTGACATCCCACTGCCATTGGAGACCGACCTCTTGCGGAGTGCCGACCGGCAACATGGACTCATCATCAAGATCAGCACGACGCGCTCCTGGCCTCGCCGTGCTCGCTCTCTCCGTCCTCCTCTTCTCCACAACTACCACCGTCGAGTCGACGGGAGTCTTCACAATAATCAACCACTGCAAGACAACAATCTGGCCAGCAGCGACACCAGGCGACAGTTTCGGCGGCGGCGGGTTCGAGCTCCGACCAGGGCAATCAGCAGTATTCAAGTCGCCAGCAGGCGGGTGGTCAGGCCGGATCTGGGGGCGAACAGGCTGCGTCTTCGACGCCTCCGGTAACGGTTCCTGCGCGACGGGCTCCTGCGGGACAACGCTCAAGTGCGGGACCTCGGGCGCCACGCCCGTCAGCCTCGCCGAGTTCACGACCGCCGCCGACCGCGACTTCTACGACGTGAGCCTCGTGGACGGCTTCAACCTCCCCGTGACGGTGCGCCCCGTGAACGCGCGCGGCGGCAACTGCAGCGCGGCCGGCTGCGACGGCGACCTGCGCGAGACGTGTCCGACGGAGCTCGCCGTGAAGGTGGGTGGAAGGACGGTGGCGTGCCGGAGCGCGTGCGACGTGTTCGATACTGATCAGTATTGCTGTCGTGGGAGGTTTGGGAGCCAGCCTACGTGCCCTCCCACGCCGTACTCTAAGAAGTTTAAGGATGCTTGCCCTACTGCTTATAGCTACGCCTATGATGATGCCAGTAGCCTCTTCACCTGCTCCAACCCCGACTACATCATCACCTTCTGCGCCAGCAGGTATGTAGCTAGCTTATTAGCTAGACGATCGATCGGTCGGTCGGTCGCCATTGTTGTTCGATCTGCTCCTCCGTTGCTCTGGCGTGGATTTTTCATGTTGTGATGATATATGACACAAGCAAGTTCAATTCCGTGGTTCCTCTGAATGTTTCAGGAAGCAGCAAGCGTGCTCGTACCACAACAATAAGCTGGTTTGCAGTGATGCCACCAGCAGCCGGTCATGGCCGATCACGTCCAAGATCCTCCTGCTTCTACTACTGCCTCTCGTCTTTTCGGCGATGCAGTTTCCAGTCTGACGATCCAAGAGCAAGCAACCTGAGATGGAGTATATATTTTCTGAATTGTTTTCTTGTAAATTACACGATTATTGGTGATCAAATGCCGGCCTGCCCTCGTGCGTGTTCTGCAAATTGTTATAGTCTTTGCAGACACCATAATTAGTGATTGTTCTGACTTCTAAGGTGGGACATGTGCACTGTGTTGGGTGCTTCTTTATCTTCAATTCTCCATTTACATTATTTATATATAATACAAAAACAAGGCTACCCCTCTCTTAGAAAAAAAATAAAAAAATAAAACCAAGGGTAGGTAAGAAAGAGGATGGGACCGAATCAATGAGCTAGGCAAAACCTTAACCACTCAAAATCTCAATATTGACAGTTCTTTGCTCTTACATAGCTTCACCCTCGTGTTCCCGGAATGGCTTGAAGGGGTTCTTGGGCCAACCTATCTGGGCTGTGAACAGATGGCCCACTTACACTCTCCACGGGCCATTGAGCATTTCTTTCTCTTTATTAGAAAAAAAAAATCTACTTTTAGGCTGTCTCCAACAGTCAAGAGATAAACACGAGAGGCATTGAAAACTTTGCATCGTGCACAGGAAAAAGTCACGGACTCAAAAATTATCCCTCTCCAACACGGCTGACGCAAAAGAGAGTCTCAATACTGCCGTCATCTGTTGTCTTGCCGTGGGCCCACCACGTGGTGTTGAAAGAGATTTGCGTCATGTGTTTGGACGCTGCATTTTTGCGTTTTGGATGGCCAAGGACGCAAAATGCATCGCTCGTATGGGTCTTATGTTGGAGTTTCTTTTTTGGGTGCAAAACACTGTTGAAGATGTATTTTGGGGTTTGGGTAGTCGTTGGAACTTTACCAAAGTCTGTTTTCCCTCTCTGGTTTCTCTTTAGGGAAAAGTCTACTTTTACTCTGTGAATTTTTACGAAAGTCTGTTTTTCCTCTCTGAACTCCAAAACCGAATAAATTATCTCCCTCAACTTTTGAAACCGCGACTTTTACATCACCGAAAAACGGGTCGTGCATTTTATGGCAATGGGGCGGGTTCGGATTGGTTGGAGGCTTCGCGGACCCGAACCCGAAACCAAAACTCAAAACCCGAAACCGCACTGAAAACCATTTTGGGTGAAAATCCAGACCCAAAACCAAACCCGAATGGTAACTGAAACCCGAAAACCACCGCTATATAGCAATAAGATAAATAATAAGAAATGTTTAGCAACATATGTATAATATATATATATATATTACATATTCAAATGTATAAATATTAGGCAATAAACAACACACAATTTCATTACTCAACTTGGAACAAATTTGATAGCTTACATAAACAATTTATTAATAAAAATACATAAGTTTTTATTCAAAATGTTATATTTCGGATATCCATGGGGTATCCGCGGACAAAAACCGAACCCCGAAACCGAGCACAAAAACTTTCGGGTATCCAAACCCGAAAGTCGTGGGTGAAAAATCAAAACCGAACTCGAACCCGGTGGACCCGAAACCCGCAGATATTTGCCCCGAACCCGATCCGCTGCCATCCTTACCTGGCCCTATTATAAGCGGTTTTGAAGGCGGGTTTATCTTTTTCAATTTTATTTATTTCGGTTGAATCTTTAAAAAATCATAGTAAATCACAAAAAATCATAAAATGGAAAATCCAGATTTGTTGAACTCTACATGAGTAGATCTACACAATAAACATATAATGTAGTATGCTTTAGTATAATTTTTTGTTGTGGATTTAGATCTATTCTTTTATGTAATTCATTTGAATAATTCCGAATTGTAGTTTCTATGTTCCAATTGTTTCAAAATTTTTATGGTGGCCTAGTTATTGTATGATTGAACTGTAGTAAGAATTTCATACTCATTGAATCATGTATAAATTAGCTATATATTTTTTTAGTGTTTATGCTTGTTAAATCTAAATAAATCAATAAATAATTTATACATGATCCAATTAGTATGAAATTTTTACTATAGTTCAAGAATGCAATAAATAGGCCACCATAAAAAATTTCATAAAAAATGGACCATAGAATCTGCAGTTATGAATTATTCAAATTAATTATAGAAAAAATAGACAACAAAAAAATTATACTAAAATATATCATATTATATGTTTACTGTGTATTCTAGTCATGTGGATTCCAACAAAAATTT